>CANTUZ010000001.1:15188503-16388503 GCA_947846985.1 Fratercula arctica | reverse complement strand
TCTTTTTGCTCACATGCATCACTTGACATTTATCTATAGTGAATTTCAGTATTTTATTGCCAAATCACTCAGTTTCGAAAGTTCCCTATGTAGTTCTTCATAGTGATCTCCTGTCTTTTTTACTTTGAATAACTTCATATCATCAGCAGACTTTATCATCTGAGAGCTCACTCTCTTTTCCAGCTCATTTATGAATATGCTGTCTGGAGAACAAACGTGTGCTGTCTAGAGAAGAGCTCTTAGTGGAAGGCACTGTGAACCCTTCAACACTTTGACTTTAGTACAAAAACATCCACCTGAGAATTTTGTGGTAGAAGTGCCTGCCAAATGCTAACGGATGGAGGACTTTGCAAGCCTTCATTTGGATGTTCCCTATGGAGACAGGTGCAGTGGGCTGCAATGACCCAGGCAAGAGAAAAGTTTTCCACATAGACACATCAGAGGAGATAAGGAAATAGTGATTCCCAGATAATGTGGGAAGGATTTCTCAATATTATGACTGCGTACAGCTTTCTTTAAATGCTGTGCCCGTAACTTGTTAGGGTTAAGAGGAAGCTCTGGCCACTGCTATAAAGGCCAGAGTCATATGTATTGCCATCTTGTTTCAGATGTTTGCTGGAAAGTAGATTACTCCATTCTTTGAACTGTTTTCAGTGGGGATTAGTTTTGGGTTAGTTGGTGGTGTTATCCTGCTATCCTGTTGCTTTAAATCAAATAATACAAATCTAGAAGCAAAGAGCATGTATCATACTGAAATGGAGTTACTGTAATGGAATTATTATAAAAGGGCATCTTCCTTATCATCAGGGAGATGAAATGTGTTTAAAAAAAAAAAATAAATCAGTCATCAACTAAATATGTAATCCCAAAACAAAGCTGCAACAGCTAACTGAGCAAATGTAACTTTGTCTCTGTAAGCAAGACAGTAGCAAACAAGGTTATTTTCCTTCTCTGTCCGGAGATGACAGGACTACTCATGAAAGGCCACTAATGTCTTCATTTAAAAATATATGCTGGAAAACTGGAAAGGAATCAGAAATCACAAGAATGTTATGGAAACCTGCATTATAGTAAAAGAAGAAACTCAGTTCATTTATGTATTAAAAAAAAAAAAAAAGTAAGAAGTAATGTGAAAATTATAATACACAGAATCTGAAATTAAATCAAAACTAGTACTGACGCTTAAAGTGAAGTAATTGACTGTTGGGTCAAATGGATGTGATGGACTCTATTACTTCATATATTTCAGTTGTGAGTATGTATTTTTGTACAAGGATGATCTAACTGAAACTGAAGTTACATTCCTGTTATGCAAGTTGTTTTGTAGTTGATATTGCCTTTGTCATGCTTACTGCTTTAAAATATACCAATATATAAACTCAGCTTCAGACATGGGAGTAACTATGTCTGAACTAATTAATGTATATGGAGAGGAGTTCAATTGGTCAGAATATATATTCCTTAAAATTAATTTTATCACCAAAAAGATAATTATACTGGATATATAGGCTTTAAAGTGACAAGGTATTCACATTTCTTTATTTCTGTGACTCTGCGGTCAAACTGCAAAGTCATCCTCTCACAATAGCATGAAGCTCTCTACCCATTTCAGTCACCTGTTTGAGAAATCGTTTCACATTAGTATGACCCTTCATGCCAGAGTTTTAATATCTAAGAATAATTTTCTGCATAATGTTAACTCTGAGGTATACTCCAAGTCAGAAATACCTTGGGCATAATAGAGAAGCAATCATTAGTGGGATTTTATTACTTCTGCTCTCAACTCAAGCACCAGTATTTTCATCTTCTGATCAGATGGCAAGATACAGTTGTTTCTGAAGAACTATATTTGAAGGACTGTAATTGGTCTTAGTGTAATGACTTATCTAAAAAGTAACTGAGCTTCATCTCCCGTTATTCCTTATTTTTTCAATATTTCATAGACATAAATAATCCTCTTCCTGATGGCTAAATTTGAACCCAACAGTTCCAGAACCAACACTGAAGTATCTTCCCCAGCTAATATGATTTAAAAGACTTGTTCCACCTAAATACTTCATCATTGTAGCTTTAAATACTTTGATACAAATTCATAATTTCATAATTAGTCCATTAATTCTCGTGTTTTCTGATGTATTTCTCCTGAGAAAACTTTTATCCTGAAGGATTTTGATACTTTTGTTAATATAACAGAAGTATTATGCGTAAGTTTTTCCTTGATCTTTAGAATTTCACTGAAAAGTGCCATTTGGGAATGCATTGATTTTTTTTTTAATCACAGAGTTGGATCATTAAATAACATATATCTAGCATAAACAATTATTTTACCCCTTGACTATTTTATGCAAGTCATGAATAATGAATAATTTGGCATTAAAAAAAAAATAGAATACCAAAGGTAATGTATTTACCACACAAAGACAACTCTCTGTATTTTTTGTTGCTGCTATTACTACCTGCAACACTTCAGTTCTTACTTTTGCTTGTGAGTTTTAATGTATGTAATATCTACTGTGTTAGGTCATCACCATGTCTCTCTTTTTGATTCCACAAAGCAATCATGCACATGATTAAAACTGTGTGCTTAATGTTTCAGGACATCCAAGGGCTTTCACTGGTACAAGTATTGCAGTATTGTGTTTCAATGATTCCATTTACTTGCAGGCTTAAGTGTTGCCAAATCACAGCCTTTTTTCCTATATGCGATATTGGCTTCCTAAAGTTAGAACCAGTTGAGGTAGACTAGCATAGCTCCACTTATTTCAGTGCAAAACTTTTTGTATGTAACCGATTTTTATTACCTGATCCACTCATTCTTACTATTAAGGCTTAGAAAGGTCATATAGTAAAGAAGAGCCCATATAGGAATCAATTATCTAGTACAGTTATCAAAAACTATGGAAAAAAAACAAACGTAAAAGAACACTGGAAGACTCCAGCTATACAGAAAACCATTTGTTACCATTTGATTGTGTGTTATTCCCAGGTTTCATTTATCATAGAATCATAGAATGGTTTGTGTTGGAAGGGACCTTAAAGATCATCCAGTTCCAACCCCCTGCCATGGGCAGGGACACCTTCCACTAGACCAGGTTGCTCAATGACCCATCCAGCCTGGCCTTCAACACTTTCAGGGATGGAGCATCCACAACTTCTCCGGGCAACCTGTTCCAGTGTCTCACCACCCTCACAGTAAAGAATTTCTTCCTAATATCTAATCTGAATCTACCTTTTAGTTTAAAACCATTAGACCTTGTCCTAACACTACACTCCCTGATAAAGAGTCCCTCTGTACCTCTTCTGTAAGACCCCTTGAAGTACTGGAAGGCTGCTATAAGATCTCCCTGGACCATTCTCTTCTCCAGGCTGAACAACCCCAACTCTCTCAGCCTTTTTTTACAGGAGAGGTGTTCCAGCCCTCTGACCATTATCAGGCCCCTCCTCTGGACCTGCTCTAACAGGCCCATCTATTTCTTGTACTGGGCACCCCAGAGCTGGATGCAGTACTCCAGGCAGGGTCGTACCACAGCAAAGGGGCAGAATCGCCTCCCTCGACCTGCTGTCCACGCTTCTTTTGATGCAGCCCAGCATATGGTTGGTCTTCTATGACCATGTGACCCACCTTCTGGACGCAGGGAAGGCTGTGGATGTTGTCTATCTGGACTTTGGTAAGGCCTTTGACACCGTCCCCCACAGCATTCTCCTGGAGAAGCTGGCGAATCATGGCATAGACAAGTGTACTTTTCACTGGGTTAAAAACTGGCTGGATGGCCATGCCCAGAGAGTTGCGATTAATGGGGTGAAATCCTCTTGGCAGCCGGTCACCTGCGGTGTCCCTCAGGGCTCAGTTTTGGGGCCAGTTTTGTTTAATATCTTTATCAATGATCTGGATGAGGGGATTGAGTGCACCCTCAGTAAGTTTGCAGATGACACCAAACTAGGTGGGAGTGTTGATCTGCTTGAGGGTAGGAAGGCTCTACAGAGGGACCTGGACAGGCTGGATCGATGGGCCAAGGCCAATGGTATGAGGTTTGATAAAGCCAAGTGCCGGGTCCTGCATTTCGGTCACAACCCCAAGCAACGCTACAGGCTTGGGGAAGAGTGGCTAGAAAGCTGCCCAGCAGAAAAGGACCTGGGGGTGCTGGTGGACAATCAGCTTAACATGAGCCAGCAGTGTGCCCAGGTGGCCAAGGAGGCCAACAGCATTCTGGCTTGTATCAGGAATAGCGTGGCCAGCAGGAGTAGGGAAGTGATCGTGCCTCCGTACTCGGCACTGGTGAGGCCTCACCTCGAGTGCTGTGTTCAGTTCTGGGCCCCTCTGTACAAGAGGGACATTGAAGTGCTGGAGCGTGTCCAGAGGAGAGCTATCAAGCTGGTGAGGGCTCTGGAGACCAAGTCACATGAGGAGAGGCTGAGGGAGCTGGGCATGTTTAGTTTGGAGAAGAGGAGGCTGAGGGGAGACCTCATTGCCCTCTACAGCTACCTGAAAGGAGGGTGTAGAGAGGTGGGTGTTGGCCTCTTCTCCCAGGTGAATAATGACAGGACCAGAGGAAATGGTCTGAAGTTGTGGCAGGGGAGGTTTAGATTAGATATTAGGAAGAATTACTTTACTGAAAGAGTGGTCAGGCACTGGAACAGCCTGCCCAGGGAGGTGGTTGAGTCACCATCCCTAGAGGTATTTAAGAAATGTGTAGATTTGGCACTTCAGGGCATGCTCTAGTGGCAGAGATTGTAGGGGTTTTCTTTTTGTGTGTGTGTATGGTTGGACTCGATGATCTCAAAGGTCCTTTCCAACCATGAAGATTCTATGATTCTGGGCTGCAAGTGCTCATTGTTAGCTCACATCCAATTTTTCATCTACCGGTATTCCCAAATCCTTCTCTGGAGGGCTGCTCTCAGTCCATTCATCCCTCCAATCTGTATTGATACCGGGCATTGTCCTGAGCAGGGTGCAAGACCTTGCACTTGCCTTGGCATGTATTGGGTTGGGGAGAAAAAACTCTACTGCCATCACTGCTCTGCTAGTGATTATGCGTAACGAGAGAGCAAACTAGATAGATGAACGTGATAATACTGAAAAAATTGGACACAGCTAAATAGAGAGTAACAAGCTACAGAGGTATTTTAATTTAAAAATGTGTATAAAATAAATTGCTGACTTAGATATTTACTTGTCTTCATTGTTCATCTTACTATTTTTTTTTTCGTAATTTTGTAATAGAGAGTGTCTAAGTATAAAGATTATGTATCTGCAAAATACTGTGCATCACTGTTCATGAACTTGGAAAAGGGTGAGTTTTTTCTCCTAGCTAGAAGTCTTTAGGATTTGAAGAAATGATAGTTAAAATTCTGTACCTTCTCTGAATTTTCTTTCTGCAGCAGTGGCAATGAAGAAACACTTTCTACCATTTTAAAAAACTTCTCTTTTGCACTTTACTTGATAACTTTTCCTTTCTTATGAAATCCTTGTTGTTTTGCTTGTAAAGCATGATAATGCAAAATTATTCAAGTAATTACAAAACCAACATCTTTATTTTTGAAGTCCTATCTTATTTTTGTATTTTAGAGGGAATGGGGTATCTTTTTAAATATAGCTAAGTCAATGGATAAAATTCATTATGACCTGTGTTATGACCTGCATTTGATATGTTTCTGGGAAATGTTGCACAAAAGGAAAACTAGTACTTCCTCTTCTCAAGTACTGTTGTATGAATACAGTGATCATTGGGTTGATACTGTGCACGGTTCTGTAGCTCCTCTTGAAATAACCTAAAGGCAGCCCTACTGAGCTCCGCCACTGGGCCACTTACGAGTAGGGACTGTGAGAATGTCTGCTCTCTGGAAAAGGTTTCTTAATGAGTCAGAAGCCAAAACTTTCAGCTCCCATAAAAGATTGACATGTGTCTGATCTTGCCCAAGACAAGAACACACAGCATCTGCCAAACCTTATTGTTAAGAGGGATGGAATTAGGGTCTGCATTTCTGCACTTGAATGTCTAAATTCCACCCAGCCCTGGGGAGGTGTCTGAATCTTTCATAGATCTGAGCACTAATATTTCCATAAATCAGTTCCACCTGAAAAATAATTGGGTTCTTCTCTTAGAACCCCATATTCCACCAGAAGCCCTTGAAACCAGTGGCCAAAAATTGTGCATGAGGTACAGTAGTGACCTGATGCAATTCATAAAATATGACAAGGATGGATTTCTAACAGCAGTGAGGCAGCCCAAAAGCTTGGATCTTGACAATGGCATCAATCAACCATGAAAAAAATGGAAGTTATTGGTTTTTACCACATACAAATTTTGTAAAAAATCTATAGAAAAAGTAAAATGAAAAAGAGCAGAGAGATACACTTGGCACATCTAAAAGAGCATTTGGTAGATTTTCAGATTAATTTGGAGTTGGTTTAGCTCTTTGTAGCTCTTTGTAAAGTTTCTCTCTCTTATGCCACTGTGGCTCACCAGCATTCCCATTCAGCAAAATAATTAAGTGGGTGCCTAAACTTAGGCTTGTAAGGGGTTTCTATTTGAAGATGTATACTGTAGGGTTTAAAATAAAGCTCAAGACATTTTTCAGATTCAGGGCCTCATTAGTTTCACCACATTCGAGGTATGCTGTGTTAACGTGCCACAGCAGAGCTCCCAGCAGTAATGTACTCACACCCACCTCAGAACATAGGTAGGAAAAGTCTGTAAATAATGGCAATGCTTTCTATTAGTCCAAATAGTATACCTGGAAAAATAGGAAAGATGAAGAAGGGCCTTTACATACAATCCTTTACAATTGCATGGCTTGCCAGTGTTGCAGAATTTCTGCCTCCCTTGAGTGGATATGTAGTAAGAAAACTAAGGTGACTTGGATATGACTTAATGGGATGCAAGCTATTACAGCCAAGGAGCTAATGCCAGCAGAGCAATATGTGTGAACTCCTTTGACAAACTGCATTTGACTTTTCTTTGCCTATGCAGAAGGTTTCAAAATTTGTACTATAAAATTGTCTTATGTATCTTGTAGGATTTATACTGTGAATCCCATTTAGCATTCAATGATAATACACTTTGCAACTGAGGTAATTTGTAATATCTGTTATAAAGCTACAAATAGAAACAGATTTTAGTATCTTTCCTATTTATATTTCACTGCGAATAAAGTGAATTTTGCTATCTCTAACCTTTGGCAGTGTCTCCTTTCTGTCATCCATAAAGCGAGGAAAGCTGCATAGGACAACTCCATATTCTCTAACAATAAAGATCACCAAATCATTGCACACAGACTGAAAAATAACACCAACAACTAACAAGTCACAATAAACTCTAGCAGCAAGATGAGCTTTGGAAAAATCCCACTTATGCCTCAAGAACTGAGATTGCAACTATTTATACATCATTTGTCTTGACTTCTGAGAGACCATCCATTACTGAATCTCAGGGAGAGCACAAGAAACATTAAATTGCACATTGTTGGGGCTTTATATGATATACAGGCAACTTTATAAACAAATGTTGAATGTAGAGGACTAGAATTTAAGTCTGCTAGGTACTTCACACAGCTCTTCTATGGATATGCCTTATCATCCATTTAGCATCTTTGAAATTGCATGTACCAGTCTTTAAAGTGGCTGTCCCAAAGTCTGCCTAACTCACAGGGCCCTGAGAATTTAATAAATAATATTTGCAAAGTAAATTCCTGTCTTGGATAGAAAACGCTTCATAGATGAATGTGACTTGATTAGAAAAGGTACTAGAGCACATGAGGATAAGAATTAGGTTCCCAACTACCTTTAAAAATCTGTCTCCTGCACTCTATGTGTATTTTAGATACTTGCTTATATACGGTCTGAGACTAGGACAGTGATGGTCTTGCAAAGTGTGGCAATGTCATTTCCAAAAAAAACCCAGTCATGCTAAACTGTATGGA
This sequence comes from Fratercula arctica, assembly GCA_947846985.1. NCBI lineage: Eukaryota > Metazoa > Chordata > Aves > Charadriiformes > Alcidae > Fratercula > Fratercula arctica. Next base: position 16,380,583 of record CANTUZ010000001.1, on the reverse strand, counting down.
AGGAGGGAGTAAGGAACCTCTACTTCATGAACAGCAATTCATTTTGAGTTTCTTACATTGTTTTACCTTTCATTATACATCCCATTTGATACTAAATCTGAGCTACCTCTAAACAGAAATATTTTCTAAAAGATTGGTTGCAAACACTAAGTTTTGTATCCTATTTAAAGGCAGGAGTTTGGTCTAACCAATCTTCTGCAGTCCTTTTGCCCTATTGTTTTGGACACCTACCCTTTCTTCAAAGAATTTTCACTTCAGTTTTGCATACTAATAGCAGATTAATTGATTCATGCACTAAATCAACCATCTTTGACTCAAAAGAGAGCCAAATTCATCACCCTTTTAACTCTTGAATAGAAAACTAAGTGCACAGCAAATTTCTTCATGGAAAATACTGTAGAAGCTAGGTTGTGAGAAAGAAAGAACATTTATGCTTAGTGGGTCTTACGGAGCTGGCCACGACAACCTCTTTCTGTGCTAGTGGGAAGAGCTTGAGATGATACTTTACCTTAAACTGAAGACTTCCTGGTGGATCATGCTGCTGCTCTGTGACTTATCGGTCAAGAACACAATAGGTCATAATTTTTAAGAAATTGTCATGATGGGAGAAGTTTCCACTTTGGTATTTATTAATGGCTTTTCTTATTAATATGGAAGCATGCCAACACATTTAATATTCTTTGCTCCAATTCAAACTGTTTCACTATTAGCTCAATTCAGACACATATAAGGGCAGAGGTAAATGTAACCCCAAAGTTCCCAAACCAGGTATCAATTCACTGGAACACACTGCAGATTTCATAACTTCCAGTATGATTACTAGACTATTAGGCACCATTTAACATTATGTAATTAATTTCATCTTGCTTCATATTTCTCAGTTGGTAAAAAGAGAGTAAGAACATTTTTCACAAAGACTATTTCACACTCATGCATACTAGAAATTACCACAGGAAAGAATCACACTATGATTAGGATTAGATTTTGTCTAAAGCTCCAGGCATAGCAGATAAAAGGCTGTAGTTGCAATATGTGCTGCTATACAAGTATGAAAGATTTATTTCACCCCACACTAGTTCTTACCCCTCACTTACTTACACAGTGAGCACCATCTCCTGATGATAGCGCCTTACCCTTCTCCTATAGCCATGAAATAATTTAACACAGTGATATTCTCGTAGGAATTCTGTAGGAATATACCAGAGTAATTCCAATTAATTGTTCTTTTGGTTTGTGTTTGATTTAAGTTCTGTTTTAAACCTGGATATTCTCATTACTCACAAATTATCCAGTGCTTTCTGCTTGCTCCTGAATGCTTAGGTTCAGTACATTTTGTGGCAATGAGTTATACTGGTAGTTTACTTTCCTATCTACTTTTTTTAATATCAGCTTTATTGTTCACATGTCTGCAGCTATGCTTGCTTGGGCATCTCTGAAAGTCTTGTGAAGTTGGAGTCAAACTCTGAAAATTCTCCCCAGAGCATAAGGGCATCTACAGGTTGGGGACAGAATAAATTATATACAAGAGCATTATATTCTTCTCCTGTAAATAAAAATGCTACAAGCGTGAGAGAGAAAGTAGCTTATCTGAAGTCTCAGGGTTTTAAGAGGTAGTCCAACCTGGTATCATAATCTATTCTTCTTTTATGCTGAACAGACTGTCGTCTCTGATGTAATGCTGCCAATCTGCCTGTTCCATTTTCTCTTACAGCCAGACTAATTTTTATGCATCTCATGCCCTTTGGGTCTAAATCTGCTTAGTAGTACTTAGAAGCCAAGTTTCTAGGTGCCTTTGAAATGCTGGAGAAAAAGCCAGACAGATTGTCCAGGGTTCCATTTACCTTGTATCTATTTTAAAAGAACATTAAATCAAAGATTTAAAGCACCCTTGTTAATTACTACTTGCTGTAGTTAATTATAGGACAAGATGGCAAAATAGCCTACTGAGTCATTTGGATATAGACTTTGCAAAGATTTGATCTTCTGCAATGTTATGTCTTGAATTACAAGTTGAACAGAAAATTCAAATCTATGATCTGCATTAGTTAAACACTGCAGCCTTTGGGTTCAAGGCTAATACCTGTGTACACAGGATAATCATCTCCTGCCTTCTAAGAATTTTGTGAACACTAACTAGATACTGTTTATACAACTTTTCAAAAATACACAATGCTATGTGACTGGCAAGTATAACTTGCCAGTCACAGGCTAGAAGGCCCAATAGCTACAGTAGTACTGTGGGATGTGGAGACAGAGACTTTAATTCCCTACTTTGTCACATACTCCCTGTGTCTCAGGGAGTTACCTAGTGTCAGTGATGGCATCTATACTGAAACTGAGCTGCATGGTCACAGCAATGTCACATGTTCATATACTCTGGGGACCCGAGCTGGATGGTCACACTCAAATTGTTGTGGTCAACAGCTTGATGTTCAAATGGTGAGTAGTGGTGTGTGGTGTTCCTCAGGGGTCAGTACTTGGACCAGTACTATTTAACATCTTTGTTGGCAACATGGATGTTGGGATTGAGTGCACACTTAGCAAGTTTGCCGACAACACTAAACTGAGTGGTGCAGTCAATGTGCCAGAGGGACGGGATGTTATCCAGAGGGACCTAGACAGGTTTGAGAGGTGGGCCTGTGCAAACATCATGAAGTTCAACAAGGCCAAGTGCAGGGTCTTGCACCTGGGTTGAGGCAATCCCATGTACAAATACATACTGGGTGGAGAATGGATTGAGAGCAGCCCTCCAGAGAAGGACTTGGGGATGCTAGTGGATGAAAAGCTCAACATGAGCCACCAATGTGCGCTTGCAGCCCAGAAAGCCAACTGCATCCTAGGTTGCATCAAAATAAGCATGGCCAGCAGGTCGAGAGAGGTGATTCTCCCCCTCTACTCTGCTCTCATGAGACCCCACCTGGAGTACTGTGTCCAGCCCTGGAACCCCCAACATAAAAAGGACATGGACCTCTTGAGTAAGTCCAGAGGAGGGCCATGAAGATGATCAGAGGGTTAGAGCACCTCTCCTCTGAAGACATGCTGAGAGAGTTGGGGTTGTTCAGCCTGGAGAAGAGAAGGGTCTGGGGAGACAGGGCCTACAAGAAAGCTTGAGAGGGACTTTTTACAAGGGCATGTAGTGATAGGATGAGGGACAATGGCTTCACACTGGAAAAGGGTAGATTCAGATTAGATATTAGGAAGAAATTTTTCATTATGAGGGTGGTGAGACACTGGAACAAGTTACCCAGGGAAGTTGTGGATGCCCCATCCCTGGAAGTGTTCAAGGCCAGGCTGGATGAGGCTTTGAGCGACCAGGTCTAGCAGGAGGTGTCCCTGCCTATGGCAGGGGGCTTGGAACTAGATCATCTTTAAGGACCCTTCCAACCCAAACCATTCTATGATTCTATGATTCTATACCTTGTCCTTGTAAACAACCAGAATGAGGACCCCTGTAAATGGTAAATCAGTCCCTTCTAAGAAGAATTTTGGGTTCTGTTGTATGCATGATATTAGTCCTGTGATGTCATCGCGAAGGCAGGCAAGAAACATGAAAATGGCCAGACACATTCCGCTGGGTGGATCTGCTGTCACTGCAGATAAGGGTACCTTTGGATGCACTTTACAATGCAGAAGGTACTAGAGATTTTTCCGACTGCATGCAGCAGCTGACTTACCCTAAACCTGGCCCTTGCATCACTCCTTGTGATGAATAATATGGTCAATTGGTGAATCTGCTTTCAAAAAACAGTATACACCGAGCCTATGTTTTCCAGTTCTCCTTATGTAAAATGATGGCAGATTATAATTAATAATGCCTAACAAAGATATTCCGGAGATGAACATATTTTGAAAATGGCTCAGATACTATTTTAGATGGGGACTATAAGTATATACTACTGATTGTAATTGCATCAGTTACATGTAGTATATTTCATAAAGTTTACTAAAGGCATGATAATTCATTATTATCTGTAGTGTTAGTAAAAATAACTATAGACAGTTACAATGCGTTATCTATAAACAGAAATATTTGCATAATGATCCAAGACGAAACATAATACTTCTGAAAAGTACCCAGATCGTGTCATCTCTAAAGCATTCAGATAATTATCCTTATAGCGGGTAGAATCAGATCTCCAACTTCTATAGGTATGTTCTACAGTACTTACAACCCTAAAAACATAGACACAAAATCATAATCTTGATTACAAAAAGAATGTAATAAACTGTCTCTTTCCATTCCTTTGGACAACTAGGTTCCAGTTGGGTTCATCCGTGGAAGCTTTTCCATATGCAAAAAGATTAGGTCTTACAGTAATAAAAGATGAATCACTGATGATTTCATGAACTGAAGACAGGAGAGGATGGCTACAAGGTCTTCATTAAGTTGGTGATAGGCATCTAACTGATTATATAATAAAACCACAAAAACAAAGTTTGCAAGGTCCTGTTCTTTAGCAAATACTTAATTTATCAATGTTAACCTGACATAGGGGCCTATTTGTGATCACATTAGTTCTACTGTCTGTGAATTAGACACGTGTTTTTGGCTAAGGGAATGGTAATGCACTGTGCTGAATATGGTTGTACTATTATCCAAGGATTAATGGTCTGATTGACAGATCACTGAAATGAGAAAAAAAAATGCCTTTGGTTCTGTTGGGATTTGGATTAAATACTAACAAAATATGTATTGAGGAAATAGTTTATACATTATTTTGTCTTGCTCTGTAATAAGTTGAATTTTATATTTCTTCCTCTGTAGATCGCTGATGATAATTTATAGCAAGATACTGAAGAACTACTTTTCTTCTATGTTTTTTAGAACAGAACTCATTTTGCAGCAGATCGAAAAAGAGCTGGATTTGTAAAGGTGTATTGGGTTTGCATAGGGGGGCTACATGGATGGCTTCTATAAGAAGCTGCTAGGAGCTTCCCCACATCCAACAGAGCCGATGCCAGCCAGCTCCAGAGCAGACCTGCTGCTGGCCAAGGCCGAGCCCATCAGAGACAGTGGTAGCACTTCTGGGATAACATACCTAAGAAGAAAAAATTTGCTGTGAAATAGCAACTGCAGCCGGGAATAGGAGTGAGAACATGTGAGAGAGACAACTCTGCAGACACAAAAGTCAGTGAAGAAGGAGGGGGAGGAGGTGCTTCTGGCACTGGAGCAGATTCCCCTGCAGCCTGTGGTGAAGACCATGGTGAGGCAGGCTGTTCCCCTGCAGCCCATGGAGGCCCATGGTGGAGCAGAGATCCACCTGCAGCCCATGGAGGACCCCACGCCAGAGCAGGTGGATGTGCAGAAGGCTGTGACCCCGTGGGCAGGCCACACTGGAACAAGATCCTGGCAGGACCCATGGAACAGACCCACGGAAGGGACCCACACTAGAGCAATCTGTTCCTGAAGAACTGCACCCTGTGTAAAGGACACACACTGGAGTGGTTCGTGAAGAACTGCAACCCGTGGGAAGGACCCACGTTGGAGAAGTTTGTGGAGAACTGTCTCCCATGGGAGGGACCCCATGCTGGAGCAGGGGAAGAGTGTGAGGATTCCTCCCCCTGAGATGGAAGGAGTGTCAGAGACAACGTGTGACGAACTGACCACAACCCCCAATCCCTGTCCCACTGCGCCACGCGGTGGGAGGAGGTAGAGAAATCGGGAATGAAGCTGAGCCCAAGAAGAAGGGACGGTTGGGGGAAAGGTGTTTTAAGATTTGTTTCCATTTTGTCATTACCCTACACTGGTTTCATTGGCAATAAATTAAATTAATTTTTCCCCAAGTTGAGTCTGGTTTTGCCCATGATGGTAGTTGGTGAATGGTATCTCTCTGTCCTTATCTCGACCCACAAATCTTTCACTGTATTTTTTCTCCCCTGTCCAGCTGAGAAGGGGAGTGATAGAGCGGCTTTGGTGGGTACCTGGTGTCCAGCCAGGGTCAACCCACCACAAAAGGCATCAAATATAACCACAACACAGGAATTTTCAGTTGTCTAGGGATAGCTTTTTTCCTTCAATCTAAAAGAAGTGATATACATTATAAGCCATATAATGAAGATGAAAACATAACGATCTCCAGCATAAAACCAAGTTGCTTTTCAATTACATTAAAGTTCATTATAAATTCATCTCTTTTACAACATGTTTTACAGAAATCAAAAAGCTTCATGAGAAAACTTTATGGGAACATGATGATGGCACAGTGTTCTGATTCTGAATCACATCCTTTTCTTTAATGAATCAAATATAGTGGAAAATACAAGTAAAATACCGAGAAAAAATTATGGCACTAAAAATAAGTTCACCAAAGTACTAAATGGGAATAAAATGAATCAAACCTTTAAATGTCATCTTATTAAGTAGATGAATGCCATGCAACAGCTGCCTTAACCAAAAAGACTAGAGAAAATATCAGAAAGGCCAAGTACGGAGATCTCAATATTTGGAAAGTTTGCCCTTTGTACCTTTTAGACAGCAAACGTGAGGGATGAAGGGGCAACACTCAAAGGCTAGGAATACGGTCTTTCATCACAAAAAGAGCAAAGGGATAAAGAGAATGCAAAAGATGACAGCATTTGGATAAAAGCCAGTCATATAAAGATATCAGCACAGAATAATAGAAGAGACTGGCAGACATCCCAAATCAATTAAGGAAGATTACTACAGCATAGGCCAATATACTTGCCTTCAGAAAGCCTACGATACGGATAACAAAGTTCGAGAATAGCTACAAAAAAAGGAAGAAAATATGAATTTGGGGAGGTAGAAGGAAAATGAAGGAAAAGTTAATTAAAAATCAACGGAAGGCACAAATGTACTGTGATCTCACTAACTCTGTTTGACACCTCTGTATGACCTACACAGGGTTCCAAACTATTGGTTATAGACTGTATGTAAGACAGTAGTAATTCAGAAGGTGTGGAACATCTTGAAATACCTCATCCTGCAACCAGGTAGACTGTCACTTGAGGTTCAGTACTCCTGAAAAGATACAAATTGGTGGAAGCTCCAAAGAGCTTAATCTACTCAAACTTTGAGATATTCTTACCAAACCAGGCATGTCTAACATGATGGATTTCCATTTTTTAAATGAATAATGTTTAATGGAGACTAACAAAAAAATAGAAATAAACTCCTGCTCATAAATCGGTTCTGGTTGTAAATAAGCCCAAGGCCATTTTCATCACTCCCTCGGGAATGGAAAAATGATCACCTTGGCTATCTTAAAACCTGTGATAAAGTAACCCATAAATGCTGCGCATGGTAGTTCAACATGCATTAATAATTGGTTACTTGGGCTACAGCTAATAATTACTTACTTGGATGACAGCTGATGGCTGGCAATCGCATTGAGACTATCTGAAAATACACACCAATTGACAGGAAGTAAAGCTATTATAATCATCTACTATTCGACTTTTATGAATAACAAACTAGCATTCCTGATTCAGTTCTTTAAACCATAGCTCCTCGACTGCAATTATGGACTGAATTCCAAGCTAAGAAAGCACATCTTCCTTGGATTCAATTTTTTCTTTGTGCTTCTCAAATAATATAAGAGCAATGCTTCTCATTTTTCATTTCAGTCTCTGTTTACACTGTTGAAAGCCTAACAGATTTAGAAGGGAATTGTCAGGCAAACAGAAATTGTCCCTTACACTTCATTTGCTTTTTCTTCTGTGCCTTCTGCAACAGAATTTAGAAGAATGCATTATAACTCCGTCTGCAGAGAATTATTACCTTTACTTTGTTTATGAAGACACTAAAAAAATATGATACAAAAATTGTTAGACTGTAAATCATAGATTGGCTATACCTGCCTCACAGTCACAGAGCTAGTTTACCAGAACTGAGTTCCTTTTCATGACTGACTAGATCTGACGAACATAAAATAGGGTCTCTCTCTTCTGCAAATGTGTGAGAAGACAGTGTGTGTGTGTCTGCAGGTGTGTAAAGCAAATTATTCTAACAAACAGTAAATAACTAGTACTGTGTGGATAGGCAAAGTGTCAGCTGTAAGAATACAGTCAAGATAAGCGCATAACTTCCAATAGAGAATCTTACACAAACATCACTGTTTTCAGTTACTTAAATAAATTCCTTCTCTGTTAAAACTGTGAGGTTTGATCAGAACGCATTGTTTGAATGCTTTCGTAAAATCTGCAGTAAACCTCTTGTATCTCTTGTTAGCCAAGAAAGACCCCAAACATTTTGCCATTTTGCCCTCTACAAATTGTTCTTTTCAGATCTCAGTGACTCGGCTGGTTTTGTTCCAGATTAGTTTATTTTGACAATTGACTGAAAACCAGAGCAGCAGATTCTGTAGTGCTGAAGTTTTAAGCAAGGGTACTTCTTTCATAGGCAAATATTTGTAGGTTTCTTTATTGGAGTTTTTGCTTGGTGTCAGATTTGCACCAACACCACCATATGCTCGCTCTAAAACGGCTGTCCGTGTATAGCAGTCACTGTGTGGCGTGTCACTTTTCGACCATGCAAATTCGCACAGGGTAAATTCAGATGTCACATTGCTAAATACAATTCATTCCCACTGGCACTGACTTTTGCTATGGGGCAGCTGCCAGTATAGCCATACAAATAGCAGATTTCTCCAAAACATCTTTCTAGCGCAGTGAGTAGTCCCACAGTCCTTATTTAAACTGAGGGCGGGGAATGGTAGTAATGCAAATATGCCTAATCATGTGCTGAATTGGTCAGTGTTAATGGAATGACTAAAAGGTTCATGGTCCATTTCTCCTCTCCCTTCCCAAGCAAATTTGCAGCTGCAATAGACGTACAGTTGTAATGCCTGGATATCTACTGTGGCTGCAGGTGAGGCACTCTTCTGAAAATCAGGTTTAATATTAGTAGGCAATTAGTAGGCAATTTTGGAAATACAGGTCTAAATCAGTTTTCTGGTGTCCTGCAGTAAACTAAATCAAGTCAGGCTTAGAATTCATGACTCCAAAGCCCATTTTCAATATGTTAGATGTTAATGCCCTGCCTAGGAAGGTCACCAAATTCTCATGCACTGTTCAGTGGGTTCATAACGGCTAATAAGAAGCTCACATGATCTACCCCTGCTTAATGAAAGTTTCCATTGTGATACAGCCAGAGTGAGCCTACAGCAGAGCTTCTAATGCCTGAACCTGCTGACTTCCACCATCCAGGGCAGCTTCTGAGCAAGCAAAATGCAGATGAAAGGAAGTTAGGAAGGAAAGGCAATGGTAGCTAATGCTGTTTGGTGAGACTTCTTGTTGCTCATACAATATCGCTAAGACTTACACCACAGAATCACACAGTCACAGGATGATGGGGGTTGGAAGGGACCTCTGGAGATCATCTAGTCCAACCCCCTGCCAGAGCAGGGTCACCTAGAGCAGGTTGCACAGGAACATGTCCAGGCAGGTTTTGAATGTCTCCAGAGATGGAGACTCCACCACCTCTCTGGGCAGCCTGTTCCAGTGCTCTACCACCCTCACAGTAAAGAACTTCCTCCTCATGTTGAGACGGAACTTCCTATGTTCAAGTTTGTGCCCGTTACCTCTTGTCCTGTCACTGGGCACCACTGAAAAGAGCCTGGCCCCATCCTCCTGACACCCACCCTTTAAGTATTTATAAGCGTTGATAAGATCCCCCCTCAGACTTCTCTTCTCCAGACTAAAAAGGCCCAAATCCCTCAGCCTTTCTTCATAGGAGAGATGTTCCAGTCCCCTAATCATCTTGGTAGCCATTTGCTGTACCCTCTCCAGCAGTTCCTTGTCCTTCTTGAACCGGGGAGCCCAGAACTGGACACAGTACTCCAGATGCAGCCTCACGAGGGCAGAGTAGAGGGGGAGGATAACCTCCCTCCATCTGCTGGCCACACTCTTCTTGATGCACCCCAGGATGCCATTGGCCTTCTTGGCCACAAGGGCACATTGATGGCTCATGGTCATCCTGTTGTCCACCAGGACTCCCAGGTCTCTCCACAGAGCTGCTCTCCAGCAGGTCAGTCCCCAACCTGTACTGGTGTATGGAGTAATTCCTCCCCAGGTGCAGCACCCTACACTTACCCTTATTGAATTTCAGGAGAACACATGAAAGATACTTCCCAAGTTTGATGTAAACTTTGTCTGAGGAACTGTGAATCAAGTGGTTCAATCACCTCCTGCCAGACACCGCAGTCCCTGAGGTGTTTTAAGTGACAATATTGCACAAATGGTTTTAAGTGCTTAGTCAAGGTCCTTCTCCTTTTAGACAAGCCTGCAACATCAGCATGCAAAGTCATTGCCGCACATGCAATGGTACAGAGCAGCTTTGCCAGGAAGAGAGAAATAAGAGAGAAAATTTTGTTAGACATTTTAGACTAATGAGGGAAACACTGACTTGGACTGCCATTTGTTATCTGATAATTTTGTGTGATGTGACATTGGACAAATAATTTTAACCAATGTTTTCTCTGTCTCTACAGTGTGAATGTTAACAAAAACCTCGCTAGCTTCCAGGGAAAGGCTCTGATGATTGGGCCATTTTTGTAAAAACTTTTGAAAATGCAATGTCCTTACTAACTCCAGAGGAATGCTGAACAAAGGACTAGAGCTGAGACGTGGACAGGCTTTCAGGGCTGCCATGCAAGCTCTGTTGCCTGCCACAGAACTGAGGAAGGCTGCAAGTTTCTCAGAGCTGGTAAAACCACCTATTATTAATATGCCCTCCTTTACAACTATAAGACTCTCTTTTCAAACTAACTGTTTGAACTGAAATGAAACATTCCAAGTGTCTGCCTCAGGCTGATGTCTTTTCATTCCCAGAGAATAACTATTATCCTGCCATTAAGATTGCCATGCCAAGCGTTCAAAAGGCATTCCATGCAACCTTAATTTGGTCCCTTGTGCATATCTATTACAAAGCCAACTAACAAATTACATGATTGGAGACTATTTTTTCTTATCGATTCTCTGCCTCATTCAGTCCCCAAAATCGAGGACATCACAGAAGGCAGGATTCACCTGTCCTGCCTTCAGATATCTGCAGCCCTAATGGCTACACCTGAACTAGTCATTTTGGCCTTCCCTTAGTGTCACTGAAAAAAGGAACAGGTACTTCCAAGGTGCAGCTCAGCTTATTCTTAGATAGACATCTAAACTACATGGACCCTGTTCAAAAATTGTTAATTTTTGTCTACATTACAGATGTATCTATGGTTAGATGCAGAATTTTATTTGGCAGAATATATACCAGGCATTTAATTTTGGGTGCTACGGTGTATAATGAAGTACATCGTCATCCCCTTTCTTAAATGGTATTGGGGTGCAGAAAGATTAACGTAAATAATTTCCACTAGTTTTAGATACTAAGATTTATAATGCTTGGTGTTATATAGCACTACACATATTCAAGAAACAACTTCTGTTAGCTTCAAATATAGTTGTGTGTGCTCTGCACTTCTTCAATTTAGACCCTACTGTCTCCAGCTGGGTATCCAGAAAATGAGAAACACAGCACTAGCGACCAGCTGTGAGAAATCTGGTTTACGTCATCCGTGTAGCAACAGTAACAGGCAGGGGTAGAAACCCTTTCACAGCACTCAACTGCCTTACAGATTCAGTTTTCTTTTCCATCTACCTCCTGCCACGCTCACTCCATAACTTTCAACTCTGTAACAGACGAAGTAAAGGTTCTACAGACTATCTCCCTTTGTACTGTAAAATCGTGGTACATCTCCCCTATTACGTGTACTAAATCCTCTGAAAAAAAGTAGTTTGCATGCCTAATAATTAAAGCATATGTCCTACATATGTAAAAGGAGGCTGAATTAAGATTCACAAAGCATTTAATTCTGAAATTTTCTAGCTCTTGATTGCTGTGATTGTTCGGGATGAAATTCATCTAAGGTAGACATCTAAGTCTGCGCTAATCACCCATGGCTGTCTTACAGTCACTGAGGAAACAGAAAGCCATTGGAGGGGGGGAAGGGCAAGGGGAACTCGACACTTCCGAAGACAATTATGAAAATTAAGCACCCTGTGGTGGCACCTGTTTCTCTCAGACTGTAAAGGGAACCTATGGTGTCTACATCAGATTTAGCCTTCTAAGTTTTGTTTAGCTTTCTATGTTTTGTGTTCTAAGTCTATGTTTAGAGCAGATTGTTCCTACATTTGTTAATACAGTACATCAGTACTTTAAAATGCCCACAATGACTGTAGGTGTGCACAAATCTTTCCTTTGTTTTGTCTTTTTTCAGCTTATGTATTTATCTCATTCTGACATTCCAGAGGCCTCTGGAGAGGCCTCGGTATTTAATTTAGAAAGTACTTCTGAATGAAAATGGATCTAGATAAATGACAAAATATATTTTACTGTACATGCTACTTCCTAGGAATGCATTGAATTAGTATGCTTTGTTGGGTTCTTCCCCAGGAGACTGATTTAGTCTAACGATAGTGCAAGGTCATTAGCACAGTATCATCATAAATTCTGCTTAACCAATGCCAGGTGGTTAACTAGTTTATGTTAATGCGTTGTGTGCATAAAACTGTGAACTCAACTCCTCTGTACGACAACGTGATCGGAAGAAAGAGTTGGGCAGCCTGAATGCATTCCCACTCATTTCAAACCAGAGATAAATCATTCTCACTGCTGCCCCTAAGAGAAGATGAAGACTCTCATGCATTGCCATGTAAAGCACATTGAAAAGATTTTTTTCTTAACAAGCAGATTTTAAAATGCATATATTCAAAAGAAACAAATTCAAATATGCTTAATGTGCTTTCTCTAATACTTCCAAAGCAACTACATTTGAAAATCTAGTTGCTTATATGTTGTACTCCATTCTAGATGGGTTCTATTTTTGGCATGATATAAAATTACCTTCCCTGAAAAAAATGAACTGTAAGCACAGAGTACATTTTAAGATATACAAGGCTGAGTGTATGGTCCTGCACCTTAGTAAGGGCAATACCCAGTATTAATACAGGCTGGAGGGATGAATGGATTGAAAGCAGCCCTGCCGAGAAGGACTTGGGTGTACTGGTGGGCACTTGCAGTCCAGAAAGCCAACCGTATCCTGGGCTGCATAAAAAAAAAGTCTGGCCAGCAGGTCGAGGGAGGTGATTCTGCCCCTCTGCTCCACTCTGTGAGACCCCACCTGGAGTACTACGTCCAGCTCTGGGGCCCTGAGCACAGGAAAGACATGGACCTGTTGGAGCGGGTCCAGAGGAGGGCCACAAAATTGGTCAGAGGGCTGGAACACCTCTCCTATGAGAACAAGCTGAGAGAGCTGGGATTGTTCAGCCTGGAGAAGAGAAGGCTCTGGGGAGATCTTCTTGTGGCCTTTCAAGATACATAGACGGCTTTTAAGAAAGGCGGAGAAAGACTCTTCACCAGGGCCTGTTGTGACAGAACAAGGGGCAATGGTTTTAAACTGAAAGAGGGTAGGTTTAGATCAGACATAAAAAAGAATTTTTTTATGATGACAGTGGTGAGACACTGGAACATGTTGCCCAGAGAAGTTGTGGATACCCCATCCCTGGAAGTGTTCAAGGCAAGGTTGGATGGGGCTTGGAGCAACCTGATCTAGTGAAAGATGTCCTTCCCATGGCAGGGGGCTGAACTAGATGATCTTTGAAGGTGCCCTCCAACCAAAACCATTCTATGATTGTGATGCAAGCTCTGGGAGGCAGAGTTTTGAGCCTCAGAGTTTTGCATTTCTGAGCCTTAGGTTCTGAATTTGTCCACTTAATGGTGTCCAGTTATTGATTCTGATATGACTGAAAAGGCCTCATTTTTCTACATCTGTGAAATACAGGCATGTCAAGAGGAAATATCACAAGTTTGCTTTCCCAGCACAAAACCACTCACAGGACTAAGATGGTCAGCAATGGAAAAGTGGTTCTTCATTGTGCATTGTCCATTTCGTACTGCAAGCCAGAAATTTCCCTATTTAAAATGGTGTTGGAAAATTCTTTAGTAGGAAAGAAGAACAGAAAAAAACGAGGCTGAGGTTTTTGGACAGATTTAGTAAGTATCTCCATTGCACATATGCACCCAGACCTCAAAGAGGAATGAAATTACCCATGAAGGAAAGGAAAAAAAAAAAAAAAAAAGTGCAGAGTCATGGCTCAGTGGTTTTGAAACACTGTTGACAAGATAAGTAAGTGGTGTTCTGTAAAACTGCAAACAAAGGATGAAAGGCAAGCTGTAACTCAGGAGGGCGTAACTCGGGAGGACATGGAAAAAATTCACTAGAAGGTTCAGTGCTTATAAAATTCTGAAAATATTACAATAAACTTCTGATGATCTAGATGGCTGAGAGGACATTGTATAGGACACGTGTATGATGGCTGCTCAGGAAATTGAGGGGTAATCTTTAATCAACAAAGGAAGATATTTGATCTCTTATGTATCTCCTCAACAGAGCACAAACTGCAAAACAGTAGATGACAAGAAGTTCATGTGCCATCTTAGTGGTGCCAAGACACAAGACTCTGAGGGTTCAGCATCGAGGTGCACATCAGTCTCTACAACATTGCTCAGATAGTATGTTCTAAGTTGTTTACAAGACAACACTTTACAGAATTTGAGAGTGTTTCCATAATGAAAGTGCGCTGAGAGGAAAATGCTCAAGTCAAGAGAAGGAAAATGCTTCCTGTCCCAGAGGAGACCACACAGAACAGAGGGAATGTCTGAGCAGGATAACACACGGGGGAACATACACCATACTGTTCTCTGTCTTAGTAAAACCGGATGCTTTATTTCTTAAGTAATATCTACTATATGCAGAGAGAAAACATGAATCATCATGAGAAATTTCAGTCTGAAACCTCTGATCCTAGAGATCTCAGGCTATCAGTAATAAAACTTTCCTAGAATTCCTCTAAAATTCTAGATGGCAGTTTTCTAACTCAAATATAATATATCCAAGACAAACAAAATCTGACCTTATTTTGACAAGTGCAAAGGAACTGATCACAGAAATAACAAAAGTGGTTAGGTGGCTTGAGGACAGCAATTTTGCAAATTCCAGAACAATAGTTTCATATTACTTCTATCCAAATATTTTGAAAGACCAACAAGAGGATCCGATAAACCATTACTGTTCATACACAGCACAAGATCCAGAGGGGAAAAAAAAAAAAAATCCACATCTTTAAAAATAGTCATTAATCATTTCAATTACTTAACATTGATGTTGGGGGATTCTCTGTCTCAAGATACAGTAAAACTGAGTTTCTTCCTATTTTAAAATCAAGTTTTGATCTTTTTTTCTAAAAGATACCATGCTAACTCTTGAGAAATCAAAGCAGGAGGTCAGACAGCAAAACACTTTGGCTTATCTATGAAAGAAGTCAAACTATATTGTGTCAGAAAGATCTCTTCTATCCTTTAAATGTGCAAACCTGGGAACTGGGATACAGAAGAAATGTAGTCTTTTTAATGGTATTATTTTCTTACTAAGAAAAACTTATAAGAAAGTATAGCCCATTATTTTTAAACCTCAGTTTAAATCTAAATGTTGGTTCTACTGATATCAGTGGGGAAAAAATCCTACTTAACCTCAGGAGGGCAACATTTCTTCTTTCATTGTGGTTTATACTCATTTTTTGAAAGCATGACTCTGAATATTGCATGTGCACTCTATGTCAATTGGCTCCATCACTATGTACCAGTGGGTCTGAGTGATACAGCCGTTTCTCAAAAGGTAATAAATGAACATGTTCATCTTGGGACATCCTTTTTCTCTCCCTCCCTATGTGTGTGTCAGTGGTGCAATATTTGTCTCTAACACTTGCAGTGGAGAACTAGCCAAAAGTTACATACAGCCATCAAAAGTCTTAAGAGCTGGGAAGGGAAGCAGGTGTACATTGAAAGGGAGAAGGGCACAGCATCCTGCAGCAGTGCAGACACAAGAGAGAAAACCAAAAGACTGGATACATCAAATCTGCCTGCTGCTGTTTTCAAGAATGGGCCAGACAAGCGAGCACACACAGCTGGATGAACAGCAGCACCAGTTGCGGGTCTGTGGCCCAGATCTAATGTTCAAAGGGTTTTAATATGAGTTCCCATGAATCAATGACAAGTTTGTAGTGATACCAGGTGGCAGATCTTGGGCTTGTGTTTGATAATCGCAACACTTAAAGTGATCGGTATCACTGGGGATTTTCTCTGTATTTTGTTGAACTGCTGCCTGTAGTTCAGATAGTACATCTGGGACACGGATCACTGTGCTGCACTTCTCTTCTTGGTGTCTTGGTGCCTGTGGGGTATTGTGATTATCTTAGCAACACACAATTCTGCCCCTATTTTCTAATTCCAAACATATAATCGCTTGGTCTACCTTTTCCTTGCATTCTTTTGGTCTGCCATCATGTTTACATTCATTTACTCAAGATGCACATTTTGCAATTGTGAGATGTTTCTCCATCCTACTCTATGCACCTCTACTCCTTCTCAAATCATTCACAGATTATAAACTGGGGGATAGGGTCATTGCCATCACTCGCCTGCCCTCTTACATAACAGAAATCACAGTGCTGCTCTACATTAATCCCTGGAGGTACATTTTTTTAGTTGTCATTTTCCAATAAACTGCAGAACCACTTAGAAATTTCATCTGTGGTTTGTAGTATGGTATGTATAAACATGCTTTTCTCTGTCACCTTTACAGACCTTTTAGACGTGATCAATAGACCCTGTGAGTTCCTAAGTACAGCTTGAAACTACTTGACTGGTTTTAGGAAAACATCAAAGCTTGCCTTTCAAATTTTCAGTGATGAAGAATATACAACTTTGATACTTCCATAGCTTTCTACACTGAAAAGTATGCCTTTTATTTCTAATCTTAATTTGTCTAACTCCAGCTTTCACCTTGATATGTCATTGTCCACTAGACAGAATAGCCTTCTAGAATCAATATCCTGCTTCCGGGAGGTAGCTATGACCCCTCTGATTTTCTCCTTGACAAGCTAAATGGCTCGTGACTTTTAAGCTTTTCCCTGAATGGCATGTTTCTCAACCTCTAACCAATCCTGCGGTTTTCCTCTCAGTGTTTTTCACTTTATCATGGTCCCTTTTTAGACTATATCCACAGGAACTGGATGCAGCTGTCTAATAATAACAGAAGAAAGCATAATGCCCCTAGTCTAACTGATATATAATCATAGACTCATAGAATAGTTTGGGTTGGAAGGAAGCTTTAAAGGCCATCTAGCCTCTGCAATGAGCAGGGACATCTTCGACTAGGTCAGGTTGCTCAGAACCCTGTTGAACCTGGCCATGAATGTTTCCAGGGATGGGGCAGCTTTTCACCACCTTCATTGTAAAAAAATTCTTCCTTATACCTCATCTGAATCTACCCTCTTTTAATTTAAAACCATTACGCATTGTCCTGTCACAACAGACCGTGCTAAAAATTTTATCCCCATCTTTCTTATATTCCTATCTTTAAATAAACATCCAAGGATCCCAGTGATAATGCACAAAGATCTTGGGTTTTGCTATTTAATCACCATATTTCCAATGTTCTAAGGGGTGGACACACAGCACATCTGCTCTATGGGCAAACTGTATGACACTGGAGCATCTCCCAGCCAACAACTGGTAACTGAAAGGGCTACAGCCCATTGACTTCCTTTATAATCCACCCCCATAATTTTTGCTGCATCAGTGCTTTCTAGGATTAACTACTTTATCCAGTAACTATAAATGTGTTTGTTGCTTATGCTCCCTCCATAGTCAGTAGAGAGAAACTGGATCTTCCAGAAAACAATTTAGACCAGCCCAGCCCAGCACAACTGCCTAAAAGGATTGGGCTAGAGTGCCCTCTGATGGGTATCCAACTGTCTCCATGAACAATGAGAACCTATGAGACTGGCTTACACCAGACACTTCCAGAAGACTGAAATGAGGTGAGATGGATGCCACAGGCACTGGGTAGTGCTGCCATTGGCCATTTTAAAGCATAAGCTATGCCAGGGCTCAGCTTTACAGTTCTACCCAGTATCTACGTGTCTATCTCCATATAACACCATCACTATAAATCAGCCTATTACTCCCCCAAGGTTTTTGTCATCTGCAAATGTCATGAGTAATGACTGTATTTTTCCCAGGTCATTGTTGGAAATGCAAATCAACGCAGAAGCAAAAAATTAGCCTAAGTGGAGTTCTCACGCAAAGAATCCATTTAATAATGCTTCCCTTTTTAGTAAACATTTTTAAACCTGCCATTTAACAAGTTTTGAAAACCCTTAGTATGCATGACTTTCATTTCATATGATTTAAATTGCGTGGTACCAAGTCAAATGCCTTATGAAAGCTGTAATTTGATGCTATTCTGTTTGTCAACCAGATTTCCAAGTCAGCGTGATAAAATTTTCTAAGTTGATTAGCATTAATTATATTATTTTCCTTTTAATTTGTATTAATTGAGTTTCATATCAACTGTTACATTATTTTATCAGGATCTCAGTCAGCTGACAGATTTGTAATTACCTAGGTCATCACACTTATACATTGGTATGTCCTTTTATGTAGTAACCATGATTTGCTGGAGGTCTTCATACAGAAATCATGTGATGCTTTAAGTTATCCCAAACCCTTAAAATACAGATTAGACAATGTACTAGAATGTTCTCCAGAAAGTGAAGATCCAGTGATCTGCTCATAAAACTGAGCATAATCCAAACTTCTCACCCTTTGACACCTTATTATAAAGATACTACTTTGCTTTGTAGTGGATTTAGCGCTTTTTAAAATGAATGCAGAAGCCGTAGTAATAGTCATTAAAATGCAGGCTTTTTTACAAAGGTCTACCAATGCATCTCAGTCTTGCTGCTCTATTCCAAAATCTTTCTGTACACTTGTACATCAAATGGAAAAAGCTGGGATTATTTGATACTGGGACTAAAATAAATATCTGATAATTGATAGAGCTAGGCGTCTGTTTGGAAACCCACAGTAATATTCCCTGGCTGTTTTCTGACCTGAGAAAAGACTCATCCCTTCTGCTATAAAAATATTTTGGTTTTAGAAGAAAGATGGCAGCATCCCATGCATTGCACAGGGAGGAACAGAAATGTAGCGTGAGTGTATGATAGGAGTTATACACAGTTCCTCTTGATATATATCAAAGCCATTGGTGGTGGAATCCACTTACCTGTTTTCATCACTGTCTAATTTATGAGGCCCCATGCTGTTTTGCTTGAGAGTTCTCTAAGCAACAAGTACCTCTGCTTGCAGAAACAGGAATTTCATCTTAAGCACCACAGTAGTATGTAGTCTTTTTTAAAAGAAAACAAAACAAAACCAAAAAAAAACCAGCTCTGAGAAAACCTCAGTTCTGTGCCCTGGTCAGCTTGACAGAGTTTGAACTTATGGGCTTTATCAAGGCAGGGATCACATCAGTCAAACAGCTGTGGAGTGTTTTAGGCAAAAGCCTGTTCCACTCTTGTGTCAAAGCTGGACCTGTGCAGCCAGGGACGCATGGTGCCAGACAGACACCACATGACTCTACCTCCAGACCCAGCTCTTAGGAAGATGTGTGAATTTTATATGAGAAAATGTATCCAGGTAGACCTGGGTACAGAAAGAGGAACAGCCTTGGAAACAGTGCCCTTTCTTGAATGAATTATGTAGCTGCTCAGAT
Organism: Fratercula arctica; assembly: GCA_947846985.1. Taxonomy (NCBI): domain Eukaryota; kingdom Metazoa; phylum Chordata; class Aves; order Charadriiformes; family Alcidae; genus Fratercula; species Fratercula arctica. The sequence continues at coordinate 16,360,961 of CANTUZ010000001.1, read as the reverse complement.
ACTGTCAAAACACCTTTTGTCTGCCTTCTGGAGGGCCTGAGAGCACTGAGAAAGGAAAGACTGCACCAAGGGGTTGTGGTAAAGGTCAGGGTATTGACCACCTCCTTTTATCTTAAAAGGTACCTGCACTCAGAAGACAGCTAGTTTGCTGGGATCCTATTGATGCTTTCAGTCAGTTTCTTGTAATTGGAAAAAGGCGGGTGCATTAACTGGATGGACAGAAGACATCTTCAGAGCTCCCCCTGTCTTCATTTGCTGTATCTCCTCTGTTTGACTTTTTGCTTCTACTAGGATGATTGGATTGGCCACCTTCCCTCTGTTTGCCCAGTTTCTCCCCTGAAATGGGGGGCTCACAAATGAAGCGCTGTTGGAGCCTTTCCATTATCTACCACACGGGAGCAGGATTAGGTTCGCTGTCAGTTTTGGGGAAGATGAGAGCGATAAGGAACCATGAATTATGCGTAACAGAATTGCACCCTGCTGGTTCCTTAAGATATACAAGATGTTTCAGTCCCATTGTCATCCTGACGTGCTCTTGGAGAAAATGTTTCATACAGCCAGAGGCAGTCCTCTGAGTGTAGCAGGACTCAGCCGATATTCCTGATACAGCACCATATCGACTTTCCTCTTCTACTCGTGAGGTGGTGTTTCATGTTGTTAAAGGTCTGGAGCATGTTACAATTTGTTAGGCTGGCTAAGAATTTATGAAATGTCTTAAGAAATAAACTCACTAGGTAAGGATTTATTAGACAACTGTTAAAAACTGATTGTTTTTTCTGTGTCTTCACTTGATTATTTTCATTGCAGCTAATGGAAGGAAAAAGAGTATTAAAACAGCAATCTGATCACAAGCCTCACATACCTTTGGTTTAGACCTAAACTCTTCCAGGCAGTAATACAATATTTTAATACTGGACCCAATTCAATGAGGGTCTAACTTAGCAGGAATTAAGTTTTTATGAAAAGCTTTGGGCAGCGCTTGGCATGACAGAAGAGCCCGTGTATTTCCCCCAGGGACAACTGCGGGTTTTCTTCAGCCAATGTGTTTTCCCCAGTTATCCCATCGAGTCTCCTCACCCGCCCTGGTGCCACTCGGTGATGTGAGCCCTTCCAGCCCACGGGATAACCTTGACGTGGCCACCGCGGGCCCGAGGGTGAGGGGACACTTGGCTGCGTGTCCCCTTTGCTGGCGAGGAGCCCCTGGCAGACGGCTCCCACCCGCCGGGAGCCCCGCGGTCCCGGCAGGGCAGGTTCACTCCGCACCGGGGCCGCCCCTCATCCCCTCGCACCCGCCACCTCCAGCTCATGGAGGGCCCGGGCACCGCTCCCTGCCTCCCCCCGCCGACAGCTCCCTCCCGCCTCCCTCCCCGCCGCCGGGCCGCCCCCTTCCCCCGGGCCGCCTCTCTCCCCCCCGACCCCGGGGCGCTCCCGCCGCTCCAGACCCCGGCGGCGGCTCCTGCCGAGCGCAGCGGCTGCGAGCGGCGGCGGTGGGAGGCGGCGGCGGCCCCCCCGCCTGCGAGGTGGGGGCACGGCGCTGCGGGCGAGGGGAGGGGGCGGCCGGCCCGGCCCGGCCCGGCCCGCTCCGGGGATCTCTCACCTTCGCCGAGTTTGGCCGGCCCCAAAAAGGCAGCGGAAAGTTCGGCGTGCAGGAAGTTTGGGGGCAGCTCGGAGAGAGTAACTCGGCAGCCGTGACGGCTGTCTCGGGTGGTGTGGTTTTTTGATTTTGGGGTGGGTTTTTTTTTTGCTTTTCTTTTGAGTTTTTTTTTTTTTGTTTGTTTGTTTGTTTCTTTTCCCCCCATTGCATACAACTGCCCCAAACACACAAGCAACCCGCAACTAACAAAAAGTCCGGGAAGGGGGAGAGAACACGAGAGAGGCAGGCAGCACCCTCGGTGGGGAGCGCCGGGTTTCTTTGCAGAGCCGCGGTCCCGTTCGCAGCGGAGCCCAATGCAACTGCTCATCCTCCTCCTCCTCTACGCTGTCGTCCGTGCGAACTTCTGCAGCCGTCAGGGCACCACTGCCCCTGCCCAGAGCGGATCTATAAAAGCCTTGCGCTCCTCCAATATCAGGCGAGATGGTAAGTGTCCCTCTCTCTTCTTCATTCCCCAAGGGCTGCACTTGCAGAAGAAGCCCCGAGGGCTGCCGTCCCCCCACCTCCGCGGCCGCCGGTTGGGGTTCGTGCGGACGGGGGTCCCGTCCCTGGGAGGCCGGCGGGGGTCGGCCGAGGCTGGGGGCCGGTCCCCCGGAGAGGGTCAGCCCGGGAGCGGTGTGGCCAGGTGGCTGGAGGGAGGTATGGGCTGAGGGGGCGGCTCTGCCCGGCGGCTGTTCCTCCGGGCGGTCCCAAACTTCTCAGGGCAACTTCCAGGAGGTTTCCTGGCAGCCCGGCGGTGGACCACCCCCCCACCCCCGGCGTACCCTCCGGGCTGCGGGCGGCACACAGGGCGGGGTGCCCGCTCTTTGCCGCCGCGGGGGGTCCCACCCGGTACCCGCGGGACACCCCGTGTCTTCTGTGTCCCTCTGCCGTGCTAGTAGCCGGGGGCTGTGCGGGGAGGGCGGCGAGTTCATGGCGGCGGCGGGGTCCCCGCCGGGGCGGCGTGTGGCGGGCGGGCGGCGGCCCTTGGGCCTCAGGGCGGGGCGCGGGCGGCGCCGCCGTCGCCTCAGGGGCCCTCGGCGGCAGCGCGGCCCCGCTGCGGCCTCTCGGGGCGCCGTCCTCCTCCGGGTGGAGGGGCCGGGCCCGGGGCCGGGCGTTCGGCCGGGTCTACTGGGCGATGCCCCGCGAGGGCGAGCCGCGTCCCTTCAGGAGTGGGATGCCCGGTGGTGGTGAGCACCGGGGAGGGCGACTGCGGGCCGTGGGACGCTGCCTGCCTGGTAGGAAGGGTGGTTTCAGTATGGTGTTGGAGCTGTGGCGCATTTCCTGCAGAGGATATAGAATCATAGAATCATAGAATTGCCTAGGTTGAAAGGGACCTTTCTGATCATAGAAGTCCAACCATCAACCTAACACTGACAAAAACCGTCACTAACCGTGTCCCTCAGCACCACGTCTACCCATCTTTTAAATTTCTCCAGGGATGACGATTCCACCACTTCCCTGGGCAGCCTGTTCCAATGCTTGATAACCCTTTCAGTGAAGAAATTTTTCCTAATATCCAATCTAAACCTCCCCTGGTGCAACTTGAGGCCGTTTCCTCTTGTCCTATCACTTGTCACTTGGGAGAAGAGACCGACCCCCACCTCACTACAGCCTCCTTTCAGGTAGTTGTAGAGAGCGATAAGGTCTCCCCTCAGCCTCCTTTTCTCCAGGCTGAACAACCCCAGCTCCCTCAGCCGCTCCTCATAAGACTTGTTCTCCAGACCCCTCACCAGCTTCATTGCCCTTCTCTGGACCCAGCTCCAGCACCTCAGGGTCTTTCCTGTAGTGAGGGTCCCAAAACTGGACACAGCACTCGAGGTGAGGCCTCACCAGTGCCGAGCACAGGGGGAAGCGAGCTGAGGGGCTGTCGAGGTTCAGCTGCCTGGGATGCAGGTGCCTTGAGTGTGTGGCCAGCGTGGCCATGTGCTGTGGCCCCACAGCGAGTGAATGTGGAGCTTGCGTAAAACCAGCACCGCTGCAATTCGCCACCGGAATCTGCTCGTTTGTGATTAGAGATGATCAAGAAAACCAGGTGTTTTGGTTGGGGAAGGGCGATGAGCCCCTGGTTGGGGGGCAGCCCGTTGTGTTCCAGCTGTGTGTGGGAGGACCGGCTTCTGCACGTTGCAGTGTACGTTCCTGCAGAGCGAAGTGCAAGACATTCTCCCTGAAAATGAACAGAGTTAAGTTCAGTCTTCAAGTTAATGTCTTCCAGTTGCCAGAATTTATATATTTCATAAACCCTTTTCAGAAACCCAGTTACTTGAGCCATTTCCAAGTTTGTGCTCTGTATTTGCCAGTGTTTATTTTTCAGCATGTATACAATGTGTGTAGTGGGTATACAGTTGATTTAGGAAGAGGTTTTTGTTTCAGCTTTGGAGTCATATTGAACTTCATAATCTTTTGTATGCCTTTCCTAGTCAGTGAAAGAAGGCACAGAGAAGGTGAAGAGGCTTTTTCTTAGAATTGAGATAGTGAGTCTGGAAGCAAGACAGAATTGCAGTTCCTTCTGTCTCAGAAGTCAAATTTAGTCTAATAAAAAATGTATGTGTCTGTAATAAAAGCATGCATCCATTATTTCTGTTTCGTACTTTAAAACTATTGTGTATTTTATCAAGCTTAATGACTTGTTAGCCTGCCATCTTAAACTTCATGGAAGAACTGAGACCATCTCTGAACTAAGCTAAGCAAGCTTCCTTGCAAATCAAACTCCAAACAAGCTTTTTCGTGGAGAACTGCAGTGATTTACTTAGCACTTCAAAATGTGTTTTACTGTGATCTTCTCTGTAGAGTCAGTGAAGAAATCAGTAACCCCTGAAATAAATAAAGCTTTCAGTTTACAGGCAGTGTGACGGGTGTTTTACTCCGCAGAAGACTTCCTGTGGTGAAATTGCTTCTTGGAGTGATGAAGAGAACAAGCCTATGTGAAATGTGAAATGATTAGTTAATTGCCCTTTTCCTAGCTGTGACCATGTAAAGTTGTGATTAAGCTTTGTACCTTCAAAATTACCTTCCACAACTTGTGGAGGCTGAACTTTCTGGGTACCAGGACGGACTGGTACTGGGGCTGTTCGAAAGGGGCAGATGTATATGAAATTACCTTTGACCCTGCCTGGGCTATGTGCTAAGTCAGGCCTGCAGCCCGCAGACAGAAATGCACCCATGACAAAGTCAGACACCTCTGCAGTCCTTTAGGGGACGTTATCCCTGTACTGAGGAGGTAACACACCTTTAGGAAGACCACATGCAGACCCTGAGTGTGTTGGAGCCTTGCTCTCTCCTTGTGCTCCGGAATCCTCTTGCTTTTTCTCTGCAAAGGACGGTGTGTTCTGATACAGCCAGTGGAGCTGGGCATTGGGTCACAACATCTAAAGCAGATCGGCTGCTGATCGGCCTGATTTTACTTAGATGAACCAAACTGGTGCTTGAGTTTGTTGACTAAAGGTCTATATTTGTGCAGCCAAAGGTTATGAGCTGTATTCCAAGTGTTGCATGCATGTGACGAGCTCACAACCAAAGTGTTTAGAACATAGTTGGCCGTAGGCCACTAAAAGTATTTCTGTCTTTTACAATTTTCAGTGGTGTTTGTGTCTTGTTTTGGTCTGAGGCCCTGATATGGAATAGCATTAAAGATGTGTGGGTTGCATTGCTGAGTGAGACAGACAGTATTTTTTGCTTTGTAAATATTTGCAGACATGACAATACAGAATAGGATCTGGGGGTAGTATGTTCCAACAGTCTCTCTCAAAACGCACAGCAGGGATAAAAACTAATTTAATATTATGTCCTAGGTTGATACCATGATTGTTATGTTGTGGAATCAAGAGAGATACTGAAGCGGAAGCAAGGTCTGTTCAGCTCTTTAAAAAAACATCGTATCTTGGCAAGTCCAAGACCACCTGCACATTTTATTAAAAAATAAAACAATCCTTTGGATTCCAGTAACAGAAAGTTACCTCCAAGCAGGATAAACTGATGATGCATCTACAGAGCTTAAATATGGAGGCTTGGTCTTGCTTCTGGCCAAAACAAACCTTTGCACTGTGCGTAATTTGAGATTCTCTTTCTTCTTTTAGGCTAAAAGAGGTTGGCCCATTTGTAATTGCTCTTACTTAAGACTGAGGTTGCTCTGTGAAGAAATCTATAGATAAAGGGCAGCACATACCAAAAAAGTGCTATTTAATGACTACCAAACCTAACCAGACTGTACTTCCTGCTGAAGTTATTAAGAATATAAATAACCTGCTTACAAGACATCCTCTTATCCTAGTGGAAGGACGGGCATTGATGACTCAGCTGTCCAGTGTAGCACTAATCAATTTTCCAAAGTGTCCTGGAGATGCCAGCCACATTTATAGTACATGTAGTGGTACTTACTTAAAGTGTTTATTAATGCCATTACCTGTTAAGTCCTTTGAAGTTAATCAGAATAACACACAGAGGGCTTCCAGATGCTTCTGTTGTTCTCTTTGCCTCAGTTTCCCGATTTGCAGTATGCAGGTAATACTGCCTAATTACCAGAAGTCTGATACTTTGTTTCTGCTATTTTGGTTGTTTATGTGTACTTGGAGATGAAAAACAGAGATGAAAAGTGCTAAGTAATATTTACTGTATGGCATCTAACCAAAACATCAGTTGCTTGTTCAGTAACGGGTGTTACTGAACAAACATCTGTATGAATGCTCAATTAGGAAAGTATGCCTAGGCTGTACACTCAGACTAAGCATCACTATACATATTTTAAACTTTAAAATCCAAAGTTTAAAGAAAAGAAAGAACAGAACAGAACAGACAGCATAGTGTCAAATCGTTCCAGTATGTAAACAACCGAAAGGCATGGAATCAGGATCTTCTGATGTGGATTCGAAACCGTAACAACAGACGACTTGAGATAAGATTCGGGGCTTTTGTGGTTTTCATTTTGAATCCAAAAAATTAGGAATTTCCTAACTTCAGTTTGCTTGTGCACCACCAAAATGCAAAGAAAAATTGTACTTTATCATTCTGGGGAAATGGGAACAGCTTTTGGCTCTTTGATGGCCTGTCCAAAGGAATGTATGCCGTTAACTCTACCCTCCCTTTCCCTGTGTTTGTTGGCCTGTGCCTGAGCACAGGGAAAAACATTTGATGATTTGGGTAGTATTCTCTCACCAAATAGGTGTTAACTCTCTACTCTTGGGAAAATACATAATTGGGGGTTTCTTTCAAATCATTTTGAAATGGCTCTTGTAGCACTAGTGGTATAGGAACCCCAGTTTTGGAATGCATTTATTGGGTTCTTCTATACTAGGCTTGTATACATGTTTTTTTTAAAGGACTCTGGTAACATAAAAATGTGTCAACTGGAAAATAGCTAAATTTGCTTTTATAAGCATTACTTTCTTGACTGTTTTTGTAGGTTTTATAAAAAAAAAATATGTATTTCACCTTCATCAGATTAAAAAAAAAAACAATTTGGTAATTTCTCTGTAATAATGCATTTTGGACTACAATTATTTAGCTTTGATGTGCCTCTTATCTGTATAATTAACTGTTTGGACTGAAGTATCAAAGGATATTACATGAGAATTTCAACCCTGACTCAGCAGCAGGCAGCATGGAGGAATTCTCCAAAGGAGCTTTGAAACATGTTTTATCAGGCAGATGTATATCCTATAGTGAAAGTCACTTCATTTGTAAACTCTCCAGCTAGTCTCTCAACACTTCTTGTTTGGTTTTGTTTTTTTTTTTTTTTTTTTAAATGTATTTATATGAAATTTGATTAGGCCGGTTAATTCTTAAAAAGATAAAAATTGATACTTGTGTTGCTTTGATTCTTAGGAACTGAACACTGCTGAAAATTCTAAAAGAATGGGGTTTTTTCCACTGTGGTCCCACAGAGAGGTTGTGTTTTATAAAACACCTAGGAATAGGCATAAATAGGAAACTCACGGGGAATCATTAGTGCAATAACAGTCTTTATGTCCTTAACTTCGAGCATCTGTATAGTTCCATTACAGTCAAGAGGATTGGTCCTGCAGCATTCCGTGATAATGAAGCTCATAAGTGCGTCCAGCTAAACTAACTATATCTTAAAATGAAGCAAGAGTACAAGTATTTGCAAAATTTGTCGAATATGCTGTTAAAATTAAAAAAAAATGTAATGCGTATGTATCATGGGCATGAATATTACATACATGCATACACAGAATAAACATATATTGTATCTTTTCTATATTATGTAGTATAGGATATTATACATGCACATATATGATACATAAATCAGAAGACACAAGGACAGGGAAATGAGAATATGCACACCTAATACAATTGGTTCCAAATTATCATTAAAATCATAAAAATATTGCACCCAGGGAATTTTTTTTACAATACTACCCCCCCCACCCCGATATAACGTAACTTTTTGAAGTCCCAGTTGAATAATGAACTATTTGACAAATATTTGAGCCTGACTATTTGAGGTAGTTAAGATCCTCTTTACATGATGTTGTTAGGTAGGTAATTTATGGAATTTGGGTTGAAAGCAGCAGTTTTGTTTAAAAATGTTTGTCAGTTTTCCAGGTTGTGAGTGGAAGTTCTGAAAGTAATTCACATGTTCTTAAAATTTTTACTAAGTAAAAAGGAGCTTATAGGGAAAAGGATTATCGAAGCCGGAAATTCTTTCAACAAAATGATGTACAAATAAACTATGTCTGTCACTCCGTTAGACTGGGTGTAAGTATTACATAAAAGGAACAGATTTGCAAAATGTGTATTATTTATACAGCAAGAAACTCCTGTGGGGAGCAGTAAATTAGAAGGACAGGGAATGGCTTTCATTTCATACCTCTAATAGCATTATGTATACAAAAAGCACAGCAGAAGTTTGTGTGGTTTATGCCCCAGTCTTTTCATATGGGTAGTCCTGCTTATATTAAAATATATCTGCAGCAAGTTACAGACTGATCTCTTTAACAGCAAATAAAATATCTTACAAGACTGGCTCTGAACACAGGAAAAGTAGGCAGCTGCCTGCAATATCAGAGTCCAAATGACTTCAAAATGTCCCAGCTCCTTGTTGCCTCCAGAGCAATACTGATGACCTCCAGAGGTCAGCCATTCTGTAATGGCACCAACTGCAGCTGACAGAGGGGTGGCGATGGGTGGAACACATCCTTCCCAGGAGCAGTGGTCGCCTTTCCCATCTCTTCCATACTTCTCTCCCTCTTTCCCACTCTCCCTTTTTCCCACCCGCAGAGTAGCAGGGACATGAAGTCTGGTTCTCCCACATCTCTGGGCCCAGCTGGGTCCCTTTGCCTTGCCTTCCTTGTGTAGCAACGTTCAGTTTTGCCTACCCAGCTGAGGAACCTCGAGTTTGCTCTCAATGTTCATAGTGTGTTCCCAACCCTCGAGAAGGCCTGTCTGCCCCTGCCTGGTCTGGCTTTTGTGGACCTGCAGGGATTTGACAGCAGGATATTGAGTGAGTCCTAAGAAATACCATGAAGGCTCTGTGTTGGCATTCTCTGTAGTAAAAAATTGCCCACTAATGCAGGAATCTGATCTGACTAATCTGATAGCCTTCTACGATGGCATGACTGGATGGATAGATGAGGGGAGGGCGGTAGACGTGGTCTATCTTGACTTAAGCAAAGCGTTTGACACGGTCTCCCACAGCATCCTCATAGGGAAGCTTAGGAAGTGTGGGTTAGATGAACGGACAGTAAGGTGGATAGAAAACTGGCTGAAAGATAGAGCTCAGAGGGTTGTCATTAGGGGCACAGAATCTAGTTGGAGACCAGTGACGAGTGGTGTTCCCCAGGGGTCAGTACTGGGTCCAGTCCTCTTCAATATATTCATCAATGACCTGGATGAGGGGATAGAGTGCACCCTCAGCAAGTTTGCTGATGACACAAAGCTGGGGGGGGCGGCTGACACACCGGAGGGCTGTGCTGCCATACAGAGAGACCTGGACAGGTTGGAGATCTGGGCAGAGAGAAACCTTATGAAATTCAACAAGGGCAAGTGTAGGGTGCTGCACCTGGGGAGGAACAACCCCATGCACCAGTCCAGGTTGGGGGCTGACCTGCTGGAGAGCAGCTCTGTGGAAAGAGATCTGGGAGTCCTGGTGGACAACAGGATGACCATGAGCCAGCAATGTGCCCTTGTGGCCAAGAAGGCCAATGGCATCCTGGGGTGCATCAAAAAGAGTGTGGCCAGCAGGTCAAGGGAGGTCATCCTCCCCCTCTACTCTGCCTTGGTGAGGCCACACCTGGAGTACTGTGTCCAGTTCTGGGCTCCCCGGTTCCAGAAGGACAGGGAACTGCTGGAAAGGGTGCAGCAGAGGGCTACCAAGATGATTAGGGGACTGGAACACCTCTCTTATGAGGAAAGGCTGAGGGATTTGGGTCTCTTCAGTCTGGAAAAAAGACGGCTGAAGGGGGATCTTATCAACACTTATAAATACTTAAAGGGTGGGTGTCAGGAGGATGGGGCCAGGCTCTTTTCAGTAGTGCCCGGGGACAGGACAAGAGGCAATGGGCACAAACTTGAGCACAAGAAGTTCCACCTAAACATGAGGAGGAACTTCTTTACCCTGAGGGTGGCAGAGCACTGGCACAGGCTGCCCAGAGAGGTGGTGGAGTCTCCATCTCTGGAGACATTCAAAACCCGCCTGGACGTGTTCCTGTGTAACCTGCTCTAGGTGACCCTGCTCTGGCAGGGGGGTTGGACTAGATGATCTCCAGAGGTCCCTTCCAACCCTATGGTTCTATGATTCTATGATTCTATGATTCTTTGATTCTAGGAAAATGTAGTAGTACTCCTTTTAGTTAGTTGATTCAATCTGTATTCAAGAATTGCTTCCAAAAATCCTGCTATTATTTTGATGAGGTTGATTACATTATACCACATTTTGGATAAAAGAGGCCACTTACATTACTGCTTCTGGTGAGGAACTGTTGGCTAAAATACTGGATTGTGTTAGGTTACTTGGCAGTTTGTTTCAAATTAATCTCCTGCTTACAAAACTAAGGAAATGTCCTGTTTACAGTGTCAAGCTGTCTAGGTTTTCTTTTGTGAGTTTGAGTTTGGCTCTAGTGTTTTTGGTAGTGAATAAATCCTACATGATCTCGAGCTTCCTATTGTACTTGAGTAATCTTCGGTTTCATGCTTCCTTTTTGATCTGTGTCCCACGCTGTGAAGGCCAACATCCCGTATTTCTGCTTTGGCAGTCAGAGCTCCGCATACTTTGAGATGGTGCAAGGGGACACACTTCTACCTTCTGTACAAACTTCCTGCCAATGTATTTTAGCCCTGCTGTGCATTAGGACTTGATGATGTTAGACCCTGTAAAAATATTTATTAAAGACTAGGTCCATGAAAAACTTGAAAAATCGCCGTCTTGACCTTCATTGCACTGAAATCAATGACAAAACTTCCATCATCTCTCACTGCAGCAGGTTCTGGCTCGCAGCTTACATGAATTAATACAGGATAAATGAAAATGCTTAGGAATTCAGTGACAAGTTTGTTGTAGAATCATAGAATCTTTTAGGTTGAAAAAGACGTTTAAGATCATCAAGTCCAACCGTTAACCAAAGACTGCCAAGCCCACCACTAAACCATGTCCATAAGTGTTACATCTACATGTCTTTTAAATACCTCCAGGGATGGCAACTTAACCACTTCCCTGGGTAGCCTGTTCCAGTGCTTAACAACTCTTTCAGTGAAGAAATTTTTCCTAATATCCAATCTAAACCTCCCCTGGTGCAACTTGAGGCCATTTCCTCTTGTCCTATCACTTGTCACTTGGGAGAAGAGACCGACCCCCACCTCTCTACACCCTCCTTTCAGGTAGTTGTAGAGAGCGATAAGGTCTCCCCTCAGCCTCCTCTTCTCCAGGCTGAACAACCCCAGCTCCCTCAGCTGCTCCTCATAAGACTTGTTCTCTAGACCCCTCACCAGCTTCATTGCCCTTCTCTGGACACACACCAGCACCTTGATGCCTTTCTTGTAGTGCAGGGCTTATGCGGGTAAGCTTTACAATACTCACAGTTAAGATACTCAATTAGTGTCCATGCACAGAAAATGAAATTCTTTGCACTGATAGAGATGAAGGGGTAACTGATGCAGTTACAGGTCACATAGCAAAAGTACAGAACAAAGCCTCATGGGTTCAATGTGTGCGGCTGCTTTTTCTCCTATACTGACAATCTTACGTGTCATCCACAGGATATCCTACAAGAGACTTCAGCTGCAGTACATTTTTAAACAAGACCTTAAGGAAACCCGTCAGTATTTTTCAGTGTCTTGCATTGTTTCTGTTTGTTTTTTAGTTCTAAAGAGGCTCCAAGTGTAATATGCGTGGGGTTTTGTTATTGTTTCTTGTCGGATCAGTTGCAGAAGATTTTTCTCATAGTTGAACATATTTCTAATCTGATGTGACTCACAATAGAAGTGGACTGAGGATAAAGCAGAGACCCAGACTGGTTAGAGAGATGGAATAAAAATAGGTATACAGAATATTGATTACCAGAAGTACTGTGGAATTTGGAAAGCCTGTATGTACTGTTGTGCCCTTAAGTTTTCAACCAGGAATTTGCTTGAAAGATAAATCCTTTGCTTCAGCAAACCAGTGACAGACAAGTTGCATGCAAATGGCAAGTAGGTGTTAATAATGCCTTTGGATTGTCTGTGGAAATGGACCAACACAGCTTCTTAATCACGATGTCTCAGCAGGGATAAACACTGATAGGAGTGATTTCACTCACACATCCAGATGTCAGTATAAGGGTTTAAGACCTCATGACAGAAGCCTACGGAGAAATTGCTGCTTTGAAATTGATAGAAAGCCCTAAAGTTATGGTGCTGTTTCTTTTCCTAGGTCAGGCTGTAGGCTTGTTCCCTCGCTGCTGTAAGTTGCCTTCACGTTGCTGTGTAAGGCTGCTGAATGTTGGGAAGTCAGCACAGGGGGACGCTGGTTTGCTTCATTGCCGTCCATGTGGTGTGAGCTGGAGCTCCCAAATCCCCATGCCTGCATGTATCACTGCTGTTCTGGTAGGATGGATGTGTAGTTTGAGAAGGGGAAAGATATTGTTTGCTCCTTCCGTCCTCATAATGACAGAGAACAGTCCTTTGCCTGGATAGACTTGATTTTATTTTTGTTTGTAATTAACAGTTGTCACCCAGGAGAGCGTAATAACATGGTATGCGTTTCTTACCAATTCCCATCATTCATTAGACCCTGGAAAGTGGGAGCCAAAGTCAATCTCTTCTAAGCAAGAGAGAAAATTCTTGCATCATATAGTAGTGATCTGGCTGCTCCTAATATATATGTGATCTACTTTTACATAATTAGCACCTCCAAAGTCAGTTCTCTGACAGTGCACACCACATTGACTGCACAGAGCACTCAGAGTGTCTTGAGTGGTGCCTCTGAGAAATGGATGCAGTGACAACCCCACCTTTGCAGCACCCTTGAGTGATGCCAAGGTGTTGGGTATGTCCTTGGACCTGCACAGCAGAGCCAGGTTTTGGTGCTACATCCCTATCCCCATACACACAGCCTGCCTCCCAGCAAACTTCAAGAAACGAGTAGTTCCCTTGGCCGCATGACAACATGGAAACGAGCATCACTCCAGAAAAGAAACTTGTTTGCACCGCAGAGGAGCCTCATGCCGTTCTCCAGTGCACATCTGAGGACTGGTGTTGTTCCCACGGTGACAAGCAAAGAGGGTGAGAAGTGGATCAGCGTGGCTGTTCAGCCTGCTCTTTCCCCAGTCCCCTGACTGGTCACAGCACATATAGCAGGCCTTCACTGGGCAGCGTTCATGCATTTGATGACATTTTTCTGTGGGCAGTACCACTATATGGTAATACCTTCTCTTTTCACTGTAGGGCTGGAGCCCTGGCAGCTTGGAGAGGCAGAAGTGCCACTCACAGCAGTCATTACACGTGGGCAAAGAGTGGACATCCTTACCAGGGTGCAACCATCCTTAAAAAGCTGTGGCCTTGCTGCCTGTGCTGTCCCACCTCCTCTCGACTTTCCTGCTCAGAGTTGCCACCGTTTTTGCAGGCTCAGAGCTGTGTGACATGCTGAGGTAAAATAACAGGGCATGTGGATAGCCGTTTTTGGGGAACAGAGAGTCATACAAAGCAACAGCACGATGTCCTGCATAAAAATCAAATATCTTGGCTCTCGCATGCTTGCCTTAAAATAACTCCTGTGACATGGGAGTTAAATAGCAGTCTGCTCTCCAAAGAAACCTGAGAACAAAACAGGGAAAGCTACTATCCTGGTTTTGTTTTTTTTTTTGCATGTTCCTTGGGTTTAGTTTCATCTAGTGCATAAGGAAGTAGAGGAAGGCCATGAAGAAAAAATTATAATGACTTGAAATGTCAGTTCAGTTTATTTTTTTGAAGAATGACTTTAAAGGCTTTTTTTATCAATACATGCAGGACATTTTTGAAGGCTTGCAGGTAACTGCCTTTTATTTTTGTACAAAGATCTTGTCTCAGGATTTCTCTCTGCAGCCTTACAATGACAGTGCCGTTTCCTGATGCTACTGCTGTTTTTTGCACCATTGCCAACTCTTGTAGGACCTAAAGTCAAGCCTTGTCAGGTAGACTGCTTTTCAGCTTACCTTAGGCAAGCCATTAGTCAAAATAATGACTGAGGAAAAAAGGTGTCACCTGTTTTTCTTATTGGAAGAGAGACAGAATGTATTTTGTATATGCATTTGCAATGAAGTGATTGCAAATTTAAGTACACATTGTTGTAGTTTTGACAATGTATTTCTAGCACTTCATTTTCAAAAAGGCCTTCAAAGATGATTGGCCAAAGCAGAACAGAAGTACCCAGAGCTGCCTTCTTTCTTTCTAGAGAGGATAGCCAGCCTGGTCACCTAATGGGGCTTCTGCTTGCCTTCTGTTCACATGGCTAAGAGACAGCCATTTCCTTTGCTTATTTATTATAAATCAGTATCGTCAATTTTTTATTTTCATTTTACAGTTACTGTGGCTAAAGCAAAGCCTGTACTTAAGAGACAAACCAGCGTGAACTCCACGGTGTTATCATTGTATTGTTGGTTGGATGGTTTTGCCAGTTTAAAATTTCTTAAAATTAGCCGATCAAATAAAGAATCCGATGCCAGCACATGAATCCAGGCAGTTCTGTAAATTGTTTATGACAGAGGTTCTTAGTCGTGCAGCAGCAGCTGGCAAAGCTTTTCAGAAAGCATGAGTGGGACTGCTGAAAGGGCTGACTACAAGAAACCCGGGGAGCTCCCGTGAGGGACTTATCTGAACTTCTCTAAGAAAGCTACATGCCACATCCAAGACACACTGTGCTTGCTTATGACAGATACTAATAAAGCGTTCGTACACGCAATGGTTGCTGAATGATGTCACATGTAATGCCCATTTTTTCCCTGTATGTATGCACCATTTCTGTTCAAAGGTGGTAAATTTTGACTTCAGTGCTGGCATCTGAGGCCCAGAAAAACAAAGTTGAGAATAGACTGACAATACTGAAAGCTGAATATTTCTAGTACCTGTCAAATCACCACATTTACTACATTGAAAACAAAGCACTGTCCTCACAAACCTTTTACCAAATATTTGCTCTTATAATAAGGCAAAGGAAAGCAACCAGAAATTAAAGGGAAGAAAAAAAAAGATTTTAGCAACAGAGACATTTGCATTTCAGTTCTTGCCAGGACACAAAAAAAACACTGTCAGGTGAGTAAACACATGGGATTGACCTGAAATATATTTTTAAAATGAAATTCAAAGTCACCTTAGGTACGGAGTGGAATTGACTATGCAGCCTTGTTAAACATACATAATCAAAGAAAACAGAAGAACCAGAAATGTTATCTTCCTTTTTGTTAGATTCATTGTAGGGCCAGACATCGCAGGACTAAAGGGCAAAACCATGCAAGTTGAGCACGTGCATTACCAGCCGTGAACCGAGCATCAGAGGGAAGATGGGGAAGGAGCTGCAGCCCTGCCTTGGTTTCCCAGTTAATCTTCCCCTCGGGTGTACAAGCACAGTGCAGCAGAAAGGGGGGTGTTGTAATGACTAAGGCAGAGAGGTGGAAGAAGCTGGATAGTGTGTTAGGACTCTTCCCTGCTCCCTGCTGAAGTACCTGCTCCATGTCTTGCTAATGAACATGGAAGGGCATCCCCCTTGTTTCAGTGAGTGCTGGACGGGGCTCCCTCCTGCCTCCTCCCCTCTGCCTGAAGAACTGAAGCCACAGCTTAGCCCTGTCACAGAATCACAGAATTGCAGAATGGTTGGGGTTGGAAGGGACCTCTGGAGATCATCTAGTCCAAACCCCGGCCAAAGCAGGTTCATCCTAGAGCAGGCTGGACAGGAATGCATCCAGGCAGGTTTTGAATATCTCCAGAGAAAGAGACTCCACAGCCTCTCTGGGCAGCCTGTTCCAGTGCTCTGCCACCCTCCAAGTTTTTCCTCGTGTTGAGATGGAATTTCCTGTGTTCCAGTTTGTGCCCGTTGCCCCTTGTCCTGTTGCTGGGCACCACGGAGAAAGAGTCTGGCCCCATCCTCTTTACACCCACCCTTTAGATATTTATAAGGAAACAATTGCCAACAAACAATCACCAGTGAACAATCTGATACATCATCAGATTTGACTTTTTGCAGTTCCTCCATGTGATGCTGCAGCTTTTGCTACGAAAAACAGGTGATGTGTTCGGTTTCCATATTCCTCACTGAGCTGCGTGAGAGACAGTCCACGTGCACCTCACGTGAGGCATATGTATCTTTGGTGTCATTCTGTGTCCATGCGTGCCATTTTCACTTCCCATGGAAGATGGACAGTGGGTGTAGATCCTGTCCTCACTTTACTCACAAGACTGGGAATAATACAGTTTTAAATATTGTGTGATTGTGCTCAATTTGTACAAAAGTGATTTATTGTAATTGTGACCTTATTAACATAGTGTGATTTCAGCTGCTGCACTCCTCTTACTAATGACTGGTAAATAAAATGCTAATCTATTTTACACCTTTTGTGTTGCAAAAGTTCAGGTATTCAGTTGACTTAATTAGCACCTAATTTCTGCACTGCACTGAATCTGACAATTTTTAGACATCTTTGCTGAGAGGAGTCAAGCTGTTAGTGCCACTGCGGTTTGAGTGAGGTCCGTGTTTCCAGTATTAACTGGTATTCCTAGATTCATACTTGACTTCTAGTAGAGAAGAGAAGGAATAGAACTGGTTAGACTATGTATAAAACAATTATGGCTTTTCTCCCTTGTGATTGGCAGAGGAGAAAGGAATATTACAGAAAACATGAGAGGCGGCATCTTCATGTGTGCTTTCCTCTAGATCTGGTAGCCAGAGACCACCCTGTATGCAAAGAAGAATATGCTTGAGGAATCCTGAGAGAAAACAGTTTCTGGCATTGTGTCTCAAATCCATCAGATCACTCTATCAACACTGGCACAACAGCTGATACCATCTAATTTTAAGCACGTAAATGATGAGTTATTCTTTTATGACCTGAATTGTCCTCTAGTGGTTATTGTAACTCCCTGTGATTATTCTGGCAACTTCTAAACTAAAATGTAATGAATACACCTCAAACAGCTTGCTTTGTCCTCCCCTTGGAGAAATCCTCTGCTGCAAAGGTGGTTCAGGCTTGCACTGATGAGAGTGTTAAGTGTATGCCGTAGGGCTTCTTTGGAGATATTTCTGGTGTCCAGTGCTCTCAAGGATCTAGTTTTGAGACCTCAACCATATTCTGTAACCTTCTCCTGCATCCTATTTTTCTAAGAGAGAAATGGTGGTTTCTGGTCTGTGTGGTTCTGTATGCGCATGTACCTGTGTGTGTAGCAGCTAGTCTATCTACGGAAAGGCAATCAAATGCCGTGCAGTATTACTTGACTCTAGAGTAAATATCTGTGTTTCCATAGAGCATTCTAAAGATAACATGCAGCCTCTAAGCTGCAGCATTCATGTTTCATTCCTTCGGCTCTTCCTGTCAGAATAATTTCAGAACAATCCTTTTCTATTTGCCTGTGTTTTGAAAAGAATCCCTGCTATGGACCAAATCACATTATCAGCCAGTGAGAAGGTTCCTGTGTCACTTATAGTTAGGATTTCTCCCTAGTCAGTGCAAAATGTTAGAAATTTATTTCATAGAGTCATAGAATCATAGAATGGTTTGTGTTGGAAGGGACAGTCAAAGATCATCCAATTCCAAACCCTCTGCCTTGGGCAGGGACACCTTCCAATAGACCAGGCCCCATTCAACCTGACCTTGAACACATCCAGGGATGGGGCATCCACAGCTTCTCTGGGCAACCTGTTCCAGTGTCTCACCACCCTCACAGTAAAGAATTTCTTCCTAGTATCCAATCTAAGTCTATCCTCTTTCAGTTTAAAACCATTACCCCTCGTCCTATCACTCCATTCCCTGATAAAGAGTCCCTCCCCCTCTTTCCTGTAGGCCCCCTTTAGGTACTGGAAGGCTGCTATAAGGTGTCCCCGGAGCCTTCTCTTCTCCAGGCCGAACAACCCCAACTCTCTCAGCTTGTTCTCACAGGAGAGGTGCTCCAACCCTCTGATCATCCAGCCCTCTGCTGGACTTGTTCCAACAGGTCCATGTACTTCTTATTTTGTGGACCTAACTCCAAATTCAGCTGTCCACATGACAGAATTTTGTTAACAGGCCCTACAACCTTCTATATAAACTCTATACAAGACTTTTTCATGTTCTGATAGACATAGAAAAGCAGAGCACGCTTTTTTGCTTCTACAGATTTGGAGCTGTCTGGACATAAAACTTTTATACTACAGCAGTAAATGTGTTCTTCTCAGCTATAATTATGTTTTATATTTCAATGAAAATCTTTCTAATCCTACGTTGTTTTGAAGAATTGATGTCATATGATCTTGATAAAATTAATAGCCTTGTGAAGGTCTATTTACTTTTTGTATTGTTTACATCTATTGCACTGCAAGCTGAATGCTGGTGGGGCTGCTGTGCTCTGGACGCTATTCTGCACAAATCTTCATAAAATCTGCAAATTTTTCTTTATGATTAGTTTTTGAAGGAGGTTTTTCTTAAATATAGGACTTGATTGTGTAATAAAAACATTGTTAATCAAAAGTGCATGCTTTCTAGTTTGAAAAGAGAAATCCACTTGAAATCATGACAGCTTATTTGAAGATGTGAGCAAATATAATACTTTGCAAGATATAACACATGGTATTGCATAACTGCAAAATGCTGTTTCATTGAGGTCTGTCAAATTCTACTACTTGAAATATTGATGTTTTCTTAATTATGTATGGAACTGAAGAACTATTTTTATGTCTTGAAATCAGCTCAAGTTTTGCAACCATATCACAGTAGGATTTAGTTCATTAAATACCTGTAGTTTGTATATTTACAGTAGATTGAATGCTGGTATTGGCATTTTTTTCAAATTCTGAGACTTCAGTTGCTGCTGTACAGAAATTTTGCTTTCATTACTCTTGGTTTCAGTTTACCTGGCAAGTGTAGAGTGAATATTGTTTTTTTTTCATTTTGTGTTGTTCACTCAAAATTGAGAAATCAGTTTTGGCTTACAAAAAAACCACAAAACAAACAGAGCACAAGCAGAATGATTCGTTTTCTCTTTCAGTCCACAAGTAAAAAACAACTCCAAGTGTGTGAAGTCAGCATTGCAGAGAAAAACATCCAAAATACAAATAGGAGCATACCTGCACAGATGCTTACAAAAAGATTTAAATTTCCACTTGATTTTATTTTGGGGCCCATGAATCATTTCAGAAATATGGCCGCTATTGTGCGAATAGGAGCAATAGGAGTTCATTAATAGGCAGTATTTCCTTTATTTACCAAGTGAGACTTGAATGCAAAACATGTTATGCTACTTCTTTTTCTGATGCTTTCAACACAATTAAGGCAATTTTATTTATCTAAGAGCTGTTTGAAATGCTGGCATATGCACATTTTAATTGAATTCTGATTTCTATCCAAATGCAGCTTGATGCAAATCACAGTCAAAACAATTATTTTCATTATTATGAATATGTTCTCTGACATCTTAAAAAATCATAAAATTCAGGATGTGCCATAAAAGTATGGTGAGACAAAGTCGCTTTAAATATTATTAGACATAGCTCATTTTCCTAGGGAGTAGAGGGAATTACCAGATCTTGTGCTAATTTATATTTAATTACAGACAAATGTGTCCTTAACGGTTGTGTCTTTAAATATTCTTTTAAAACAAACAAGCCTGAAAAGTAAAAATGAAAGCTCAGATTAAAATTAAAGATAGGAAGCTTAGTTTCCTACTGGTAGCTTTAAATCCCAGCTTAAATCTCAAATGTGAATCAGTCCATCTTCCCAACTCCACAGTGGATCAGAAAACATGTCATGAAGTCAGTCACTTTATCTCGGGTCCTGGTTGCAGGCCTTTGAAAAGTGTGTGTGTATGTACATACGTACACACGTATGTATGTGTTGGCCTTATGTTTAAGGGATTCTTATACATTTACATTTAGATTCAGTCTGCCTTACTGTGTGTTTAAATGAGGCTGAAGTGTAACTGATAGAGAAAAAAAGTTCGTTTTACCAAAACTGGGCTGGTGATCTGAAAAATGGGGCGTCTCGTTAAAGCTTCCCATATAATTGAGAGGGAGAACCGTCACAGAACTGTTCATCACATTTGTTTTAGATGTCCGTCTTCAGCTGGGATGAATTACGTTCTGCATGTGCTGCCTTTTTGCACTCAATACAGAGCAAGTCTAGGGCAAGCAGGTCAGTAGCACAGCAAGCTCAGAGAAGTACCTAAAAATATGCCAGTTTTTCTCACTCTCTTCAAAATGCTGCATCTTGAGGATAAGATTAAAGATTTCTTTTAGAGTGATGAACAGTGGCGTTATACTACTTATTTCTGACTAGCAAGTGACATCAATACATCACTATGGGAGTGTGATCTTCAAGAGTAACATTCGCTGCCACTGCTTTTGGAATAAAATCTGGAGGGTTGACACTACTGCTGGAATAAGAGCAGGTTTAGGATTAGATTTGGCTTCCCCCCTTTTTTTTTCAGGATCACAGGGAGTTATTATATAGACTTAGACCAGCATATATTTGTGCAAGATCTTGTGTTAGCATTTTTTTATATGTACAGAGGTCAACTGAGATTATATGTACTGCCCCTGCCAGCTGTTTTAGACCTCATAATGGAACTGGGCTCTGACTCATGGAGAATTAATTTGTCAGAGGTTTCTGGCAGGGTCTGAAATCACTGCTTGTAAGGAAGCAGCTCTCAGTGACGCCTGGTTGAAGGTATACAGTCACGAAAGTTGAGCCAGAGGTTGCTGCAGAGTTGTAAGTACTGCAGGGAAAAGGGGTTAGTTGCATGCTGACTCCCAAACTCCCAAATGTTAAGAACATCGTTAATCTTGTTGTGGTAGCGTTCCTAGGAAGATACCTTTGGGTGCAGGCTGGTTGTATGAACATGTAGGTGCAAACATGAATCTGCACTTTTTGAACCCATTACCTCTCTGCCTTCTGAATCTTTGCTCTTGTGTTGGTCTCGATGCTCAACTGTAGCCTCTTTGCCCTTTCCTTCTCTTCCCTCATCCTGACTGAACCCACGCAGACGTAATGCTGACTTGAGACCTGTGCCTGCAGGTCTCCTCCCTGGACCTGCAGCTGTAGCGCATGTAGTCATTGACTTCTGCATGTGTTCCTGCACCTCAGGCTGTGTAATGGGAGGTATTTGGTGGCCGTCTACCACTCACATGTTGTAAGATACCGTTTTCTCTTGTTGATCAGCAGATGTAGAAGAAAAAAAATAAAAAAAATCGCACATGTATTTAGAATTCGGTTTAAAATATATTTTCTTAAAATAAACCTATCTAAATGCAGATACAAAATGTCTAAATCTTACTGTGTTAAGGCCTAAACTTTAATATATTGAATTCAAATAAAATGTAATTCTTTGGACAGCAGAAGTAATGCAGCCTGATCTCTTAAGGCTTTGTACCTCATTGGTAGGCTGTGCTGGGAAATGTGAGCTGCATTTGAAACTTTTCCCAGTGTTAAGGCGTACTGTAATGTTCTCCCTCTGGATTGCCTGCAGACCAGTGAGGCTCATGCTGCTTCCGTGCTCCCAGGGAGGCATTAGTACAGTCTCTCTTCTCTCCCTTTTCCTGCCTGTCTTCAGAAAACTAACAGAACTGAAATACCTTTGAGGCTTTATCCTCAATTTAGCCAACAGGTTCAATAGTTATTAGGGAAGCTCACAAATGGGAATATAGGCATTGAGCAAATTCACACTGGTGATGTTATGGAGTGCTAAAGTATTAAAAAATAGATTTTGTGTATACCTAGAAGTCCATTTATGGAAGCATTACAACATGAAATCAGGCTTCAGTGTTGCCTGAGATCTCATCCCACTGGAGCGTGGGATACAACTAGCAGTGACTTCAATGGGAATAGAGTATTGAGAGCTTTCAGAAATCCCCAGCCAGTCATATTTTTATTTCTCAGAGAGTTAAGAGTATTTCAGAGAGTAGAATTTAAACACATAAAGGAAGAAAGGCAGAGTCATAGAACTTAGGGAATTTCTCTTCTTGAAAAAGAAAAGGAATGCCTGTTCTTGAAAATGATAAGTCAAAAGAAGTTAATGAAAGCAAGAGTCCAAAGAGTTTCTGTGTCACTAAGAATAGACATAGGGTGTGTGTATCTAAACTTGCCAGTAAAGGTAGTTAATCTGTAATTCCCATCTGAAAGTAGAACGTATGCATAACACATATCATAGATGACAGACTGCATGGGAGTAGACAGGTAAATCACTTTTTGGATATTATCCTACTGAGATTTATATCTCAGTAGGAACACTGTGAGTCTATAAGGTTTATTACACCACAAATAAAACATTGTAGCTCAGCGTGCTCTGTTTCATCCTTTTCAAGGAAAGATCCCAGCCCATTCTTACTCATCCCTTTGCATTATTTCCTTCCAATTACTGATGTTAAAAAAAAGTATTTGCAAGCTTGGACTTTTGTCCCCACAAATAACTTGTAGTTTAAATGGTGTAGTTATTAATCAGTTGTCTTTTCAAAGTTAAGCTTGAAAAGCTTTATATTCTGATAGACTAAAAATCCAAACCTGAGGAAATACAGACATGTCCAGTGGGGACTTAAAGTCTTGCTTCTGTGTCTTCCAGCTGTGAGGCATCTTTTATTTGGGTAAACAAACTGCGCAAAAAAGAGGTGTAAGAGCTAGTGAATAGAAATGCAGAAGTGAGAGGGTGTATAAGTAACACAGTACAGAAAAGCTAATATGGCTTTCTTTCTTTGACCCTGTTTGGGAATAGATGATGGAACCCAATTTAACTGAAAAACAGTGTTTCTGTAGAGGTCTTGTAAGGATTTATTTAAACAATAAATTCACTTGAGAAAGTTCAAGTGGTAGAAGGCCTGATTCAGCATATTTCTAAAGGGTATTTGATTGCATCTAATGTGAGACAAATGGTTTAATAAGTTTTGAGCAATGCTAAGACATTTCTGTATTTGACCGTATGCCCTGGATGATAATGACACTGTTTCCAATGTGCAGAACTTGATCCGGAATGAAATTGAATAGAAACTATCATTAAATTAACTGACTGCTTCTAGGGCTATGAATCCAAGTAGAACTTAAAAAATCTATATCAAAAAGATGTTTTCTTTTGTTATGTAATATTCCAAAATTGCTTACACCTATTGTAGTTTTAAGCTGCCCATTGAGGAACTTGGCACAAGTACTATCAGAAGAAAGATATCAGACTGACTGACTGATTTGGCTTGTTCCATCAGCTTCTCCCAAAAACTACAAACCAGTAGTCACAAGAGTTCCTTCTTGGCTCTTATTATTGAGCTTAGATTAAACAGAAGAGCAAAGGCAGATGTGTAGAATATGTTGAAGATAATGATGTGGCCAAGCAGTGGCTGTTTGTCCTCTCCTCTGGTTGTTACCTGTTGACACATCGAAAAAACTCACTTGGATGTGATCTGAACCCAAGGATCTCAGCATCAGTCATCTTTTGGTCTGAATAGCAGTCCACTGGGGGAAAGGCTAGTTCAGAATGAAGGAACTGAAGATAATAATAGCATTTTGTACCTTAATTTTAGTCTGCACCTTGAAGGCTTTTAACAGGCATTAAACATAAAGGTAAGGTCCTCATTTCTCTTCCTGCATCTCTCCATCTTTTCACTTGATGTCTTCATGAGGTTCAGAACTGTTGGATGGCTTTTTTCTCCTCCTTACTGTCTTGATCTTACAAAAAGCTGAGAATTGTGGCTCAGATATAGCAACAAATGTAAACGTGTGTAATCCTGGGAGTAGATTACTCAGTGTCCTTTACATTTTGCAAGTCTGTGGTCTCTCTAAGCTATAGTCCACTTTCAACAACTTTTTTGTCTTTTGACTGGAATCTTCTCAGCTTGATTGTCCTCTCCCATTCTTCAACTAAACTATTTTTCTATTTTTGTCCTTCATTTCTCTGTGCAGCTCATTCCCCTTTCTAGCCTTCAGTAGGGGTAAGTAGTTCCTCACACTGCCCAGTTTGTCTTTCCCTTCTTTTTATTTGGTATGCTATATTCTGCTAAATCAGCAATTTTTCACAGGCCTGAATCTTTGCCCATTAACAGAGCTGTATCTGCCTTCCAGCTAGGCAATATTCCTAACATAATTTACTGCTCTTCACATTTCCTATGAAATCCTTTGCTAAAATTCACCTATTTCAGTCAACATAAAATATGTGCTGGTGCTTCACCTCTGTCTGTTTTTAGCTTACACTGCAGTTGGAAGGGCAGCCTCAGTCCAAGTCCCTGTATATACAGGTCAAGTGAGCTCCATCTTAAAAAACAGCATATTCTGTGCAACTGCTGGTGCTACTTGGAGGCTGTACCAAAGCTGCTTAGCAACCTTCCTATAACTCTGACCATGATTTGTCTGTGCCAAGTTTACGTCTGTTTGCTCCCAGATGAACTCTGTCCTCTGGCTTGGGTGGTTCTCTCTCTTTGGAATTAAGTCCTTGGTTTATTTATAGAAAATGATCATGTTATGTATTGATAAAGTGACCTTTGCTAATAGGAAGATGGTCCAAGTCATTTTGTTTCCTGTTGCCTTCTGGAATGCAGAACTAGCACTCTGGTCTCCAGTTCTGGTACATGAACGCTATACTGCTGTACAAGCAGTGTCAGTGTATTAGAGTGGTTGAAAACTAACAGAGAGGACAGATAAATTAGATTTTGGGTGCTAAGTTGCTAAAATGCTTCTCTGAGTGCAAATAAGTTGTTTAGTGAGCAGTGTACCAACAAAGGTTGGTTTCTTAAGGGTTTTCAGTCTTTATGATGAGAGCCAGTGTGGATTCCCCGATGCCTGATGAAGGTGCTGCCATTCTGCGCCTTCTGAGTGGTGTAATTAACAGCGTCACTTTTCCTAGCTGGCCTCCTGTTTTCTCTTAACGTGTAGAAATACTGTATCTTGCAACCTCTCTTTCTATCTCATATTGGTTCAAATTAGCTCAAAAGTTAAAAATCCAGTAGTGGCGATTGAGAAGCAGACGTGTAGACTTAGTGTGGGCACAGGTGAAAGCAGCTCTAAAACTCTGTTTGCCTGTAAATGTGCTTAGTCAATATAAGATCCCTTTGTATATTGAATCTTCCTGTGCATGCTTCAAGTATAGTATAATTACTAAATTATAACTCAAGTGCAAGTCTCACGTGCTTAAAAATACTAAGATAGTTTGACAAAAGATGTGTATGACTACAGAATTTATGTGTAAATAGTTTAAATGCCAGTCTCATACCTGTATAAAGGACTAGCTCTGTCTGTTTCCCATGGTCCTTTGCAGAAAGTGGAGATAATGTTGATATTCTTGAAATATCAGGCATCTACAACCTATTGAAGTGGTTAAGTGTCAGAGCTGTAATGCTTTGAACCTCTTGGATTTTATGTTGGCTTAAGTGGAAGAAAGCGAGCAGGAGCATTTGACTGTCGTGATTTACTGGGTAATAAATACTAAGCAGAATTCTCCATAGAGTGTGTCCCACCTTCCAACACCCATTTTTGAACCTCTTCTTTTTAAGAGCCTTTCTTTTTGGCCCTGAATCAAGACAACACGCAAGCACATACTTCCATCCCATTGCCTTCAATAGCATTAAGCTTCTTTGTGTCCATGCATGTACATTGTAAACACAGGTCTGATTGCTAAAGTTATGTGAACGAGTTGCCTAAAGGTGAAAAACTGCTTCTAAGATGCACTGTCAAATCTTCATACTTAGGAGATGACAGAGTATGCTGCTACATGCCAGCAACTAGAGCTAAGGGGGCTCTCAGCAAAATTTTCTTGTCACTGCAGGGTGAAGCGTGACGAATATTTGCATTTGTTCAGAATAACGTAATGTATTTGGTATTATTAATCTTTGGTTTTTTTTTTTTTTTTTTCTTTCTATTGAGAGGTGCATTGTGATTTAAGAATGAATAAGGCCAACATAAACAGAACAATAAAAGAAGCATGAATATTTTTTTAGGGTGGAAAGACTTTGAGGAATCTTTCTCTTACACTGAAGCCTACTTACACTTCATCTATGTACTATCATTACTCCCACTGTGGTTGCTGAGCACCATGTTGACGTTGTGTTGAAAGACTGATCTCAACATCTCTCTCAGCTCTGAACAAAGGCTCCATTTTTGTCTTCAGGACCTTTCTCTTGTTTCATGCCACTATAGCTTGAATGATTTCAGCAGAAGTAGGGTGCTACAAAGGAATGGCCTGATGCATTAGGCCTGTAAAGGTGACAGTGGCCGTTCAAATAATGCCATTGCGGTGGCCTTACAATATTGTTATAAACACGGGTTTATTTATCCCAGGGTCGTTATTCTGCAAGAGGAGTTCCTGCAGAACTTGTAAGCAAATTTTAGACCAGAAGAAACCACTGGATTTAGTCTGACATTCTTCATTAGGCAGACTCTCATATTTCACCACATGATTACTTCACTGCAATGACACATTTCTGATTAACTTTAGAGCAAGTTTTTGTTTCATTATTTAAAAATCCTATTTTTGAACACTTGAACTTGCTATAATCCATTGTTAAGTTACTCCACTGGTTCAGAGTTTGGTTTGATCTCATCTTCAGTCTGAATTTGTCTAGACTTGTCTTTGAACTGTAGCAGCTTGCTGTGCCTCAGATATAAATATTTGCAATAATGACAATAGGCACAGAAGATGTGTACTGGCTAAGAAAATTTTCAATATGTGAATTGGCTCTAGTGTGAAAGACTACTCCCAGCTTTTTAAGGCAATAAGACAAACTTGTTCTTTATGTCAGTTTCATATATTTTTTTCACCTATGTGACTGACGAGAATTCAGATTTTTCAAGATAACTTTGCACTTTATTAGGAAACTTTAAAATATGATGAAACATGAAGTCAAATAGCCGTGCTATACCTACGTGAGGTATATCCTAGGATGATTTCCAGAGAAGCATGGTCACAACACAGCTACTTTGCCAGAAGTACATACTTTGCTTTATACCTTGGACCCTCCAGTGAAGGTTGTTGCTATGAGCAAAATTCTGCACTCCCCCCGCCCCATCCTTCTGGGGTCCTTTCCATTTGGGAGAACTTTGTAATTAGCTATTTTCTAACTGGTAAGTGGGGACCTGCGTCTCCTGCCTTCCACCTCTTGTGTTCTCTCTGATTTCTGCTCCCCTCTGTCCCCCTTACTGCTGAAGAAAGTCTCATGAAAAACTTCAGGGAAGAGTAGACCCTCGGGGATTCATGCTCCTCAGTCCCCAGAAACCTGGACTGCTGTAGAACAGCAGCAGATCTACAGTTATTTAAGCCATGGGCTCCAAAGGACAGGATTTTATGTGGAAAGCCTTTTTTTTTCCCCCTCCTATTTGAACAGAGCTCTGTAAGCATGGTTTGGGGAGTATCTGCATAGGACCTCTCTCTCCAGCATGGTCATCCTTCAGATTTGGTGTGGCTTCATGAGTCACGGTTTGCCCCACATGTAACCACCCTGTGAGCTCTCAGGTCTTGCTTAACACAAGCTTGTGGTTGTGGTATAGGATGAGTATAGGATGTCGTTCTGGAAAAAAAGACATTGGGAACTTAACTGGAAGTTGTATTAATGTATTAATTGTTTTAATGAAGCTTTCAACGAACAAGAAGATACTCCAGAAAGTTTGAGACTACACAGACTCTGGAAAGAGTGAATTCCAAACAGTTTCTCAAAAAAAAAAAAAAAAAAAAGGTAGATTGTGGAGGTGTCGAGCTTTCTGGTGGGAGAATGTTTCCAGCATTGCCTAACATGCCAGTGAAACAGTGAAACTTTGGCAGAGATCTCTCTGTATGCAATGTTAAATATTATGCTGGAAAATGCTAGCATGTGTTGTCAATTAGTGATTACAGGGGAAATGCTGATGAAATAGTGTGCCAGAAAAGATGAAAAATAGAAAGTGATATCATCTTGTTTACAGGGAGATTCGGTGGAACACAGACTTGCAGAGGGTTCAAAGGCATGCGTAGGCGCAGATTTTCCCGAAAGCTGCCTTATTTTTTTTTTTTTTTTGTCCTTGTTGAAGAACGTCCCACTGAAATGGAGCAGAGTTGGTGACACCTTTGGATTCATCTCACTTAATGATTTAAGCAGTGTGTACATGGAGCTGGTCATCTGGTTTCTGTCCGTAGGCAATGAACAATGACAGGCTCATCCTGAGAAGGCGTTACCCCACCTCAGACTGATGTTAAGGCAAGGTGATATTAATCCCCTCTGCTTTCCTGTTGTTTTCAGCTAACCTTCTGACTGTCCTGTGGGACTGTTTCTGCGCAAGAGGAGTCTGCATCTCCCTAGCAATTAGCATTTCAGAGCATGCCAGCTGTTCCTTAATTTCCATTCAATTAAAATCTTTGGTTAGGGCATTTCCTTGATCTATGACCTGTCTTTTTCCTTCTTTTCCTTATTTTATTTGCCCTAGTCCCTAGGGAGAATATGTTAGTTTACATTACTTTTTCGACTTTGTTTCTGTCTCTGTAAATTAATATGCTAGGTCACGCGTTGCTCTGAAGGGCTTGTAGCACATCCTAAATGTTGCACAACTGGGACCAGAAATGGCCAAGGTGGAGGACAGCATGGAAAAACTGAAAGCTACCATGAGCTGCCAATTTCTGTGTTTGTGTCTTGTTGCTAGAAGAAGTTCATATATTTAATATACGATAGAAAAGACTGTGAAAGAACAGAGAGTAGAGGAAGCATGAGAAATGAAAAAGAAATGGGAATCCAAAATATTTACTGAGAGCCCCCTTCCCCCCCCCCCCGCCCCGAATAAGTTTAATAGCCTAGATTAAATTTGCCTTTTCCTTGTAATTCAGTAGAAGTGACTCTGATGCCTTAACTCTTGTGCAGCAAAGGGCAGAGAAAATCATGAAGCGAAGGCAGGTTAACGTGAGTGGCAGCAGAGGCTGAACGATGGAATGAAGTGACTCAATCAGGTGTGATCATGGGTGGCCTCACTGCTTTTTTCCTTTAAAGGTTCTAGCTCCTGGTTGTGCGGCAACTTCCTCAAATGGATGATAATTTTTGTGTGGCAGTAGATAAGAATATGAGAGATGAGGATTGTCAAATAAAATTTATCTAACTGAATTTGGTGCCCTGCTTACTTGAGGTTAAACAAAAAGTGAAGCCATCCTGAAGAACTATATTTTCTTTCTGTAATGGCATTAAATTAAACATTCTGTGTCTGTCATATGTATTTTAGAAATGTTTTGAGAGAGTTTGAAAAATTCCAGTGTCATTTTTTATGTATTCCTACTTGTAAAAACAACACCATTAAGCTGAATTAATTAAGGGGGGGGGGGGGGGGAATGAAACATCATTGTCACTTTTCAGTAATCTATTACTGTCATTTCATTAATCACATGCATCAGTTGAGAAATGTTAATTGGCCAGTTGTCTTCTGTTCTAATGTTGTCACGTAGATACTGCAATATAAGACAGAAGCGAAGCAATGGACAAAGCACATGCCAATATAATGCTTAGGCTTCAACATCATGGGTTATTTTTTTATATTACATATTTATACAAAAGCTGATCTTAGAAATTTTATAGATGTCTTGGGAAAGAAATGAATCAGTTCTATTTTCTGTATTCTTATGCACTATAAATAGGTTGGACTAATTTATGAGTCATAGCAAATAAATTAATGACCCTTTTCATTGATAAAGCATAAAGATGTACTAATAATAACTAAGCAAATAAACAGAAGTGGTTTTGGAGGGCATATGATGAGAAGTAAGAACAACCCTCAGACCTGGATGTTCAGCAACTGGAGTGCTTTTTTACTTAATAGCATCATCATCGTGGATTTTTAGATTTGTGGTTGTTTTGTTGTTGTTTTTTTTCTCCCAGCTCTCTCTAATTTAAGTCTCCCTTTTAGTACATTCAGTTTATCTCTGCCTTTGTCCTCACTGTCCTCGTCCATTCATTCCTTGTGTCCATTCCTCACCCGCTCCTGTGTTTCTTTTTCCTTCACTACTTCTCAGGAGATACACTGCAACATCGATGGATGAAACACAGTTGCATAAGTCATTCTTAACATCTTTTTTTCCCCAAGGTGAACAAAATGACTTTTTATTTAGAGATGTCTGTCTCAGTTGCTGGTCTACTACCATTCTGTAGTATGGATATATTTCTTTCCAAGTACTAATGACCACAGCAAGTGGCAACATTCAGCAGAAGGTGCTGGAGGTCGGGAGGCAATGAGCTGGGGAGGGAGGAACAGCCTGTGCCACAGCCGGGCTTGGCGAGAGGAGTGTCGGGGAGCCCCTTGATGAGCAGTTGCACGGGAGATGTAGGTTAGACCTGTCCATCGGCAGCTTGAGGTGCCAGCTCCAGTCAGCATCAGGGATGGAGGGATTTCTGCTGGGCAGAGGATTTGCTTCTACACCCCGTTATCCTACAGCCTGGTATTTCTGTGCTAGGAAATGCACTGAAGGTACCGTTGGTTTAAAACACTCGAAGTTCACTAAATGGCTGCTGCAGCAACACTTATTCTGTGAGTAACAGATGTGCCTTTTGCCGTCATTCAGTGACGCTGCAGCCATTCCATTCTCTTCTTGCCTTTTGCATAAAGGAGGGGAGATTTCAGTGCCTCGGGGATGAGCGTGAACATTTCTCTGTCTTATCCTTATTGATTTCCTGTTATAACTTGTAGCATAATAGTGATAATAGCTTGAGCGCACTGTTTTTCTCAGCAATAAACCAGGTGATAAACTACTGGTCCTTTTGTCTCTTAATTTGCCCTGTTGGCAGCCACATTAAGGCTTTTTACATAGCACAGTGATAGTTTTATTACTTTATTCAATTAAAACAGCAGACAACCTGAATGAAGGATGGAGGTACAAATGTAGTTCACATCTGACGCCCAGAAAATCTGGTGTTCGGAACTGGATATTGATTCTTACACACGCAGCATCAGCTTTGGGTCTGTGCTTGCTCATTCCACCCTTGTGACTACAGAGGAAACCCAGACATTTAATTTAGACTAGACAAGTAGCTTCAGGTGGCTTATCCCAGCTCGTAAGTCCAGTTCTCCTTGACTGCAGGGCCTGCATTTGCCTATACCTAATATAACTTTGGACTACTTTGATTGTGCATTGCCACCAGCATAAGTACAGAGCTCGGGACAGGTGGGTAAGCTTGCCCAAGGAGGTGGGAAAATGCCTTGGTAGATAGTTCATCCTAAGCCTTGTGCTGCTGCACCTGTACTTTTACAGCTATACAGATTTAAGTAGTTTAAAGATAATGCAGTGGTTTCAGTGAGCTGTTGTTGCTGCAGAGCATGGTAAAGTCACGTCTGCCTTCTTCAGTCTCTGAGATGAGATCCGTCTGGAAGATACGCATATGTAATATCTCATCACTGGAAGTTTGTGATACCTGGCTCGTACCCATGTAAACTTAATATTGTGTCTTTGAAGCTTGTACTGTGTAAAAGCTGAGTAGAATTGGCTATGTCATCAGTTATTCCGTCTCACCCTCAAGGCTGTGCTGTTTTAATATGGTATTTTAATACAGAGAACTTTTTAAAAAAATGCCAGGTTGCTGTGCTAGAAGCTGTAACAGCTACATCTTTGTATAAGTTCCTAAAGAAATAGGGGGGTTAATAAATATTTTTCTTTTGGGTTTGTTAAATGAGACTAATTGATGATACGTAGCATATTTCATGTTTAAGATGCATATAACATTAGCTAATTAGTTGCCCTCGAACTGCTTGCAAATTGGTCACTGCAGAAAGTGAAGAGAGGCCGAATGCCCTGCCCAGGGCCATAAAGGGAGTCAGTGCCTAATACACCGTAATTCCTGGCTTTCCTGCTTGCATGCAGAGGGGCTATTTTCAGTTGTGCAAAGACTGCAATAACACAAGGGTCAGACCAAAGAATATAAAAATCAGAAGAAATCTAGAGACATCTCCTCTGCTACACTATTCCAACTTTCAGTAATCAATACTATGGAGACTTGCTGAGCCATAGTTTGCATCCAAACCATCCTATTTTATAGCTTGTGATGAATCCATCCTCTACAAATGTCTGATCCGTTTTTGAACTCATTTAAACCGTTAGCCGCTTCCATATCCTGTAACGGTGAGTTTCCTGAGCTAATTGCAAGCTGTATGGAAACTATTTGATTTTGCTGTCTGTAAATGTGCTGCCTGCATTCCACAATATCCTTTTTCTTCACTGTGATGTGGCTTCCATCCCATCCCCGTGCAGAGGGTCTGAGGGGTTGGAGAGTGGGGCTGGGAGCGCCTGCCCGTGCTTGTGCCCTGGTGACCGTCCTTCTGCCTCTCCTGAGCCGAACGGCACGCGGCTGGAGTCACTGGCTGCTCCACTGGAGATTCCCCGGCTATAGGAAACTGAAGGAATATCCTTCTCATTTTAACCTCCGCCTGGCCATTTCTTGGCCTGCTCTCTTTTGGCAGAACAAGCTGTCAGTGGCACTTTTGCTGACTTTCTGGAAAGAGACTGTATTGAATGAAGTGTCTGACCTTCCCCACAACCTCTCCGTTGCAAACACTCTGTACCCTTTTCAGCCTAGGAATGGAAAAGCATTTAATCCTTAAAACCATCAGATGGTTATTTCAGTCAGTTTTAATTAAACTCCCTAAACCTACTTACTCCTGCTAATTAACAAAGAGAAAGTTAAAGTCACATATAAACAATCTTTAATACACAACCAATTGTACTTTTTATGGTGGATAGCAATGGTACACAAGGTGAGGATTAATGTCCGTTGAGATCTGAATGGTTTCTATTGTTTCTTTTTAATACCAGATTATGGTTTGTGTGTCTGGTATTGTGTTTTAATGCGGGACCGATTTCCTTCCCTTGGTCTCCTCGAGAGAAAGAAGCGGGGAGGAGGCTGCCTTCTTGGTTGAACCCGCTGTGACTTTGGTGCATCCTGCAGGGCCAGTGCAGGTCCTCCTGCCATAACGGGTCCCTCCAGCAGGAGAGGGGCCTTGCAAGTGCAGCAGCATCCTCTCTGCAGGACGGCGTCTTCCCAGGCCTGCCACCATCGCTCCCAATTGCTCAAGACCACTAAAAGCAGATTTTCAAGGTCTTTCCTTGTTCACTTTCTAGGCGGAGTTCCCTTTTGTCCGAGGATGCCATTTTTCCTGATCCCTCTTGATTGTTCATTGGAGACCTTCCCCCATGCCTTCCCACAGCAGCTGTACACGGTAGCATGTCTATGCAGCTTGTGCTTTTCAGGATAGAAGATTTCCCTTTTCTCTCCTCCTTACAGAAACAGCAGGGGAGGTGGCAGGTGCTTCATCTCTTTACTGTGCCGGGCAGCTAGCCAGCCATTCGTGGATAACGTTTCACCTTTTGAAAGGATCTTACAGTGGAGGGGAGAATGTCATCATGAGACCTTTCAAGTGGTTTTGGACCACCACTGGGCTAACAGACGAGGATCTCAAATAAATTCTGTGGGCATAAAATGCCTGCTGAAAACTCATGTAACTTTTAATAGAAAATCAGAAAAAAAAAAAAAGTCATCTTGGGAACATGCTCTACACTAAAAAGCTGAATACCTGTTGTAATTTATATCCAATAGGTCAAAACACTAATAGAAAGTTTAGCACTGTCTAGTAAATCCTATGGCTTTTCAGAATAATTCGTCTTGAACTTCTAACACTCCTGTAAATCCTAGATGTGGAATACCTGTAGGACTGCTCTGCTGCAGTCTGGTTTGCTTTGTAGTGTTTTTGTTATGGGGCACTGTTTATCCATGGTGCTATCTCATGGCATCTCCCCCAGTGACTTTTTCCCTACCTCAAAGACTAAATTCTGCCTTAAGGTGATGATCCTTAATGAGACAATTGATGATCTTGTGGATAGAGCTTGGCCTCAGCAGATACTGCTTTGTGAAGCTCCCAGCTGGGAGGAGCAGCTCGGGTGTTGGCAAGGGATGGCTCCACACCCACCAGAAATAGCTGCAAAGGCCCAGGAATGTTGTTTGTGTCTGCAAAACTTGTGCTCAAGACACACAGGGCCACCCTGGAAGAAGTGAACGAGACAAACAAAACAGCTTGCTCCTGCTTCGCCTTGGGAAGCCAAGATGCTTCAGAAGCTTCTGGTTCCTCACTGAGGACCTGGGAATTAATTAAGGTTCCTTGAGTTCAGACCTTCTGCAACAGGTAGCTAGCGCTGCAGCCATCCTGATGCTGGAGCTCACAGGAGCAGTGAGCGGGTCCATATCGGGTACCCCACACTGCCGGGTACCGATCCCTGAAGAAGCAGCATGGGGAGGTAGGGAGGAGCTGGGACTGGCCAAGTTTTGGGGTTGTGACCATCTCTCTGCGCTGGGAGCTGGGGGATTTGATGAACTATTTGTCCTCCTCCTGACCACTGAAACTGAGGTGGGCACTCGAGTGTGCGGGGAGCGATGGGGTGCCTGGGCACTGCTCCTCTCCTCTGCAGCATCTCAGGAATAAGCTGTAGCCACATATAGCCTCTTGTTTTACTTTTTTTTTGGCGTGAAGCATTGAAGTACGGAAGGTTGTTTATACAGGTAAGACCCTGAATAATTTCCATTTTATGCCAGTGGAAATAAAGCACACCGGTGGTCTTTGAGCATTTGTGTCCCACCACTGATAGCAGTAACTCTTGCTGCTGTTTCTTTCCCTGCAGTAACAAAGGAGGTGGGATTTTCTAGTGCCAAACCCTGCAATTCAGACAGACTTTGTGTCTGTCACAACAGTGTTCTTTTTCTTGTGCCTGAACAATGTTTGACATGACCGAGCTTCATTTATATATTGAAGTTTTTATGAAGTGGCGTCTTTGAAGAAAACCATTTTGGGCGTCTCCAGACTTCGAATCGCTGCAGACAGCGTCCGGGCGCCCCAGCGAGGGAGTCTGCCAGCCCTTCACCTCCAGCACAACCTTCGGAGAGACGCTGGCGCAGCGAGTGAAATGCGGCTCTGCTGGAGGAGATGCGCCCAGGAGGCTGTTCGCTACATGGCAGCATTCAAGGCTTCCCCAGTGGTGGTACTTTATCTCTCTTGTGCAGCAATACAGCAGAGCTAAAAAATGACTGCATAACTGAGTGTCAGGTGAATCTTCTCTTTTTTTTTTTTTCCCCTTTTTTTCTTCTGGATACAAATTAGGCAGCATAAATTTGTCTTCTCAGAGTAATAAAGGACCTGTGATATTTTAAATTTGCAGCTTGAAGAATTTTAACAGAAAGCAAATATTGCAGTAACCTGATGTCTGAAAGAGGAATCCTTCACACTGACTTTCCTCATTTTCTTCTTTTCTACCTAGGGTTATTTTTTCATAATTCTAGTGATCATGTACAGATTTGAATCTGCTTCTAAGAGAGCAGTGAAGCAGTCATGAACGTCTCTGCCTGTTTTTTTCCTGTTGATTTTTAGTACTAACTTCTCAGTCTGTTTCATTTAAGCATGTGGCATTTTCTGTCGTCAGAAGCGCCCTCCAAACCTCAGCTCAATCACTTATCTTGCGTGGCTGCAAGGAAGGTAGGGAAACATTGCTCCCATCACTTCAGAAAGAAAAATCAAGGTACAAAGTCAGTGTGCAGGCCGTGGAAAGCCTGTGGTTTTGCTAGCGTTCAGGTCACCGGCAGAGCAGGGCTTCGATGGCAGGAGTACTACACGCGGGTGTTGAGCGTCAGGTCTACACAGCTGACTCTTGTCTTACACTTTGCAGTAGCTAAACCTCCTCCTCACGTATTTGCAGTGCAGAACCGTGGCCTCTGTCCCTTCCCAGGACTCCATCGGTCAAACGCGGCTTGATGCGTGGTCCCTGCGCCCAGCTCTCCCTGCTGGAGGACTAAGGAGAGAGGCTGTAGGGTTGCGCTGCAGTTTGACCCGCTCTTCGTACGAGGCACCTTCCCCAGCAGCGGTTTTGCTCTGTGAGCAACCCCTTCTGCAAGCTGTCAAGCAGCAACCTGCAGTTCGCATCTCTTTTGTGACCCAGAAAACCAAGTTCACTCAGATCCTTGGTCTGTACCTTTTCATAAAGCAAACAAGCAAAAAAGAATGATGCAGCTCTCCCTGGATAATAATAATTTTCTCCTACTTTTTCAAGTCCCAACTTTTCAGGGTAACCGAAAAGTGTTCCAAAGCAGCATTATTAAAATGTTGTTAAAGAGTCAGAGCTACCTTATGTATGTGAAATATATTTTGCCTTTAGATTTTTTTTTTTCTGCAAGTTTTATCATTTAAAACAAAATGATTAATTAAACAAAAGAGCTTTGTAATTAATTACTTGATCTGTTTCTTTCTGATAACCACCTTCAAGATTTTGGAAGAGCAGTGCTCGTCCTCTCACCCTGTGCTTTTATTTATAAGATGAAATTAGAAAGCAAGTTGCCTCTGAAGCTTTTCGGTTTGTTTCTTTTTCTTCAACTCTTAGTTGATTTCAATTTGGAATGAATTATTCAGTGAACCAAAAATATTTAAATAAACTGTCAAGAAAGATACATTATCTCTGTATTTGCAGAAGAGACTAACACTGTCAGAATCTGCTTTAGCACTTCTTATTCTAGGTGTTTAACCACTGTCTTCCATGTAACTTGTTACTAATAAACCATTTTAGATATTTGACTTGTTCTAAAACTTTGACAACAAGCATGTATTGTTTCAGTTATTCAGTATAATAACTATTAAGTGTAACTAAAACTATTAATATTTTATGTTTTAATAGGTATAATTGTTTTCAGTTTGACTTTAAGTAGGTTTATTAGAGACAAATACATTCAAATGCACTAGCATAATTTAAACAAATAACAGTTGGGTTCTATTTGGTCTTTTCTGAATTGATCCTTACTCACCTGTAGATGGCCAAGAGGCATCCTGGAGAGCCAAGGTCCATCAGTTTCTAGTTCTTGGACCACAGACAGCTGAAGCTTGTACAGAGGCATGAGATCCCTAAGCACCCATTCAGTTGCCAGTGATCTTTTTTTATGTTATTCTTTTATTTTCTATCTAGTCTTCATTGGAGACCTTCCTAGGATGAGATTAGGGGGGCAATAGATAGAAATCGAGTGGTTTTGGCTGTCTGCACCATTTGTGTCCATGTTACTGTCTCCTGCATTATTTGTAATATCCACAAGTAACTTCAGCCAACCTTTATGAGGCTTTAAAATTGTTCTGTTTCAGGGATTCTGTAGCAACTCAAGTTCACTTTTCCTTATGGCACATGAAAACTACTACTCTGAAACTGTACAAATTCTACAGAGCAGTCCGCAGGGTACTACTTGTCTGAGGTAGCTTTTCAGCCTTTCTTCTTCATTTGTGGGCACAGAAAAGAGAGTTTGTCTGTCTTGTGGTCTACGGTCTGGATGCCCCCATGTCTTCTGCCATTTCTTTGTCTTTTGTTTTGTACTATGTAGCATTCTTTCTTCTGCAGTGCATTGCTGGGGATCCCAGATGTTCATCAGGAACTCTGTTGTCTGTGGTGTCCCTGAAAAACAGCTGAGCTGGGAAAACAATAGTTGAATAAGTTCGATGGATTGAGCCAACATTTAACGAGGATCAAGGGAGCAGAGGAGCGAGGCTATAGGGAGCTCCCAAAGTACTGCATTTCCCCTCTGGCTCTCATCTCCATCACTTTGCTTGGTACAAAAGAGCTGAAGCCAGCTGCCTTCTAGCATTTGAATGCAGTGAGTTATCGCAGCTGATTCTCATTCCTGACACAGTCTGCGTATGCTCTCCTGTCAGCATCAGCATAGCAGTGCCACAAACACGCTGCAGTGGGGCAAGGAGAGCAATCCCCGAACACAGGAGTGACACGGGCCAGGAATTCAGTAGCTTTGTCGCATCCCCACCACAGACCCCACTGTGAAATTCGGAGTGTGACCTCCCATTCACTGCTGCAGGAATTCCTGACCTCAGCTGAAGCCAGGGATTGCCCTGAACTGATACAGACCATTTTTGTTTTAGCTCTGTTGTGGTAGCTGTTTTGATCCTTGCAATTGTCTCAAACTTGTGTAGCAAAGAAGGTGCGTGAAAAATGGCACACTCCGGTGGGATTTCAGTCATCCAACTTTATTCATTTAAAAGTAAACACATCCCGTTCTAAGATGCAGGGAGAGTGAACTCCTTTCCAGGGCAGCCTGGCTTTGCTGGCTACAGAAAAAACCTTGAGGTGACACATACCTCTGCTTTAGATCATTATACTCGGATCAACCCCACCTTGGGTAACGTAACATGTATTTTTTTTCTACTTCTTTGGAGGAGAGAGGAGAGAAAATCCCCTTTGTGGGTTCGAGCTGGTACCTATCTTGGACTCAAAGTGGGAAGAGAGGGCAGGAGTGGTCCATTCTCCTCTGGGAGAATTTTGGGTTGGGGTAGTTGTGTGACACGAACAGGACACTTCAATTGTCTGATGAGAAAACATCAGCAACCAAGTAAGTGTCAGCTTTGCCTTCTTTTTTTCTAGAATTTTTTACTTAGAAATCCTGGATCTTTGGAAGAGCCTGCATTCCTCTCTATTGCTATGTTGATTTCATTGCGGCTTTTCTTGTTAAGAAACTTTATGGATGATCTTTCTGCTTCCAAACCTATGAGCAAACGGTGGCCAAAATATCTGTGTCAAATCTAGTTTAGCCGCAGAACTGCCAGCTTTCTCGTCCCGGTTGCTCTGGAAGCTCCAACCTTTCCACCTCTGTCATACATCGCAGCCATCACGCCTGCTGCTGAGGTCTCTGCTGTTGTCTGTGCCAGACGCGAGCCTCGCTGGGGGCTGGCAGCTTCTCCTCGGATACATGGAGCCAATCTCTGCCTCCAGACTCAAGCCCAGTGAGACTGAGAATGAGGAGAGCTCAGCTCAAGGGCAGGGGGTGAATTTCCTTTGGCCTGGAGGAGGCTTTTGGGGGATTTTTTTTTTTTTTACAAGCGGCATACCACTTGCACGTTTCCATCCCTGGGTGATACTGGATAGTTGCAGCGAGTGAAACTACACAAGTGGCCAAATTTATGAGAAGCCTGTCAAAAGCAAAACAGCATTGAGTTGTGGTACTTTGCCAAAATGTGTTAGGCACAGATTTTCTAAAGCCGCCTTGTCTGCTAAACCAATATAAAAGATGAAAGTGGGGGTGACCACAAGGTCAGGCACCAGGCTGGAGGTTCACTTCAGCTGAGAGGCAGCAATTACAGCCTGTCCGTAGGCAGAAAGGACTGCCAGACCATTCAGAAAGCTTTATGAACAACCACGGCTTGTTCTCAGAAGAATACGTGTTATGACTCTTGTTTATTTTTCGTAACATTCATGAAGTGAGAGATTCTTCACATCTCAGTGAATAGTTGCAGCAAATAGTGTGTCTTTGGTTTTCCCTCTTGCTTAAATATATAGAGCTAAATATGTATATATTCAGATATGAGAAAACTGGCACTGCTGCAAGGCACTTTCCAGTCCTCTAATAGGGCTCTCACAGCCTGAGTCAGCTGGAATAGCTGTGCTAGTCGTACAGGCCTCTTCTGTCACATTTGGGGTCAAGTAAGTGACCTTTGTTCATATGAACGACTCCTACTGTACGGGGGCGGCCTCACTGACATCATGTGAACTAAGGTTATTTGGAGGAAACAGGATTGCATTGGTGCTGGTGACGTCCGTTACCTACAGTACAAAAACACCGGTGTCGGCAGCAAGGTGGATCAGGTGGGTCACGGTCTGTTGTTCAGACATTTTTCGCATTAGCAGTTGAAAGAGGAAACAGATTGCAGAAAGGAGACACAGTAAAGCGATTCTGGATAACCAGGGAAGGATGAAACTCATGTGAGGTATAGGGGTCAGTTTTGAGGACCGTGCACGCCCTTTTCATTGAGTGGCTGTGGTGCTCCACCTCCCTCCGTGGCTTTCCTTACCTAGTTGCGGAGCTGTTGCTGAACCACTTGAGTTTCTAAGAAGTTAAGAGCTGCAGATGTTCCCATAGGGCTGGTCTGTTCCCCATGGCCCAGTGACCGCCCCGGGACACCCAGCACCCAGCCCTAGGTGGCTGCTGTGCTTTGGGGTTCCTTTGTGATGGGTGACAGATCTCTCTCCTCATCAGACTGGGATCCATCTGGCTCTGGAGGTTTTAAAGTCAAGCGTCTGGCCTAGGGAAAGCTTCTGTAATCTTCCTCCACACTTGATGGAAAGAGCTACCCACCTTTGTGAGGCAGTTCATCCAATCCTACATCTCCAGCAGGTGGTGTGACCCATCCACTGGCTATTTCTGGTGCTCTGGTGACAACAAGGGAAGCTTCAATTTGATTTCACAGGACTAAGGTTGAGTCTCAATTCTCTGCGAAATGGCCATAATGAACCTGGGTTCTGGCAAGGGTGTGAGGATGGCAGCGTGGCTGGTGTAGAGCAATGACTGAGATACTTCCCTGCACGGAGAGAAAAAAAGCACAGTCATATTTAAGAGCTGCTGGTTCCAGAGGTAGATAAACAGGTTTTCTTTTCATTTCATCAAGTGGTAAGTGAGCTAATGTTAAATATATTCAGTTTTCTTTCATTTTTTTGAACCTCAGTTAAGATTTTCATTGTTTAAGGAACTAAATGCTTAAATGGTTTTATTTGTAATTTAGTCTGTTAATAGGGAGAGATGTGATGATTAAGTTTTGTTTGTTTCAAGATTTTTTTGTCCCATTTTTACATAGGAAATATTCATAAGTGCCTTACTATTTTTGTAGTAAAAGTTAATGTTACTTTAATGGTGAGCTGTGCTTAAGAAGAAATTGCATGTGCTGTGCAAAATTGTTATTCTGAAGCAAAAGCACAGGGTACTTAGTACCTAATCTGTGGAATTTACACATTTAGAAGGCAGTTTATTTACACGATACTTTATATAAAGAAATATTTCCCATTTATTAGGAAAAAAATGACTAACTTGTTTTTATCATGAGGAAAAGAAGAGTTAAAGGTTATAAATATACATTGATCTTCTTTTGAAGGCAAAGCTCTATTAGACATAGGTTAGTGAAAATTGACTCTCTTATTGGAGTCTGAAATTCTGTAGCTGCATGTAAAAATGTGTGCTAGGACTGTGTCACTGCCCCGAGCGGGGCGTCCCCCTGTCCCATGATGGATGAACCTTCTCTCCCCCTGCTCCGTCCTGTCCCTCAGCCCCATAAATGCAGTGCGCTAGCACAGTGGATTTTCAAAAGCATTGTGATTGGACCAAAATTCTAAATGTTTGAAATATTTGAAATATCTGCATTATATTATAGTGGAAATAGCTTGTGTGTTATAACTGAGACTCTGCCAACGTCTCCTCTGCAAGGGTGTTCTGTTTTATACTCCCAAACACATGCCAGGCTTCAACCACAATACATTTTTCTTTTATCCTTAACATATTACCATGCTATTCAAATATGTACTTTTTTTTTTTTTTTTTTAAAATGAGCTAGCTTTTGCCATAGCTTTTGACAATTCAGGCAAAGCACCCATCTCAGTTAGCATTTAGACAGTAGACTGCAACTAAGGTGAGACCTTTTTGTTCTCTCGTAGTGTAGATTCAGTCATTATAAGGCAAAAGATGCCAGGCATAGGCTAGAAATCAAAATGTGGTTCCGTATTGATTTCCTGTGAGTTCTTTCTCCTTCCTCATCAAAAACTTCAGAAGGCCTTAATTCGTGATAGGACTTCCTCTTTCTCATCTTAAACGATACTTATGGGGGAATCAGGCCAGCACTAGTTCTGTAATAACAGCGTGCTGTTAAGTCCTGTGCAGATGGCAAATAAAGCCCAGAGGTTGTTTTAAGGAGGTAAATATTAGGTCTCATTAAGAGTGGAAGAAGACACTGATGGCTGCCTGGAAAGGAACATTTTAACCCCCTGCTTTCCCTACAACTTCCATTGCAATCCTTATTGACCAATTCTCTGTACAATGTTTATTGATAATAATATAGGTATTTCGGGGACTGTTGGAGGATTGTCTTCTCTCGTTGGTGTAAAACAGTGCCATCTAATGTGGTAACCTCTCTCTTGTAGCACAGACCTGAGTCTTCTGTTGCAGTAATGCTCCCTTGCCTTACAGGAGTTTTGTGAGGGTACATGTGTTAAAGATTTTGCAATACTGTGGTAGCACTGGGCACAGGAATACCACGGACATGTCCTTACAAAAACCTATTGGGACTGAAATTTCAGGTCAGGGTGTTCTTGTTCAGTTGTTGCTCTTATATGGCATATGTTCCTGCACAGATAGCATTATAAAATGCATTAAATACATAATTTGATATTCAGCTTTTTGGTGGATTTGGAGATGGTGGGATTTTGTCCTTTGAAGAAGTTGAGTCCATCTGGTTTGTACAGCAAGTACCTTGGAGGCATTCATATCCCTGGGTTAGGATTTTCTTATTTTTCCTCATTCTCAATTTACTAAAAGGGATTTTGTATAGATCAACTTACTTTGAAAGTGGTGGGGTTTTTTTCTGAATATCCATAGTCAGTTTTTAAAAGGCCATTCCTATACACCCACCAACATGTTTTCTTTCTTCTGGAGCAGGGTGATTTTTTGTCTTCACTGAGAGTGTGGGGCACTGCTGGTACAAAGGCAGGGTCAGCCAAAATTCTCAGACCGTGCTGCTATCCCTTACCCAGTCATTTAGAAAACCTCATCGGGGATAAGTTTCTTAGGATTGAACTAATAGAAAATGTCATCCAGTTTGGCTTGTACAAAGCCTCAGACGAAGCAAATATTTTCTGGCCTGTTCCTACTTTTTACTGCCAAAATATCTGCTGAATCCACCAAAATTAAGCTCTTTACTGGGCCTCCATGCTTTGTTTGATGTCAGATTTTCTAAAGAGAATGTTAAGATTTATTTTCCTTTAGTTTTGTATAATGACCTAATTACAGCAGTCCTTTAAAAAACAAATCCTCTGTTTGGTGTCAAGAGTAAATGTACGTTTTAGGTTGAGATAATCTCGGTGACTGACCTATGGTGTGTTGTTGCTGTGTAACAGAATGCATTGCAAGAGGTCCAGACTGATTTTATCCCATCAGAGTAACGTGACTGATACGTTTATCTGCAAGGTTTTTGTGTGAACTAAGCAAATTATAGTAGAAGGTTATGAAATTCAGAAGCTCTAAGTTAGGTTTCTGTCTGAAGCTTGAGAGCAGATGAAGCAGTTCAGGCAAGCGAAAGCATTCCTGTGTTGTAGTTTGTCATGTCATTGATCTTAGTTTAGTTGGTAATTGCTTTTAATGCACTGAAGATTCCCTCATTTTTTTCTTCAGTCTCATATAATGTTCAATATTACAGTGTTCATCACCCAAAATTTCACTGATATTATTTTGGGGGATCATAGCTGAGCATCATATTGAACAAGTATATCATTTCCTCACTGACGATATTTTTTCGAAGGTGAAGCTGTTATGTGAAAGAAGATAATTCAGTTTTCTCTGATCACAATCACAAAACATTTAGCAATTTTAAAAATGTCCTGAAACCAATAGATATTATGGCTTTTATTTCAGAAAAAGCTTTCACAATGTTAAAGGGACAACGCCAGCTTGAAGTTTCTGTTTCAGTAACGTGGTTCACCTTTTGCTGCTGGTAGCAATACGCATTTTAATCCTGTAGGAACGTGGTTTGTAAATTGGCTACCTTCTGCAAATGTACTGAGACTGAAAGAATCAAAGAAAAGGATCAGTCCCCAGCCAGAGGTCTGGCCTCTGGTTCCTGCACAGGAGAATAATGTTGCTGTGCTCGCGTTCCTGATACAATAGAGAGAAGGTTAATAGGGTGCAAAATTTCTCAATAAGAAAAAGTAAAAACTGTTTTGCTGAAGTGTGTGAAACAAGCTGACATGAAAATGTACCCAGGTTTTATTAGACCTCCTCAACCTCAAATATACCTACAAACAGACCTTCTAGTTTTACTATGGCAAGTGAGTGCTTCTGGGCTCTGATTTGTATACTACATGACACGTCTGGCGGAGTTACAAGCTCTTGAAATGTGAATGGTT
Organism: Fratercula arctica; assembly: GCA_947846985.1. Classification (NCBI taxonomy): domain Eukaryota; kingdom Metazoa; phylum Chordata; class Aves; order Charadriiformes; family Alcidae; genus Fratercula; species Fratercula arctica. The sequence goes on along the minus strand of CANTUZ010000001.1, from coordinate 16,316,830 downwards.
TAGTCTTTGTTGTGTCAGTATGTATTCAGGGGTGGAGGTAATGAAATTGCAGGTTGACCTTTTGATATAGCAGCCCTAGCAATTGCTGCTATAATAATCATCCTCCTTTCAATTCCATGGGAGAATGGAAATTACAGTTCTACAGATTGCTTCTAATTTTATGCATGAGCTTGTTTAGAGCCATCTATCACTGAAGAGCATGTTGTCTCCTCATTGTGGCTTTTAAACAGCCTGTAGCATGCCCAATGTACTTGATGGCGTGTGGTGCTGGCTGCAGCCTGACCAGATCAAGCCATCATCACATGTGTGTTCTTGCAGCAGCCAAACTGAGTTGCTCCACTCCTCTGCCCACGACGAGAGGTGGTGGCAACCACAGCTGCTTCTCCCAGTGGAGATGAGTGATAGCCTGGCCCCGAGCACTGGCCAGGTACGGAACAGGGATGCCTTCTGTAAGGACTGTTCCCTACCACCCTCTTAAAAGCACTGTGGTGACCTGAAATTAATTAGCTGCTGTGGATATAATGTGTCTCTGTGTTGCTCAAAGGCACGATGGTACCTCTACAGGCGCAAGTGTCTTTGAGAACCGTTTCTGACCTGAAGGAGGGCTCAGGGCTGTGCTGTGACTGGGACGGTGCTATATGGAAAGATGAAGGTAGAATCATTAATGCGATGAGGTCAGGGAACAAACAGCTGTGAGCGGATTTTGGCAGAGGTCAAAGATGAGGTCAGAGAGTCAGCCATGGGAGAGGACCTCCAGCAGAAGTTAGTGGTAGGATAGAAAAAAAAGTAATGAATATTTTATAAGACTGAAAATAATGGGAGTGGTGCTGCATGATGCTCAAGGCATAGCGATGCTGACATTACCATGTGCCTCACCTCAGAGGGGTCCACCTGAATGATTATGGGCATTGAATAATCTTTGTGCTCCTAGAATTGATCCCAGCAGATCCAGGAGGTAGCACCTTTGGAGGATGTCAGGAGAAAGGTTGCCTTGCTACCTGAGCACGTTGCCAGTTTAAATACAGGCAAAACCAGTTAATCAACTTCTGCAGATTATTTTTTTAAATTTCAGGTTATTTTTCTTCTCTCAGCTTCTCACGGTGTTCATCTGTCTTTATATCTACCTTAGGACTCCTGAATTCGAAAGTGCAGAAGAGGGCTTTCTTTCCCTGGTATGTAATGAGTGTGTTTGTAACAGAGATGGACATTGCTAAGAGGAATCGTAGGAATCATAGCTCTTCCCACACTCTAAAAACCCAAAAGCAAATTCATACCAAAAAAAAAAAAAAGGAATGTACAGAGGGATGTACAGGAGTCAGAAGATCTGAGCGAAATTTGGCTCCAGTGACATTAGTGGTAAAACTTTTTGGATTACCATGGAGCCAAGGTTGCAGCTGTGGATTTCCTTTCCATCACTGCCATTAAACGTGCTGTGAGTTCCCCCCATGCGAAATGAGCACCGTGACACTTTCCCATCGTTGTACAGTGCTGCAGGGGTCACTGGAAGGAAAGTCCACACTAATTCCGGATACTTACTTGGTTTACAAAGTATTGTTTTATTGCTGGCTTATCATGGGGTAGAAGGTGCAGGGAGGTTTCCCAGCTGTTTGCAGACACCAGTTGTCTCTTGCCAAACAAGACAGATAGCCACAAAGTGCTCAACGTCTTCAGTGTGTGGCATCGATTCCCCATCTGTCTAGCACTGTGCAGCTTTTAGATGATTTCCCCATGGGGTAGAAAATATTGCCTGGAGCTGTGGATCCTAGGGGATTAGGGATGCTAATGTGGGACCACTAGCTGGAGAGGGTATTTACATGTCAGGCAGGCCTTTTGGTTTGTTATCAGAAATGCATGGGTTTTGAAGTGACTTTTCTGATATCACTCGTCTTCATTTATATTGTTCTAAGTTACTGTGCCTCAAAGTTTTTCAAGCAGCTGTTTATCATTGTGGAAATACATCTCCAGTTGAGAAGAGCAGATGGGCACCTCACTTCAGACTCGGTAGGGAATTAGCTTTGTGAGCCTGTCTTATCGGCAAGCTGGATTTAGGACCTGGAATTTGCTTTTGTTTTGGAAACTATATTATGATGCATTCAGCCCCAGTACTGTCCCATCTAGGAGTGGTAAGGCTGGCACAGCACTTCCTAAGGGTGTGTGCAGTTATGGTACAGCGAGTGCATAGAATCTGTGTGCCAAATATATCTTCCTCTGATTTTCAGCATCTGACACGTTCTCTCTCGGTCAGTCATGTTACTAACTACATTTTAATATAAGTCCTGACGCCGTATCTCTAATATTGCATATATCTATGCATATAGACATATTTGCTTACATCTGTGAATAAATCCATCATAATTTTGCATAGATAAAGAACATAATAAAGTAAAATTAACCTGAAAAATTGACTTGAGAGAACAGGAGACTGCCAGTAAAAGTTATTAATGGTCTGCTGGTAGACAAAAAGTTAATGCCTCTTCTTCCTATTTATAGGATTCTTCCTATTTACAGGATTCAGTTAAAGCACTGGTGGTGCTTAAGCAATGTCATACACCAAAGAAGAGAGTACACAAGGAAGGAACATGCAGGTTTGTAAGAGGCTTGCCAGATTGGTAGCTCTGTTGCTGGAGTCTCCCTGCACGCGCGATTGCCCTGCAGGGTGGCTGCAGCTGTGCACACCCCAGGGAAGCTGGGCGTCACATCTGGGCAGGGATTGTCAAGGCGAGGAATTAGGTAGCATAGGACTGTGATATTAGGAACAAGACATTTAATCACAAGTGCTGTCTGGGAGGGATAGGCACTTGTGCAGAGTGATCTTGGCAGCTGGATCCATTCTGTGGTATCCCAGAGAGGGCTACCCCATGTCCCTCCACCTTAAAGACCTCCCCTTCTTCTAACAGCATCTGCCTGTCTTCCCCACCCTACACAATACCTGCCTTCCCCACCATGCCAGGGCAACAGCAACCCACTCCCACCATTCCCCTGCTTAGGTAGGCTTCTCACCCCACTGGCAACCAAGGATTATTCCCTCCCCCCCTCCCCCAGAAATAGCAACCTCTTCCCATCTGCTCCTTCTGAGCCAGCCAGCAGAGCCCGGAGGCCTGTGAGCTGGCATGGGAGGAGGCGTTTGGCTGCTCGACCAGCCCTTCTTCATGCTGCCCCAGGGAAAAGGCATCAGGCTGAACGGAGGCGCGGGGTTTGACTCGCCGGCTGCCAGTTGGGCCATGCTGCTTTAGCACATTCCAGCCATGAATAGGGTAAAACGATACACCCAGAATACAGATGTGGTTTGCTCGGTGGCGCTTTGCTTCCCAACATTCCTGGTACATGCAGCATGGTCATTACTCTTTTATTCTTTTCCTTTGATTGAAAAATGATGAATAAGGGATAACTGGTTTTCTGCTATGTAGGGACTTGGGTTGTGTTACGACTTTCACACAGTTAGAAATGCACAGTAATGCGTGTCTCTAAAGGCATCTGCTGCTCTACTTGTGTAGACTGCTTATGTATATGCAAGCATGTACGCATTTTTTGTGGTTGTGCTCCTAAAAAGCCATGTATTTTCACACTGTAGGAAGCAAAGTATGAGCATACTAGGAAAAACAGAATCACAGTCACAGCATCACAGAATAGATGACATCAGGAAGACACCTGCGGAGGTCATCCACTCCAACCGCCCCCACTCAAAACAGGGTCAGCAAAGCGGATTGTGCCCAGGGCCGTGTCTAGCTGTGTTTTTAATATCGCCGAGGATAAGACTCCACAACCTCTGGGGGCAACTTATTCCAGCATTTGATCATCCTTAAGAGTAAAAAACTTTTCTTTATGTTTAAATGACCTTCCATGCATTTCAGTTTGTGCCCATCACTCATCTCCACTGGGGGAAGCAGCAGCGTTCACCACAGCCTCTTGCCGTGGGCAGAGGAGTGGAGCAAGTCAGTGTGGCTGATGCAAGGATGTGCATGTGATGATGGCTTGATCTGGTCAGGCTGCATCCAGGATCAGGATGGTATCCCATGGGGTTCTTCCAAACAGATCCCCAAACAGGCCAAAATCTGCTCTCTTGAAGTCCAGGACTGTGATCCTACTGTTTGCCTTGTTCCATCCTCTCAGGAATCTGACCTCCACCATTTCGTGGTACTGCAGCCAAGGTTGCCCCCAGCCTTCGCATCCCTGATCAGTCCTTTCTTCTTGATGAATATCAGGTCCAGCAAAGCAGTATCAGGTCCAGCAGTGCTGGACATAACTGAAAAACTCTCAAACGTAGGGGTTTTAAAGCTTACCTGTGAAATAAGTTAAATTTTCTTGAGCCATTGGTAACTTTTATTTATTACATTCATCTTTTTCTTCCTTGAATGAAAGTTCACATTACCATTCCCCAAAAGTCTTGGTCCAGGGGGTTTGTACTGTGAGAGGCTCTGCTTTTGTAGGTGCTGTTGCATGAACACTCCGTCCCTGATCCAGTAAGATCCTGTAATTCTATGCAGTGGTACCTGCAGGAGCAGAGCTACGGTTACTTCTGGCCAAAATGTTTAACATAATTTAGAGACAATGTGGCTTTGAACGTGGGGCATGCTGTTCAGATGTTCAGAAATAGGGTTTCAGAACTGAAATGTTTCAGAAACATTTCATTGTTTCTGAAAAGCCTCTTTTAAGATATGTCAAAATTAAGGACATAAGGAAAATAATATTTTTGTTCCCTCATGTTTCAGGGAGGTTAGTTTGGTTCTGTTGACTTCTGTGCATGCTTGTCATGTTGATCTCATTACCTGTACCGGTATGGGCATATGTCTTCCTGAAGTTGAGCTTTGCGGAGAGACATCAGTATAGAAGTGCCTCAAGTCTTGCATCTGATGTTGCTTTTACCAGGTTTAGTTCCACTTTCTTTCCTAGAACTGCATTCTTTCCCAAGGACAAACCAGTGTTTGGCTCTTAGCTTTTTCAAGAAATGCTGGTGGTGATATAATCAGTTCCTTACTGTCAGTGTGTCAATTCTCAGTTGGCTAGTGCAGCAATAGATTAAAAACTTAAGTGGGTGGAAAAACAGCTTTAATTAATTGAGATGGCTCATAATTATTTCTAATGTTACTGTTCTCTGAGGACATAGATAGTCACCCATGAATATGCTGCATTAGCCTGAAAAAGACTAATTTCTCCAAAAGGGAAAGATAATTTTGTGTAAAAAGTTAACCAGTAACAGCCTATTTAGATATTTCCATATACTTCTTTTATTACAATTGGGTATTGTTAACATGGTTCATAAACGATGAGTTACACTAAATAACATAATCCTGCCTTTTTCTGCATCTGCCTGAACTTGTGGACCTCAGTTGAGTGGCCTTGATGTAGCTGGGGACAATATTTGCCCCAGGATATGTTCAGGTAAGTAAATTTTTTATTGATAAGAAGCTGTGCAGACCATAGTACAACACTAAACGTTTGTGTTATTCCATATCATCTCTTTCCCCCAGAGCATTTTTATGACTATCCAAGCTTTTGATCACAGTCTTTTTAGATGATCGAATTCACTTTCTGTCTCTAGAGGCTACGGAGACTAAAAATCTGATACCTCTTAGAAAATTAAGCTTCAGCATTCATCTTTAGTATCTCTTTTTAGATCTGTGGCACTCCCTCCGGTGAGTACTTGCCAAGAATGCTTTTCGTGGGTATTTATAGCACTATTTCTTTTGTAAACTAAATCTTTTTTGATAGACTTTGGCTTTTGGGCTCATTTTTATTCCATATCTCTGCTTGGGTTGTACAAGACCTCTGACATGCAGTAATCCACTGGAATGAGAGAAGAGGGGTCAGTTTACTATAGGTTTACACAAGTTTTGGGGCTTTATGCAAGTCTCGGGATATAACTCAAACTATTTTTTAGGTACCATTAGTATTCAAGTCTTCCATATCTTTCATAATGTATCGTGGTAATTCTTGGCTTCATAATGTATTGATCATATAAATTATCTGACTAAGCAAACCATCTGGGTGAAAATGAAGATTAAGTGCGTGAAATATTGAAAATGTGCCAGTGGGAATGTTTCTTTAAGCTGTGTATATAGATCATAAGTCTCAAAACAGAAGGAGAAAGAACTGACTGACGGCTCATCTATCTATATATACTCCCTTGCATTAAGATCTCTGATCTGTAACACTGGGTTGCTCAGATAATGGTTTAAATAAACCAAGGCTGACCAGTAAGAGAGTTCAAAGTTTGTTTTGTAAGTCATGTTGTCCTTTTGCTGATCTTCTTTCTGTTGTGTACCTGATGCCTGATGTGACTTTCCAAAAGTGGGCGATTTCCCAGCACTAATTACTTGGAAATGTGGTTATTGTGAAGAAATAAATAGGAATGTTAGATGTTGCTTGTTCATCATACCTGAGGAGCTCCCCCTATCCATCCATCCTACTGACCAGGACTATATTCCTCTTTCACCCAAAAGCAAGCATATACTTTTTTACTTTCCTATGAGAAAATTTCAGCAAATGAGTTCATTACACAACTGCAAATTGAGCTTCTTTCAGAGTCCTAAGCTTTAGTCAAAGCAATGACTTTCCAAAATTCATAGTGTTTGTCATCACATTTCTATGTATTTTTAAGCCCTGGGAATTCTTTCTAGCTGATAGCCTCATCCCATTCATTTTGCCTTTTTTTTTTCCCCCCCTTGACTTCAATTTGAGGAGATGTAGGCCCAAAGATTGTTTTACATGGTAATTTGGTAAATAATGCTACTTAATAACCTGAATATCTTAAGGGATGAAGGTGAGCCAGTTTTTTGCTTTCTTCCTTCATCTGATTCATGTTGTTTTTTCATTCCTCTTTCTCTAATTCATTATCCTCCCTTCTTCATTTCTGAACTTGAGATAGTTAAAAGAAATATGCAAAAAAAAAAGAAAAACCAAAGCCAAAAGCGCCTCTGATTGCTGATGCTGCTGAGATTGCAACTCTCCTAGAAATACCTGCGGTAGCACTCAAGCAGCTGCAATATTCAGCATGCTGTGCTGTGCTCTGTGTTATGATAGCTACCCTGCTATCAATACCGAGATAGCTAATTTAAAGATAGCTCAAATACGTTCCCTTGAGCTCTAGTGACTGGAGTGCTGACTGTGAATAAGTACTCTGATCACACGGTGAATAAGTATTCTATATAATATATGGGGTATACCCAACAAGATAATGGAAAATGGAAAAGGAAGACTGCTTTTCTTCGTTTGCAGGTATTCAGTTTGACTGCAGGAAATGAAAAAGGTGAGGAAAATTACAGAGGGGAGGGACTGTACACCGTCATGATAAGGATCGCCGTGTTTGTTTTCTTCTTGTGATAGGGCGGCATTAAAATTCTGAGCATCGGCAGCAGCACGCGCGGCGCTGGTGCCTTCCAGGAGCAAGCACAGTTCAACAGCGCCTACATTTGTCAGCAGATCGGGCTGTTGGGAAGGAAGGGGGAGTCCACATGAAAGCTGTTGGCATTTCTGCGCTGACTTAGGGTTCCAGAATAGCATATTGTCTCGCAATTATTTCCTTTAGAGTCGATCCAGTGAACTTTCCTCCACTTCTGCCATTCCACATCTGTTTTATTAGACAGCTGTAACTGGTTTAGAGTCGTCATAATAAAAAAGAAACCTCTTTTCTTGCAAAGCAGTCTGTAGTTTGGCAGGGAATAAAATGGCCACTTCAGCACTAGTGACAGAAAAATCTGCCTTTAATTGACAGAAATAGCTTCCTTCAGACTCTTGTTAGGCACAGTATCTGAGAATATGTATGCCCTGGAATACCCTGGGGGTTAGCATGTGGCATAGAAATACAGTTTAATCTTTTATGCTTTGTAGTTGTCTTTGTTGTGTTTCTCTGTGAATTCTCCTCCCTCTTCTGCTGTGACGCTCATTCAAGTTCCTGCACTGCTATGCTGCAATGCTATATTGCGATTTCTCGTTCTCTCCTTTATCTTTTGCAATAAAGCACTACACTTTTTTTAGAAATCATTTGAGTTGCCCTGCGAGTATTTTTTCCAGGCCTGTTATGTCTCCTGTTATGAACATAAACTCTGTGGAATAGGGTGCTTTTACAAACCTAGAAATTCCAGAGACTCAGATCTGAGCTGCAGCAATGTCGGTTCTACTGAAATAAACTTGGGGACCAAAACGTTATTCGATGAACTAAACACAGTCAGCACAGCTTCTGCGTGCTCTCTTCCTACTCTGAAACCAATGCAGAAAACAGAGGCAAAACACATTTCACCGTTTTTGTCATGCATGATGACTTCTTTTTTCAAATCTCTAGTGGCTTCTGAAGCTGCAGACTCAGCCTTTAGGAAGAGAGCGTGGAGCCGCCTCTGGGCAGCGAGGGTGGCAGCTTTCTGCTGGGGTCTTCCTCTGCAGCCATTCTGCCTCCTTCTCTTTTTTCCACAAGTTAACGTCAAGCCCTTCATCAGGGAATTCACAAGCCATAAAACTGCATTATTCAGTTACGAAGTAACAACCTCATCGTCATGACTTCAGCAAGTGCTCATAAAAGCCAGAGTCAGGTTTATAAGCAGAGGAATTGCCAGCTATGTCTAACATATGGTTTGCAGTGACAGACGTGCCGGTTTCCATCACCCGACAAGGTAAAATTCTGGTTAGATGTACTGTGGATAGTCTTTTTTTTTTGTCAATGATTAAATGGGTTAAAAACAAAAAGTCAAGCATTTTGTATGGAGCACTTCGCTTGGGGAGGAAGCATTGTGCCCTTGGATGTGGTTTTCTACATTGCAAATGAACTTTCGGGTTCTTTGTTGTTTTTCCTGAAAGCAGTCGTGATGCAGAAAGCTGCTGTTCTTCCATGTCACAGTTTCGTCACTGTCCTATGGAGAGCTTAGGAATTTTCTCCTCTTTTTGGTACTCCTTCAAAGCAACACCCAAGCGGTGTGTTCACCCCATGGGCGAAGTAGAGGACTGGGGACTCAGCTGGGTTGCCTTCAGAAGGGCCAGAGGCACGTTGCTTTGCTTTTCGCGTAACTGTTATCTCTATTTTTTGAAAGATAGAGACTACATGTCCCTTTTTCTGTTTCTTCAGGAGCTCACCAGATCTACACGATCTTTGAAAACTAATTGCCAGTGGCTGAGAAAGTTCATTTATTTCCCTCTGACTTGAGGCTGCATTTCATAGCATGTATTAGTGGCCTGCAAAATATTAATGAAGATGTCAAACTGTTTTTTTCCTCGCAGGAGCATGAAAAAGGGTGAAAGACACTGAGATCTCATATGTCACCCACATATATTTATAGCTGGAGAGTAATCACAGTGATTATTTTGAATATTTTAAGAACTGCTCTAAGGAAAAAAAAAAAAAATGTTAGTGTAATCTGGAACCCATTATTATGAACGAGCTGTAACAGAGATGTTGAGAGGTCTTTCACAGTACTTCAGAATAGCTGTTGCCCATTAACTGTGCCAGGACACTCCGCTGTTGCAGAAGGTTTTAAAAGGCATTTAAAGATCATTAAAAGATTAGGCATGTAAAGATCATTTAGATGGTGCTGAAAGTCACCTGCATGACCCTGGAGATTTTGCCAGGTCCATGGCTGCCTGCGTGGACACTTCTTCCGTTTTACAAATTAGCCCTGTACTATTTCAGTAGACATGAAATTATGATGTCTTTAATTTAAAACATTGAGATTTCATGTTAATACTGGCATAATTCCTATAATTTGTTCTGGTTACATGGAATCCCTTAGCTTGTGGAGTAGTGGGATGTTGTCTCATTCTTTGCTGAAGTGGTGATCCGGTGACACGGGTCAGCAACAATTTAAACAGAGACCATATCTGCTTCTGTTCACTGTGATCGCCCATCTGTTTCTTCTCTATTATTGGCAATTATTTGTCTCAAAAATAAGGAAATACAAACACGGCTGTTCTGGTTTTGTAATAAGGTTGTTCAAAGTCTGATTCCCCACCATTATGAAAATCATACAATCCTGAGCATAACGCATTTATAGAACACAAGTTTACAAATGAGAACATTTCCAAGCAAAACACTCAATACGTAATGAACTTAGCAAAGTTCCTGACATTAATGCTTGCCTGAAGGTCCGAGTAACATGAGTCTGATTGGAGTGAGGAACCCTTTGTGTCCCGTCAGCCGCCTGGTGTGGCGCAGGCGCGTCGATGCTGCCAGCGCCGGGTGCTGCAAATAATTTAATCCTGAGGTTGAGCAGAGCATTGCGGTGCGGGAGCAATGCTGAATTACGTTTCAAAATGAAACAAGATGTGGAACATAAAAGGGGGAGTGGAGGCAACTCTTCAGCAGGCGGCTTCGAGGCGGGAGCCGCGAGAGCGGGACAGGGCAGAGCTCCGTACTTCTCAGAAACGTTGTGAGAATTGCCTGTGGTCCTTTGGAAGTGGCCTGAGTATTTGTTTTGTTCTCCTCTTGATGGATGCTGTGAAAAAATGTCTCTTTTTTCAACAGTTTCTTCTTCTGACTGCTTCTAACCTTCCCTCCAAGGAATGCCTTTTGAATAGTGATCTCACAAAGATGCTTTAACACATAAAAAATTATGGTATTAAAAAAAAAAAAAAAAGAAAAAGACATGCATAAAAAATACCATGTTAAGTCAAAAACGTTTCTTACCAATGCAACATGAAAATGTGGTGATATTTGAAGCAGCTGAAACATCACTTTGATTCTCATGAGTATCCCATAAGTGCTATGATGGCGCTGGGAAGATGTTGCTGAACATCTGAAGAGAAGCGGTGAGCTGTGCGCCTTTCATTGCACATTGTGCCTTAGCAATTTTTATTTAAGAAAGAATGACAAAGTCTTCTGCAACCTTATTAGGTAGTATTATCATTCGGTGGTTCCGAATTTCTCTAGTAGTCTCTGTGAGCTTTGTGGTGATTCATCATTCATTAGGATTAATTGGTATTACACAATTCCATAGATACCGTAGCACTCTAGTGGAGGGTAGAATAAATAGATAAGGAGGTCCTTGGTGCAAAGTGGGTCTGTGGCAGGTACACAGTGTGCATTTGCAAGGGTGGAAGCTAAAGCTTGTGGCTTTTTGTACAAATTGATGAACGTGGTGTGGGCACGGGCCTGCTGGCTTTCAATACAATAAAGGATAACGGTGCATGCTATTAAAAATTGCAAATAGCTAAGGACAGACAGACTTGTATGTCTGCTGCGGCAGACTGCTGTGGGCTTGGCTGTGCCCTCTCCTGTGGGACGCGTGTGGTCTTCCTGAGCCACACCAGCCTCGGTGGGATGGCAGGGCAGGCTGCAGGCACTGCCAGCAGACCTCCTCAATGCTCCTTCCAAGAAAATTGGCAGGATCCTGGGAACTGGGAGCTCAAAGCCCTCCTCCCCCCATCCAAAATTCCAGATAGATGTTGAACACAAACCTCACTGAATTCAAGCATTCGGCTCTGTCATTATATTTTTTTAATGTTTTCTGCATTTGTTTATTTTTGTTAGCCTCTCAAAGCGTTTATCTAAAAGGTGGTATAAGTTTTCTATTGATTTTATCATGGCCTCCATTTCAAATAAGACAATTCCGCCTTAGTTCTTTCTGTAAAAATTGCTCAGAAGTCAGTTTTATGCTGGCACACCAGAAAATGAGACCAGTTGTACTTCAGAACAACACTTCAAAGATTTTATTGATTTCTGGTTTTTTCAGAGGAATGTTTCATCAAGGGCTTTCACTGAAGTTCTTTCTTCAACACTTCTTGTGATATATAGTGCTCTAAAAAGGCAAAATGTTGTCTTCTTAAATGATTGACCTTGTAGGGCAAAGGCATCAGTGACTGAAGAGTTTCAAAAACATAGATTAAGTTGAGACTGAATTATATTAGTAATTTTTTTTGCTTATATCATTTAGAAGTATGTCCTTGCAGGAAGAGAAATATGAAGGCAATTTTCAGTTAAAGATGTCTTCTCCGAGAGTATCTGTGTTCATCTTCTCTTTTCTCTGTGTGTGTGCGTGCGCGTGTGCACTTTTAATCAGAGAAATCTGAGTGTCATCATGTGATAAACATTTCATTTTGGTCTTATTTTTTAAAAACAAAACCCAGGTAATACACTTTGTGAGGTTATTTTTTTTCAGGTGTAATTAATATAATATGTATTCCACAAGATTACACTCGTGAGATGTGGAAAAGCTCTCAAAGTCGTATGTGAGAAGGGTGAGAGGGAGCATGGAAGGCTGAGGGGAAAAACAGTGTACTGTGAGATAGGAGAGAAGGGTTTTACTGTGAGTCTTTCAGGGTCTGGCTGTATTACTGGAGATGAGCCATGACACAGTTACACACTTTACCCGGAGAAGTGCTGATAAACCCTTGTGTCACACCAAAGCAGAGGGGGTCGGTGGTAAAGACGGATCAGAGAAGCTCCTTGAGAAACATAGTACTCTTAAAAAAGTCTGTAGGGTTATTAATCATATCCGTCTGCCTTTAAAGCTAGACTCAATTCACTACCATGGCTTGGAGTTTATCCTTTTAATTCTGTGCCCCTGGGGAGGACCATCGGCAGCCACTGCTCAGCACGCTCCGGGCCTCGCACACCACCGACCCTGCGCTGGGACGTGTTTTGGGAGGAAGGATCGGCTCAGGTCAGCTCCACTCACAGCCCCATTAAGCACCCTTAGAAATAGCATCTCTTACGAAGACCTCATTCATTTCCTCCTTTTTTTTAAAAAAAAAAAAATTATTTTTAAGTTTTATGACTGTGCTACGCTTTGACAGCTTGGGATGAGTTTTTTCCAAGATGAGTATCTGCCCTAAGCCATATTATTTTAATTATTTTGCTTGGGAAGATGATGACCAGAAAATTTCAGGCATTTCTGGGAATAAAACAAGGGAAGAAAATGTTTGTTTTCTGATCTTGATAAACGTGTTGACTTTGTTTGAGTAGCTGTAACTCTTCCATATTTTGATGGAGACCTGGAATTTGTCAGGGCATGGTTGGTGGTGGGGATGAGAGATTGAATTGCTGATGAGAAAGCGCCTTTTGATGTGTTCCTCCTTTGCTTGTCTGAGTGAAACGTTGTGTGTTTGTCCATGCTCAGTGGATGCTCCCTGGAGCTCCTGCGTGTGCAGCCACGTGGAGCATCTGATCACTGATTTGTGTAAGGGAGGCACCATATTACCAGTGTGCACCAGGAGGAAGGGACTGCTCAGGGGGGAGCCCTATACTCTGTTCCTCCATCTCAAACCAGTGGGTGATGTGCATCCTCGTGTCCGGCATGTTGTCTCTGGCACGTCAGCTGGAGCGTGCACGCATGCATCGTTGGCTGCTACAGCGTTGGAGGTCTCTGGTTCACTCCTCACAGATTCCTGACTCAAAATACAGAAAATTGGCAGCGTGAAGTTGGAAATCACACTCCTGCCATTAAACCCAGCCATGAGTGGTCACTAACAGCAGGGGTCTTCTTTTTGTGTGTGCCCCGTTTGGGTTGGTTTCTGACCTGTGTAAGTGCTTAGTGACTTTATCTACAGATTGATGTTCGAGGGTGAGGCATCTCTAATATACACCCCTGGAGACAGATTTTAGATGAACTAGGCACTTTGCCGCGTGAAATTGAAATGTATGCAGATGGCGTTTTTTCTTACATAAAGGGTGGCCACGTGGGGTGGGGGCTGGCAGTCACATTTATCCTTATTAAAAAAGGGACAAAGAGCCAAGGTTTGTTGTGGTCCCACAGCAGCACCAAATGGTGGCAGGGGAAAAAAAAAAAATAATCAATTCATACTGGTTTTAACCACTTTGTTCCTCTTAAGCACTGCTGGTTTGGGGAGCATCTGGGTAAGGAACAAGGAGAAAGAAATACCTGCAAAATCCAAGCTTGTGCTAATAGCTGAGAACAAGCAGTCTGTTCTTCTTCTGGTTTGTTTTTTTTTTTTTTTTTTTTTAAAAAAGGAGGCAGAAACAACGCATTCCTACAAAATTGGGTAGTTGTCAGTGTTGTCAAATCTTGCAGCCTGTAACAGCTAACTTAAAGTCTGTTGGAGGCACATGAGCGCTGTGACGCTCATTTCAAGTTAGCTGAAGGGTAGAAAAAAAGGTGAAACATGCAGTCTTGTCCAGAAGAAAAAGAAGAATAGTGAATCTTTTTTAATTTTTTTTCCCCCACAGTTAGTAGGGACCAAAGTGCTCCTGCGCCAGTTTAGCTCTCTGCCTCTCACTAAAACTTAAAACAAACCATTCTCTTCAAGTCACAAATGAGAAGCCCCCGTTACTCCAGAGCGGGCAGTGTATAGACCGCCGGGCAGGCAGACCAGAATGCTGATCCATAAATCTGACTTGCTGTTGTTACAGAGGCAATGTTAAATTCCAGGAGCTGGTTAAAACTTGTGGCAGTGGTCCCTGAGATCCTCAGCCTTCTTGGTGAGACCCGGTGCTGTCGCCATCTTGGCCGAGGTAGCTGGCTGTGGCGAGGGGGACTGCAGTTAGGACTTACCGCAGGTCGTTGGACCTTGCCCAGGTACGAGCAGGTCCTCAAGTGGACTGGGGTGGGTTGTCTCCAGAGTTTGTGGCAAGAAGCTGGAGAAACCAACAGCCCCACGCCCTTGCCTGCTACCTCCTACTCCAAGGTGGGCATTACCATACCAAATGATGGGCATCCTAAAGTGGGACAATTCAACTGTCCCTGCCAGCAGATAAGCATCTTAATTAATCCTGAATCCACTGAATGTAAATGGAGCCTATGTGACAGGTTTAGTAAGATGCTTTACTTTCAGGCAGCTAAAAACCAAAGACATGACCCTCTTCAGCTTGTTCACATCCCAATCCTGAATTTGTTTAGGTCACATTCCCCAAATCAAAAACAGTCTTATCCTCTGCCATCAGTACATTTGGGCATCTTCTTTGTCCTGAGTGCTGTGTGAGTGAAAAAGAGGGAGAGGTTACCCTGACCAGATGGAGTCCATCACAAGCAATGGCAGGCTAAATTTACAGACTGCTGAGAGCAGCCCTGTGGAGTAGGACTTGGGGGTACCGGTGGATGAAAAATTGGACATGAACCAGCAATGTGTGCTCAGAGCCCAGAAAGCCAATCTCATCCTGGGCTGCATCACCAGCAGCATGGCCAGCAGGTCAAGGGAGGTGATTGTCCCCCTCTACTCTGCTCTGGTGAGACCCCACCTGGAGTACTGTGTCCAGCTCTGGAGCCCTCAGCAGAAAAAGGACATGGACCTGTTTGAGCAGCTCCAGAGGAGGGCCACAAAAATGATCAGAGGGATGGAACACCTCTCCTGTTCAGAAAGGCTGAGAGAGTTGGGGTTGTTCGGCCTGGAGAAGAGAAGGCTCACTGCGGCCTTTCAGTACTTATAGGGGGCTCGTAATAAAGATGGAGAGAGACTTCTTACTAGGGCCTGTACTGACAGGTCAAGGAGTAATAGTTTTAAAGCGAAAGAGGGTGTAGGGATGTAGGGAAGATTGGATGTGGGGAAGAAATGCAAGGACATAAAGAAGAAATTTCCTACGATGAGGGCGGTGAGACACTGGAACAGGTTGGCCAGAGAAGTTGTGGATGCCCCGCCATTGGAAGGGTTCAAGGTCAGGTTGGACAGGGTTTTCAGCAACCTGATCTAATGTGAGATGTCCCTGCCAATGGCAGAGGCATTGGACTAGATGATCTTTAAAGGTCCCTTCTAACCCAAACCATTCTATGATTCTAAAACAAGTTAGCATAACAGCCAGCAGCTGGACTTACCTGGTCATTGTAAATTTTTCATAGGCATCATATGCAGGAGAGTGTAAGGAAGCATGAAATTAGTTCCTCAGGGACTGATAGGAAGGTGCATCTTTGAAAGTTAGATAGCAAAATAAACTATGGTGTCATGGACTGTAGATTGTAGGTCACAGTTTACCACTATAGTCATCAACAGTTTGATAGCACATAAGAAGTTGCAGGATATCAATGTTTTCGGTCCTCAGAAATGTGACACTTGTACAAGATTTGTGGCTGTTGCATTGGAAGGAACTTGGCACTCGGTTAGCTTGGCACACTCTTGACTCTGCAACTTACTCTTGAACAAGGGAAAACAGGCAACTTACTCTTGAACAAGGGAAAACAGGCAGACAAGGAATTTCAGACTCTCTCCCCTGAAAATCATGAGCGTGGCCTTTTAAAATAAATGATTGTCATATGTTCGGTTTTAAGGTACCTCAAAAGGACTTACATGAGTAATAAAACTTAAAGTCATTTTTATTAGAGTTCTACCTTTGGAACAAAGCAAGGCCTCCGTAAAGGTCGTATTTGTTCCTGAAATCAGAAAAACAAATCCCCTTCTTTGGGGTGTTTCTTACCTTGGAAAATCTTTTTCTTGTGTTGTAGCTCTGAATAACTTCTAAAGGTGCTCTTTTTTTTTGCTGGCTGTAATATATCGGAGCTCACTCACCTGGAGCCAGCATGTTGTTCAGTTCCACTATGGACTCGTTTGCTTTGTGTGGGGGGGGACACGGGTGGGCAGGACTGCATGCTTCCACCGAGGTGGCTTTGTCAGATTAGGATCCTGACCTGGGCTCTGGACCTCAGGACCCAGAGCAAACCAAACGAGTCGTGAGTGGCAGAGTGGTGGGTTTTCTCTGACTCACACTCGAAAGCCAGGGGGCTGCTGTGAATGAAAAGTCCTGCAAGGTGCCTGGAACTCTTCTTTTATAAGAGAAAACTATCTCCCCTATAATTGAACTGTACATGTCTGTCTTACAAATTGGAAATTTATGCTTTATTTATTTAAAATGGAGGGTTTGGAGAAAAAAAAAAACAAACCAAACAAACCAAAACAAAAAACAAAACCTTCCCCTTCTTACAGTAATGGACATCTTTATTGCATGTCTGCTGCTACTACTGCTGCTTTAAGACATTTTCTAGATTGCACAAACCTTCACAATGTTGCCACCAGAACTGGTAGTTAGATTATTTGTCCTAACCCTCCTTTCTTTACCTAATGTTATGATTGACTTGTTACGTTAAGTTGACCCTTCCATTTTTCTAAATGTAGGTTCCATGTGAAGGGTACATTAAAGCTACCTGTGACAGAAAGATTAGATAATACTGTGTTAGCAACTGTTCCTTCTGTACACATCGGCCTTTTCCATCAACTGAATCAGCATTGACAAATGTGTTCCTTCCAATGCTTAGGATTCAGTGTGGAATAAATTGACATAATTGCTCATCTATTTTTCTGCTTTTTCAATATGTGTGTACTTTCAAGGCAGGGTGTGGAAAATGCGGTTGGGATCCATAACGAATGGTGACAAGTGATGATCGTCGTATCTGTCAAACACATAAATATGCTGTCACCCTGGATGAAGCTGAAGGAAAGATGTTGACTACTTTACTATATAATAATTTCTGGTAAAAGACAGGGTTGGAAATTACTGCATCTGGGAACTCCTTTCTCTGCATTCCTTTTCCATTCAGTATTTTGCCGATTTGAAAGATTGCTAGTTTAAATACATGTACAGCCCCTGAGATCTGGTTACATCCTGTTCAGCCAACAAGAGCTACTTGTCCTTCTCAGAGTGCAGCTTTGACACAGCACTTGGAGAACTCAAGAATATAGTGGAGAAAGAATGCCATTACTTTTTTTGATGGCATTTTAATTAGTTCTGCTTATTATCCCTAGAGGCATCTAGAAGAAATGTTATTCATGAATGTATGCTCCGTAAATGCTCACCATGAGCTCTTGCCATGGCTGAAGGTCAGGTGCTTGCTGTTCGTGTTAGGTTATCGTACCCATTCTGCCACTGTCTTACTACATTATCTTGAGCAGGTCAGTTAAATGCTGCAGCCATAACATCTTTGGGATCTGTTTGCTGGAGTGGTCTACAGGATGCTGCCAAATACTGTGGGGCAAGGTTTGTAAGGGGAAAGGCAGAGATAACAAAATAATCTCAGTATAATTCAGCTCAGACACTGAGCAAACAAGAGAGAGACAGTAGGAAACGAATCTTCATTTGTTCTGCTATTCACAGAACCGTTGTTTCTAACCTAACACATTTTGGCTTTGGGCTATAGCCTGTATCCTGCCACAAGTTATAATGGATGCTCATGACGCTCCCTTCTGGTTTTATCATCTGTGAACTGTTTGCCTGACAATAACGTATTTGTTGATTCTTGGATACATACCAAGATCTATCACTTGTCCCCATTTTTCTTTTTATTGCCTTGTTTGTTTGTGGGGTTTTTTTATGACATTGTGAGTATGACCTGTTGATCATGGGTTTAGACAATGATCTGGATTTGGTGTGATTAAGTTATTGATTAGGTAGTTAACTGCTACCTGTTATCTCCAAAGTGATCTGAAATGTCTTCAGTGAGGTTTTGAGAAGAGCTTTACTTCTGTTCCTCAAGCCAGTTTATCCCTTCTCAAGCCATGGACCTTCTGAATGAGGATAGTCCTGCATCCCCCCAAGACCTGTCTGGGTATTACTGTAGTGTGCGTTAGCACCTTTAAGAACAACTAAGAGATATGAACAGTAAGTCTCATTTTCTGTCCATCCCTTATCCAATTTCTTTTCCACAGTAGTAGTCACCAGCTATTGCATCAGTGATGGACATAAAACACAGTTAAACAACTTAATACTGGTCAAAGTTGAGTTTGCTACTAGATTGTTCTCTACAGAAATCCTGTCTCTTTGGGAAATTATTTATCTCAATACTCCATAAAGCTGGTTGAGTGTCACAAAAATCAGTTGCAAGCACAGTTGTTCATTTTTATTTCTGGACATTCAGTATTATGCCAAGGCTTTGCTGAAGCATTTGGGAGGGAGTGCATTTGGGTTTGGATCTTGAGATTTTGGGTCCCTAGTCAGTCCTGAGTCTCTTTCTCTAATATAATTGCAATATCCAGACATGGAAAAGGTCATCAAAAATGCATGATTGTTATCAGAAAAATTCTCGCTAAGTCATTTGAATCCCGTCACAGAATGCAAATACGCATAAGGTACGTATATGATCTTCACATTTTGGTCATGGAGTTAAGAGGATGAAAATAGAATTGCCCATGGTTTCTCCCTAGCAGGAATTGACTGAGTATTGCATGAAGTGTTGCATCCTGAAAAGTAGCAAGTTCTTGCTCTTAGAACGTGCGTAATGCTTACACAACAGTAGTTTTTGATAGCATGAGTTCCGTCTGCTGCTTCTCTTTTCTTTCATTCCTTTGCCAGTATTTTATGTATTATTTTTAAAAAGAAAACTTTGGAAGTTTTTTAAAGAAAAACAGTTTCAGGGATTAATATAAGTTTTTAGCAACCACCTTCTAGTGGTAAACTCTCAACAAAAATGGAAAAAAAGGTGAAATACAAGTGATTGATGATTAATGCTGGAGTTTTTTGTTCCTTTTTGGGGCTGAAGAAAAGGTCTTTTGAAAACACAACTTTATAAATAATAATTGAATCTTTATATTCAAGTTAAAATGTCACTTCATAAGAAAAGCTTTAGCATTTTTTTCTCCCTCCCTTTCTCCAACTACTTTTGCGCCGATTTTGCCATAAATACAGCCCATTTTTCAGCCTTTTTCCTTCAAGGGAATCAAAGTCAAAAGTCAATTGCATCCATACTGTTGCCACTACTGGAATGTATTTTTTTTTTCAACATTTTAAGCGTGTACTGCTCCGTCTGAATGGGCACAGATTCTTGAACAATAGTAAGATAATGCAGAGAAATCTTCAATCTCTCAGTGTATTGAAAATACTAGCTTTATTCTGCCTTTAAAGATTAATAGTTTTGCTGGGATATGTTCAGCTCCTTTGATGTTTAAATATTAGATGCTACAGCTCTTTCAGACAACATTAAACAGAAGTGATATTTCAGTTCAAATCTTGACGGTTGGCAAAATTCTCTTGCTAATATATACGCCAGCTGAAGGGACCTTGTGGACCTTTGCCTGATTCTCACAGTAAAACACTGGGTCCAGAGAAGATGAGGTGTATATTGCTTGCATTTTAAATGCGCTTCACGGTCAAGGTTTTGGTTTTGTGTTTGATTAATATTTTTTTTTTTTGCATTGTTTTTTGATTCTATGAAAACCCCAAGGGAGTTTTTGCACTGACTTCAGTAGCATTTGAACTGGGCACATAGGACTCTGAAAAACACAGTTACTTTGCCAAGGAGTTGTTTTCCTTGATCTGTTTGGCCAAACATTAATTTTGCTCCCCCATGTGCTCTGAATACAATTTGGAATGAATGTCTGCTTTTATTAGGCAGCAGCTTTTAAGGCAGGGAGCAGTGTCATGTCTTTCCTAAGCATCTTTACAGAACAGCAGCATCACAGATGCTGGAAGAGCTTTGCAATCTGTGTGTGTTAATTACTGTGAAAAAGTGCTTGGAATAAAATAGGTATGATTCTATTTATGGCTTCGTTATTAAATGGGGTGCAGCCCTGATGTCTCATTTGCATGCAGGAAGGAAGCCTGTTGTTTAAGTCAGAAGTCTTTTGGCCCTTCTCCACCATTCTCCTCCAGGTGTTCGCTTTAGGGAGACCAGTTCTGGTCCCAGTTATCTGGAGAGTGTATTTCATATGCCCTTCCCGCTCCTCCAAGTCCCTCATAAGAAGAAGCGAGGCCTCAAAAAATCCATTTCTAAACCTCACCAACAGGACTCAGCCACACAGAAGAGAGGACCGATGAAAATCCTGGGTGCCCAAAGGCATTTTGATTTTTAAGTCAATTCAGCTAGTCTAATTAAAAAGATTTACCCTTTCTTGCAAACTTTTCTACCCTCAGACCACATAGCATTTTTCTACTGGCAAACACTAGAAGTATAATTAGTAATGAATGTGCAGTGACTGTTGCTTTTTGTATATTCTTCTATCACTTATCATTGTTGTAGTGATCTGTTTTTCCTTCTCCTTCTCCACTTCTTTTCCTGTCCCGCCTCTTACCACGGCAGCTTTTGCAGAAGGGTTTTGCATAGCCACATGGTGCCTGGCTCAGGAAGCACTTTGAATCCTGAGGACTACAAGTCGCTGCCATCAGACATTTTAAGAGCAACCGCCATGATATAAAGAGACATCTCATCACTGAAGGTGCCCCCAGGCAATTACGGCATGCTCCTTTGCCCGCCCCAAAGGAAGACTTCCAAGAAGCTGTGGGCACATATGTCCTAGGTCTTACACTGCACAGCAGAAAGAGACACCAGGGTTTTTTCTGAGCATTGAGTATCTATGGTTAAGTGCAAAAACCCTGTGAAGTTAGGTGCAGAAATGTTGTGTAGACCTTTATGCATTCGAAGGGAAGAGCAAATGGAGAAATGTGTTGCCTGTCATCGTGACCAATGATATACAAACAGTCTG
This sequence comes from Fratercula arctica, assembly GCA_947846985.1. NCBI lineage: Eukaryota > Metazoa > Chordata > Aves > Charadriiformes > Alcidae > Fratercula > Fratercula arctica. The sequence continues at coordinate 16,295,560 of CANTUZ010000001.1, read as the reverse complement.
GTGGTTTTCTTTGTGTGTTTGTGGAAGGAGGGGAGGGAAGGGAAGGACAGCTCACACAGCAGATGATGTGATTGATCAACACGTTAACCAGTGTAGCAAAATCCCATCTGTTTATATGGTTTGCATCTTTCCCAACCATGAAAAAGGAATGGGGAGAAAGAAACATAATGCAGCATGAATGAAAAATTGGAGCCCAGTGCTGGTACTGATGAAACTAGAGCAGCTTCAAGGAGAATAAGGGCATGTCCTAAGAGAGAGACTACAGGAACATCCCAAATACCATCCTCCCCTTGTTCTGCTTGGCAAGAACAGTGGGGACTTTTCTCTCCAGATTTCTCTTTCGTTCAGAGTGCGCCCCTGAGTGTCTTCTGTAATAATAAATTCCCTTTTTAATGACAAGCAGGATCTAGAATAAAGGATATTATAACAAGGGAGCCTTTCATAATAACTAATTGCAACTTGATTGTGGTTTGAGTTTTCTCAGTTTCTGTCTGCTTGGTTTCTTTTATTCATGCTGGCAATGGCAGTGAGGGGGATAATAAAACATTTTGAGATCCAGGCCTATTCTGATAATTGCATTACTTCCTGCAAAAATAGGAAGACACTTAAAAAATACTTGTGCCGTGAGCAGAATCTGTACAATAGCAGCGCCCTGTCTGCCTTGCTTCTTTCTGTAGTTTCTACGAAAGAAGTAGCTGAAGTAGCTTTAATTCTGAATGAAGCACTGTTTATGGTTTCTTTAATCACTATTTACTTTCAGTGAGAGCTTTTTCAAGTAATGGGAGTAAAACATATTATTCTGTCAATCAGTCGAAACATTAAGAAAGCTATGTAGCAAACTATTATAATTTAATCATAGATGTGCTCATTTAGAAAAAAAAAAAAAAAATCACCAGAGGCATGCATGCAGAAACGTCTTAGCTGTGTATGCAGATTCTCAAAAAATGGCTGTGAATATATAGTTCTGCAGGGGCAGAAATTCAAACTATCAACGTTTTGACTTCTATCGCAGTATGCAGTCCTCCATGGCATGCCTGATGAAGAGCTTGTCATAATCTGCCAGAAAATACCTATTAACTCTTACAAACACAGGATCAGGAGCAATTTGTGCCCAGTCAGCCCGTGTTTGGTACCTCCTGGATGTGGGCTGTGGCAGAAGGTGGAGGGTAAAGCCCTGCAGAAGGTGTGGTGCTCCCCGGCACCTGAGAAGAGAGCCAGAAGTTTAGTGGAGTGCGCTGGTGGAGTTCAGAGGTACGATTCTGCCAGAACTGTAGCACAAATACAATCCCCAAGTGATATTCTGGGATTTAGCCACAATTGGGTGTACAAAGAATATGAATAATGACAAATGTATTGATTTTACTGATAAAGCGATCCAGTGTCCAATCCCTCTGAATTGTAAATTTTGTCTGAATCCCAAGATAATTTAGATTCCCTTGGTGATACCTATTCAACCATAGCCTCCTGTGACTACAGTCTGTTCCCCATTATATTTGTCAACACTTGCCATACAGAGCCTTGGTCTTAGTCTGCTGGAAGTTACTGTGCATTAACAGTATTGCTGCTACTACAATGATGCTAATAATTTGTAGCTCTAACATGTGTCTTGTCTTCTCCAGAGGCCAAGAAAACTCCCTTCTCTTATCTACCACTGTTGAATTTGGAGAGTAATACTACCTTTAATGTCCTTCCACTAACCTTAGATATTTATGGTAACGTCAAATGCTTTGACAGTCTTTGCCTCTTGCTCCTTTAATTTCTAAGAGAAAATACAGTCTGCAGGCTTCCTTGTAATCATCTGTGCATTAGGTTCTGGTAGAAAGTCGTTCTTTGCAAACTTTTTTCATCTCTAATAGTTGGTCCAGCTTGTGAGTTCTTGTGCTTATGAGGGAGAAAAAAATGCATCCCTACATCCATGCTGTACACTCTCAACTAAGAAAATAAATCCCCAGTTTTTTACTTTCTCTTTTCATTGTTTATCTTGTTTCAAGCCTGAAGTTGGCTTGACTTTTTGTCCTTTAATATTCCTTTTAACAAAGTGCTGTTGCCAGTGTGCTTTTTTAGAACCAGCTCATCCAAACTCTTTTTTTTTTCAGCTGACTCCTTCTGCCCTTGGATTTCTTGACTAATTGTTATTGTACACAAAGACTGGTAATTCTGCATCTTGACATAAACAGCAACCTGTATTTGGAGAATGTGAAGAACTCGGCACATATCTAATTGATTCATAGGCTTTTAATCACTAGTTGGCATTTCTTTCAAGACTTGCTTCTTAAAAGCAGTCTTTTTGTGGCCATATGGAAATATTTCAGATGAGTCAAGCAGAGGGGGAAAAAAAAAAAAAAAAGAAAAAAAAGAAGACAAATGCCATGCCCAGGAATCTGCTATTGACAAGGTTTTTGGCGAATTTTGAATTAAAGGTCTGAAACTATCTACGTGTTTATGTCAGCAACATGATGTTAAAGGCATTGCATTAGTTTTTTTTTTTAAAATCACAAATGGTATAGCATCAGAGCAATTTTATACATGGTAAACTATGCATCTTGATGTGAAACTCGTACTTCAGCATGTGTGTGCTAGCTCTCTGTGCAGTAGCGGAAATTGTGTTCAAAAGGTGTGACCAGGAAAAGAAAAAAACACACCAGGAATTATGTTGCCTGGGCGAAGGCATTGATCATTGCATTCTGGAAAAGGGCTGAGTGTTTTCCTTTGCTCTCCAGTAATGGCAGGGAGCTCAGAGGTCTTGCTCCTGCCGGCTGAAGAGCAGCTGGCTTCACGGCGTGCTCGCTGCTCAGCCCCAGCGCCAGGACCAGGAGTCAGACCAGCTCCAGTTTAGTCCACTGAGCAATTCTGATTTGCACCGGTTGACGAGCTGATGTTCTCTTTAAGTCATAAGAGAGTCCCCAGTGCAGGTGGGTGAGACTTTCAAGGGTAGCTTATGGAACCTTTTTGTTTTGTTTTGTTTTCTCTTTTGGAAATTATAACCCCTCTAAAAATGTGACAAGTAGTGAATGGAATTCAGAAATTTGGCTGAATTCAGTCATTACTTTAATGTCCAGAAGATAACTCAGAAATGACAAAAAAAAAAAAAAAAAAAATGTCATATTGTCTCTTAATATTTGTTTAGAAATGCTTTTTCAGGATTATGTGACCTGAAAATAAAATGTTTTGCTTTGGATCAAACAAATCATCCCATGCTGATATAAATAGGAATCTTCCCCTCCCCAATTTGACCTGTGAAGGGAAAACATCCATTATTTCTTCAGCTGTAATTACTAGATCAGAGGGGCACACTTTGAATTTTCCCTGGTATCACTAGGAGATGATTTAGTTCAATTTCTCGTGAGTTCAGTCTATCACTGTGCAGGGCATTTACTGCCCCTCCTCTTTCACAGATTCTGCATCCTGCTCATACAGTTTTCTGTTCCCCCTTTCATCTGCTGCTCTGGTCAGATCCTCCGCTGGTGTAAAGAGCTGTGATCGCTGTGAGGATGCTGCTGATTTACACAAGCAAATGATCCTGTTCCACGATGTCTTACTGCTTTATGAAAATGGATTTGGCAAGCGAGCTTCATCTGTAAATGTCTGATCTGAGTTTATTAGCATCCTAATATGCCTCAGACAAGTGTTTTTTAAGGGTGTTTTCATTTTATTTCTTAGGAGAATTTTATGTTTATTCTTTCTTTATTACTTAAATGCTGTATTGAAGAAACAAATTGTCGATTGAGATGGGTTTAGTGGAGCATTTGTTTCTTTCTTGACAGAATGGTTCTCTGCATCTATTAAAAAGTAGGAAAAAAAAGCAAGGCATTTTATTTAAAGCTTTACGTAAGAAATAACCAAGTAAATCTGTATACAGGTAGACTTGAATTGGCAGGTGGGGGATTACCAGTCCCTTAATTAAAAGTGGATGAATCAGGAAGACTCACGGCCTTTACCTTACAGCTGTATATCAGACAAACCCTCGGCAGGCTGCGACCTGTGGGTCTGCTGGGATTTCACGTTTTCCTGCTGCTTTTTGGGAACATCGCACCGCCTTCTGCCAGTGCGTGCCAGCGCTGACCCTGCTGCACCTGGCCACAGAGGGAGGCAGAGAGGGAGGCCCGCCTTTCTCCTTGACAAATATTTGCTGCGCAAACATTGGTGGTGTTTGCTCATGTCAGTGTGGATTTGAAACGTGCGTACGGACCTGTAGTTCCGAGAGGGAGCGTGGATGCAGGCAGGCCGTGCCGTAGCACGCTCCATTGCGTGTGATGCTCTCAGCGAGGGCAACGGCTCCAAAACGCGGCCCCAGGCCTTGCGCCTTGAAAGGGCAAGGAGTGGGTCGGCAAATCTGGTGTGTGGGAAGGAGGTGGGGTGAAAAGCGTCTGTGTAATTGCCCCAGTGCTCCTCCAGCTTCCCTGAGCTGGTGCCGGTAGCTGGGCCCAGCATCTCATCGGTCCCTGCAGCTGCCCGGCTTCAGCTGGGAACAGAGAGGAGAAAGGACGGAGCACGGAGGGAATCAGTGCTCATAACAGCTCAGGAGGGTTACGGTGTAGGAAGTTTGTTTCAGTAACAAATCAGAAGGGAAAGTTTGAGAAAGGTGGAGCTGTTGTGAGATGAAGAGCACCCTGAGCATGCAAAAAAAAAAAAAAAAAAAAAAAAAAGTCCAACACTTTAAATCGAGTAAATCAATACAGAGGCCAGCAACTGATAGGACAGTAGTGCAGAGCTGTGTAAATAAACACTACTTACACAACTCACAACTGATTTTATTAACACACGGTGCAACTGTTATTTACCAAAGATGTCAGTTATTTAATTATAGTTTATACTAGAAGATATTCAAGGTCATAGTTGTGGTATTTTCTTAATTACAGTCTGAGCTATAAAAAAAACCAGAACATTTCACCCTAGGGAACCCAAAAATGGTTGTTGCCATTCCATCTTATTGAGTACTCTTGAGTGTCTGCTGTAAAGTAGTACTCTAAGTCAAGAAAGGTTTAAAATTTTATCCTTTGATGGACTGTTCTTCCATGGTTTCCATGGAAAAGACTGAGAGAAACTCAGCAGGAATGACTGAAGCAGGTTGGAAGTGCAAACAAACAACAAAAAAAAGGTCTGTGGAATTCTTTCCAACAAATAGAAACCAGAAAAATACAATTTTTCCTTACACCAAACTTGTCATAAATCCTGTTGTCATGTCTGTTCTGCCAAGCTGATTTTTTTTTTTTTTGCTTTTCTTGTGTCAAACACATGAACTTTAACATTTTTCCTCTTTTGGGCAAGGGTTCAACCTGGCAAGAGTGAAGTGGCTTGTAACTGTTACTTTCTGAGCTTTAAATGCAATAAAGGAACATTTATTATTCCTCTTTTCTTTTTTTTTTTTTTTTTTTTTCTGGAAACTGACCAAAGTATAGTTTTAGGCAGGACTGTGGTGAATTTATTTTTCTTTTCTTGGTGTCATATCTGGTAATATTTGGCTCAAGGTTGCTGAAGCTAGTAAAAAAACCCTGGCATCATATATTCTGTTGTTGTCAAGAGTAGAGATGGACTGGTGCTAAATTTTTTGTCTTACTGGACTATAATCCTAGATGCCATGGAGATATGCAAAGCTAACAGTAAAAATCACGTGTTCAGGTAGTCCAACGAGTGCCAAGGTAGCCTTCTGCTTTTCAACCATTAGTGTGGAAAAAAGTTTTCCTAGGAATTGGTGCAGTACGTCCCTGTCTCCATTCAATAACTCCGATACAGGATGTTCACAAAATGAAATGATGCGAGAGTACTGTGTTTATTGCACTTTCTCACCCTTTTTATCTCAGTCACATAAGCCTCTTGTCGGGCTCCTCTCCAGCCAAACAGCTGCTCGGAGCTGTGTTACATAGTCAACACGCAGCTGTGCCTTTCTAGTGGACAGGACCTCAACGCGTGACATTCATCTAGATGTGCAACATCAATACCAGCACAGAGCTGGGGAAAGACAGCAGTGAAATAATCCCCTTTGACTGCCCCAGCCAACACAGATGGAGGGTGGACCTTCTCACCATAGGGCTGCCCGCAGGCTGCAAGCCTTGGCGGCCTGGCATCGTTCTCCACGTGCTGGGTCCCGCAGGCTCCCAGAGACCTGCTCTGGTCATGCCTGAGCCAAGCATCAAAGTCCCACCTGGTGTCCAGCCACATGCATACCACTGTTGTGTGCTTCTCTGCTTTTTAGATGTGCAAACTAGGTCGAGTATGGCACAGCCTGAGATTTCTCCCTTAAATTCTCTGCCCTGACGTCGACAGGCATTTCTCCACAGCATTAGGCTTTCATCAGACTGAGTCTGGTTGGTTCACTGTGCTTCTCTGGAAGCTTGAAGGTGATGGGGTGCTAGTGGTGTCTGCTGGTTAACCTTACGCCATCTCATGTGTCTTCTGAAAGCTGGAGGAGTGAAATGTGCTGCTTCATCTTCCTTCTGGCGAGATCTGGACCTGAAGCTGGCTGAATTTATCATTGTAACTGCTCGATTCTTCTTCTTGCAAATGTTTCATTGAATCTGCAGTCAAAGGACAACTTTGAAGTTTGACTTTACCTCCAGTGTGATTACACGGGGGACTCCAGTTTTCCATTTAAAAGCGAGAGTTCATCGAGGGCCCATGAAAGTGAAGGATTATTTAATTACTTCTTGATTTGCCAGCAGTATACTCAGCCCTGTTCGGAACATAAAGATACGTAATGTCTGTTCCCCATGGAGTCTTAGCAGAGTCCTGAATATCGTTTCCTCCAAACAGGTTTCAGTGTGTTTTCATCTGCTCATGCGGTATCTGTTGTGGCCCTAACTTAACAAACTTAAGAGTATTATGAAAGGTTTGAGAACATCTGCAGCAGAAGGTCCCAGTTCTGCTCTGATCACGGTTTTCAGTGGAAGTTGTGTGAGGTTATATTTATTTTAGTGGGTGAAACGGACAGAAAACCTTCCTCTTGGGAAGAAAACCTCCATGCACATCTTCCTCTTATTGTGAACTAATTTTGTAGAAAAGGAGGAAGTAGCCTACTTAATGCTTGAATTATTGTTATTATTTGTAGTTTTCCAATCCCACTTAGGGAGCTTCCGGGTAAATAACAAGACCTGGTTTTCTAAGAGCTTTGGTGTAGAAATCTGGAAAGATATCATTAATTCTTTGTCCCATCACAGGTTTGCTGAAGAACATAAATAATGTTTCTCTGGATTTGCTAGGTTTTCCATCCCTTATCTTGTAGACTGTAAACTTTTCAGAGAAGAGGTTATATCTTGTTTTGTTTCCACAGTGCACAACACAACGTTAATCAGAATCTCTAACTGCCGCAAAATTGACGATGAACGTGTTAGATTCACACAGACAGAGAGCAAAACCAATGAGACATCCACCTTTAAACAGAGAACTGTCATGCAACAGGCTTCTGACTTTATCATTACCTTTACCTGTGTGTGTCTTTCCACTGCTTCCATTGCCTCTCCGATGTCGGGCACTAAAATGAGGAAGCAATAAGAGAACAAAGTTTTGCACTAGATGTGTCAGCTCATACCACTAAATGACAGGTAGATTCCACAGTAGGAAATAAAAATGGTGTGACTGTCATTACTTGCCATCCTTACCCTCACCACCAGCCAGTGTCACACACGTGAAGCCCCGTACCGCTGGGGCTGGGCGCAGGTGGGGCGGCTGCAGCAGGGGCTGCATGGGGCAGCAGCACGAGTGGAGCCGGAATGGTGGCTTAGCTCCACCACTTCTTAGGCGCTTCTTTTTTTGTCGAACATCCCCGCACAGCCTAGAAGGAATGTTTCCAATCACTTCCTCTTGGTAACCAGCCAAACAGCTGTTTTTCCAGAAAGGACTTGGGAAGCTGGGATGTGTAAATCGAGCCTTTGGAGCCAACGCCATTTCTAATTTTGGTTTCAGCTTAGAGTGATCAGGATGTGGCCGTGCTGGTGTGAGAGGCTTTTGCTGCATGTGGCGTAACAGCACCTGAGCTTTATGGGCTGTGCTGATGCGCACCAGCATCATCTTCCCATATAGGGTGGCAGCTGCCCATATTGGCAGTGAATGAGCTCTCCCGCTCTTTCACCACGTCTAGGTTTGTTCTTTGCTGCAGAACTAAGTAAATCTCTGGATAATGCTTTGGTGCAAGATCATAACAATAAAAGAAGACCACAGCCAAGAATTTTATGAATGTGCCTGGAAACTTTGTTAAATTACAGTATCTATCCACATGACAGCTCTGCAGCGTTCTGATGCCAAACCTCCAGAGAAAGTCCTAAGCACTTACAGGAAACATCCTCTGCGCTTAAAGTACTCAGTACTTTCAGTATGTATGCCTTAAATTGCTTTCCAGACTGGGGAAATATTGTTTCTCAACACAGGGGTTTTATCTAAATGATGAAAAGCCGTCCCTGTGTCCCTGCTTGCATTCTGCCTCCATTCTGGGAAAAGACCTCAATGTCTACTGCCCTCTTTGTCCCAGTATTTTGGTTCCCAGGGGAACAAAACTCAGGTGTGGGAACAAAAAAGGAACTATGGTGTGCTCTGGTCTAAACTGTCAGAGACCCAGGGTAGCACGTCTTGGAGCCAGAAAGTAGAAAAGTTGCTGGATCTCTACTTTGTGGCTAAGTCTTGGGTTCTGGTCCCTGCTCCAAGAACTGCTTCTGCATTTTACCTCTTAACTGTTTCTTGGAAAATGGACAACCCATCCTTGAAGCAGCAGCCAGAACACATCCTTCCCTTGGAAGGAGACAGAAGTGGTCTGAATTCTCTCAAGCAAATAGAAAAATCACAGGCTCCTATTTCCTTGCAAGAAATTTAGCTGCTAGGCTACTACAGAAAAAGGAAAGGACTACCAGCAATCATATTTTAATACAGTGAGATCTGCCTAGGGTTTGCTTTTTTTGACAGTTCTAGGTAACTTTCAGGTACTTAGGTCTTTGAGGCACCTGCCTTAAGGGACTGAAATATCCCCACAAGCTTTTATCTTTGTGCAATCAGTTGATACGCAGATCCTAAGAGACAAAAAACATGGCCATGGCAAACTCAGGCTATGGAAACAATGTCTGCTAGAATACTATTGCCAGACTTTCCATTATAAGAAGTGACCTTTCACTCCCTTCCAGAGATTTTGGATCTTCAATACTGACATAGAGGGTAAGGAAACTCACGTTACAAGAGAAAATTGCCTTGATTTGTCTTTTGAAACAGCTTCTCCTTTTACTGCCTAATGTTCTAACATACGACCTTCCACTCAGTAATTGCTTGTCTATCTGCTACAATATATTTAACATGAGAAGCCTCTCCCCCTTTGACCGGATTTTCTCTTCCCTTTTATTGACATTTTTCTTTCTTTAAAGAAATTCCACATCTTGCAGAGTCTTAGGAGTGCTTGACTGAAACAGCTTCTAAAACAATGTCTTAAATTCTCTTTTAAGACTTGAGCCATACCAGATTTCTGAGGCAAATAGCCCTTGCTTGGTTGTAAAAATTTGAGAAATAATGAAGGGAAAATAAAAAAGGAGTATATTTTCATTGCACCAGAAGGATTTGAAGGAAGCTCTGCTTGAAGCCACAGCCTAAACAGGAAAATTTGGAGTGCCTAAATCCACAATTCTGTAGTACTTTGCAAAGCAATGTGAGCCAAAGTCCAGTGTTGATATTCATGTTTAATAGTAATTGTGTCTATAATTGGCATTGTCTTTTCCAAGACACTACACAAGTTTGTTGCGTTCCAGCCTTCTCACGGAGGTGTTGGTGCTTACTGCGAACTTCTGCTTCAGTTATCAGGTTTCCCTTAAGCTCTTTGTAGCACCAGCAGAGTCATTTCCCTCTTTATTTTTTCTCACATTTTCTCAAGGTTTTATGTATTTTTATTCTCACGATCATTGGGTTATTTGCATTAGTCTTGCTCCACATCATTAGAGCTACACATTCTTGATATACACATTTTCCTTTTTCATACCTAATTATGGAATCCCAAGAGAAAGATACATTCATTTTGCTGTTGGTTTAAGAGTACAACAGAGAGATGCATTGCAACACTACCACCCATGAAAGAACTAGCAGTTAAAAAAGTTTTTTTATGTGTTGGCCTAACATATGTTACTTTTCTGTTGACACTCTTGCTTTAACATAAGGCATTCAGCATGTTCTTTTGTGTAGAACAAAATCTCTACCAAGAAGTCAAATAAAGGCAAGTAATACAAGTCACTGCAAAAAGCAAACATCACAGAGTTTAATATCCCTATAAAAATAAGTAAGGAATTGTTTTCTCCGTATTCATCTGTGGAAGTCTGAGCAAGGCACCCACCAAAGGGGACAAAGGAGAGTCGCAGTCTTCATCCCACCAAAATGCAGTCCAGCCTGCTCTTCTGAAATGAAGGATTTCAGGACCGTTTCTTTAGTACTGCATTCAAAATGCAGTTATGATGGTGACCATTCCACAGTACGAATAATATTATTGAACGCAAATAAAATAATGTTTATTATAATGATAACCTGTCTCTATGAATTATATGCCTGGACTTCTTTATCAATTGCCCATTTAATAGTCTCATGAGTGGTCTTTGCTGAGGTCTTGTTCCACTGCAGATTGGCTATGTAATGCCAAGATTCCTGGGGTTGCTCTGCACAGAAGCACAGGCAGACTGCTAACCATTCTGTTATAAAAAGGATCATGGCTCTGAATTGAATTTTAGACGGCTGGGGTTTTTTCCATTCTCTGATACCCTTTGTACTGGTATTCTGCACTGGCCAATTTTGCTTCTTTCAACTACAGCTCAATTTTTCATTGCTTTGATATATCCTATATAGATATAAAACATATTCTTCTGGCAAAGATCTCCACACAGCTCAGGGTTTCAGAGGGAGATGAGTTAGTGGACGTGAGGTCTGAATTTGGCTGAACGTGCACACAGCATCTTTTGATATTGCCTCAGTGACAGAATGGGTCATACTTCGGATTTGAACTCTGATGATGCCTGGAGTATCTTTCATGCTCCTGATAAAACGAAAGGGCCTGTTGATAAGAGGAGCAGGTACCTGGAGCTGCTTCTTTTAAGTTCAGTGGTAAGCCAGCCAAACTGAGAGTCTTTCATCAACTCCAGTGGGGTTTGGGTCCACTTCTTAATAGCTGGGTTGCTGGGTGACAAGTAACACATAGGGTGGTGTTAAAAAGCTGCTCTGTTATTTAGGTCTTGATCCAGCAAACTCCTTAAGTGTGAGCTTAAGCTATAAGTTATTTTGTAGTATCCTTGAAATAAACAGTACTATTGAAGTTGTATAAAGCTGAAAGCAACCTGAAGTAATGCTTTGGACTGGATCCATTGGCCCAAAATACTCTTACGTACGCATCCTCGTACCAGAATGACTGTTTTCTCAGCTTAGTGCCTCCATAAGAGACAATTTACAGTTTTTAGCTTGGCCAGGGTTGTGCTATTCCCATTTCATTACTGCCGATCCCAATCCTTTCTCTCCCTTGGTCTGTCTTCTTGGAGAAGTGCTGGTGAATTGTGGTGGGGTGTGTTAGGCTTCTGTCCTTAAAAGGATAGAGAGAGATGTCTAAGACAGATACTGCCATATAGTATTATTTTCTTCATTAGAGAGCAGAAATATGATGTTGTGTTCACTGACTAGGATTAATTTTATTGTTTATATTCACTAAAAATAAAAAAATATTTTTTAACAAGGTAAATGACCTTACAGTTTTATATCTTCCCAACAAGCTGTGACCAGCTATAGAATACAGTATTTTGACCATGAACACTGTCATCTTTTCCTCTGATTTACACAGAACCTTATGGATAACAAATAAAGTTTCTCCTTATTGCAGGAGGGTGGGGGAATTAAACAAAAGCCAATGAATATCTGAACAGGCTGACATAAATACAGCTTGCTTGGCATGCCTGTCCCCGAGATGAACTGATTTGTGGCCTGAATTCAAAAATGTTTTACTGTTCTTTGCTTCTCACTCTGTGGATTCAGCTATTTAGATCAGGCTAATTTTCAACTGAAGGAACTGAAGAGCTATTATTCTCCCTGAAGGTTATCTCATTTGTTTAAAAATTGGTGGCAAACCATTGACCGCTGTATTTGTTTCAAAGAGAACAGCCATGGGGGAGGAGGGTCGTATCTGGAAAACTCCCACGTGCAAACTCCCAAGGTCCTTTCCTGAAATAACAAATAGTTTCATGAGTGGTAAAATGAAGTTCACATGGTCTCCAGCAACTCTCTCCTCAGCTGTAGCAGAGGATGAGCTCATCAGGTTACACTCCATGGGATTTAAGAGGGTATATTCCTTGTCGTAAAAGATGTCAGAATATGGTATCTTTTTAGCCTTTACCACTATGTCAAAAGTTTTGAGGGTGGTCAACTACTTCTACAAGGGGAAGAAAGACAGAAGCGAACTTATACACAGGACAACACCTTAGGAAGTGAGGCTAAAATTCCAGAAACCTTGGAAAAGCGGAACTAAATATTCCATTTTATTGGTTAGGTCCAAGACAAGGTCATTCTCTTGATTCTTCTTCTTTCTGAAGGAATTGACACTTAGGGGCTCTCCTTGCTCAATGGATATCGAAGAACAGATGTCACATTAGCGATTAGCAAGCAGTAATTGCCTTTTTTTTTTTTTTTTTATTTTAGTGAAGGAATTCATTGTCTGTTGAATGATGATAATAAAAGCAAACTTATTTCTGCAGTAGGTATGTCATGACTGGGAGTAGCTTTAACGAGAATGTGCCCATACATTACTAAAGGTTGCAAGGAAACGCAGGAATCCAGAGAGGATGAAATTTGTGTTTCTGAATCTTGCTGCTCAGGAAGCATGGCATTAGGAGAACATGCCCTGCCTGGGAAGGAGAAACACTGGATGTGCTGGGCGCCCATGGTAGGGAAAGTCTTGAGGCAAGCAAATTTTCTGAATATTGAGCTGAATTTCCCAGTTCCCAGTTTGGCACCGAGCTGCCCTCCATGCTGGGGAAGGAAAGCAAGCACTTCTGAAAATGCAGCTGCTTTGAGCACTTTAATGGGAGCTCCTCTAACCTGGACAGCTGGACTATCATGTATACCGTTATGTTTAAAATTAGTGGTTGGGAAAGAATTAAGAGGAAAAGAGAAGAGACATTAGTTCAGATAAATAAAATATAGAGCAAGCTGCTTCCCAGTCAGTTCAGACTCTCTGCAGGGAATTGCCTCACTGCGAAGGATGCCTTCCAGCTTCCTTCCCACTCATCTTCCTTATGAGACAGTTTCCCTCCCCCAGTGCAAGGATGTCTGGTAGCTCCTGCCATCTAGAATATCCTCCTCCTGTGTATTGCTTAAATGGCCTTTTTGCCTTATGACTTAACACCTACTTTTATTCACTGTGAAGTGATTTTATATGCTTTTTAGTAAATGTGACAGGTAGTGTATTACCCACTGTTGTCTTTTATTTACTCCCATAAAGCATTATGGAATACAGTTAGTATGTGACATTCGGGACACTGTGTAATGCTGCATTGTATTGCGTTGCCACATGGGATAGTTCAGTGCCTTGAAAGAGGCACTGCCTTTTCCTTGGCCTTCATCTTTTATCAAGTGGGGTTTTTTTCCTGACTTTCCCCATGGCCAGTGTCTGGTTTCCACGAGTTCCCCCAGTGTATCTGATGAGGACAATGCTTGTCCGCTTGGAAAGGTGTTGTTATTTTAGTCTTACATCTTAGTTGCTAAAAGGAGTACAGGAGTTGCTCACATCTCCTCAAGCTGTTTCCCAAATGCTTGATGATTCATGAGTGGCCAACCTCCAGAGACCGAGTTTGGGTTGACTGTGTTGCTACGTCTAACTAAACCAGTTAACTCTGCAAAATCCCACTGCAAAATCCTCTTCGAAAACTCTAGTGCTTTTGGTTCCAGTCCCGGCTACACCACTTCAGGTTGTAATTTAGCGCATGGAGAGAGAGTGGCTTCGCATTTCATCCCGTGTGAATTATGGGAACAGTATTTATGTCCATTCTCATCAAACATACTTTCTTCCTTTGTGGAAAAGACATACCTTCATACCATAATATTTTTATATCCCCTACTTTACTATACTGAGCATTGTCTTCCCATGCTTCTCTGCAGCCTTTCCTCTATAATGCTTTCATAATTACTGCATTTACCATGATAGAAATAACAAGTCACTGTGCTTTGATTTTTAAGCTTTGTAACATGTGCAGCTTCATTTCTTCATTTACCTGTTCAAGTTGGATACTGCAGAGCTGCGCCAGCCGTTACATTTCAGCACTGATCTTGGTCAGCTGTGGTTGACTTGCTGGCAGAGCACCCCCGTCTGTGGGATTCAGAGTTTGAGTTAAATAAAAAGCCATGACAGAGCATATATTCTTGGGGTACAAGAACACTGGCAACGTACTTTCTCAGCTGGTGTGCTGAGTGAAGTGCACAGATTTTTTTCTTTGGGGGTGTATATATATGAGCACATCTAAAAGATACTGTCCCTAGCACTCTAATCTCAGCACCTGACAACTCCAGAGTAAAGCCTGTACTAGGAGTGGCTGGGAAAAGGCAACCTTTCCCTCAGAAGCATGAACCACATTGTCACACAGTGACATGCATGCTGATGGTGGGAAAATGGCAAGAGTTTGCTTTCCAAGAAAGAAGAGCAAAGTACTCTCAGGTATAGGATGAGTTCTGCCATGCTTTACTGCAGTAACTTTTGTTCTGACTTAGGGAATGGTTGCTTCATTCCAAAGTGCAGAATTTGCTTTCATTAAAACTGTACTATTTTTTTTCTCTTTTCCTGGACATTGTGGACATAGTCCTGTGAAATACTGTTGTCCTCTTGGGTGTACTGGGTGTTTTCAGATCCAAAGGTCCTCAGCATTTCAGTAGGAACTCAGTAGTGTTGGCTGGACATTTTGTTTCATTCCAGATTAGGGGGAAAAAAACAGAGGTGTCTTTATTTTTTTCAGAAAAATAAAAAATAAGAAATAAAAAATAAAATAATATAGAAAGCAAACTTGAGTGTAGATGTTCCTGATGAAAATTGCAACAAAACTGATGGGTAGGTGATCTTTATTTTCACTGAATTGTCATTTTTCCAATGCAAATTGGTCAAAACAAAACAGACTAGTTCTGCAGTTTGTGAGCTATGGAGTCAGGGATGTATTTGCCCAGAAAGGGTGGCTCAGGGTGTGAGAACATTTCATCTTAAATGAAAGCATCTTACAAATATGTCACAAATAGATCTTTGGAGAGAGTTTTTACAGGAAACCCAGACTTTTAACTTCTAAGTTTCAGGTTGCTGGGAAGCTAGAATTATTACCCTGTCAGAAGGGTACAATGAACTGTTGACACACAACCATGCTTTGCTTACAGCTATGTACAGGGAGGTATTTATAGCCAGGAACTAGTGAACTATGGTTCTATGGTTAAAAGCAACCTGAAAAACAAATGTACTTACCATTAGGTTTGTGCCTTTTCTCTGGGTTCCTGTTTTCCATCAGCATTTATGAAACAAATATATTTCTTTTCTTTGAAAAGCTTAGAAAGCTCCAGTCAAACATTAGATTTTATTTTAAGAGAGAGAACTCTGATTACTGCGTGTGACAGATGGCTCTGGCTGGTTGCTTACTTTGGTGTTGTATTTCCCATGTACTACTGTGTCGTGGTTCTGGACTTCCATAGAGTGGCTCAGTGGGAGAAATTTTCCCCCCATTTGCTCTTCCTCAGTAGCCAAATTCAGGAGAAGGCTCCAGTTTTGTATTTGTGTTGCTTGTAGTGGAACTGGAGGTTGACCTGACCTTCAGCAGAGTACTGGGGGTGGTGTTCAGTTTAAGATCAGGAGAGCGGAGTCTAGGCATTTATGTAAAAGCTAGGGTCTGAGTTCCCATTACTAAGTAGAAATTTGGTCAATGCAGTTGGGTAACTGAGTCAAGACCTGTCCAGATGTAGCTCCCACCAGCCATGTTGAGAAGGGTCTCAGCTTGCCCAGACGAAGGTGGCTCCGTGAGACAGCACAGCTTCTACAGGACTTCTGCTGGGGGCAGATGTGCTGCTGGACCTCCCTGTCCTCATGGAGGCCAGGCAGGAAAATGTACTGCGTCTTAAATGGTGTTAGACATCATTCTGTGAGTAACTGGACTGAGCCCAGATAGCTGTCTCACGGGTGGAGGCTCAGATCTGAGTGTCTTAACTGGGAACTGGACCCTGGTGTGATCTTCGTGTTGCCTTGGAGCCTTCTTATCCTTGCAATTTCACCACACTAAGGTTGCCAATGCACAACAAAAATAGTTGTTTGGAGTTCTGTGAGGCTGGGAGCCAAATTCCAGCATCTGTAACAGCTGGACACTGCAAGTGCATGGTGCAACTGAGAAGACATTTTGACTTTTAAGAGAGCTGGGTCTTGCCACAGTTCCTGTTATCCTTGGCGCCAGGGATTTACAGCAGCTGAGGCTTTACCTCAGTATAAGTAAACTTTAGGAACAATTAAGTATTTGCGCAGGCAGAAGTTCTGGAATTGGAATTAAGTAAAGACTTGGCTATTTGTCTTGATGTTACTCAATAAGATGGTTGGTGGGGCAGTTTCTGACTTCCGTTACATCAGTGTAAACGTGGAGTAGTTATTTGTGTTAATGATCCATTGACAGCAAATGATTCACACCATATAAATAAAATCAAAATGTGACCTAACACGTGCTTCTGGGAGGAAATACTTAAGCACAATAAACAAACTTAGACTAACTCGTACACACTTTCCTACAGCCTTTTGTTGCTGCTTTTGTTTGGAGGGCATCCCTCCCCAGAGCACCAAATTTGGGAAGCAGGGATGTTTCCCTTTTTACTTTTGCTCTGTCTCACTTCATTGTTCTCAAACTTGCAGCTTTTATTAAAGTTTAAAATCTGTTTTAAAACCAAAATGATGAGAAGGAAATTACATAATCAATATCAACGTAAAAGTAACAATTTATTGATTATAAAATAAAGTCTATATAGTTGAGTACTGTTGTTCTAATTGTTTATAGGGGGTTGAATTAAGAGAAAAATACACTGTACTTCCTATTTAATAATAACTGCTCCTAGACCCAACTTTTTATAGACTTTAAATGCAAATGATTTGTGCTGTGTTGTAAACTGTTGTGTTTTTTGCCTTCCTGTAACTGGAACAACATACTAATTTCTACAAGTTGTGACTACTAACAGAGAGCAATCACCTCACAGACTTGTACCGAAAAGAAGAGACCATCAGCGTGGCAGGGAACGGCTGCATCCACAGTCCTCGCTTTCCCAGCAGTTACCCCAGGAACCTCCTGCTGACGTGGCGGCTCCACTCCCCGGAGAGCACCAGGATCCAGCTGGCTTTTGATAATCAGTTTGGACTGGAGGAGCCTGAAAATGATATCTGCAGGTGAGTGGCGAGTGGAAGTTTGCAAAAGGCTCCTTAATAACACCTTTGAGCTTAAGGATGTGGCCACTGGCATGAGACTGCAAACCAAAACCTGGGTGTCTCTGGCAGGGTCTGTGATGGCCCTGCTCGGAGGACAAACCTCCAAGGGTCCCTTTCAACCCAAATTGCTCTTTCAGTTTATAAATAAACTGAGCTGTCCTGGACTGGAAGCAGTTTTGGCAGGTTGTAGTCCTTCTATAATATTTTAAGCACAAGGCACTTGTAAGCTCAAATCCAGCTACCTAACAACTCAGGTTGTTCAAATCCTTCAGTAGGGTTTTGTTCTCTGTCACCTCTGTCATGTTTCAGCCAGGCAAAAAGCATCTTTTTCAGTAGGTGGAAGGCTCTGGGAGGTGTGAGCGAGTAGCAGGTATGTGTTTATATTGGGGTGTGAGGGACAGACAGAAATGCATTGAAAGATATAACTATGTTCTTTAAATTATTTGTTTGGTTTTATTCACCGGTACAATTTCTTTTAAAACCTTGAAATACACGTTCACAAACATCAGTGCACTCTGCCTACTGGTATATCTAAAAAAGTATACTCTACTATATGCCAGTTGCTTTGGTTTCCCCTTTTAAGCAAAAGTGACCATAAGCTCAGTTGATCTGGCCGATTAACCCGGGTGGATAAACTGCTTGGCATTCACAGAGCACAGAGGTGAATCTTGCCAACAGTCACTATAACAGTATAAATCCATGGAGGTTTTTTTATTTTTCTTTTATTCCGTGACCTGTTCTGTGGGAGAGAGCCGGCTCAGGATTGCCGTGCGCTCCGAAGGGTGGATTGCTGTGATGCTACTTGCATAAAACGCTCAAGTCTCAGCTTCAGCTCTCTGCCTGATCATGTTGTTACTTACGCCTTATCTATGCAGAGAACTGAGTTGTTAGGATTTCTGCGCAGCCAGCCTCTGCTTATCTTATCTTCTTTGTCAATTAATTTGCATTTATAGGGTTTGGCAGCTCTGTGGGGTGATTTTTATTATTTTTTCTGGGTTTGCTGTGCTATTTTTCTACGTTACCAATAGAGAGAACCATTTCTGCAGGTTTGCTTTCCATTTAGTAATAAAAGAATGCAGCCTGGAACTGGCTCTCCTTCCCTGTGCCTTGATGGTGTTGGCAGCTGCTGCTCGGCTCTGGTGCGCTTGGTCCAAGATCAGCAGCAGAGTCAGGAGCGACAGTTACCTCCAAGCACCGCAAACGCTTTCCCAGATGGAGAGCCTAATGCATGCAGAAGTGGCCTGTTAATATTTACATAGTGGATAAACTGTGGCTGACCTTAAAGCATTACAACTTTGAAACGGAGGGCTAATGTACTGGGGGAAAAAAAAAAAGATGAAGTATTCTCTGTCAAGAGCCGTTAAAGGTGGTGGCACGGTGAGAGGAACTCAAGCTGTTACCAGCATTATGGGTTTGAGGACCGTCTTGGAAGACAGTCCGCCTGCTTTTTCCAGAGCAGCTAATTTGGGATGCAGAGAAAAACAAAGACCTTCCATCATCCATGGCGTCTATAGAAGCAGGAGAAATATCACATTCTTTTCTGCAATAAAGCTTTCCCTGGCATACCTGGAAGACCTTTATTTGCGTAATATTACTTCCAGAGCGAGGAATTTCTCGGGCAGGCAGCTCGTGATGGCTTTAAGCCTGTTAAGTACTGTGTGCATAGTTAGATTTTTTGCTAATGCTCAATATGTTTTTCAAAACTAAGTCCTTTCTGCAGCTTCAGTCCCTGACAATCCCTGCAGTGCTGCTTTAGAGAGACACCCAGGCGTGTTTTAATTGAAATGAATGCTGAGAGCTGAGCATGTGCTTGAATGCCGTGTATATTGGACAAGTAATTCAGGACCTCTGCACCTTACCTTCCTTTTGTACTTGCTTTTGACCTTATGCTTTTTTTTCCCCGAAACTTCCTAGTGTTTTGTTTCAGTTTTTCATTAATGCTAATTATTGTAATTTACATACTATTAAGACTGAACTGATTGAAATTCAGTCAGGCTGACGAATTAAAAAGGTATACTTTAGCAGAGCTGTTTCAGAAGGAGGCAAAATATTCAGTGTTTTACAGAATTTTCTAGAAGTGCCGTTAGCATTTCCACAGGTACTTGATAAGAGATGATTCAGAAAAGCAATTAAATTACCCAGCCTCCGAGGCTCCTTGGATGCACAGAAACAACCGAGATTGCACCTACGTCCATGACCGTTGCAGCAAAGCCTCTGCTGTTGAAAGCAGAAATAATCCCTGAAAGCCCATGGATTTGCCCCATTTTTGCTGGCTCCTGGCCTCAGAAAGTGGGGAGGCCGGTCAGGACCATTTTCACCAAAGCCTACAAGGTGATTTTACACTGAAAACTCTGCAACCCCTCGTGTTACGCTGAGCGTTCGCTGGCTGTTGTGCTGCCCGGGGTACCACATCCATCACCGCGAGGGAGTGGGAGCAGAGGACGGTGGAGACGGCCTGAGGCGAGGTTACCTCCGTCTGGCACTAAACCTTGTAGCATTACAAAAAATGGTTGTTTCAGCAGAGTTTGGGCAGATTTAAGTGATTTGGTTACGGCAAAGCTGTTATTTTCTGTTCTGTGCAATTTGGGGTTGGTGCATATAAAAGCAGCAGTGCTGATATTCTCAAGCCGCATAGTATTTGTGTTTTTTTCACACGGATTCTTAGCAGAAAAAGAAAAGCAGGTCTGTTATTTACAGAGCTACTCAGCTCCCACAACGGGGTAGGGAGGCAGGCGCTCGGCCCGCAGACTGGGGGATGGGGAGCAGCACATTTCTAGTAGGAATCAGTTAACAGTCTTAAACTCCCTCTTTGGAGGATACACATGCTTTGATAATAAAAACCTCTCCTGGTAAAGACCTCCAAAGTTTTAATGCTTAACTGTACTACGGGGATGGCAGCTCTCCCCATCTCTTATTGCCAGCACTCAACCTGCCCCTCTTCTCACCAGCTCTCCCTCACCGGCCGCGGTGTGCGGGGCCCAGTTCTGGCTCCACAGATATTAGCGGCTGTTTTTCTCATACATGGAGTGAGAGCAGGACTTTATTCCCTGCCTTCCTTATTCTCCACCTCAAGAAGTGAACTCAATAAATGACTCAAGCCACTCAGGCTGTGGCAGTGAGTGCTGTCACTGTGTCCTCTCATCGCTGCATCTCCTGGCAGAGCCTTCTTTGGTCTCAGGGGCAGCACGGCCGTGGCACGTGTGCCTGGCCAAGGTGTGACCTTGCACAGGGCAAGACGTGCTGCTGCTTTTCCCCTAGTGACAGCACCAGGTGGAGGAGTCCCTGCCGTGGCACGCAGCATGCCAGCCTGCCCTTTCCTGCTTGAAATCTTGAAACCAGTCTTTCCAAACCATCTAGCAGGAGCAATGGGCCCCCTAGAAAGAACATCCTAAAAAGCACACACTTTTAAGCAGCATGTGCTGCCCCATGTCCTCCCAGCATCATCCTTTGCTCCACCAGAAAGCGCACGAGGGCTTGTGGGTGCTTGGCTCAATCAGCCTGCCTGAAATAATGTTTTGTCCACCACATGAAGCACAAATGTGTATGTTTACTGTGTACTAAGCACAAGAAAGTACCTCTCATGGCTATTTTAACGTGGTAGAAAATACTATCTGTCATGTGCCAGGAGCACAAAAAGCAGCCATTTGAGCACTCAGGCAGTAGCTTGCAGCTTAGTGTATTCAGTTCTACACGAGCATGTCCACCATTTGTAATACTTGGTCTGATGTTTTGCAATGGAGAATGGGGGACAGTCGTCTTGGTGTCTCCAGCTGGGCTCCTGTCTATTTGCAACCATCTTCTGTAACCAAAAACTAATCCTTCGAACTGGTTCCCAGGTATGACTTTGTGGAAGTGGAAGATGTTTCGGAGACCAGCACGGTTATACGAGGACGGTGGTGTGGACACAAGGAAGTGCCTCCAAGAATAACATCGAGAACAAATCAGATAAAGATAACCTTCAAATCTGATGACTACTTTGTGGCTAAACCGGGGTTCAAGATTTGTTACTCCCTTGTGGTAAGTCACCTCGCTGTGTCATGGGTGAGAGACTGGCTGTTGTGTGAGGGAGCACCAGTACTTGAAGACTGGATGGTGTAGCTAACTGCATTGGATAAAAACACTAATTGACTGGAAGTATTTTCGTTCCAGCAACTACATCTGTACAGATCAAAGTATTTTTGACATCTTGTCGTTAAATATAAAATAAAGTCAAGTCCAGGCCAAGATTTCCACTAATAACATGTTTCAGGAGCACTAACACTTTCTGCACTGAGGCTGCACTGCCAGTGCCTTGACAGATGCTGCAGAAATAGCAAAGTAATGGCTGCTCTATGAACTCCTTTTTTTATGTTCATTTGAGGTCAAATAAAAATGCCTCGAGGGGTTAAGGCTGTGATTCTGAGTTAGATGCAGAGCAGTTTATTCCACATGCAATAAAATTCTACACGCAAGACAATGTGCTAAGGCTCAGGCTGTATTTTTATCCACGTATAAACATTCCTTTCTGGATATGCAGTGGCATTACCAGGGTATCATGTACAGTTTCAGTGAGATGAAAACCTGGCTTTTAATTTTGGTTTTGTCTTTAGGGAGCAGGAACGCTCATTACTCTAAGTAGATTTTGATACAAATATGTATTCCTTTGTATCGTCCTGATTAATATTATAATGCTTTTGGTGCAGTGTAGCTCGAAAGAGGCAGATTTTGCAAACACTCAGGAAATGGTAAGCATTAATTTATTATACTGTCATCATTATATTGTCATATGCATCACACCTCTTATTCCATTTTTATTCAGTCCACTGTTATTTAACAAGAATGAGAAAGCCTGGAATAGCAATAATGTTCATGCTGTAACAGGAGAAATCCGCTGTTTGAGTCATTTCACTTCAAGCTCTCGGCTTTGCATGCATGTACGCCTGTGTGTGCTAAAAAGAGTCCATCAACAGCACATTGTCAAGACAACTCTAAAGCTATAAAGATTGTGCTCCCTTGCATTTAAATTGTTAGGCTTCTAGTGGAGTAAGGCATTGCACTGTGAGTGAATCCTGAGCTCTAATTTACTCTAATTTGAACGTAATCTACTAAAACTAAAATTTAGGCAAAGCAGTCTATGAAAGACCACTGGGCATAAAAACGAGACAGTGAAGCAGCCTCTCTTTCCACTGCTCGTATTTCAGTGCAGCCACAAAAACTCTGCTGCGTTTAGCAAGCTTTATTCCAGACCACGTACAGCTAGTCTGATAGTATTAGGCTTTCCAAAAATGAATGTTATCACTCAAAACACAGGACTCTGCACTAGAGAGCTCAAAAAAGGCTACCGCATTTATCGAACTTCAAAACTATGAGTAAACAGAGAATTTTACAGTCAAGCGAATCGAGGAATACTCTCCGAGTTCCACCCTCTGAATGAAATACTGTTTTTTTTCTCAGAAGGGAACCGTACAGGTGATTAGTGGCATTCGTGTGTCACCGTGAGATGGGGGGTGATATGTACTTATCTGGTTTTCAGATTCCAAACCGTCCAGCCTAAAACTGCAGGATTAATATTCAGCAGAGTCAGCCTTTATTCGATAGTCCCCACAGTCGCTTAGAGCTCAGTTCATAGATATGCTGAGCACTGCTGACCCCTGAAGGTTGAAACCATTCTGCGTTTCTAGGCGGGAAACCAAGGAACATTAATGAAGCATGCAAAAACATATGGTATTTTGTATCAGATTAAATGAAAGACATTTACATTGCTTTTTTGCCTGCCTTTGTAACCTCTCCAAGACAAGGCTACTTCTGGGGGCTTTCTTGGAAAATGGTGCACAAGATATACACAAATCTTTAACTCCCTTATTTTTTCTGATATATGGAGTTTGGATCTGCATGGCAGTTGTTTATTTGTATACCAGACTGTGATTGGTAATTTTTCAGAGGAAACTGAAGCAAGCGATTTGGAGAGTTTCCTTGAGTTTATTGATCAGCTGCATGTCCTGAGCGTGGTGCCAGATCGGCTGGGTGAATTTCTCCCCGTTACGCTTGCAGCCCAGCAGCCTTGCAGCCTTGCTCTCTGGCCTCCTCATTTATGAATCTTCAAGGAAGTCAGTTAAGTTCACTTCATTTGATGCAGATCAAGTTTTTACTTAGTTCAGCACTCTGCATGAGGTACAAATGAGGCGCCGCAGAGCTTAGCAGAAATTCATTATCTTCATGTGCTTGTGTTTTTGCATTAACTTCACATTTCAGTGCCATTTAGAGAAACAAAAAGGGATTATTTTTCTAGATAAGACATAAATTATACTTGTATCCATGAAAATCATATTTGCCCTTGTAAAACAAGGCATGCAAAGTAAGCAACCAATGTAAGATGAAGGGGCTCGGTTACTCAGGACGGTGGGATTAGAGTTCAAAGTGACTCCGGAAAATTAAATTAAAAAAAATACAAGGATGATCTTTAACTGGACAAGGCTGGAAGCCATACAGATGTGTGGGAGTAATTAACTGTCTCAATATAAGCTAAGGGACAATGGGCAAGGAAGCAGATCTGTGAAAAAGCACCTGAGCATCTAAAAGTTGCATTTAGCGACTTTTGCTTTCCAGAGCTGGCTCCCTCCACCTTTTTCTACCTCCTCGTCTCCCCACACCCTCTGCCTCTTGGCACCTCTGCGCTCTCCTCTGTGGGTCTGAGGGATGAGGAAGGCTGGAGGGGGATCAGTGAGGGTGGTTTTGGAGGGAAGGGTCAGATCCAACACGCTGCTCCCTGTTGCCTGTCCCTGAGCCACTCTGTCTCCATGAAGCTGTAGGACTCCCTCGGGTGGGAGCTCCAGGGTGGACCTGACTCCAGGAGCTTATTAGTGAGTTGAGTGTGCCCCACTGCTTATCCTACGTTGAGTAAGAGTCAAAAGCATCCTAACATGGCTGGAAAAAGTCACTTCTACTCTGTGCTGTCTGTGACAGTGCAGAAGTGGGTAAGTATGTGCAGCTGCTGGCTGGTGTCTATGGGCACTTCACGCTCAAAGCCCCCAGTTGTAGCTGTGCAGTTTGTTGGCTTAGCCTGAGTATCCACACAGAGAAATGCCTCCCTCGAACCTCTTTAAAAATTATCTTTTCTTTCAAGCTTCATAGACCCAGAGCAAAAACGGTCTGGAGGAAGCCCCGGACAGCTATTAGGCACGAGCCTCACTTAGCTGCAAATTTGTTTGAAATTCCTCCTTGCCATTATCACGTAAAGTGCTTATTTCTCAATTTTTTTTTTTTTTTTTGCATTTCTTGTTTAAGTTGCCTTAGAAACATCAATTTGCAGCATAGAAGGTGCTGAGGTATTCCAGTCTTTTTTTCTGATGCATTATATAATTTCTTACTTTAAGGACATAGTGTTTCACAACAAACACTGTAGCAATACGTGATACAGAGGAAGATAAGTAATCTTAGGTTACTTACGCAGTTGCTATAGGGGAGGTCGGCACTGCCATGAGAAAGGCCCCTGAGTTGCACACCTTAAAAGTAGGTGATGTGAGTATTCCGTATTGCCACAAATGTAAAATTTCATTCCACTGCTGCTTGCAGTGCAGTTACCTCAACTGAGGGATCTTGCATGTAGCAAGTAAGCATTCAGTAATAACTAAAAACACTGCATCAATTATTTGGAGATGTAGGAATGTAAATTGAGTTCCACTGTTACACATGGAAATAATCTTTGCCTGATTGAAGTCATTTTATACAATCCTCTTTTTCCTTCTGAAGTGAAATTCTTCCAACATCCTAATTCTGGAAGGGAATGTTGACAAGATTGGACCCCATGTTTTACAAGTACATTAGCATGGACATTTACTAAAATAATCTAGGAACTCATTCAGGAACGTGTTCCAATAATAAGGGTGAATGTTTTGAATTAAAATTCCCAAGCCTGCATCTAATTTCATTTTAATGAGACAACTAGAAAATGTTGGATTCCAGTTGCTAATTAAAAACATTATTTTAAGTTTATTGTAAAAGGCACATATTTGTTATACGTTTATAACAGTAAATTGTTATTGCCTTACTAATTGTTTTGTTAATCCTAAATGAAATGCATATTTTGTAACAGACTAAAATCATTATTGGAAACAAGGGCTACAAAAGAGCTAGAAACATATGTATATGTATATGTACAAACGTGCATATATAAAAAGATGTAAGGTTAAAAAATGTATATTTACATATACATCTTTTTACATATACACAGTATATATGTGGTTTTACTTTTATTTATAATTCTTAACTAGGAAACATCACATGTCATTAAGAACAGTCTTTACTTACTTGGGAATTGCAAACCAACAGTGGTGGACATGTGGTACTAAACAGGAGAACATAAGTGCATTTGTCCCAGGAGAAGCTTATGTGTCAAAATGTGTATCCGTGTGTTAGATCATGAGTAATTTTTTTTCTTGTTGGAAATGACAGTTTTTTGAGTGAAGGAGCAATAAAGAAATTAATGGAATAGAGAGGGGGGAACTTTGGGTTTTGATCCATCATGTGGAATTTTACAGAGCACTAGCTTTCTGCTAAACACTCAGGCTACAGGTCACCACTTTTATGATCAAAAAAAGAGCATGGGTCACAAAGTGGGGTAAGACACCACAGTCAGTCTAATAAAATTTAATTACTTTCCCATGCAAAAAATACTGACCAGTCAAATTTTGTTCAAATGCTACACTTAAACTCTTTGATACTTGCCTGTTGTGTTCACGAGAAAACACCAAAAATTCAAAGCACAACCAGGAAATGAAAATGAGCAGAGTAAGAGCCTGATTCTGATACTTGTACTCGCAGACAGTCACTCTGAATTAAGCGACTGGCTCCCTGTGTTTTAGCAGATTTTTTTGCACAAGTAGTGCAGCACCAGCCTGCAGGTTTTTCTAAATATGTCAATAAATAAACACCCCTGTAAGAGTTAACATGCTCACAAAATGATTCAGCCACCAGGTTGAATACAGATTCATAAAGACCGTAAAGGATGATTAATTCTTTATCACTGGCCACAGAGCTGAATCCAGCCCAGGAGCCGCATGAGACTTTGCTGCTGTGCTTCTGGTTTAGCTTGTCACTTCTTTCGCAGAACAGACATTTCATTTCTCTCTCCAAGACAAAATATTCTACCTGAAAACCCGTATAATATATCTCATGTGACAACAAGCGTGATAATGGTGCATGAATACCTTCCCTGCTTTTAGATAATCCACAGAAGGAATCCCAGTAAATTGCTGGGGGTACAAAAGGAGAGGAATGAGGTGGGGGGAATGTCTGGGTTAATAAAGTGGTTGAACGTGAAATAGATCTCACCGTGAAGAAGCAAGAACTTACACGCAGAAGCTTTATCAGTTGTTCTTCTGCTGCTCTTTCTCTGATTTCAGTTTTGATTGCCTGGCTATGCTAGACAGCAAAGATTTTTTTATAAATGCAACGCATGTGCAAAACTCGCAACAATCTATGTGATGAAACTTCTATTTTCTTAAGTTCTGGCAGAAAACTATTTTCTGTGGTTTTGCTCAAGGCATACCATCCTCAGAAAATTATCAGCCAGAGGCTCATCTTTCAGGCGAGAAGTGATTAAGTCCTTTCTAATTAGATAAAACTTCCTCAAAATCTTTAACATTTCTTCCCCAACTTTACATAAGCAGAGGATTTAAGAGATTATCTATGCACAGGGGGTTTTTGGGGGTTTTTTGTTTTTTTTTTTTTTTTACTTTGGAAGGTGTTGTGTTTTAAAAAGCAACATAAAATTACAGTATGTTAAAAAGAGATACCATGCCTCAATGCGTCTTGAGACGTAGAGCATCTCCGAGTAGTTTTATATGGGGAGGAGGAATGCTTTCCATTTAATGAAGGTGCCTGAGAATCCAGTAAGCCTCCATCTGCTGCTTAATTCATGTCACAGGACCTAACCTGTCGTTCAGCAGGGCTTGACGAAGAAAGGAAGGTGGTGTGGCAGACATGCCAAGCAGTGTGGTAGGCAGGGATGTTCCAGTTCTCCCAGCGCTCGGAGCAGAATGAAAGATAGTGAAGGATACAAAAGCAAAAAACTTGGAGTCAGGTAGCTCGGCAGTAAGGAAACAGCATACTTGGGTTGAGAAGGCATGTCTGGACGAGCAGTTTCACAGGCAGCATTGCCTGCTCCAGGGGCAGCCGAAGTTTCTAATTAGAAGATTCATTCCACCATTTGCATCTAACCAAGAGCTATTTCTCCCTCCAACATCCTTTCACACCATAACCCAAACCTTTACTGCCTAATGCCCAAGTCTTGCTGGCCCCATCTCCTCAGGTGGAAAACCTTGCAGGTTTTCAAGCCTGAAACCCACCAGCTGAGTGTAGCCTGTGAGTCAGAGGGAGCCTGGGGACTGACCTGATCTGGCCCAACACCTCACAGTTGGTTGTCCCAGACTGCCTTTTCTCAGTTTTCCCTAGACTGTAGTCCTTCACTAGGCAGGTCTTTTCTGAAGGTCTAATGCCCCTTCCATGTTTACTCTTGTTGTCTCACACACAAAGTTTGGTCCCAATCCTTCTACTGTGTGACACTGAATTTTAAATTTCATTAGGAGTCTTCCTGTCTTGTGTCCTAATTTCTAAAGCCATTTGTAAGTTAGAGATAAGACCGATCAGACTGATAAGACCGTGGTGAACAAAAGTCTTCAGGGAGAAGAGTAATCACCTACCGGCTTGGTGTCAGAGGATTTTACAATTCTAGAGGGAAGGACTGATACAGGATCATCCAGGAATGGCAATGAAACAGCAGCAGCAGCAAAGGCAAGGGAGGAGAGTTAAGTACAGCCCAAGTTCAGAAATAAAGGTAATTGTGGATAAGGCAAAGACACAGAGTGGAAGAGGCAAAGACACAGACACGGAAGGCCGCAGAAACACCAAAATGCAATGGTCAGAGAGGCAGAAGCAGCCCCAGACAAGCAAAGATTCTTGAAAGCTGAAAGAAAAAATAAAAAAGCCAAAGGACTGAGAGAATGTGAGTGACAATACCAAACTTAACAAACACATCATGAAAGATGAGGAAGAAGCCTTCCCTCTTTACCAGGAAGATGTCCATGTGTCACTTGTTCATTACAGTAACATGAAAGAAGTTTCAGCTGGACTGAAGAAGGATGAATGGCTATTCAGGAAAGACTTTTAACAAGGGAATGAAGGGAAGGAGGTACTTGTGTAAACCAGAGGAGTTGTGGCAGCATGGTTAGGAAGGAAAGGAGGCAAATGAATTAGAGATCTTAAACAGGCGGTGGACCTGAAATAGGAAAGACTGGGTGTAGGAGTGAGGAAAGACTGGGTGTAGGAGTGGAGGGAGGGCAGGTGTGGATTGGGTATAAAGCAGGGCAAAAGTAGGGCCATTTCTCTACAGCACTACTACTGTTTTGGCAAAACCTCTAACTGTGAACTTGAGGAGTAGCAGGGCTAGGGTTGGGGATGTTTCAAAAGTGAAAAGAGTCAGCCGGGAACATGGGTGAGGACTTGACTTATGGCCAGGGAAATACAGACCTTCTGGCAAGGAAGATACCAAAACCAGAAGCAGCGGGAGCCAGTAAGCACACAGAAGCTCCTGGAAGCTGTCAGACTTCAACTGATAAAACAATTGTTTTAATCAGAAAGGAAAATAGACCTCAGTGTCTGTGTTTTCCCAGCTGCAAGCACGTGTGCCTGGCAGTTTTGTTGTTTGAACAGCATGGTGGAGAACTGGCCATTTGCTCTCCTCCGTGCCTGATTTGTTGACAGCTCAGTTAAAGTGTGGCTGCTTTGCAGGACGTTGTCATCAATCTGTCTTAACATAACAGCAATTCCATTGATGTCCAGTTCCTGTTGAAAAAGCTACATCTTTAATCCAGTAGTGTGTTATGCACCGTTTGAGAATTTGCCAAACTCGTGGCTGTGGCCAAGGACAAGCAAATGTAGCACTTTACATCTTCAAAGGATTATACAAACACAAACCTGTTATTTTCAAATCCAGTATCCTGCCCAAACAGTTGACTCTAACAAGACTTAGAGGCATTGTTCATTTAGGACAGCTTTAAATTTTGAAGGATTGCATTTCCTGTTGTCAGTACTCACCTGTTTTAAGAATTCCTGAGGAAGTCAGTGACCCAGAGGAAATTCCTATTTTTCCAAGGTAAGTTAGAGATACAAAGACAAAAACAGAAAAACACTATCCTGTGCAATACAAGAGGGTTACCCATCTTAGACAAAAAGAATCATAGTTTATTCTTTGTAGAAGCTCTAAAGACTTGCTCAACATCAACACGATTTCTTGCAAAGTACAGCAGAAGGAAGTTGGAAGATGCAAATTCCAAGAAGCATGCAACCATATTAGTAATGAGATCAAACAACTACACAGGATGTAAGAATAGTGGATAGCGGCCACAGGAATGTTGCAGTTGTTGGGAAGTGTGTAATACTGGCATAATACTGACTTTGTCTTTTTAATTAAATGGATGAAGTATTATAAGTATTATAAGTATCACTATAAGACTATAAGACTTATAAGTCTTATAGTGACTGGCCATGATCTTGCCACTGTACTTGGCTAAGTGAGGGGATGAGTGAAGATTCATGGTGAGTTGTCTGTCCCTTCAGCTTGCATGCCTACGCTGCTTCCCACTTCATAATCACTTTCTAGTCCTAACATAACTGGATACATAAAAAAGTCTATATGAAAGCTAATCTTTTCCCTGTTCTTCACATGTCAGTTAGGGTCAAGCAATCTCTGTTAAATAAAAATAGAGTACACTACAAGTAGACTTCCAATGAGCCGGAGTTCATGAATTCCTGGTTGGTGGCAAAAATAGGAAATGAAACCCATCCCCAAACTTGTTGGAAGAATCTCAAGCGACCACTGATAATTAGAGAAATAAATCAATGATTCCTAACAGTCTTGAAGTCTTGTGAATGAGTGGTAGTTAAAAAATGGATGGAGGATATTAAAGATATTTTTGTATTAAAACTACTCGGGGCAAATCAATTCATTTTGAAAAGGATTTATTATTTCAGGCTTTTTTTAGAGCTTGTCAGTCTTAAAATCAGTAATGCTACTTACCACATATGCAGGACAGCTTTTTCAGGGTATCTATAAAGCAATATTCTTAATTAACATTAAAAACATACAGGTAGCAGAAAGTTAGGTTGGATCCAGCACTGAAAATTGTAATGCATGAAATGAAAGGGTACGTTTTCTGGGGCATAATGAGCATAACTTGGGAGAGGGCAAAGGCCACCCTGTTCCCTGACTTTGATTCCCATGTCTGTAATTAAACAGAAAATATCAACAGCTTGGACGTGGCATTTCCACACTGCAGTAGGGACAGACCAACAGCAGTCTTAATTCAGCTCCTGTTAGAAAACATGGAAGGACCTTGTAGCTAATTTGTCTGCTTAGAGTTGACCATTAGGAGGGCACCAGAAGGAGAGATGGGAAATACAGTAGCAAACTGAACACAAAACACAATGCCACAAACACCCCGTCAGTGCTGCTGGTCGATGCGTGGTCCTCTCCGTGTCTACTCTAAAGAGGAAGGTTAAATCCAACCATTCTTACCTAGGTTTACCCTAAACCACACATCAGCATGTATGAACATGCGGTGAGTTTACACTGTCAAACTTTTTTAACAGCATTCCTGAGCCGGTCCATCACATTAGCTGTTTGGTTGAGAAGTGGGACTATTGTAGATTGTTGACTTGAGGACATAATATTGTCTCTGTAAATCCATATTCTGCCCTTTAATTCCACTTTAGCAACAGTTGAGGCATGCTAGCATGTGAAATGATGGTAATATAGGAAGAACGTCCCTTTTATTTTGGTGTTTTATAGAAATCTAGTTATAGATGACAGATTTGTAGGGAGAACAGGGATACCATGTTTGGTTCTGTAAAAAGGTTAATTAGTCACTAAGGTTGTATTGCAATGCTGCAAAGAGGTGTTAATTAGCTGAAGCTGGTGCTTCAGTGTGGCAAGGCTGGTCCCTCCTACCACTGTGGCCACAAGGGAGGAGGAAATGACTTGTTTTTCCCAGGCCTTGTCCTTGTTGAGCAGCCTCTGCTCTAGGTTTTCCATGAAAGCGGAAGGCACAGCTTAACTTCAGTGTGTGCCAACTGTGTTGGAGAAGAGTAGGAAGTCAGTCTGCTTTCAGGATTTTCTTCTGACAGACTTCCAGAGGAAGTGACTGGTGAATTGAAACATGCTAGACCTCCATCCTGCTCCGAGGAACTTGTGAAAACCCATCCCAGCAGGTGTTGGTTGCAAGTTGTCTTTTAAATCAAAACAAGAATTGCATGTCTTTACAGTCTTGTGCAGAGGTGGGCTCCTAGGCTCAACTTCATGTTCTGTATTCCACCAAAGCTATTTATTCAACTATGTGTCGTTACCTTACAAAGCCTGGCAGCACAATCCTGCTCTTGTACTCATCTAGCCCACGTTTGGGTCAAAGAGTCTGTTTCAGCCTTAGCACTGTTCAATGTGGTTTTTTTTTTTCATTTTTGGCAAGCCAGGGAAAACAATGCATTGTGTATAATGCGTGCTTAATTGCTTGCAGAATAAATCTTTGCCTTGTTTGCTGCAACAGCTGTAACTGCTGGGAAATACTTACAGCTCTGGATCAAATGATACTGATTGTTTTAAGATTTTCAAGTCTAAATTTAGGGGGGGAGGGGTTACAGACTTTTTCTTGTGTAATGCAGCCAAACATAGAATCTGAAAATTTAAGGATGCGACGTTATTCAGCTCATTTTTCTCTAAGGACAAGAATTTTCTGTATTGTGAATTTATTGGTTGTTCATCTAGTATCATTTTTAAATATAACAAGCATAGGAGCATACCTCACGGGAGATTAAACCATAGACTAATAAATCACTGTCAGAAAGATATTTTTTTCTTCGATAATCAGTTTTAATTTTTCTTTTTTTTTTTTAATGCCATACCGTTGCCTGCAATTGTGTTCTGTCCAATGTTACGATAAAGAAGCCAGTTTTCCTTATCGTGGGTGTCTATCTCCTTCAGATATTTGCAGACTGCTTTCACACTTCTTTGCTTACTGCTTAGTCAAGCAAAGATGTCTGTATTTAGCTTTTAATCTTTCCCCAAAATCCAGGCGTTCTAATTCCCACAGAGGTTTTTTTGATGTTCTTTTCAAAACTCCCCCAGATTTTCTCAGCTTTTTACAATGTCTCTGGTAGTGAAGGGAGATGAATCTGGTGGTTCAAGTGTCACCAGGACTGTTGTATGGGTGGAGGGTCAGTCACCTGCTAAGGCAGGTCTATATGGCAGTGGTCAGCTTGGTTGCTCTGACACTGTGAGTGTGTCTTTTAGTGTGTTTTCCTCTGTCAACTTAGTCCATCTTTGAGCTCCCAAGTTTCCGAGGTTCCTCCTTCCACTCGGCATGTAATTTAGGAACACATTAGGTCGCATTTTTCCAGGCTGAACTTTGCCCTTGATAATATTTGTGATTTTTCCATGTCCTCGGTGAAGGCGGCCATGCCTGCTGTTGCCTGCAGGTTTGGACCCAGCATGGTGCCCTCGGGGAGGGTGCTGGCCTCACAGCTGCGGCTCCGGGCCAGGCTCCACCACTGCTTGCCCTGACGCCTTCCCACAGCCTCAGGTCTTCCCACCTCAAAGCCAGACGCAACAAGCCTTTGTAAAATGCCACGAGTAAGATGGTACAGAGGCACTCAGTGTTGTTCCTGTTTGCCGTCTGGGACTCTGTGCCAGCTGGGTGGGCTGCATGGCCAAACTGAGACTGACAAACGAAGGGGTTTGTCTGCTTTTCTCTTCTATTTGGATGCTTTCTTTTTCTGTGCGTGCCAGACTTACCTGACTTCCCCCCTAGTTTAAGCAATTGTACGATTACAAAATGAAGTACAGCAATCCCAGATTCCAAACCAGGAAAAACATAACAGGAAAAATCATCTCCAGAACATGCCAGACCACTGAGTTTTTTACTTCTTGCAGCTGCTTTGGTGAGTGGGAGAAGGCTGGTAGCTATTCTCATCCCTCCCCTCCTCCGAGGGCTGCATCGTAACTGGAGCCCTTGAGATCTCCACACTTCCTTTTAGCAATTTTTAGTCTTATTCTGACTCTGCAGTTACAGGCACAGGTCATCAGAGAAGGTCCATCCTCCATGCTGGAGAAGCTGGTGTGCTTGGAAGCTGGCACTCTTCTTTGCTCAGCACATTGCTCCCAGCTTCAGTGACCTTCATGCTATACACCACATTTCCAAAGACAGTCACGGCGCTGTATAAATCTGATTTGTATTTTCTATGCATACATCTTTATTAAATTTACAACCCTCTGTTTTGCTCTGAGCGCTTGATAAAGTCCATGCATGTCTTCATAATAACAGGGATGACAGATATGTCACAGAGTGTTTCTGGTTTTCCCTTACACATGCATATTCGCACACACATCTTTTATTAGTTGCAGGGTTCCTGTCATTTTAGACTAGATAGGATACATGTTATTAGAAAATTTTGGGCTAAATGGCACTGTTACATGAAACAAGCCCCTGCCTGGTGCTGAGCTCTGTGCTGCTGAACTGAACACCTCCACAGACCCAGTGCCTGAGTTGTTACTGTAGTCCTTTGCGTACAACCAACCCCCTGTCTGTTTTCCAACCCCTGCATTTCTCTCCATGCTGAACTGATTTTGAACATACATGCTTTGACCAAAAAAACCCAACCCCGATCTATCACATTTCCTGTGTCTTGTAATACCAAGAAATATGCAGTTGTGGTTTCCTGCATTGTCAGTTTGATGACCGGTCAGTGCTTTAATTAGAGAAGGCCTGAGCCTGTAACTGCACAGGGTCAGATTTTGCAACGCATCTGCAGCACTGGAAGCTAAAAATAATTTTTAAATCTGTGGAATTTGTATATCTTATTGTTAGATCATTTTCAGCAGAATCAAATAACATCCAATTTTTCTGCGACCCTTGACAACAGGATTCTTTTCATTTTAATAGTTTTTGTTTGGGGAAATATTTTAATTGTAGAAATGGATGTTTTGTGGCAGGCAAAACTTACTTTCCGGGTCCCTTTCTTTTGTTAAACTGCAAAAGCCTTTTTTTAAATAATATTTCTGATCTTCTGATTCTTCTTTTTAATCAATGTTTGTGTCCTGATATGTATTTCTTAGGTGATGTGTGGAAAAAAATACTGTGTAATGAAAGTTTCCCTCAGACTGTAGGAACTGGGCACCGTGTTGTCTCATTGGGTGTTCTTGATTCTAGTCACCGTTGTTGTCCAACCATCAGTCATACTATGAAGCATAAATCCAAGCTCTTGCAGGATCAGACCCTCTAATAAAGTCTGTTTATCTCAAATTGTCAGCAAAGACTATTAAACAGGATGGATGTGGGCCAAAGCATGGGCACAAAATTGTTTGCCTTCTCACATTTTTGACACGGATAGTTTGGGTGCCAGCACGGGCCTCGGGCTGTTTCCAATCTGCAGTTTGTTGTGGCCACACTGTTTTGCAGGGTAATAGTTATGTCCTAGGATTTGAGTCATACCATGTCTGATCATCTCTGCCTCATTTTATTTACTAGTATCGATGTAGCCCAAAAGTTCTTACATCGAGGTCAGTCTTTTCTTTCATTTTCTCGTCGCTGCTTGACAGCACCGTGAATGACAGAGTTAACGGCGTCTGGGGTTCACTGTCTGCAGACTTATGGGTGATTTTAAAAGAGAATTTTATCTCTGAGAAAAAAATAAAAAGAAGGAACAAACCCTTAAACCTGGGAAAACGGCCTAGAAAGAATGAGGATAATCTTCCAACTGCTGTAAGGCAGGGTAAAGCAACCACCTTTGGGCCACAAAAATTTATCTCGCACCAAGGTCTGGCCAATAAACTTGAAACAAAAAAGATGCTTGGAAGAATCTGCACGCTCTGAGGACAGATAGCCTGACGGCTCTCTGTGGCCTGTGTGGCGTGCTGAAGAGGCTGCTGGTGATGGACGCAGGCTGCTGAAAACTTTGTGTTCCCTAGAAGTAAACAGACATTGGGAATTCTGTGTAGGTGCGGGTACCTAAGCCAAACAGAAAGCAAGTGCTGTTTTTACAGATGAGGTGAAAGTTTTTCACCTGACTGGAAATGAGATCCTTATTTCAAAATGTGCATTGTACCACATGTCCGTATTAGCTCTGAGACGCCTGTCCTCCAGGCAGGCACGATGAGCACCAGGTCTTATCTAATGCTGATGGCAAAGAATCTGTGTATATATCGGTCATATTCTTATTCAGGCCTTCCACCTCTTTTCTGCATATGCATGAGTTTATACAGAAAAATTGGTATTATTAAACTCTGAAGTGAAAAAAAGAAAAAAAGAACACTCAGGGCAGATAATATAAGACAGCAGAAAATAGGACACTCGGCTCCCTTTATATGTAATTTATCTCCATCACAAATATGTGAAAGTAAACACTCTGCTTTCTCACTTAAGCAGCAACTTTGTGTGCTAGCTCAGTGCTGGTTCAGGTACATTTTCCAGGTGCATTAAGAAATAGATTAAAAGCAGAGAAAACACTTGTAATGCCAGCAGCTGAAATCTGGAGGCTTGCACAGCTGCTCGTCTTCTGGTTGTGCAGTGGCCGTCCAGAAGGGTTTGTCATCCTGAACAAAGATGGACAGGGTGGCCAGGGGGGCTGTATTAAAATCAGCAGTAAAAACTCAACAGACTGTAGGTTTGGTACATTAAAAATGCTGTCTGGTGTCCAGAGTTTTTGAACCACAGATCAAAGTCTTTCTGCTGGAGGGTAAAAGAGCATTATCCCCGTGTTTTCTCCCCATGAGCCTGCGTTGCTGATGGAGGTGGACAACCTAAAAACCTGGTCTGCTCAAACCAGCACTGCGAGGCCAGGATGGCATGGGTTTGGTGCCACCTTGGCATCTTCATAGATGGAGTATGAAGCTACCTCCTGCAATTTTTATTGATACTGATATGACACCCAAGTAGGTTAAAACTAACTGACTGTGCATGTCGACTGGAGAATACCAGTCTTTGGTTTCCAAAGAAGCCACTTGCACCCTCAGACCTTGCTCTCTTCTGAGCACAGCCCTGTCCTGCACCCGTGGTAAGGTGGTGAAGACATGCAGATGTTCACACACCCCCAGCAGTGAGGAGAGGCCCCACCTCTGCCCCTGGTCCCCTGCGAGGTGGAGATTTTTGGTGGTGTGGTATCCCCTTGGTATAGGGAGAGCATCTCCCCACACCCCGAGGGAGATCTCTGTGTGTGCAGGCGTAAGTCACCCTGCATGCCGTGCCACCATGTCACATTGCAGATGAGTTTCATGTTTTTCTTCTTTGCTCAGCTCAGGCTCTTGGCACAAGTTCCTTTCTGAGTGCATGTGTGCCATCA
Source organism: Fratercula arctica (assembly GCA_947846985.1). Taxonomy (NCBI): domain Eukaryota; kingdom Metazoa; phylum Chordata; class Aves; order Charadriiformes; family Alcidae; genus Fratercula; species Fratercula arctica. The sequence continues at coordinate 16,258,794 of CANTUZ010000001.1, read as the reverse complement.
AATAGAGTTTACGGCTTGTACCTTTTTCTCCATTTACATTCTTCTAAATGAAAGCTTATTTGTCTTTCTTGCCTGTGCTTATGACCTCTGGTAGTCTCAGTATATTTCTTTGTATTAAATGGTGTTCACAACATCTTTTTTTTTTTTTTTTTTTCCCGACTTTATTTTTTTTCCCACTTTAACTTCTGTGACATTTTCCAGGTCATTAGTAGAAAAATGAAATAAACTGTTCCTCTTGATTTTCATTGCATGGAAAATATTTAGCCTATTATAATTCTACGTCCATCCTTAGTTTATTTGGCTATGCTTGTATTTGGTCAGAATTTAAATAAAATGTATCACACACTAATTCTGACCTAGTACACACCTTCCTGGTCCTCAGATCATGGTCTCAGTTTGTGTTTAGAAGGATTTCCCAGGCTGGCTTTTGGTAAGCTGATCCCCAGAGTGATAACATGATTTGGTCAGATTGTTTACAAAAATGTGGCGATTGTAAGTTGTTTTCTTTTTTCGTAATGTTAGTTATAATCATTATTTGTAAGAATAATGCATAAGAGAAATGAGAAGCATGACTGTTCCTAAGGTACTTGTATTTAGCTTTAAAAGTAATGGCATTTTTTAGGAATAGATCTGGGGCTGGGAGTCCAGTCTGAAGAGTTTTCTTTTCCTTACTCTAGCTGTTTGATGAAACTCAAGTTAAAAGAAATTCCTAATAAGCAGCATCCCATGCTGTTTGCAGAAAATCAACTGCTTTTGTTCCCACCAAAAAGCTGAAAAAGCTAAGAGAAAACGGTTCTTGTATTCTTCAGAGATTATGTATTCTTGCTATTTTTCTGATTATTGTTATCATCTTAGAAAGTTTGTATAGCAGTCCTTTTTCGTCATCCTAGAAAACGCAGTGCCTTCCAGTCAAAGCAGGAGGGTGAACAAATTGTTTTGCTTTGCATTATCTGTGAAACGTAAGACATGCTCCTGCTGCATGCTCACTGCAGAAGTGAGCGGCATCCTCGGGGAGAGAGCTCAGAAACAAATGGATCCTTCACAAGAAATCAATAGGCTGGGATTGCTGCTAGGACAGCTAATGTCCCTTACCAGTACCTTTTTACCTTGTGTCCTCAGCTTTGGAATTAAATTTGCTTAGCTCCGTTAGAGTTTTTCATTATTATTATTATTCCTCCCGTGTTTCTCCCAAATCGCATCTGAAAACGTGAGTGTGCATGTCAGAGCACTTAGCAGATCCTCCTAGTAGAACAACAGAAAACTTGGAATATTAAATGAAATTAGGCTGTATTTGTTAATGATTATTTTCCACTGATTATAGAGTGTGCTTAAATCCATTTAAAAAAAAAAAAAAAAAGTAGGAACACAGGCGGAAAGAAGACAGAAAATGAATACTTAGCTCCTAGGAGGTTTTCTTCATTAATATTTTTCCTTCTACCCCTAGTACTGGGGCCTCTCCGTACATTCTCATTTGGTATGAGTCATGCCAAGAAGGAGACCTGAAATAACCAGCTGTCGCTGCCTTCTGTTAACTCTGAAAGACTTTTTTGCCCACCTGGACACTGCCGGGCAATGAGGTGTCAGCTTTTTCAGTTTTGCTCAGGGCAGAATCGCCTATTACCAAGGAGGCTGCTTCCAAAAACCTGTCGGTCAGCGTGGCAGAAGTTCACCAAAGTCCTCTCAAGGGCACTGCACTCTGAACTGGGAGCGAGTTTTTGGCTCCTGGGGTCACTCCTCCCAAGCTCTTTTCCACCTGGCAGCTCCCTGACACCATTTTGATGTGCAACATCGCACTGACCAGGACCCCTCTTGATGTCCGCTCCCCACCGGCCTGGCAGAGCTGGCATGGGTCATCGCAGGGGGACCAGCAAGCTCTGCAAAATGGGCCAGCACCGTGGCCCAGCTGTGCTTAGACACTGAACCAAGGTGAGCAAGGAGCCCGATTGCCTTCAGCACCCTCCACTGTCACTGCCAAGAGACGAGCACTGCAGGCCATAAGGCTCGAAGAGTCACTGCTGAAAGCAAGTCTGCCTTTCTATACAATAGTAATATGAAGGGAACAAGAATTAGCTGCCGTCTTAGCTTAATGCACCTGGCTTGCATCCCTGGAGAGAGGCAGGGTGAGCCAGGGCTCACGTGGAAATGGCAAATGCAGTGGCAAGTCTCAATGGCAGGAGAGTGGCCAGGGCAACTGCACCCTCATTAGTCTGACCTAGAAAGCTTACGGGGCACTTGTCAGCAGAGAAGGTGGTTAAAAATGCAGGAAACTAGAAAAAAACTCCATGCTGCTTCATCAAAGGAGCTCATGCCAGACTGCAGGATAGTCTGGAAAGGAAGGAAATGCTATATAGCGAATCTAATTGGACTTCAGAGGAGCATCACACCCGGTGCCACGCAGGAAACAATCACTTACGCTGGAGGAGGTGGCAATTAATAAAAGAGACGCGAGGCAGTCAAAGAGGAGAGACAGTGTGCTGTGGTGCGAAAGGGAGTATCCAGCCAGGGAGAGGTCCCTAATGGGAATTTCTAAATGGTTGGTCTTATGATTGGTTTTATTTGCGGTCTTTATTAGGGACCAGAGCACAACCTGTCAGAGTAGCATTTTCGTGACTTTTGCAGCACACACACAGCTGAAGTGCCTTGCTTATAAATGGGAAAATGAGAACATTGGTGAGGAGAATTGGGTGACCTTGAGCCCTGGGGAATTGATTTGCAGTGGAATGCAACAGCCTAAAAAGAGCAAAGAGGTCACTCATGTAGATATTAATAACAAAAACATTTGCTGTTAAATGGCATCTCACTGCTTAGAAAATTGGGGAGAAGAAGGTTTCTGGGGTGTACTAGGCATAGGACCAGTGAGGTGGTCTTTTCTGCATCTTTTCTGCATCTTTTCTGGAACACTTTGTATGGCTTTGGTCCCCATAGTATGGAGCAACCACATCTTTCTTGGACTGTGTTCAGGGAACAGCTACAGGACAGTCGGGGGAAAAGAGGACATTTCTTACTGAGGGCCAAGACAACTTGGCTCGCTCAGTGTAATAAAATGGATGCTGAGAGGAGATATAACATCTCTTCAGAAGTACTGCAGGAAGCAAACTCAGGAGAGGAAGAAAAGGACAAAGCTGGCACTTACATAAGTGCAATAAAGATAAATTTAGCCTGGAAACAGCCAACCAGTCTGAGGGATTTGAAGAAGCAAAGAAAACCTGACTAGGTTCAAAATGGACAGTGAGCTGTTTGTGATGGTGGAGTTGCCTGAGATAATCAGGGTTTGGAAGTGATGACCTGGAAGAACCTTTCAAGTTTTGCGTCCCAGTGTTTAATTGCAGAAGGAAAAATTGCCATTCAGGTAAGAATTGCCAAGGAGGGATTGCAGAGTATTTACAATGAATCTTGGTTGATTTATATTTTGTTTACGGTTGCTTAACTGCAGTATGCACCAGAGCAGCTATTAGCAAACAAAATCCCTTGTACATGGAGATATCAGGACAGACCTCTGTGATCAATAGAAAAAGTAAAGGTAATGCACCATTTGCACAGCCCGGCAGTGAATCCTGTGCACTCTCTTGTGTGTATGTGCATCAAACAGGGTGCTCATGGGCAGTGTAGTGTTAGATGACATCTGACTTCTCAAAAGCATAGCTATTGTCTCATTTGAGCATGTATTATCTGACCTTTTAGAGAGATCATTCAAATGTCAATGTCTTGGGCACTCTTACAATACGCGCTCAGCAATGCCTAATTCCAAAGCTAGGTGAAGGATGAAGAGAAGTACTGACCAAACGTAACAGTAATTAAATATGTTGTTCTGCTTCAGTTTTACTTCAGCTTTTCATTAATAAACGTATCAAGCTGCAGTTAACCTAAATCATTATTACATCCTTAAACTTTTGATATTTTAAGTATCTTGTGCTTCACACTCAGTTATAGCTAGTAAATTTGTCAGAACAAATCAAGAGTGATTTTATATGTCTTTTTGCACTAGTATTCACTTAGTCATAACCAATAAGGTTGTAGCTACTGATATTTAGTGGCAACTGGGCTTCAGAAGCTCAATTTATGTCTTTTTTTAAAGGGCAAGAATCATACTATCACATTTGGCATCAGACACTTTGGTGACTGTCTGACCTTTTGTTACTGACTTTAAAATAGTGTTGTCACGGATGGCCTGCCTTTATGAGACTACACCAAAAAATAGAAAGGAAAATTCAATCAAAAAATAGAAAGGAAAATTCAATACGGTTAAAGTTATTTGTTCATTTCTTATCTGTTCCAGTAATAGTTGCCATCAGTGGTAAAATTTGCCTGTACTTCCAGTTTGAATACTACTGCCTTCAGATTACAGACAGCTGATTTTGTTCAATGCTTGCACTGCTAGATACAAGAGCTTGTTGACTTCGGTGACGGCCTCTTACAGCTAACTACAGGTTATCATCTGGAGAGATAAGGTTAAGTTCCCTTTCGTAGTGGGAGGTGTCCCTGCCACTAGCAGGGGGGTTGGAACTAGATGATCTTTAATGTTCCTTCTAACACGAACCATTCTATGATTCTATGATTCCTCTAACCTTCTTGAAAGGCACTGGCCTCCATTTAGGGTTTCATTGCAAGGCATGATTTCCAGATTACAAATAATCGTGGCTGCATGCTTTCCAAATTCAGCATCACTTTTATTTTAAAGCCTGGTCACCAGAACTGAACAAAGCAGTGGTTTGGCCAACACTGTAGGTAAAAAAAATGCAGCCTCTGACTTCCTAGTGAGTAGCCTGCTGTAGGAACCATAGAACCATAGAACCATAGGGTTGGAAGGGACCTCTGGAGATCATCTAGTCCAACCCCCCTGCCAGAGCAGGGTCACCCAGAGCAGGTTACACAGGAACACGTCCAGGCGGGTTTTGAATGTCTCCAGAGTTGGAGACTCCACCACCTCTCTGGGCAGCCTGTTCCAGTGCTCTGCCACCCTCAGGGTAAAGAAGTTCCTCCTCATGTTTAGGTGGAACTTCTTATGCTCAAGTTTGTGCCCATTACCTCTTGTCCTGTCCCCGGGCACTACTGAAAAGAGCCTGGAAAAGGAAAATAGGTATCTTTCAACAGCCTTAGGATGAGTGGTAATAAATATCATTCTGATATGAAAATGAAACCTAGCAATGCGATGGATTGAAGGTATGGTAAAAGAAAAAGATATTTCAAAGTCTAGATGTCTATGCTTTTATTTATCTTTAAGAAGAGAAATTGGAGTGTACTAAAATGCTACATGAGAAATTATAATTAATCAGTGGAATTGTACAAACTTGAGTTATTTATCACAGCATTTTTCTTAATGGAACAATGACTTTTCTTTTGCCTCTTACTTACCTAACATTGTTGCTGTTACACAGTGTGTTCTGAGTTTGGCATTTATTTGCTTGAAATCCCTGTTGCTTTGTATATAAAATGTAATATCTATAAATTCAATGTTCAGAGAAAATACTGATACTATTGCTTGTTACAGGGAAAAAAGAAAGACCTTATTTCCAGATTATTATAATTTAGTGTTACTAACTACAAGTTTATCTGCTTATCAGCTACCTGTCTGCAAACAGCTCTGAATGCAATACAGGCATGTTGACTACTGTTCAAAAATAGCTATAATTGAGTTTCTTTCTGTTAATTTAAATGTTAGGATATTTTTGTCTCTTTTTCTTCAAGTTGTAATTTACCCTAGGTTTTCCTTAAGGACATCGCTGTCCTAATTCCAGTGAGAGATTCTGACTTCCTTTTGTTTCTGCGCTGGGCCTCTTTGAACATGCCCCATTTCACCTCTGATTTGGTTTTGCAGAATCTGTTCTGTGCCTCAGTACATCACTTAGCCCAGTTCCTCCGCACAGTTCTAGAAGCTGCTTCTCTGTTGTATAGTTTATAGCTAGGGCGTCTATATACCACAAATGAGGTGACCACAGACAGAGCCCAACACTTTCAGCTTCTCTGTTAATTTTTTGCTCAATTTGTTTCTTTCATCTTCTTTCTCATGTTTACTTGCCCCAAGACCATGCCTGCATTTTTACCTAGGATGCTGTCTGGACTCTTCTTAGCCACAAGTCTTTTGTGAGCCTTTCCTGCTCCCTGAAGCAGAGAGCAGCACCTCAGCTTTTATTATCTGTAGTTTATAGTTGTTTTGGCAGATAAACAGTCTTTTACCGACCTACCCAGTCACCCCAGGGACCTGCAGATTAGGAGCAAGAGTTCAAAGAGGATCTTACAGGGATATGGAGCTGCTTCTTTTCACTGGAGAGAGCGGCCGCTGTGTTGTGCCCATCCTATGGTGGTTATTGCCTGTCCTGGGCACGATGACTCACAGATGTCAAGCACCAAGATGACAAAAGACTGGACTACAGTGATAAAGTATGTAAAAAATGAAGAATCACAGAAATGTTAGAAAGTGCTTCTTGCTTTTAATTTGAGGACCAGGCCATAATTCAGCATGTCTGGGAGGACTCACATGTTTTGCTGTATTTGTGGTACAGAAAAGGGAGTCACAGACAACGTGTTTCTCAAACTGGTGAGCTTCCTAAGCCTCATTGCTGGTGTCTTCCTGGTGCCTCCCTGTTCCTACTGATGCTCTCAAACGCCATGGCTTGAGCTCGTCAGAGCCTGTGCTGATGCAGGTCATGGACCCCCAGAGTGCAAGCCGTCTCCCTCGGCAATCAGTGCTATCTGGCTCTGCATTCTCTTATATCCTTGTTAGCCTTTGGTGAGACAGAGTATTCCCCACGACTCCTTGTCACTTATTGGAGATCAGTGGTGGGAGACAAGCTATAGACAAAGTCAGTCTGCAAAGGAGAGAGTAGCTTATCTTTGTCCGAAACAGAGCCAAGAACAATATATCAATGTCCGTACATATTTAACTCTAAGGACTGACTCAGGATTTGTCTTGCTGAGGTGTAATTTTGGAAGTTGAGGTATGGAAGTCATTTTTCTTCAATAAAAGTAGCTGCTATCAGAAGGTGATTGGTAGCCCTGTTGCTTGGCCTGTATTTTTTTCTGCTTGTAGTACAGTTAATGCAATGCTTTGCTGGAGTCTCATGTAATGCTGTTATGTTACCATGACACACATACAAAAATAAAAGCAGTGTTGTCAGGGTGATGTAGCCAAATTATTACCACCCAGTTTTTCCAGTATTCAGTAAAAAAAAAGATATAATTTATTTTTTTAATGTTTTAACTAAAAGCTTTAATGTCATTTTAAGTAGTGAAGAAAACAATAGCCAAGTGATCATATACAAATTCATGTAAACGAGGTAGTATCAATTGAATAGACAGCATTGAAAGTAGATTTGTCCTCCAGGTTCTTCTAGGGACAATGGTGAGAGAAGAGGAGAGGGTTTTGTAATGATGAGAAACACTTTGATATTATTACTTGAAATAGCTGCAAGCAGAAGCCATAGATAATAATAATCTTCAAACTGTAGAGGTTGAAAGCTCCAAGAAGCCAAGAATGACTGCAGCTGCCTTGAGTGATGGTGGAACAAAGCCATATAGTTGAGAATAATTTATGCAGATGAAATATAATCACAGAGTCAAAATGTGCAGTCATCAGGTTTGAGATCCAAGAAGCAGGTGGTGTACATGTCTGTCTCAGGGTTTTGGAGGGGTTCCCTGGCATTAACCATCTCAAAGAATCATAGACTAAAGAAACAGTTTTGATATCTACAATTAGATAACACAAGGGGACCGTCACTTCAAACACAAAATTATTCCTTGTCTACGGTCTTCTCCAGATATTCAATGAGGCAGATTGTTCCTGTTTTAAAATAATGCCTCAGAACTCAATGCCACTTTTTTCTGGAAGTGCTAAATGGAAGCTAATGACACAGAGGAAATGATTTCCAAGTTTTGCAACTGGCAACCATTACCAGAGGATCCACGAGCTTTTCAAATCCATTTATGTACATTAAATCGTGGCTTGTCAAGAACTGGACAACCAAATGTGTAGAGAATGTGGCCAAGGTAGCCCACAGCTCCTGAATTATTTATGACCTGATCATAGCATTTGCAGATCTCTTTACTGTTTATAAAAAAAAGTCTGCATTAAAAATTTCACCAATAATGTTTTGCTTATATATTCCTAGAAGAAAATGACCACTTTAATTATTGATGTTTTAATAGCCCTGCAGTTTCAGTGGTCACTTAGTGACACTATAGTGTGATGGGGTTTCTTAACTTCTACTAATCTTAAGTACTGAAGAAATGACTACAGTTTTGCTGCCTCAAATTTGAGAGAAAGGAACGTTTTGAGGAAGAAGAAATGGTTTATTCTATAAACAATCTTGTGACTTTTGAGATATTTCAATAATTCTGTGTAGCAAATTAAAAACATTAAAATACCATGTATATTGAGTCTGGATCTGAAAGTGCCTCTGTTCCTTTTTGATGAAAGGAGAATGTTATTGATGAAATAGCAGATTATGTGATCAATTTTCTCTTTCCCATTCCTAAGAAATAATTGAAAATATGCATATATGTATGGTCCAATGCAGCATTGAGTATAGAGAGCATCAGCTGAGCAGCTGCCCTTCCATTTTCCCTTTCAGCTGCCAACTTTAAAACTGTGTAGCAGATACAGAGTCAGTGTAGAATGGTGAGCCCAGGCATTCATCAATCTTCTTTAAATCCTTTAATTATAAAGTCTGTTACCAGAAATGAAAATCTTGGTATGCTGTTACTTCAGTCCACTTTCCTTACCTGCCTATTCATGCCGATCATTAGCTATTCACTGCATGTGTATGTTTAATAACTATTCTGTAATGCTGCTTTTTTCCCCATTTTTCATGGTTTAATTATTCCAGTTGGAAATGAGTAAAACTGCCAAAAGATGAAAGAAATGGCTTCTTCATTATTTAAGTAATGATTGCTCATCACTGGTCAGACAAGGGGATTGGGATTCACGTGTCAATATCTACAATCTCTATCTAAGCTAGTCTTCCCAGTCTCCCTTTATAGACAACGGAGCAAAAAAAATCATTTTTAGGATGCAATGTCATCCCAAATTAAGCTTCTAAAATAGATCAGATGATTTGCACTCTAAAAATGCTAGTTTTAGTTTACTGTAGATGGAAACAAGCGTGACTAGCTTAGATGTTTGCTTTGTAGATGTCTAAGGGTAGATGAGATGAAACCTTTCCCCGTGCTCAAATTAATCATAAATGCCCAGAGGTTTTGTGCGATGACACTTCTAATGCGATTGTACTGTGGTTGTGTTTTTTGATGTAAAATACATTTCAAATGTATTAGATTGCCCTGCTTTTCACCTTGGCTAAGTAGTACCAGGGTATAAGCATGTCCACATTCTTTCCAGAATGGATCAGTTTAGGGAGAAGCATTCATACTCTGACTGTAGACATACAGAAGTGGTGTTTAATATTTATGTTGGAAGATAAATCTAATGGCCTTGACCAGGTTAGGTCCTGCTATGCAAAGCCGCGTATATCGTATTACAAATAATAATGCCTATTCTTGCCCCAGCAAGCTCACAAGGAGCTGGTTTATAAACAATGAAAAGGGAGGAACCTGAATGTAAGTAGCATTATTTAGGAATGACACATGGCAAGGGCCTCTTGCATTAAAGAGGGTTGAAAAAGGTGACAAATGGTGAATACTGAGACATTTTTTACATTCTGCAGTTAATTTAGGACATTCTGTTCAAGGTGATTTTTCCTGTGGGTTTTTCCCCTTAGGATGATTTCCAGCATGCAGCCTCAGAAACCAACTGGGAGTCGGTCACAAGCTCTGTCTCAGTAAGTAATTTGTTACTATTTTGCCGTGGATGGATTGATAGGATGGCTTGAATCCAGCTCACTAAAATGGCACCTGCACAGAGGAACCATGTATTCACCTTTGGCAGAGGATGAAATAAGTGTTTATCCAACTCATACTGGAGTCAACCAGTGTGTCTTTAAGGAGAAAAGATTCAGGATATGCCATCAGCTGTTGGAACCACATGAGATAGCCACTGGGAAACATTTCTTTCTTTCAAACTCATCCTGCCAAGATGAAAATACAAGATATAAACTCCTTACAGTTTTCAGTTGTGAAGTGTCTTGACCTAAATAGAAGACTATACTTAAAACAGGCTGGCAGGAAAACGGATCTAGCTTTTCATTGTCAATACCAAGATTTAAGTGTTTGTAATAAAATATTATATCTGAAGTCTCCATATTCAGCAGTGAAATGTGGCTTGGGGGGGGGGCGGGGGGGGAAAGAAAGAAGGAAAACAAGTAATCCAGTATAAAATTGTGTTTTTTCTCTTCATTACATTTGATTTCTGTTGTTGGCCAAAAATCTGTCCCCTCTTTCATTTCCCAAGTAAAGTTAAGTGCTGGGGAAAGTCAATGTAGCATCAGAATTCGCAATACAGGCAGTCCTCTTCTGTGCCGTCTGCTTGCTGGTCAAGCACCACATCACGACTCTTGTAAACTCCTCTTAAAACACGTGAGAACGAGGATAAGCACTCAAAGCAGACTTGAGACCAATGTTTGGAGCATTCATAGAAGAGGGTTTAGTGATGGCACCTTTGTTACAGTAGCTGCCAGGAGCTGTCAGTGGAGGAGCAGTAAATAAAATATGGGTAAATTCTAATGATTAGCATCCAAGCCAGGTAGCAAGTAGAGAGAAAATTCTGTATTGCCAGAGTTAGAAGAGGTTAAACCAATCTCACTCATGTTTACCCTTGAGTTTGCAAATGACACTTGCCCTTCGTGATACGATACATTGATAGTCTTGAACTAATTGTGCTGAAAGTCCTGAGTAGTAATGTTAGCAGGGCTGAGATCTACTGGATGTGCCAAGCAGGAGATGCTAAAACACTGTTTTACTGAAAGGTATACACTCATTTTTCATTCTAATGTGGAGTTGGAAAAAAAAAATCTATGTGATAGAATATTTTCTTTAAAAATATGGTAGGCTGATGTTTGAAAATGTAAGCCTAGGGCTCCCTCATCAGGTAACTATGAAAATGAGATCAAGTATATGGTAAACACCATGTTAGGGATGTTCCTTAACATCATAAGGCACACAATATGCTAAGCAATAATCCCATATTCTTTTCATATTGAAAAAAAATGTTTGTTTTTCACATCTATTGGTTTCTGAAAATTTGTTGTTACTACAGGTAGGAAAGTTCAGTACCAATATTAGAGGTAGCAAACTGATACCCAAGGTCACATGGAAACCTACAACTTGACCAGAAGCAGGACCCCAGTTTCATTGGTTTTCCCACGCCCTCCCCTGTCTAATAAAACATACCTTCTTCCACTGGCCATACATTGCACCCTCTGGCCCTCTCTTATTCTCAGGGAAAATAAGGTGGAGAGGCTGAGTAATTTTTCCCAAAGGCATGAAGGAAAAAGTCTGAGGACACACAAATTCTTCAGTAGAGAAAGGTTCAGGGATTCTGCTGTGGTCCTGAGGGGCTGAAGGACAAACTCGGGCCTGTCTGTTGCCGACAAGATGACATACTGTTCTGCTGATTTTCAGTTAGCATGGCAGATCTAGGTTTTGCTCCTCAAACCCACAGGCAACCCAACGACTCAGTTTAGGACCCGGGTACATTACAACTCTCAGAATGAAAATTTGAGAGTGAGCAAATTTTTTCTTCCTTGTCTGAGGTCATATCACAGAGTCATATTTTGGTTTGGCTTTTTTTTTTTTTTTTTTCCCCTCAAAAAGCTGAACCGAATACTTTTGCCCTTAACCCAGCATGTCAAACACAGGAAAAAAGGAAGCAAAATTCACTCCTTATTAGGTTAGTTTCCATTATGTGTATAGTAATGTTATGACCAGCAAACAACTGTGATGCACACTGAATTGCAGGTCAGCTTCACAATACAGATAGAAAAGAACAGGGGAGCAGAAATTAAAGCTAAGAGCACTGACAAAAAAGACACCTTTGTGTCCCATGAAATTAAAAATGCATGCAGTGCTTTTAAGAAACACAGAAGAGGTACATAATGTGGAAAATCTACAGGAAGAAGCTACTCATTCCTTCTTGCATTTCACTCTTCCTCTTGCCCTCTCTTTGGACGCGATCTCAGAAGCCAGATTAGGACAAGCACAAGCTCTTCTAAAGCCATCACCATTCTTGGCAGGACAAAAGAGAGGCAGTTGGGTTGGAAGCTTTGAAGTTGCTTTTGGGCTTGTCACATGATGTCACTGCCAGGAGGTTATCTGAGCTGTTGAAATAATTCCTTTTGACTTGGCTGTCACTGAGAAAAAGTTAAGCTTTCTTCTGTGTGTGAGTGAGGTTGCACAAATCTCTGGAGTAGGAGCTTTTGTATGAAAAGAAAATGGGGAATCCCTGCTGCCTGTATGAGTTTGAAAGGCCCTGCAAATTCACAGTTCTGTAACGAAATGCACAGGTGAACACGTGAAAAAAACCCCTCACGTTGTCTAAGCCACACACCTATGGCTTGGTTTTTATGCTGCTGTTTCTTCATCATCCTTGCACCATCTCCCTGGTTTTTGAAAGGCAGTCGGGGACCGACGTTTCCCTGTGGGGCTGCAGTCACAGACAAGCCATAAGATCCACTGAGCTCTCCTTAGTAAGCAAGTAGCATCTGGGTGCATTTTTCCTTTGTAACCTCAAAGACCGGGTTAGCGCACTGCATGGTGCCCGCCCACAGCACAGTCTTTCCTGCAGCATTGTTTTAGGTAACACTGGCGTGAGCTTTTCAGCTCCTGGGGCTCCCATCTCTCTGACAGTCTCTACTCCAAGCCACTTAGAAGTCAGGAGAGGCGCTTTGAGGTATGCCTTCCCTTTTAGTGCGTCATGAATTTTTACTTTTACAGCCATCTGGGCAGTGTTGTATTTAGCACTGCATTGTAGAGGCGTTGCAGTCACAAGTGGGCCCTCTGAAACTTCTTGTGCTGTTGGCAGCAAGCACTAAAGTACAGCTATGCTGTCTTGACCACGCTATTGTAATTTTTTTCAGTTTCTTCTCTTTCTTGTTTTTAATTTTGGGCAGTTGGACAATTTTAATAAGGACAGTTTGGACTGTCCGTACTTTTAGCAAACATATGCAGTGAAATACCAATAATTGCTACTTTTGTGATATAACTTACTGTTAAAGACAAATGTTTCATTTTAAAAGACATCTATACTTTGAAACTATTTTAGTAAGCATTGAAGGACACAGTTCTGCAAACGAGTAAGTAACTTTACTCAAAGGAGTTGACCTTTCCATTACTACCCAACTGAGTGAAGTTAATCACAAAGATTAATAGTTTAACATATGCATTTACTTGTGAGATGAGGCAAAAAATTGTTGTGGGGAGCCATTAATTTTAAATGGCATATTTCTGCTACATTACTTCAGAGCTGGGTTTTCATGAGAGAAGAGTATTTCTAGGGGTTTTCCCCAATATTTTAACTTGTAAGACCAAAGTCCAAACAACTCTTGTGCTGTATTATGCTTCTTGTTGGACAAAATCAGGTACTTTGATGGTGGCCCTTCAGAAAGTAACAGATCGGCATTTGTAGTTTTTCTTGCACATATTTTACACACACTATAAGGCTTTGTGCTTGGACAAGGGAAAAAGTGTTATCAGAGTAGTGAGTATTGTGATTCTAAATAAAAATTATTAAAAATGTTTAAAGTCCTCTCCAATAAAACTGAAATTGCTGCAGTCTTTCTGTCAAAGTCAAGTTATGCCACAAGTTCAGTGGGAACCAAATACACTCAGAGAATGGTACTTCCCCTTCCTTGTGTGAAATAATGTTCCATTTGGTATTATAATATAATTGTGAGGATATCACTATGTTGGTAATCCCAATATTCATTGTTACATTGCTGAGATCCAAATATCATGGTTTTTCTCGTTTGCTTAGTAACTCGTATTTTTGGTAAAAGGTAGGAGAACTGGCATTCATTGGTGTTTCATAATACATTTAATTCTTGGTAATAAAGGGCCATCTTTTCAAGTCTTTAACCAAGCCAAATTTGTTGACCAAATTGACCAGGGAAAGAGAGACATAGTACTGGCTGCCTGTGCCCTTGCTGTGGTTTTTGATCTGCCTATTATGGATTTACCAAGAGAGCTGGCGGAGCTGTGAAGTCACCACCCCAGCACTACAAGGCACCTTCATTCTGTGGTCAGGGCCATCACAGTGGTTTCAAAAGACATTTCCATTACATCTTTGTATATGTGCAAACCGTCATCTCCTTTGAGGAGTGGGTCTGGTCCAGCAGTGGCAGTGCTTCCACTCCCTGCATCTTCTCAGGCATTTGCTTAGGAGCTCCTTGTTGTCTCTTCTTGCAAAAGAAAACACAGGCGTAACAAAGCCTGGCCCAGCTAAGGAGTTCAAAAGATGGCCCAAAGTAGCTGTTTCAGTCATTAATGGGACAAGTAACTGTTATGAATTGTTTTGAGTGGTGCTGTAACTTATTCCAAGTACACTGAGATGTATGTCACTCTTAGGGGGTATCCTATCCCTCTCCATCAGTGACTGACTCTACGCTCACGGCAGAAGCTCTGGATCAGACCATCGCTGCATTTGACACAGTAGAGGATCTGCTCAAACATTTTAACCCGGACTCCTGGCAAGAAGATCTCGAGAATTTGTACACAGACAGCGGCCACCATTATCGAGGCAGGAGCTACCATGACAGGAAGTCTAAAGGTAGGAAAAAGAACTATATACATACTTTGGGACAAGATCAGGCTATTCCTTCACTTCTCACAAAAATGTCCATTGGTCAGGTATTAGATTCCAGTGCCCATGTTCCTGTTGGAGCCACAGGGCAAGCTACTACCTCTTAAAAAAAGGAATAAGTCATTTAAGCCGTAATCATTTCCTGACTGAGTAGGATCTTGCCTGAGAAATCAGACTGAAAACTGCCCATCTTTATGATGAATTAACAAGTAAAAACATAGGCCCGTGTGTAAAGGACAGATGGTTCTCAGCTTCACCCTCTTAAACATTGCTTTATGTCTAAGTCATGGGGCTCCTAATTACCTGCACTATCATCCTCCTTTAAATGCCCTGCTTAGGGATTGTTCTCTGGTGAGTGAGAAATAATCACTTTTATCACAATGTGCTTAGGGAAGCATCTGGTGCAGACACCTGTATGTGCAGCTGGTTTTTTAGCATGTGAACATCGCACTGTTGTTCATTATGTTGGCAGGGAACATTGTTATGGTTTAACATCTTTGTCTGTAATTGAACAAAGCACACATTTCTAGGTTACGTTTCTTGTTTCCTTCTGTTAGTTCAAATCATCCACCAAATGGTAAAGCAAAGGGACGTTAAGCTAACAGTACAAACCCATAATGATAAAGAAACACTGTTTAGAAGAGACAGCGGTGCTTTGGGGTAACCATACACTGAAGGGCCAGATGAAATTGCCCTTTATGTGCAAGTACAGATCTAGGAGGTATATTATAGTCCTTCAAGATGACAATTTCTGTAGTTTTCACAGAAGATCTAGAGTGAAATATTTTATTTTAGTTCCCTTATTAATATTGTCTTCCATCTCCAAGTTATGTATTCATATGCATTCATCTTTATAACTTTAAAATTATAATATCCAAGTCATGGTTCTGATTCTGTGCAATCTACCATTTATTTGCATCTCAAATCAAATCCCCCCTATGTTAGGTGTGTGCTAAGCAGGGAGAGAGAATTTTAATTCTATGTTTGTAACTTACTTGCCATCAAATGATAAGGCTCTCTGGGGAGACCTTATAGTAGACTTCTAGTATGTAAAGGGGACCTAGAGGAAAGATGGTGTGGGACTCAGGGAGTGCAGCAATAAGACAAGGGGTAACTGTTTTAAACTGAAAGAGGGTAAATTTAGTTGAGATTATAGGAAGAAATTTTTTTCCCATGGGGGTGATGGGATACTGGAGCAGGTTGCCCAGAGAAGTTGTGGCTGCCCCATCCCTGGAAGTGTTCAAGGCCAGGCTGGATGGGGCTTTGAGCAGCCTGGTCCAGTGGGAGGTGTCCCTGCCCAGGGCAGGGAGTTGGAACTAGGTGATCTTTAAGGTCCCTTCCAACCCAAACCATTCCATGATTCTATGATGTACAATGTATTAGTTGATACACAGCCACCTTGGCCTACAGTTTCCAAGACGTGTTGGCTGTCTCTGTAATTGGACTCAGCACTTCAAAGGAATCTGCAATAAAGCCCTGAGCACCCATCCAGTGAAAATTGAACCCCTTTATTTTGTTCCATTTCAGCATGTCAAAAATTTCAGGCAACCGCAGCAGCACGTTTTGTGAAAAAAGTCACCTAACTGCCACGGCATCACTTCTGAGATCAGTTTGATCTCATTTAGGGGTCTGTGAAACATGAGCTGTGTGTCCCTTATTCCCAGGCTGGATTTGGCACTGATAGAACATGCATAGAAAAGAAATAAAGGGTCTGTTTTGATTTTAATAGAAGCTCATTAGAAACCTGGATCTGCTTTCCAGATTTTATTTGATTCTCAGATCATATTTGGCCTAGTACCACGTATTTTTAAATGACCATGTATATATAAAATAGTATTTGCTGCTTCATTGATGCTGATCATCTAGGCTACAGGTATGAATCTGATCTGGCAGTGCTCAGAAAATTCAGATGCATAAAAGTTTCTCCATTTAGCTTCTTCCATAACAAAACACTGTAAAAGACACAAAGAGTTTTCCAGTTATTATTTTAACACTTGATTTACTTTAATAGGATTTTTTTTGTTGCTGTTGTGGCTACAGGAATAAGCAAAAAAGGTTTTATACAGTTTTTCTTTTGTCTTCAAACTAAAGGCCAAATTCTCTCAACCTCTGGACAAAAGTACCTCACCACAATCAAATCCTTAAAAAATTTCTGTTAAGAATTTTTATTTAGTCATAAACTTTTGACAAGATTAAAGGCTTGTTCTTGGATGATATCAGGAGTAAGGAATAGCTTTAACAAGTCCTTAAATTAGAAATGCTTGGTGGCTTTTAAACAGAGACACTGTGGATCTCGGAGGAATGTTTATAGGCACTGGAATAACCTTGCAGCAAAGAGAGCAATAGATTATATCATCATTTATTTCAGATATCTATCTGTTTCTGCTTCCAGCTTGGGTTTTATTCTTTATCCTTAGTTAGAATAGCCCTGAGGCAGATAAGAACAATTTGATGTAATCTCTGCCTATCTTTCACAGCATTTTCAGAACATGTCATATAAATGGTACAAATGAATCACTAATGATTTTGCTCCTATCCAGCTCTCTGCCCATACCAAATTGTGCCACAAAATTGAGTTTAAAAGGCAGTGTTCCTGAATACCAATTGTGATATCAGGGATATGTGATAAGTGACATTTAAATGGCATGTTTTCTTAATTTGACAGTCAATAATCCACAAAGATAAGGATCAGGGTCAAGGAAATAAGTAGTACAGTATTTTAGCATAGCTTAAGCTTGCAGAATCACAGAATAGATGAATTGGGAAGGTGCATCAGGAGACTGTCTAGTCCAACCGCCCTGCTCAAGGCAGGTTGTTTGGGACCATGTCCAGTCAAGTTTTGATTATCTCCAAGGATGGAAGCTCCATAACCTCTCTGGGCAACCTGTATCTGATCACCTTCAGAACAAACAAAAAAAAAAAGCAAAGTTCTTTTTAAATGTTTAAATAAGTTTTCCTGTGTTACCATTTGTGTCCAATATCTCTTGTCCTTTCAAAGACACTGGGTCCAGCTTCTTTAGTCCTTCCCATCATGTATTTATACACAGTTAAAAGACTGATCCCTCCGTGGATACCTCCTGCAAGAACCTTAAAGATGAAGGGTGTGTTGATTAAATCTGTATGCATGATCACTCCATTCCATCTACAAAATCTGATCTCACACCTCTACAACACTGATGCAACTCTATTGAGTTAAATGCATTTCTTTCTATTTACACTATTGAAGTGAGGTATCGGTATCAGGTGTGTCTCACTAATAACCACATGAAGTTTTAAATTTAATTCTTCCTATGTTCAGAGAGGTTTGCTGTTAACTACTGCAGTAGAAGTCAGCTATAGAATCACAGACTGGAACAAAAGGACAGAAAAGAAAGGGAAAGATACACATTTGCATTTTCAAAATCCTTAAATGGCAGGCCTTGTATAAACTACAGTGTACACCTCCTACATGAAAATGTGATAAGTAGATGTTTCAAATAACCTTTGCAGCAGTTGTAAATATGCTCAAAAAGGTTTGTTAGCCATTGCTGCGTTTTAGAAACTGTGAAAGTATGAATGTTCAGCCTTAAGCTCATCCTAGACTCTTAGGAAAAGAGTAGGTCATATCAAATAAAGTATATCCTTTAAAATAATTCTTTTTGCATTGCTGTAATATGTTGTAGCTGACCTCTGTGTCATAGTAATTTGGCTATTACAAATATAAAGCATCTCTAAGAGGATATAACTGGCTATTAGATTATTTATTACTGTCCTTAGCAAGAACACATGTAGATATGAAAAAGAAAACAGCCATACTCTACAATTATGTCGAACTTCTAGACAAATAGGTTTCTATTCTTCTAGAGAATCACAAGGAGCATGCAGATGCATTTGAAGGAAACTTGTTTATCCTACAATTTAAATTTTTGAAAGCATCAATGTATCTGCTTGATAATATTAGAAGATCTCCTCAGAGATACTGTTCTACACAGTTCCAGCCATCAATTAAACATCACTTAACTTTTCCCACATGCTTGTTTGCATTTCTCTGTTGTTGTTCACTCTGAAGTTGTACATCCCATTGAAAAAGGCTTTATAATTTTAACAAGACCTCTGCTTGTGAAATGGTTTGTGTACAAATGAAGAAAGAAAGGAGAAAGAAAAAGTCCTGTTTCTCATCATAGAGGTAGATCCAAATGTCTAGGGAATGGTACCTAGAGAGAGGGGTCATCTTTAAAAAGGTTTGTTTTTTTCATAAATAAACCTAGGAAGCAAGATCACATGTGGATAGATACATTCTGGTAATTAGCAAGACTACACATGCCTCTGAGCTCATTTTCTTTTTGGGAAATGTATGCAAGAAGCCTTTGGCTATCAGAAGAAATTAATCAGGTGGGACATTCTTGCAACAACATCTGTCTGCAATGACAGCTTTACAAGTTAAATAAATAAACACTTGCTGACGTAGCCACACTGCTCTCTAGAAGGGGAGCAGTGAGATGAGAGCACAGGTCTTCATGGAATGTTTCTGCTGTCCGTGGCCAAACAGGTTCCCAAGACCAGGCAGGTTTTGCCATGTCCTTAACAATAGTTTTTAATAGTCACTACTTACAATGGTCTACCAAGAAGTTAAAATTTGAACTCAGGAATGTCATTTCTCAGGGATTTGCAAACAGTGGCCAATAAATTACTGCAAACATCCGTGTACTCTTCCTTGAAAGGTTCTGGGATGGCTGCCAGCAAGTTTCTGTGCACCAGACAGGGAGTGCAGGCATCACGAATGCTGAATGCCTGCTCATTCACAGCAAATGTGAATATTCCAAGTAGACGGAATACCTTCTCAAATACCTGCTAATTTAAAGTATTCCCTGAGCTTAAAAAACAGGATATTTCTTCCACCCTTCTTCAGTTGGGAACCAAGTTGTCTGTTGCGTGCAAACGACACACATTCATTCATTTCACAGTCTAATTCAGATCTATGTCTGTACTCTTCCCCCTCTGTGACAAATGAGATTTTCCCTCATGCTTTATGTGGCGTTATTGTCAGTCACTGCAGTGAAAGTTTTTCTTATTAAAGCCTTTTTTAAAAATGCTAGTGAAACTTGCAGCATATTATTTATCACTGGAATAAGCCGTTTAGTTCCATTGATTTCAATGAAGCTGTGTCCGTTTACGACACTGATGGTTTGGCCTGCTTTTGCTACTTGACGCATACCACAGCTGATAATTAGTTTGCCAGTTTATAATAGGCCTATATATTGTGAACCTTGTTTCACGTGAACCGTTACAATCCCACTGAAATTCTGATCTCTCATTCCTCTAAAATAATAGTTGCTGTATTGAGGAGGTTTGTCTTGGCGTTGTGATTCTGTAGTAAATCCAAATCGCAGCATCTTCTCCCCAGCTCCCACAGAAAGACTTGGACAGCTTCCAAAGTTTTCAGGTATATTTAACGAAGTGCTTATTGTGGTATCATTAAGCCTGTGCAGTGGAACAGTGACTACCATCAGCCATGTGTGTTGAAGACTAAAAGTCACAGGGCTTGGTCAACATTTGTTGTGGAGAATAATTTCTTCAGCGTCAGTGCATTTAGGTGATTTAACTACTGGACAATGTGACTGTTTACCGTTATGTGTGGTACTGCATTTTCCAACTGAAGTTCAACCACACCATAGTTTCAGTCAATTACACCACTGTTCTGAACGTCTTTGGCTGCTTGTACAGTACCTCTGCTGTACCTGACACAGCCCTGGCATGCACCTTCATGCTAGCGGAGCATGAACGCTGGGGACAAAGGGTGGAATACATTCATAGGTCTATGAAAAATTCCACACCCTACAGGAGGAATTTTATAAAACCAAGAGTCAAAATGAAAACAGCAGCACAACCTTTGTTACAAACTGTTAAGCCATACCTTGAAAAGGGATTAAAGTCAAACTAGGACAGAAGTCTGCATATTGGGACTGATACAGGATGAAGGAGTTTCCATTTGTCATCACTGAACCTCATGAGGTTCTTGCTAGCACATTTCTGCAGCCTGCTGAGGTACTTCTGGAAGGCAGCCCTGCAGCACATGGACAGCTTTGCACAATTTGGTGTCCCTGACAAACTTGCTGAGGGTTCCCACCATTCCATTGTTCAGGTCATTAGTGAAGGTCTTTATCAGTATTGACCCCAGTATTGACCCCAGTGTCTTGATCCCTGGGGAATACCGCTAGTAACCAGCCACTAGTTGTACTTGGAATTGCTGATCCCTTTGTTCAAGTCCCTTGGACCTTCTGGTTATCTACACAATTTGTCTTCCATCTGTCCCATTGTATCTCAGTAGTTTGGCTGCAAGGATGCTAGGGACCACTGTCAAAAATCAGCAGATGCCTCTGCTGCTTTCACCTTATCCAGCCATACGGTTGTCTCATCATAGCAGACTCTCTGGTCGGTCAGTCACAATTTGCCCTTGGTAAATCTGTGCTGGCTGTTCCCAGTCACCCTCTTGTTTTCCATGTGCCTGGACATTGTTTCCAGATGGATTTACTCCTTAATTTTACCATGGGCTGAGGCTAGGCTGATGGGTCTGCAACTGCCTGAATCCTTCTAGCCTTCCTTGTAGATGGCCTTGACACATGGTGTAGGAATACTGTGGCAAGGTGGCTACCATCTCTTACACCTCAGATCCAGTCTGTGGTTGATGCATGAAAAAAGTGTAAAATGTTCAGATATAATAGTTGGGGCCATGTATAAATTTGGAACAAAGAGTTAAAAGAAACTCTAACAGATTGCCTGTCTTTTTAAAATTAATCAATGACCAGCAGCATAGTTTCTCTCTTCTCTCCAGTCTTTAAGTCTGTACCTTCTGAATAAGACATGGTATTAGCTGTAGTCCCCAGCTTCACTGCGTACCTCTGATTAAGATCAATGTTTCAAGGTAAGCACGTGCCTTAGTGCTATGTGAAATGAGGATGGATTTAAGCATAGGATTTAAGGGGGAGGAGGGGGCAAACACTGTACCCCAAGTATCCAGCTTACTGCTCCAATGCATCTTTTTATGTCTGCCTTGCCTTTAAATGGAATCTCTGATGCAGACATTCTGTAATAATTCTTTGAAGTTATTTACATCCAGTCTACAGAACCTTTTAGTTCTAGTTTTAAATTAAGGACTCCAGTGGTTTCAGTCCTTGATAAGTAAAGCAGCAGGATTTCACACCAATCACACCAAGGCTCGGTTACATTTTAGTCACAGCGGTGAAGTGATGCATGAAACTGACTGTACTGTAAAATCTCATTGTTATATGGATGAGGAAATGGACTGGGTCCAGACAGTAAAACAATCCCAAGACAGGGAAAAATGCATATTGAAGGTTTCAGCAGGGAGAGTTGTTCAGAGCAAAACGCGTACTTTTGTTAAGGGGCTGCAAGCCATGGTCTAAAGCTAATAAGGCAATGGCAACTATTCTTGGGTGTCAGTGTGATGCTACCAGAGTACAGTATATGCTGTCCACAGAAGACATCGCACGCTTACCCTATCCCACCAAGCACTGGATTTCTGTAGAGCAGAGTCAAAAAGAGTGTAGGTGTTTACCTTCAGATGAATTTTGATAGAGGTATTTTGGAGTATTTTGATACTTGTGTATCTCTTAAAGCCTTTATTTAGTCTTTTCTTCTCTGCTTGCAGTTATTTATTTTCATGATTTCAGCATCACTAAAATAAGACCTTTCTGCTATTGTGTTTGTCCATTTCAACCTGGACTCTGATACCCAAGATATGCCAAAGTGCAGAGAATTCATATCTTAGCTGATATTTCTGGGATTTGGGGTCCTGAAAACTGCTAATAAGTCACAATCAGAATGCCTTGAGTATGTAACCAAGGAGAATTCATGCCATTTTCCACTGGAAAATTTCCCATGGGTTTTTAAAAAATTGTTCATCACAGAAAAATGCACTAAATAAAATGTATTTTGCTACTGATTGATTTCAGAATTCCTAAAGAATGCATGCAGAAAAAAGTTTCGAGCCCTCATTGAAAATAGCTAATTCCTTCATACTGCATAGAGGAAAAATTATCCTAATTATCTGGTTATTCCCTCCTATGCTTCAAGCAAGTCAACAGCTCTCCACAGTACTGACTCAGCTACAGCCTAAAAGACCCTGCAAAGACTTCTGAAAGTCATCAAAACTAGGCTTTTGAAGGCTGGCGAGCACAGCCTTCCCTCCAGTGAAAACCCTTTGCCAGGTCACCCCTTGCCATTTAAGTTGAGCAGCTTAAGTACTGAAGCTAATATGTGTAACGCTGTGATGCATATAATATGCTCTCTGCAGGACAGCCCCCCCACCCTGGTCCTTTAAGTGCCGGTGCTTTCCCTCTCTGCCAGTCTCATTACAAAGACTCATTTCTGTGTTGATAACGCAGCGGTGATAATAGGTATCAGCTCAATGCAGGAAGGAGGACTGTTGACCCTGAGGGTAAATTTCATCTGTGCTAGAGCAAATTTTGTTCAGTCCCCTGGACATCTTCTCCTGGACATAGATGTCAGTTCCTGTGACCTGGGTCTGGGCCCTCTTTAATGACCAGTTTCTTACTGGAAGCCTTGTTTCCTACGTTATCACAACTGAATTAAGGCTGAATTAAGCCTTTGAGCGTTTTATTCCTACTCTATCTAGAAATGCACCATCAGCAGATGCCATTCTAGTCCATGGCCAGCCTGTCCCGACAGAAGCCTGCTCATATCAGTATCCATTCCCCTGGACTGCTGCAGTGCCAGGGTGTGGGTGATCCAGGTTTTCCTCTCAAGAAATCTCATTAAACATGAAGGCAGAATATTTTCTGCTGTCTTCTTCCTTTGGTTAACTTTTCCTTCACGTCACTTGTCTGAAATGAATAGTAGCCAGATACCTCTTTGCATTATCTGTAAGCAAAGCTGATGGCAAAGGTCCTCATGAGAACATTTAGAGGAGTGGGGAACACTTTGCTGCGAGAAGAATTAGCCTGGGAGCCTGCAATGAGAAGGGGTGGCTTTGGAGAATGACAGCAGAGAAGAAAATATCATCTGTTAAAATAAAGAAGTCAATATTCTCTGGACTTCTAAGTCCTGGTTCTGGATATTCAGAGCGCATTTTTTCTCCCAGTGCATGAGTATACCAGCAGCCCCATTGATTTTGTGCCTGTATCAGGAGGATGATCTATACCTTTTTTGGAGAGATGCTAGCTCTCTGGAGAGAACCACTGAGATTTCATGGCAAGATGTATCACAATTGCTAGAAAATCGCAATTTATCTGCTAAATTCCCATTGACTGAGATAACATCTTGCCAGAAAAGTGAAGCTACTATGATTTTCTATAATAGTGCTTGTGACATTTACGTACCCTTGCCTCTTGCATATCTGCCATGTGAATATCTCCAGGCCAGAATGTAAAGGTGCATGGTATTTACAAATCACAGCTTTTTCCACAATTTACTTTGTGATGTTGACAAGGACTGAGTCACAGGAGGCATACGGTGTCTTTGTTGGAGGTTTTCACATGTTTATAGTAAAGCACAAGCGTGGGTGCACTTAGGACCAGAGATGGTATCAAACTATTAAACACATGCATGAAAATCTTGATATGTTCACAAACATTACACTGTTATCTCAGTTCTCATTTCAGTCGTTCCTATTTTCCTGTTGATATTTCTATTCACAAATACTGTTTGGGATGGGAACTCGAACACAAGTTCACATATCCTCTAGTCCTGAATGAATTATTGAGCTTTTGAACACTTGGTGAACAGAATCCTAAGGAAAATAGAAAAGCAGAAAAGGAGGGAAAAAGAAATCAGAAAACTTCTATAGAAGTAAAACTCATTAAATGTGTTACTTTTATCTGTGTTATAATTGTGGAAAATGGATTTATGGAAGAGGTTTTTTGTTTTGTTTTAGCTTTACAAGCACAAGCTAGAAACAGCACTTAAACTCACAGTTGATAGTCTGTAAGTTACTTTTATGGTTGACTTTACTACTTGTTTACATGACACATCTCACAGAGATAACAGGCATTTAAACATCAACCGACTACTGGCATTCAATGAAGCTCATTAGTTTTAATTGTATTTATTTGTATGCCTGTTATAGTAGCATTTACCAGCTGAAATTAATATTGCTTAGGTTGATTTCTCCATCTAAAAGAGAGTTATCTAGACTCTATCCATAAACAACACAGACGGGCAACTTGAGAAAGCAAGTCATGCCACCTGTCCTAAATGGCCTTGTGAGGAAGGAATGAATCACTCTCCAAAGACATTTCTCTACTGACCAGAAGAAGAGCCTTCCTTAAAGCATTTGCCTTTTGTATGCCGGCAGTTAGGCAAAATGAGTTACGCCCATAATAACAAAAAAGCAGCTCATCATCTAAGCAAGCCAGGTATAAGCAGAGGAGGAGGAGAGTAGCAGAAGTGTAATCTCTTACCCAAGGATCCAACAGGTCAGCAACAAAGCAAGCAACCACTCTTCAGCTTTCAGGCTGATATTTTACTGTAAGCCTTCCCTTCACCTTTATAGTCAGAGTGAGCTCTGCTGTGGGAGTCAGTGGGAGCAGGATGAGAGCCTGGATGGCCACCTGTAATGATTTAAAATTGATGGGTTTATGTTTATCTGTTCAGGAATCACTGCTATGCTTCACATATTTTCCAGCCAGTGTCACATCACTTTGTGTTACTGACTGCCCGGGGAGCAGTATAAACCAGAGGAATGTCCCACTCAAACCTTACTAATGAAACTTCTTTTGCATTGCAGTTGACCTGGACAGATTGAATGATGATGTGAAACGTTACAGCTGCACTCCAAGAAACTACTCTGTCAATTTAAGGGAAGAACTGAAGCTGACAAATGTAGTTTTCTTCCCCCGTTGCCTCCTTGTCCAGCGGTGTGGAGGAAACTGTGGCTGTGGGACTTCAAACTGGAAATCCTGCACGTGCATGTCAGGGAAAACAGTGAAAAAATATCATGAGGTATTTTCACGCTTTTTTTTTTTTTTTTGGTACTTCTTTTGGGTATTTATTGCTTACATGGATTCTGAAGGCTTTTCTCAGAGCTGTGTGTGCTGCTTATATTGATTATCATGTTATATTACCATAATTATTATACTGTATCATGTTATGTTATCATTGTTGTGTTATATTGTTGTGCTTATATTGATTATCATGTTGGATCTGCAGTGCAAAAATCAATGGGCAAAAGCAGTGAAGTGTCATAGGCAAAGATGCGATCATTTGAGAGAGACCAGAGTGGTTGTGAGTGCCCCCTGTGTTTACCACTCTTCCTGAGGTGAAGGATCTGCTTAGGCTTCCAGACAGTTTCAGGTAGCCTTAGAGTAGAGCCTAGACTTAGATAACGGCATTGCTCTTGCTGTCCATAGAATCACAGAATGTGTTGGGTTGGAAGGGACATTTAAAGGTCATCTAATCCAACCCCCCTGCAGTAAGCAGGGACATCTTCAACTAGATCAGGTTGCTCAGAGCCTCATCAAGCCTGGCCTTGAATGTCGCCAGGGATGGGGCCTCCACCACCTCTCTGGGCAACCTGTTCCAGTGTTTCACCACCCTCATTGTAAAGAACTTCTTCTAATGTCTAAGCTAAACCTACCCTGCTCTGGTTTAAAACCATTGACCCTCATCCTATCACTACATGCCCTCCCCAGTTTTCCTGTAGGCCCCCTTCAGGTACTGGAAGACCACTATAAGGTCTCCCCGGAGCCTTCTCTTCTCCAGGCTGAACAACCCTAACTCTCTCAGCCTGTCCATGCTAGGTACCAGCTTGGTACCTCGTGGAGCAGCGTTCATACTTCCACTGCAGTAATCCCTAGAGAGACACACACCCACACAGTCAACCTCCAGGAAGGCCTCATTTTAAATAAGTTTAATATTAATGTCTTTAATGCCACAACATCACCCAGCAATTTGCATTTGGAAGTGGTGAATGAGCAGGGTGGAAGGAGGTTATATATGTGTGAGAAAGGGATGTTAACAGGCATTTATGGGTAAGTCAATTTAGAAGAAGCTGCAGAGAACTTTTGCGACCTCTCTGTGTGGATGCCACCACGGCATCCCAGTGAACTTTGTTGCAAGAATGAGGCTTACGTTGGACTGATTTTTCCGAGTGAAGGACTGATACAACGAGAATGTATATACTACTGGAAATATTCTTTGTGGTAATCCAGGGACATGTGTTCCTTGAGACCTTTGACTGCGCTTCCTCTTGTTTTGCACTATATCTTTTAAACTTATGCCCATACTTGGAAATGACAGTTAAGTCACTTGTAAACTCTCTTCCCTTCCAGATTTAGGCCTGTAGAAAGCAGCTGAATCTTTCAGCCCTAGATTTTTTCCCACTCAGCAATTTTTTAGGAAGGCAATTTTTTTGCATAAGAATGAAGTCCACTGTATTTATTTTTAATTCATTCAGATGACATTTAGAGAGGGGAAAAAAACAAGGAAAGAGCATTTTATATTCTTGCCTCTAAATCAGTATTTTCAGAACCAAACATGAACAACATTCACTACAGTGAACATATCTAGGAAGGTTACTTGGTATTATCCTTTCAGTTGTCTGAAAGTAGGTAGCTGCATGCCATGCTGACTTAATTTCTGACACATATCTCTTATAAGATCCTGATTTACCACTTGGCTTAAGTCTCAAGTGAAAATGAACTTTATGGACTTTAAATCTGGATGTGGTGTAGGCTCATACCATAAAGGCATTACCCTGGAAGACCCTAGGGCTGCAATAGCAGAAGGCCGTTGAAGGTCAGACCTTTGCTTCGCTGTAAGTAGTGTGGCTACTCTTTCCCAAAGCCAAGGTAAGGGACTTTTTCTCACAAGTGATTGCAGAATACAGCATGCTCCACAGTAGCTTGGACTAGAGAATAGTTAATATTTTTATCTAATTTTAAACAAGATGCAGGGGCTGACCCTGGTAATTACAGAGCGTAAAGCCTTATCTCAGTGGTAGAAAAGTTAATTGGAAAAAAAATTAATAGGTATAAAACACCTAGATGACTATGAGCTGATAAAATGAGCTCAGAATGCCTTATGTATGAATAAATTTTATACAGCACCACAACATTGTACAAGAATGCTAAAAGACCTGGCACCTTCTTCAGAGAGCGAACAGTCGACCAGACAAGATCAGACATGGATTAGAAGCTGGTTAAGAGATAAAGAGCAAAGAGGTGGAAGAGATGAGCAATTTTCTACATAGCAGTTGGCTATCTGTGGGTGCCCCCTGCACATGGATTAAGTGTTATTTCATGTATGATCAGTCTGGAGGGAGATGAACAGAGAGGTGGCAGAAACAACAGCTAGCACAGGAGATAACGTACTTTGACAGCAGAGAAGGCTGCAAGGGATATCGGAAGGCTTATGTAACTACCTATAAATCCAGTTTATAAAAGCAGCAAGCATTAGGATGAGTAGTCTCAACTATATAGTCATGTAACACTGGATGTGTGAGGAGAGGAGGGAGAAACGAAGACTAAAGGTCGGGAGTGAATCACCGTGAAGAGCTTCAGGAAAAGAGTTATTTCGTGCAGTGGTGACAGGAAAAAAAACAAGTGACAGTCTTCTGCAGGAACAGAGGTGAACAGGTAATAATGCAGTAAATATTATGGCCTGGATAAATTGGTGAGGTACTTATACTGGGTTTTGACCGTTGGTGCTTAGAAGGATAACAAGCAGGAGTAGAAAAGATATATAGAAGCAGAACACATACACCAAAAGAGATACAGGAGAAGATACACATCAAAAACATTTGCGAGGGAAGTGGCTCAAAATTTTTCGATAATTCCATTTAGAAAAAACTGGGAATAAGAGAGGACACAGCGAAAGACAGAAAATAGTGATTAATACTTAAAGGAAAATCAGGTCCTCCTAAATATTCTTTTCCTTAAGAAAAGAACAAGAGAGAGATTGAAAGGGAACTAATTGAAAATGATAAAAAGGAGCTCGATTTTTTTGCACAGTAAATCTATATGGAATTTCAAGCCTTAAAATATGAATGGTGCATAATTCAGAAGGATTCTGAGAGAACTAGAAGTAAAACATAAACTAAAGAATACTGGTTCACATCTGTAGCAGAACGTAAGCCAACTATTGTCAGTACCTAGAAAAAAAAATGCTGGTTATAAACATGTTATCAAGCACTTGTTTTCTATCAGGTGTTTGGGAGCATCTGGTGCTGGGACACCAGAATATCACGTTAACCAGGTATTGGTCACAACCAGGAACTTATGACTGCCCCAAATTAATCACTAAATTCAGGAAATTCAATATTCGCACTAATACATCACTGCTAATTTATTTCACTCCTCCTTTGTTCTCTGAAAACCGTATGAATTCAAGGCAGTGTTTCAGCTTTAACATTAAATGATTTTTGTAAGTTTAAATTTAAACTTAATCCCTTAGGGATGAATTAACAGCTCACTGAGCAGAAATTTAGCCAAGTGGCTCCCATTAACATGAGTGGAAGTCATGCAGATAAATTCACATATGACATACTAAAGATGTGTCCATTAATTTTAGTCCAAAATATTTTCGACTTTATTATTATTATTAGCCACGCACAGCAAATCAGTTTTATTCTTTATTCTCCTTTGACATTTAACTCTAATTTTATTTAAATGCCTGGCAGTAAAGGCACTGAGGAGGGGCCTCTCAACATGCTGATTTTAGAACCATGGAGCTGGTTTACTCTTTTCAATGCCAATTTGAAACCCACTGACCTTAACCAAAAAAGCCTTTAGTTGCTTAACAAAGGACAGAACTTCACACTTTATGAAATCCTCAGCGCTGTTAACTTGGTTGAAAATCTCTGCCTTCTGCTGCAGGAGAACGTAGGCCAGGTTCCAACACGAGTCTCAATTACTTTGATTTACTTGCAAAAGACACCAGAAGGAAGTATAAGGTGGTGGAGCAAAGAAGGTGTTTGTAGCAGCTAAAACTGAATCCCGCAGACCCCCAGGCTGATTTTGCCTAAACATTCTCCTGGAGCTTCATCTACTGAGCTCCTGGACCCACCAGAGCTATTTGTCCTGCACATGGATGTGCTTGTCCTCAGCGGTAAAAATGCGACTGGAAATCACTTAAAAGTTGTCTGGCATTTCCGAGCTACGCAGTATTTCTGGGTAGAGAAAGCCAGGCAGACATTTTCCAGAAGCAATAGGCTTCTTTTTGGTTTTGTAGCCGGTGCCTTGCAGTGCCGGAGTAGCTGCATACCGGCAGCTGTGGGGACACTAATGCCCAGAGTGTTTGTTGAGAGAGAGGCTTTTAGTCCAGAGAGACTTCAAGGTTATCTTCTCCTTATGCTCTCCATGTGTTTTTAGTTCCCCATGAGTTCCTATTCAAAGCTCACCGTACTCACCACCGAGCGCTCCCTCCTAGTGTCGCAGGACTAATAGCTGTCATGTGTAGCTTTTAATTTCCCTGAGCTGTGAGTGCTGCTCCAGTTACCCGAACAGACTGCACAGCTCTCTCCTAGCACATCCAATTGTAAGAAGCAATGCAACAGCAGGAAAATGAGAAAATGAGAATGCCACGCTAAGGGCTGTCTTTTTCTTTGTTGCCCTGGGAGATGCTAATAATGAGATCTCGGGTCTTTTTTGTAACCTGGAGGTTTGCCATAACTTTACCAAAATACTCAGCAGTTTCCAGAAGTAAATGGGTTCATAACTTGAGTAAATGGATAGTTTTATGGGTGGGGGGGTTTTGCAGAAGTCTTGTGATTCTCTGTGGTTTTCCACGGCTTCTGGGTTTGCTTAAGACCAGAGCTCATGGACAAATACTCATGACTTACCACATAGTGTCACGAACCCTGCAATCCAAACAGGCCAAGTGCTGGCAGCATCTCAAAACGTCCCTCAGGCAGAGTCTATCATGAGTGATACTGAGTTATGTCGCAGGGCTCCGTGCAAGGGAAAGACAAAGCAATACATGCAAATGGATGCAGCACACCTTAATCAAATGCTCACATCTACTGCTGTCTGACTTGCTAAAGGGGAGCTGAAATGAAAGCATGTTTTCCATTGCAGTGCATTTCTTTGGAAGTGCCTGGAGCTGCTCTTTAAAGAGAGGGGGGCTCTAAGCCTGGAGATGACACAGCCCAGAGGAGGTGTGGGGGAACTCAGGCCAGGACCCCATTCAGCTCGGGCTGCGGCTCTGCCATCTGCCCAGCATGCACATATCTCAGAGAAACAAGAAATCGGTTTCCCCATCTCGTTGCTGTAACTGATGAGATGTGAAATGAGTTTCCGTGAGGAATAAATGCTCTTAAGGTAGCAACCAGAATTTGTCAGAGTGTATAAACCTCCACAAACACAGTGCTGAGCAACACAGCTAAAAGGCATTTAAGGAAAAAAAGCAGAGTGGTGAAAGCTGATTGCATCTTGTACCCACTTACTTGTCTCTCCTGTAAAGACTGATGCATTTTTCACTCTCTTGTGGTGCTTATTTCTCCCCACCATCCCCCTCTTTTTGAAGCGTTACACCTCCATTCGCATTTCATATGGACTGGAGCTTGTCTGGTGCCTTCACGGGACATACCGGCAATTAATTCTCAACCACAAGGTTTAGATTAGTGGTAGGGTGGCTACTTCACAACCTCTTGCTGCCCCAAGAGAGGTAACAGGCACCTCAGAGTACCTACACAAGACTAAGTCTTTGCACAAGTTGCTGGGGCATAGAAACAGCTTTAACTGGACCCAACATTGTAAAGGGAAAACAAGACAGTAGGGAATATTACTGGGGAGAAAACAACGGGGGAGAAAATAAAAAGGTGATATGGGACTTAAGACAGTGGAGTTGTTTCAATGGAGTTAAGAAATGTAACTAATACAATTTGCTGTTGTGAGGGCGCTTTTTTCCTTTTTTTTCTTCTTTTTTTTCCTTTTTTTCTTCTTTTTTTCCTTTTTTCTTCTTTTTTTTCCTTTTTTCTTCTTTTTTTCCCTTTTTTCCTTCTTTTTTTCCCTTTTTTCCTTCTTTTTTTTCCCTTTTTTCCTTCTTTTTTTTTTCCTTTTTTTTATTTTTTTCTTTTTTCTCTTTCTTTTTTTCAGAGAAATGAGAAGCAAACCTTAAGGAGGCACTTGAGAGAGCAGACGATAATTCTCACTCTGTCTTTACACAGGGAAACATAAGATAACTGGACAAAATTATACAAATCCTGCTGATACAATAAAGGAAATTTTCTAAGGGATTAAAAACAGCTAGTGTCATCAAACCAGTGTGCAAGAAATACAGTCTGATGGTTCTGCGTCCTGGAGTTGATAGTACATATATAAAGGAGATAAAAGGTTGTTATGGTAATAAAGGCACAGAATTAACCTGACAAAAGAGTTAATGCATAGAAATATTATACAAGAAGCAGCAATGGGATTTATTTGGAATGCAAAGGAAACAGAATGAGTCCGAAATAACCGCTAGGCCACAGGATGAGCAGAGAGAGCACAGAGGTGCAGTGAGAGAAAAAAGGTTCATTTTTTACTACATGAAAATGAAAGTTCTTGGGATGACATCTGGAAGTTAAGCTAGTAAGACATCCTGTGATACGTGTGTTGGCAGAGAGGTTATTTGGGAAGGGGCAACACCTGTATCTGGGCAGTGAAAAAGCAAAAGCTGGAGCTATAATATGGGACAAGATCACCAAAAGTGAGGGTCTTGTTGATGTCACACGTGTCAAAAACATCATAGCTTTAGTGACTGTTTTAGATGTCTGAGTTTTAAGCCAATTAAAATTTTTCATGTTTGCTGTGTTAAAACCAGGTGCAATTCATGCAAATAAAAAAATAGGATCAGTAATCCCACCTACATTTAATAATCCCTTAGTTTGAATGCTACCACTGATCAGCAAATGAACTCTTTTTTCTTGTTCCCGATATCCTGTAATTATCTCTGGTACGAAAGAATACAGCTTTGGGTCTGTGGCGTTATTTTAGGCTATGTTCCTACTAGAATAAAGGTCCTTATGCTAAATTATGAACCACATTCCCATAATGCTTGGTTTCTTATGCTCAGAGCACAGCTAAACTGTGTGTGACCTTTGGATTAGATAACTTTCAAAAATTGTGGAGTAAGGTTTTTCATCTGTATCAGAACTTGGATCTGTGTTGAATGTTTTGCACTTTTGATGCTTCCTCTTTCATGAATCTCAGACAAATATAATTTGGTTTGCATGCTAGAATGATGGTATTTTTAGATGAGCAGAAGGAGATTAGATAATGCTGCATAACAGGATTTTAAAATAAGTTCTGCAAAGTACAAATTGCACTATCTAAAATAGCATCCAGAGTTGCTCTCCAACCTCTGTCACTGGAATATGAAGCTAACCAGACATTTGCTAAGCCATAGTCATGTTATTGATTATCTGTGGTCTTCTTAAGCTAATCTGAAAAAAAAAAAAAAGAGATGATTTTTGAGTGAAGCTTCAGATTTCTATTAGTGTTTAAACTACTGGTCAAGAATTTAACAAAGAATGTTACTGTTGTTCCTAATAAATGAAGGAAATGATAAGTAAAAAATGGCTATGAGCAACTGGATACCACTTCTTTTTTTTATTACTTTAAGAAGTGTTGACTGAGTTTCCTATTACTCTTTGCTTTCTATTAAAACACAGATCAGCCATCATGGACTGTCATGGCTAAATGTTACCTGACTTCAAAGGTAAATGTTACATGGCTAGAACCATGAGCGAATGCTGGAGGGAGTGATTCACCTCATCTGGCTCTACCCATCTAAAGCTGCGAGTCCAGCCTTTGGGCTCCTTTCCTAGTTATCAGAGCTAGCCCCACTAGAGGTGGGTGTTTCAGGTGAATCATTCTCTGGAGTCACCTCTTTGTTGCTGCTTCCACTGGAGAAATGCTAGGTATGAGTCAGGGTGAACAGGCTCTCTCCCGCTGGCTCCTTTCCTAGCAGTCATCACTGCTCTGCTCTCCTCAGCCCCTGACCATGAAGGCTCTTACAGATCTGCTGAGGTCAGAGGGGCCCCCGGGCCGTCAGCCCTGACCTCCTGTGCTCCACAGGCCACTGGAGAGTACCCTGTTGCCCCCAAAGCAAGACCCAAACTTCTACTGTATACCTTCTGGAAAGGCAGCCGTTTTCTCATGTCCTCAAATAGACTGGAAACCCCACAGTTCCTTGGAGGGCTGTCCAGGCAATGAGTTGGCGTGACTTAGACAGCTTGCCCAAATTCTAGTTTGAGTTTTTCTGGCTTCAGCTTCCAGATGCTGTTTTTAGTGATGGCTTTGCCCTCTGATTTAAAAAGTCCTTCAGAAGCTGGCATCCAAATTCAATGCACGATCAATGAGCAAGATCCCTGGCAGGGAAGTGCATGTAAGCATTTTCTTTATATTTCCTTCACTACCACCCCCAAGGAAAATTATGCGATGGCCACAGTCACCTCACCTTGAAACCTCTCAAATGCTCAAGCATATCTACGAGTAAAATGCCATCCAGCATATTCATGCTCCTATGGAGTTGTCTGCACAAGAAATGCTACAAGGCCCTGATGTCCTTTTTTTGTATTACCTATAAAAACAAATCAGCTCAGAAGCTAAGTCCCCTGTCTTGATTTTTTTTTTTATTGCTTTAATAGTTTTATGACCGTAATTATCTCAGTGTTTGATGAGGAGGATATGGTTGTAGTTATATACTCTTTGTGAGGCAGTGATCTGAACAGCTGAGGCACCACATTTTGAATAGTAGTGACAGACATTGTTCCTTTAATTTGAAAACTGCAAGGTTATTCTTCTTTTTCACCCACACAAAAGAAACCTTTTGAGCATTCCAAGCCTTCCTCACATCCATATTTTCTTACAGCTACTGATCCCATCAAAAAAGGAGCAATAAACTGTCCTGAACAAAATTTCTTTGAACTGTTTTCATTAATTCAGTAGTTCCTCACCTTTAAGGACCTGCGCATGTAATGAATAAACAGCAGCTATTTTCAGAATAAAGGGTTTTCTTTCAACTACTGTGGTCACCAGAAATGGCCTTACTTCCTGATTCTTTTCAATTCCCTTGTATTTAGCTGAAACTAAAACTATTAGATGGAAGCTAGACGGAGAGCTTTGAACATCAGTTCTGTGATCAGCTATTAAAGCAGTCCAATTTCAGCTGTGTTCAAACACTGCTTTCACGTCTTGTCTGGGGAAGCGCCTGCCAATTCGTTTCTCTACTCTTATCAGCAAAGCCCATATACTGTGCTCGTGTTTCTTAATATAAAACACAGGGAAAATCCCCAAGCTGTCAGGAGGTCTGCAAGCTCAAATACAGCCCACATCTTTGCTCTCATCCCATTGCATGCTTTCATTTGCTCTCAAGTGAAAAAAGCAGATCTACCTACCCTATCTACCTACCTACTCTTGCAAAGTGCCAGTCGTCTGAATTTGTCAGATTTTGATGAAAGGCTTCTTTAAATAAAGAATTTTATCATGGGTTCAGCATCAGCAGCTGTAGTTTATTTTGAAAGTATGTTTTCTCAGAAAAAGCATCTGTGAAGATGTGGTCTGTTTTCAGCTCTGTAATAATTGTAGCAACCTGTTTGGGTTCAGTTCCTCTGTGCTTTCGATGACAGTGTGGTTCAGTGAATTGTCCTGGTGTCCATCAGGATTTATTGCATATATTGAGGCAGTCAATGTTTGAAATCAATTCAAATCCATTATAATTT
Source organism: Fratercula arctica (assembly GCA_947846985.1). Classification (NCBI taxonomy): domain Eukaryota; kingdom Metazoa; phylum Chordata; class Aves; order Charadriiformes; family Alcidae; genus Fratercula; species Fratercula arctica. The sequence goes on along the minus strand of CANTUZ010000001.1, from coordinate 16,223,452 downwards.
TGTTGCTTTAAAAAAAAACAAAACAAAACAAAAAACAACATATGTCTGCATTTCTAACAGGAAAAGTAATTATATCTTCCCAACATGTTAAAGCAACATGTCTGTGCGTTGCTTAGGCGCAGTCCTTCCTCTCAGTATTGCACAGGTTAAACATAAATTTTACTGCAAAAGGGAGGACAAAATAATAGACTGTGTTCAGTGCTTATCACTTCTGTTACATCCCATGACCTTCCTACCCTCCAGGCATTAATGGTAGAGAACGAGCGGTCTCATCCCGAAGGCTGCTCACCTGTCTGCTCTTCCCCACCTGGTCTGTACAGCATCCATGATTAACCTTTCATTCACACTTACTTTTGGGGACTTCCTAATTCCGTTGAAATTGCTAATACTTTGTTGATCTGGTATGCAGCCCCATATTCCCCCTCCTTTCCGAGACCATCTCAATTCGTTTATGGTGTCGCGACGTAAAAGTACAGAAAGTGCTTACAAAAATTAGGATTATTAACTGAGTAACAGTACGATCTGTTAGCTAGGGGACCTGTTACTCAGGGCAGAAGTGTGTGTGTTTCTGTGGTTGAGAAGCTAAAGATGTTTAGGTCCCACTTCCCACTTTGGGACCTATGACCAGTGGCTTTGGCAGGTCATAGACAAGACAGACTTCTCTCCATCTTTGAACAAGCAAGACAAATCTAGGTGATCTAGCAGTCACTTGGCCAAGCTAGTATGAGTCACAACAGCCTGCCAAGAGGTGAGATGCGTTAGCTCTGGTACCCTACCAGTGCATGGTTTCTGGACTCAAGTGCTTGAGGCCACAGAGAGCAGAACTGTCCCACCCGCCTACCACCAGCTGTGGAGCTGCAGTCTTGCTTTCTGTGTGTCCTGCTCCCCATCAGTAAATTAAGGATTTCAAAAGGGAAAGGACCATGTAATGCCACTGGTAATTTTTCTACTGATGTGTTGCAGGGCCTTGAGCAAATCAGTTTCAGATTCTCCATCTATACACGTTTGACAACGATGCATATCTTTCTGTGCAATGCGCTGTGAGATTTGGGAAGAAAAATTCTGTAGGAGAGTTAAAGTGGTCTTAGTCTTAACTCACTTGTTGTACCTAATCCAAACTAGTATTTGAGCTTCAGGGCAGAAACTGGAAATTAGTGTCTCGTTTGTTAAACTACTGTAGGCCCATGAACAGCCAACTAATGAAACAAAACAGGATTTCCTCCCTTCAACGTGCGCCCCTGTGCTGGTCGGGGTAGGAGCTCTTACACAGCGACTCAGCCTCCAGCAGTGGTCTGGCAAAGCACGACCCTGCAAGCCACCATCCTCTTCAGCTCTTTCCAGTCCATCGTCTACGTGCTTACACTATCACAGAAGATTAGATAGGACTCAACATTATGGCTGTTTTCCACATATCCATAAGACCATTTTGAGGGAATCATAGGTTCATATAATTATATGTGTTGGGAGGCAGCTCTGGCAGTCATTTAGCCTAATCTCCCATTCAAAGCAGAATTTTGAAGTTAGATGAGGTTGCTCAGGGCCCTGTCCTGTTAATATTTACTATCTTCAAGGTTTCCGCAACCTCTCTGGGCAGGCTGCTTCAGTGTTTAACCACTCTCAGTATTTTCTTCCTTATACTGAAAATAAATAGGATTTCTTTTTTACAACTTGTATGCATTGCCTCTTGTTCATCTTCTTCATATCCTACAACCCTTTTTTTTAAGGGTCTTGGAGTTATCTTGCCTAGACAGAATTTTTTCAGAAGCCTCTTATATGATGCCTAGTTCCCTAGGAAATAATTTTTCGTTTGCTTGGTTTTTTCACATTATTGACAGTAAATTCTTAAGAAATCATTGACATTGAGGCAGAGATTTTTAAGGTAAGCCAACAAAAGTCACATTTCAGAGAAACTTGATGGGATCTGGCACATATTTTCCGCAAGCTCCATTCTGCCTCCCACAGGCATTTCATTTTGGGACCAATTCTAATGATATGTGCTTCAGAAATTTCAAATTGCATAAAAAAATGTTCCTTGCTCTTTAGAGCAGAAATATTATACAAGTGAGAGAAGGGGCAGAGCAATGCAAATATGTATGGGACTGCAAAGACGAGCCAAAGGAAACACACTTGGTAATTTGCATGCAAAGAAGCAACTCTGGACATGGTTAGGGAACTGCACGATATAAAGATACCTGATGTAGGAAATAATCCAATCTGTCAAAGCTCCAGGACAAACAGTACAGCAGGATGTCACAGAGTGGAAAGAAAAAGCTGGAAGCAAAACAAAAATGTGTCCAAATTAATGCTGGTCAGGGCCATTAAGGGCTGCTGGTGCTCTCAGGGCCCCAGCACTCTCATCCTCAAATCTCTTACAGCGTTTTCTAATCAATGCATTTCTGTTGATCCTCCCAGGTGCTGAAATTCATCCCTGAGGCTGGGCATCCCAGAAGAAAAGGCAGAACCAGGAACAACATGGCCTTAGTAGATATACAGCTGGATCACCATGAGCGTTGTGATTGTATCTGCAGTTCAAGACCACCACGATAAGAAAAAATAAAAAGAAGAGGAAAAAAACAAGACACACTAATTGCAGGTTACCGGACGTTTACTTTTAAGCAGGATTGCTCTGAGGACCTTCACTCACTAATCATTTGAACTTTGCTACTAGCCTGCCTTTGCAATTAGCAAAAATGATCGCTGTGTTTCAGCATAGCCGTGCTGATTAGTGCCACGGCAGCTAAACAGGTATATCGTACATTTATGTATCAGCATCCAAGAATATAGGATTATGGTTATCTGTAGCTAGATTCTGAGGGTTGAGATTTGCAAAGCTCGCTTATAGTCCTAAGGCACACAATGCCCACTGAAATGAAATACCAGTTGTGTAGGTATCTGTGGTAGCTGGCAATGAAATAGCATTGTGTTTCTGTTTCTCACTCACCAGTTCCTACACTCAAATTCTGCTGCCATTTCTACCTGCTCAGCTCTTCTGACAGTCTGTAGGGTTTTGTGGGTATAAATGAAGAGAGAATTTGAGCCTTTACGAGTGTAAAATGGTTTGTCCTGATCCGAGAGGGAACTTCCCAGCATTCTGGCCCAACAGAGTCAGATATAATGAGGAAAATCCATCACTACGTGAACTAACAAGCCAGTAGAGTCAAATCTCACTGTTTGTACACAAGCAAATTGTGTGCTGAAATCAGCAGGTGCTTTGCATAAGCTGGGACACTGGTGGTGGTAATGGGGTGCGGAGGCTGGTACTTTTTCCATGGTGACTCCCCAGGAGCCATCGCCCAGGTGCTTCTGCAAGAAGGGGCTCCCGCCAGGTCCCCAGGTAAACCCCTGTGGGCTGGGGCTGATTCTGGTCTCCATCTGCATGGTCTGGACTCCTGCCCCTCGCCCAGAGCTGCCCACAGTTGCTCAGGAGGAGCCCCCTCGACACGAAAAGAGAGAAACAACCCTCCCCGTGTGTCCTCCTCGCTGCAGGTCGAGGAGTGCCAGGCAATGAAGATAGGGCACTTGTTTGTTGAAAATATTGATTTGTTTTGCAGTTGTGTTACTGGGAAACAAAACTGTGCTTGAGATTTAATTATCGTTATTTGGTTTGGGGTTTGTTTGTTTGTTTGTTTTAAATATGGTTTATTATAACTGCGTCATATATGCATTAATCTTAGTTATCTGAGGTTAGTTGTCTCGTTTCAGCTCTGTGTATTGCCATGGTTAAACTGTTCACAGTGAATTTCTTTTTGATTGCATTTTGCTGAGGCATATTAACTCATTAAGCAATGTCTGTCTGTCATGGAAAATGTGCATCATTTATTAACTTCCAGAAGAATATTATTAAACGCCACCTCATAATAAAATAAGCACTTTAAAAGCTACAGCATAGCTTCCTATGCCTTTTAAAATATTATGAAAGTGCTCTAGCTAAAAAAGGAAAAAAAAAAAAAAAAAATCCTTCCAAACTAGCTTTAAAGGATTTTAAGTGCTGCTCCAAAAATGTAAAATACAGGCGGATTTAATTCAGGCAAAGAATTGGAGTTTTGATCATGAATGCAACAGAGAGAATGGAGCGGCACGTTTAATGGCTGAGGTTTTATATTTAATAGCAGACATAGGCTACATCAATTCATCTTGTTCCTGTTGCCTCTTACGTTTCTGTCTCTCTGAAAGAGCAAAGTAGTTTGACAATAGTGCGTTAATAATTAGTGGAAAGTGGCATGTGCTATAATATAATATTGAGACCCTTCAAGCCAGTATGTTTTCGCAACCTACAGTTTTGTTACAGAAGTGCCCTAATGTTCTGACTTACCCTCTTTATCAGATCGAGTATTTTATAAGTGCTTTTTTATTTTAGCAAAACTTTACCGAAACATCCCTTAGAAATGTTGTATTACTTTCTTTTCTGTACTTTAACCTTTGAGATTCAAAAAGTGTAGGGTTTTTATTATTTATGTTAATTTTTCCTCTCTGGCTCCCAGATGTCTGTTTAAAAATGCTCCTGAATGCTGATTTGGGAAGTGATTCATCATTTTTCAAAGCAATTCACATTAAAAGAACAGCACTGTAACCAAAGATTGACAGCTTCATTTCATAGTTCATGACTGTTTAAAGAAGTCTTCATTCTTTTTCTGTCTCTAATTTAATAACAACATTGACCCCATGCTTCCATAATTTTCACCTAATTTTGGAAGAAATTTGCATCCAAGACCTTGACAGTACTGCTTGTTTTTGAGACAGTGCACTCCAATGTGTATTCCTGAATGAATTATGCCTAAATTATGCCTAAGCACTCTTGGCCTCGTAGTTAGCGTTGTTGTAGGAAGCATCGGTTTCATATGGCTTTGTGCTTTGAGTGGTCCTTCAATTCCCACCCCAGAGGAAAATGTGCACTAGGGCATCCACTGCGCCTGGTGGCTCCCACGCACCTCTGCCTGCTCGCCCAGTCTCCACCCCAGGAGCCACGTGCTGGGACGGGTATCTATGCCTCCTAATTTGGGGGATGCGGCCTCATCTGGGAGCCTGAGTTAACCACTGCAGGCACCTGGGGAGAGAGGCTCTTCCAAAGGGTGTTTAAGCCCCAAGGTTAAAATCGCCCAACATGGGAGCTTTTCTTTCTCTCTTTTGATGACGTAGAAAGATCAGAAAACTGATTTGGGCATCTAAGTGAGATACACAAAGGCAGATGGTGTGAATACTCATTTTAAAGACTGAACAGCTATTAGTTTATCTAACTGAATTAGGTACAGGCAGCAGGGTCCAGCAGAAAAATTCAGCTGTAAAGTAAAAAGAGGTTGGTATAATAGGGATTATCCTCTTGCTTAATGTTGGGCTTACTTTCTTAAATATAGGCTAAACTTACCACAAAATTTAAAGTATTACTCCTTGGAAACTTAGTAATGAATGGAACCACTCACTGCTTCCTACGGACAGAATGCTCCCGGCCAGCGCGGGAGAGTCAAGGGTGGGCTTTATGTAGCAGTGTGGGGTGATAACATACATATGAACTAGGAAAAATTCCTAAAAACCTGAGCCCTGAGCTGCAGTGACCCTGGTGAAACCAAATACCAGCAAAACTTTTCCTTTTTATTTATTAGCAGAAATCACCAAGATGTTTTCCCATACCTTTATTTTCTCTTTTGTCTATGTAAAAACTGTTATTTTGTTTATATACTATTTTAACACAAAAAGCAAAAATATTTAAAAAACTAATCTGGTTCATTTTTATTGGTGGAATTGGAACCCCCCAAAATAAACACATTTTCAAAGGGAATTGAGAAAGATTCCTAATTTCAAATGACTCGCTAGCTTTTTATTTACTGTGTTCTTCTGGGATAGAGCCTACTTTCTGAAGTGCAATCTATATATACATATTTTTTGTTATCTCAGTTAAATGCAGCTTTCCTAGCAGTATTTTTTACTTTATGCAGTATGTAATGTGTCTTATCTTGATGAAAAAATAAATACTGCTTTTGAAAGAAGATACTCTGAGTGATTATTCAGAATTCAGGTGAACTAAAAGCCGTGATTTACTGGAAGACATTTCCGCAACATGACACCATCCGTGCTAGGTATCCTTGTGAATTTTAGCAGTCGTTCCGAGGAGCATCGGGGAAGTACTGAAGTGCAATTTTGGGATAATCGAGTTTGAACCCCCGAGCTGGGAGAAGCTGACAGCTTCTTTGCGAAGCAGCAGCAGCGTGACAGCAGCACAGCATTTCTGATCACCGGATTAGGGCCCTCTCCCGGACTCGGTGCTGGTCTCAGCCCCTGCAGGCTTGGCTCAGCTCCAGCAGAGATGTCCTCGCTTGTCCTACTGAAGCTGCTCCTTACTAGCAAAGGAAGTTCCTGCTGGGAGCTCCGCGTCTCACCTGAACGAGGGCAGAGCTAAGCATCCAATTCCTGTGTGCAGGGCAGCTGGAGGAATCTAAAGCCCCTCGAGACGGGGAAATTCAATTTGACCTTGTGAGTTTGGACATTTCCCCCAGCTTTGGCAGAAGCAAATTTTGTTGTATTGCATCTAGAACATAACTTTCCTAGCTTTGATAACTGACTTTCAATTTAAGGTTCTTGTGTTAAGCTAAAGCTGCCTTAGGCCTGGATCTTGGACTGAAAAAGGAAAATTAGCAAATTTTGAAATTTTTTGAAAATGAAAATTTTGCTAAATTAATTCTTCACTAGCTAGATGCCCTGTCTGATAAGGGAAACAGAGATAGCATACTGTCCGGCGACCCAGCTTTGCAGCCTGTCCTCATGCATGTGCACCTTGTTCTGTATGGTGATGCCACCAACCTGGAACAGTCAGCCGTTCAGATGAGCTTATTTATCCCCTTCGGTTTGGTCCTTGTTACTCAGAGAAATAATTCATTTCCCTTCCCTTTTCAAAAAGACAGTCAGAAAAGACATTTCCTAACAAAGGAGGCAGTTCTCTTGTGTACAGTGAACAACAACATATTTAATGGGTGAAGGAGACATGTTTTGCCCTTCAGAAATGCCCTGAATATGCTTTGTAGATGGCAGTTCAGCAAGTGCTAAGTGTTCAAGGATGGAATAAAGCTCCTCCCATCTGGCATTGCTATGTACCTATATAACTCATGGCTAGCTAAAATTATCAGTTTGTCCTTGTGCCTACATGACTGAAAGCTTTTATAAATCTGCAACATGAAAAGTAGCTCTGTCTCGTCAGCTGAATCATAGAATCACAGAATTTGTTGGATTGGAAGGGACCTTTAAAGGTCATCTAGTCCAACTCCAAAAAAGTATATGGTAAAAATATATGAAAAGTTATATGGTTCCTGAGGTCATTCAGGAACTCACCATTACCTTTCGTTAACAAAAATATATTTTTTAAAGTCTTCTCCCCATTTCTGAAGAACACAGAATCTTTTTCTAGCTGATTTTAAGATCTGCAACAGCTGTAAAAATACTTCCCTGCAAATTCATTTAAGATTTCCCTTGCTCTTTTCTGGAGTGCATTCCCCAGTCACACTGCTGTAATGCGAATTCAACAGATGTCCAATTTGTACTTACTCTCCCAGGGACTCCAGTGCAGCAGCTAATGAAATGCAGAAATGAGTATTCTGGTCTCTCATTGTAGGAACTCTAACTTTGTTTATTGATAGTCTTGGTCAAATATGCTGAAATACATAACATCCATAATTTATTTGGTCATTCATTGATGGGCCTTGAAAGTCTGCCTGAAGTGTTTAAAGTGCAAATTCAATTTTGCATTTATTTTCAAAGACTTCTTTAAGAAACAGGATTTCCAAACCAGCAAATATTCTGCCATGAATAGTAGAAAGGGAGTATTCTAGGTTTTAGACTATCTTCAAAAATTGATTTAACTTAAGACTTGGTCTGAAATTCCTTTATAGGTAGCAAAAAAGATATTTCAAAACCTGATTTTTGAAACAGAGTTTCAAAACCTCATTTACGTATTACTTATAGAAAGTTGCTGTGACACAGACATGCTTTAATAAAAATGGAACTAGTTACGTAATAGCAGTTACTGCATTAGATGCTCCAATTTCAAGCTGACAAAGGATTCCTGCTTCAATTGAAAGAATTTCAGTTTCAGAACCAGTACGAAGAGAACAGGTTAAACAGAACCGGGTTTATCAATTTTCCTTTCAAATATTTTGATATAAAGGGTGGTGACATAAGAAAAAGCACTTAACTTATATTCATTGCATTTTATTAGGTAAGTAATAGGAGCAGACGTATTAACCTTTTTGTTCTGTGTTTGAGTTTGGAGACCATCATCTCAAGTAGCAGGTGCACTGAGATGAGCTCTCTCAGCTCAGTCTGAAATCAGTTTACTCCTTCCAAGATGAATGTGGTCTGGAGAACCACCCTTCATATCAATACAATTCTGTCAAATCTTTCTATCCACTGTCATAGTCAAAGCCTTTTACCAAACAAAGAACAAACAAGTCAGTTTGGTTTGGTAATATGATATTTCCACTTGTATCTGGAATATGAAGAAAGAGCATTCCCTCCCCAAAAATGAAAAGCTATTATGCATTGAATAATCACAGACTGGCTGGAGCAGGAAGGGACCTCTGGAGATGATCTTGTCCAACCCTCTGTTCAAAGCAGTGTCACCTATGGCAGGTTGCTCAGTAATGTCCAGTTGGGTTTTGAATTTCTCCAGGGATAGGGGCTCCACTCCATTACTAGTCTTTATGTAGAGCAAGGAGAAGGATTTAGTTTGTTTTGACAAACTTTTTGGAAACAAGAGACAGAGAAAAGCCTGACAAAGTCGTGGACCTCCACCGAGGCCTGTGGCTCTGGGGAAACTTTCCAGCCGTCGATGACCAAGCCCTTCTCCCTGCCAAGGTAGGCAGGATTTCAAGCTCCTAGCCCCACACTCACTGAACAGTATCAGAGGTGTGATAATTCAAGGACCAGACAGAGACTCATATCTTAGGTGGTAAGGGGGGGAAAAGCCAAACATCCCCACAAGAGGATTTTCCCTCAGGGTGTAGTAAATGTCTGGTTCATTAATAACAGAGACACAACTTGTTAGCTTACATGACTAAAGGCTTGTCCCCTGACACGAGAAGGAGCAGAGGGACACACTGGCACAGGACGGAGCCCCAGTCACCTCATCAAACCAATGGAGCACCTGACCCCCTCATGCCCAGGCTGACCTGGGGAGTCTCAGCCCAGGGCTGGGTCACCCTGTCACCATGAGCCAACGGGAGAGGGTCCTCATCACCCCACAGACGGAGGGGTGATCGCTGCCAGGGGCATGGGGACCACCATCGGAGGGCAGGGAAGGGTATTTCAAGGTTGCACAGGACTTATTATGGGATGTTCTGGGGAGGATGGGGAAAGGGAGGATCAAGGTGGTTTGGGAAGGAGTGAGCAGGAAAGCAGTGGGATAAGGGGCCACAAAGGGCTGGTCACGTGCAAGCAGGGGCTGGTCAGTGCATCTGCCTGGCCGTGCCCTGTGTGTGCCCAGTGCAGTCTGTCCTGGCCTCTCAATAAACCCCATTTCTAGCCATTTTCCCAGGTGAGGGGCTCTGTTCTGTGTGTGGGGGTCTCAGTGACAGCCCCTGGGGTGGGACAGAGGCTGGAGGCCCATGTGTCCATGGTGCCCATGACTGGAGAGACCAAGTTGCCTTCTGGAGGGACCAGAGGGTCCAGACCAACTACCTGAGGGACTGTGGGGTCTGGGGGTCTACTGAGACCCACCTGCACGTGTGTGTGTGTCTACGGGAAGATGTGCTTGGCCTCACTGCTGGCTGGACGTGGGTGCACGGAGCTGCGGCAGCCTCACCTCCAGCAGGCCACCAGACTCAGCAGTCACTAACACCGTTCAGCAAGCCATCACCGGGGAATCTTTCATCAACTGTGAAAAGATCGGAGACTGCAGTATTTCACGGCTTCCAGCTAGATTTTCTCATTAAGTAAGTAGGAAGGCAAATTGTCCAGCTTTACTGGAATACACAGGCTGGGCTGCAGCACAGCCCCCAGAGCATCCTCCTGAACTCAGAGAGCACCTGATATAAAAGAGGCCTTCATTAAACCCTTCCAATACCCGACAGATGGCATTCATTGCAACCTTTACATCAAAATACCAGCCCTTGGATTCTGTAGCTAATTTATTTCAAAAGGTCAGGCAAGGATTTGTGTGCCCTCAAGGAATCGATTGCTTTATAGGAAGCTGCAGTTTCAGTATTCAAATAACCCCACATAGGCAAAATGCTGCATTTTCCCAGTTAAACTGTATCTGAACACCAATTACACAGCTGATTATTAAATGAAGATAAGACATGCAGGCTTCCATGAAGAAGACTAATTGTTTTTTTTTCAATTAAAATGAAGACACTTGGGTCCAAATTAAGACCCTGACAAGGAAAGGTAAGCAAATTAGTTTCCTGGAGAAATGCAGCTACTGCATACCTGAAATCTGCAGGAGTGAACAATGAAGGCTCAGTCAGCAATTTTAGTAATCAAAATGAAAGTATCCCTTAAAAAGTCCTTCTACACAAAGCTAATTCAAGGAGTAAATGAAAACTAGTCCTTGCACTTTCATATCACTAGCTGATTGCACTGAGCTCTGGCCAGCACCAAGTGCTTTTTATTTTATCTGAGTACACAAGTACTTTTGTCTGACAAGCATTTTAACAAGCTGTGCAACTTTACCCAAATACGAAACTGCTTTCTTTGCCCTCCACAGCAGTGCCTATTGAAAAACAGAGACCAAGAGAGTACTCCCTGCATAGAGCCGAGCTCATTTTGCATGGACGTACAAATGTCTCATGGAAAAAAAAAGAAAAAAAAACAAAAAACAAAAAACCAAAAAAAACCCCAAAACATGAAAACATGTTTATAATGATTTGCATATAGGCTGACAGAGTTTTCTTGTTGCTGGCATGTGTTTAAACACAACAATTAGCTTTTAGACTTCAAAATACAATGCTGTATATTCATGTAGGACCCTACTGAATAATCATCGATGGCTACAAGTTGTCAAAATGATAGCCCACATATAAACTATGTCTGTGGGACATCTGCTAAATGAACTGTTACTCCCATTGATGCCTCACGACTTTTCCACTGCATTATTTCCTCTAAACTACACAGTGTCTGATACCTGGTGACAATGGCCTTCAGGGACATAGAAGGAGACAATCTACAACTGGTTTGATGAAAGAAGCAGCCTGACATAGTTGCTTGTTTAGCTTATGAAACTGAAGACTGACACACAATATTGATATTTACTCTCCATAAAACCTGTACAAGCTATATGACTACATGGGTGCAGCATAAAATAGGAAAAAGTTGCCTACAGGTAAATGCAGGCTGGAAATTTAAGAAGACCATGCTAAAACCATGGAACTTGAAGAAAACTCATGGAGCCTGCATGCTTCAGGAAAACCAAATTATCTGTGTGGTCCTTGAAAACTACCAAGGACCTTATGATCTTTCCTGAATGTAGAGCACCTGATACGCTACTGAATAACTGAGAAAATTGCTGTGCAATAGTGTATGATATATTACAGTGAAGTTGTGGGTTTTTTCCTAGTCTCAGAAAGTTTTCTGGGCAATTTCTTTAACTGCATTTGGTTCAAAGCAGATGCTTCTCCTTCATTTAATCCAAACCAGAGCAATACTGTAACAAAATGCATCTTGCTAATATGTCTGTGTGTATAAATATAGCCATGTGTGCATATATATAAATAAATATATATTACACTTCTTTATTTTTCATATACATGTGTATAAGCTTTTCCAGCAGTTTTAACTCCAAGTTAAAAAACAACAGGAAAAATTTTAAATCCTACTCCATCAAGATAAAATTCATCAGCAGGCAAAGAGAAATATTATTCTTACACTATAGCTAAATTTTCTGTCTTACTTGAAAATCCCTAAAGGCTTTTAATACAAGTACTATGCAAAACCCTCTCATTTTTCTCCCTCCAAGGCTTCTCTCCTCATCCAAGTTTCCATTGCTCATACAGGAAATTTTGAGAAGACTGCTCAGTGCTAAGACAGTTACTGAAGGCTGTTAGTCATAGTTCATTGAAATTCTTCAGCTGAATTTCTTTTCATGAATTTTGCAGTTTTGCTGCTTCTGCACAAATCTTGAAAGATTGCTAACAGCCATGCTTTGTCTTTTGGGTGCTTAAATCTACAAGACATCAAAGAACTGTGCCTTGATGGAGAAATGCAGCGCATAAGAGATGAGGAAGTTTTACACGTAGCTCTGCCAAAGGCTTTGAATTAGGCATTGACGTTGACCTCAGACATCTGTTAGAAGAATCCAGAGGTCTTACTGTCTCAAGATACTAACAAAGCCTGAAGATCTTAGGGAAATGGTGAACTGCATGAAAACCTGAACTTCCTCCTTACAATCATAGAATCATGGAATGGTTTGGGTTGGAAGGGACCTTAAAAGATCATCTACTTCCAACCCCCCTGCCCTGGGCAGGGACACCTTCCACTAGACCAGGTTCCTCAAAGCCTCATCCAACCTGTCCTTGAACACTTCCAGGGATGGGGCATCCACGACTTCTCTGGGCAACCTGCTCCAGTGTCTCACCACCCTCATAGTAAAGATTTTCTTCCTAATATCTCATCTAAATCTACACTTTCAGTTTAAAACCATAACCTCTTGTCCTATCACTACACTCCCTGATAAAGAGTCCCTCCCCATCTCTCCTGTAGGCCTGAAAGGTTGCAGTAAGGTCTCCCTGGAGCCTTCTGTTCTCCAGGCTGGACACAGTACTCCAGGTGGGGTCTCAAGAGAGCGGAGTAGAGGGACAGAATCACCTCCCTCAACGTGCTGGTCATGCTGCTTTTGATGCAGCCCAGGATATGGTTGGCTTTCTGGGCTGCAAGTGCACATTGCTGGCTCATGTTGAGCTTCTCGTCAACTAACACCCGCAAGGCCTTCTCCTCAGGGCTGCTCTTAATCCATTTTCCACCCAGCCTGTATTTGTGCTTGAGATTGCCACAACCCACATGCAGTACCTTGCATTTGGCTTTGGTGGATTTCATTACATTTGCACAGGCCATCTCTCAAGCCTGTCCATTTCCCTCTGGATGGCATGCCTTCCCTCCAGCGTGTTGACCACTTCACACACCTTGGTGTTGTCTGCAAACTTGCTGAGGGTGCACTCTGTCAGGGCTTTACATTTTCTAACCTGATCCCTGGCTCCTCAGACTATTTCTCTGTATTCTTCCCAGGCTACCTGTCCTTGCTTCCATCCTCTGTAGGCTTCCTATTTTTGTTTGAATTTGTCCAGGTGCTCCTTATTCATCCATGAATGGACGGAAAAATGGATGGAAAAAACACCTCCTGGTGTTTTTGCCTGATTTCCTCTTTGCTGGAATGCATCACTACTGATCTTGGAGGAGGTGATTCTTGAATATTAACCATCTTTCTTGGGTGCTTCTTCCCTCCAGGGCTTAGTCCCATGTTACTGTACCAAACAGATCCCTGAAAAGTCCAAAGTCTGCTCTCCTGAAGTCCAGGGTAGTGAGCTTGGTGTGCAACCTCCTCATCACCCTAAGGATCTTGAATTCCACCATTTCATGGTCACTGCAGCCAAGGCTGCCCTTGAGCTTGACATTCCCAACCACCTTGTTGGTGAGAACAAGGTCCAGCATGGTACCTCTCATTGATGGCTCCTCAGTCACTTGGAGAAGGAAATTATCATCAACGCATTCCAGGAACGTCTTGGATTGTTTATGACCTTACCATATTTCACTTGCAAAGGGCAACACCTTGAGCAGTAACTCCTTCAAAACCTTCCAGCACTATCATTTTCATCTAAGGTGATAACTAGTCCTGGGTTCATAGACTTACAACCTATGCAGAGAGGAAGACTTAAAATAGTTATCCAATACGTACCACATCAGCCTTCACTCGACAGAATTGGAAAAGACACACAGAGGATGAACGATGAGTATGAGCCTTCTTTCCTCTAAAAGCAGCAAGAATGTTAGTTTGGCCTCAAGAATCTCTGCTTCAATTCGATATTGTGATTATACATTACTTCTCAGTTATTGCCACAGGAAAATTAACTGGGTCTTTGGCCTGGAAACCTATCAATGTTGAGATGTCTGATAAGACGGGGCATTCCTCTGACTAAATGCCTGTCTCTGGCCCAGACTTTATCCCCTAAGCGTCACAGGAGAGAAAGAGGTCCATGCAGGGCATCTTCCCTGACCCTAACATAGACATCTAAACCTGGCCATGGATGGAGAACAGAGAGGAACAAGCACTCCCTTGCCAAGACTAGACAACAGCCCAGTTCAGGGCGAGTGCTACGGCTAACCCATCCCAGGTTTCTGTCCTGCTAACTAGCAAGTGCACCGTGAGGAGTAGGGACTAGTGATGCACAGGAAAAACAGCTCACACAAGATAATGTAGAAGGGCTAGTTTAAGTCCTACTTTTATGAAGGTTGAAGGCTGATCCCAGCAGACACATTTGTAGATGGAAAACTGAACAACTGAGCTGAGGAGTCACCAGTAACTAAACACACCACTCCCTGAGCTTTGAAGAAAGGTCATCTAGATTTACTGTTCCTACTTGATTAGGTAAAGATTCTGCACCTCTTACTTCTAACACAGTGTTTTAACATGTTATAGTTACACAGGTTTGAACTGAAATATGATGTTAAATACAGTTATACATGTTAAATATGGTGTTGATATGCCATTTATAAGACCAGGATGCAGAGATACTGGCATGCTTTGTAGATGGTAAGGTAAATCTAAGCACAAGCACGTTATTGCACTGCAAATAAATCATTTTTTCATTGGAGAAAATGAATGATACAATGCAATTTACTCACACTGCCTATTCCAAGGCAGTGTTTGCCAACTATACTGACTACAATGATTACATCATCCGTTACTTCATGCTAAAATCTGGTGAAACTAAAAATACATGATAGATCACTGCAACGTCCTCTCCTCTGTCTATTGGGAAACAATGGTCTCTATTCACTTCCCAGTGATGACTGAATGGCAGGATGCAATATAACAAAGAAGTCATGAAAACTGCAGAAAACATGAACTTCCCACCTATTAATTCTGAACTGTTAGGACAGGCTGAAGCAATGGGCAGTTAAAAAGTACATTTTAACTGATAATGGGAAGACTAAGTTCCCATAAAAGAATTATTACAAGACAATGTACGAGTGGCTGGGAAATCTACCATGCCCAAACGTTGTTTGGAATTCAGCTGAAATGGATGGAATGATGCACAGGAAACTATATGAATTCCTCTTTCCTTCGGGAGAGATGGCAGATGGATTTATCACGCTTGTAGAGTACTAATTCTTTTCAGGCATACAGTGTCATATATCATGTCATTCTTGGCATGGATCATTACAATTGTTTCTAGAGAGCATCCTATAGGAAAACCTCAGCTCCCAAGCTTAGTTTGGGTACAAGCTCACAACTCACAGCTTGATATTTCTAACTGTTATTTCTAATCCAATACAACTGTTTTGCTCCAGTTTTTTTCAGGTCCCTCCATAAGAGGCAGTATTCAGAAGCAAGATTTCATTACACACCCTTCTCCATATTTATTTTTTTTCCCACTGGATTCACAAGTTAGCTGATTCTGGTCCACAAAGAAACAATTATTGTTTCTGCTGTAGTCCTGCTGATTATTTTACATTATACCCTGAATGCAAGAAAGATTTTTTGGTGAAATGACAGGGCAAAACTCTCTGTGCAATTCAGAACAGCCATGCTTCACCTAAGCCAAAGATTCCAGCTTGTGCTGAATGTTTATTTACGTGCATCAATGTGATATTGCCACAAGCTAGAAAAACATTCTAAGTGCCCATATCCAAAAATGAATACAAATCAGGATTTCAGTTTCCTGAAACAACTTTCTTGAAGTGTGATATTAGATGGAAAAATAGTGAAACTTAGAAACAGTTGTGATACCCTCCCCACAAATATTTATATTCTGTAGAGGTTTTCCCAAGAGGGCGAAGATAGAATCTCACCCAAAACCATTTTTCTGAGAAAAACTTCCGAATTTTAAACAGGTTCATTTCCAACCTGTGTACGGCGGTGATTTGCAAGCGCTGATCACACCTACTCTTCCTGCAGCAACCTTGCTCAGTCCAAACCTCATTGGCATTGGCCAGTGCTCGCTCATGAGCAATGAGTGCCAATAATAACTGCTGGAAAAGGCTGAACTGCGGAGAATTCAGGGAAACTGCAGACATTGCAGATGTAATGACAGAAAACGAGCACTCACAAGATCTTTATTTTTTTTTTTAAAGTGACGTAGAAGTTCTGATTCTGGTTTCCAAAAATTTAAATATATATATATTTTTATTTATCTGGAAGCTGTCTAGTCTAGCTGATTACAAATTCCCAGTCACATTAATGGACAAAATGGATATTGAAAATCACCTTTGAAAATCTGAATTTTTGTAGATTCCAAATATGTTAATTTAGTTAATGTTGGTCCCACTGTAGTGCGTGATGCATCACCACAAAGCCTAAAGTAATAATTCAGCAGGACAA
Organism: Fratercula arctica; assembly: GCA_947846985.1. Lineage (NCBI taxonomy): Eukaryota > Metazoa > Chordata > Aves > Charadriiformes > Alcidae > Fratercula > Fratercula arctica. Next base: position 16,206,939 of record CANTUZ010000001.1, on the reverse strand, counting down.
CATGGGGAAGATGAGCAATATGAATTTGAGAAGAGATTTTAGGTTGAGTGAACCCATGGTGCAGTAAGCCTGACGGGAACTGTGTAAAGACCGAAAGCTGTGATGATTAACTCCCCATGACATTCAGGTATCACAGAGGGTAGGACTGATCTTATTAGTTGAGGAATGGGTCAAGTAGCATGTTATAAATTATCCTTTGCTCTCCCAAAAATCTTCTCTGTGCTTCTTACTGTGCTAAAGAAATCCTAGATTGCAGAGAAACAAATGCTAGAAGCCTTGCAGGAATTAAAGTGCAAGAGAGTTACTGTGGCATCTTATTTTTAATGCTGTATTTCTTAGCAGTACTGGCAGCTTGATAGAGAAGATAGCATTTAATTTGGTGCTGCTTTCAAACTGTGGAGAAACTCTGGATTAATTTTGTTTTGACCTAGTAAACAGGAATAGTTTCTGGACCCTAAAAGCAGCTTGTGCTGTAGTTTATTTCTCAAAAGTTTTGTTTGTTTTGTTTTGTTTTGTTTTTAATTATACACATTAAATATCATAAGTGACCTTAAAAATATTATATGTGAAATTATTTGAGACAGAAAACAACATTTGCCAGAAAAACCATTTGCAAGACCTGTGTCGCAATAAGGAAGAAATAGCGATACACTCTTTTTATATACAGAATATATAAAGCATCAAGGTTCTGAAGTTTAAAAGATTTTTGATTTTAGATATAGCTTTAAAGAAAAAAGAGAAGTGCTGGAGGTGGAGAAGCGTCCACAAGCTGGAAGCTAGAAGGAAAATTCATCATAAACTGGCAAAGAGATTAATTTGAGTGCTGTTCATTCTGGTTTGGTTTCGTGGAACTGAGTCTGTCCAGAGGCTAGAGTTTCAATCTCTGAATCTCAAAAAGATTTGTTTATCACCGAAGTTCAGCAAAGCTTGTGTGTGCATGCTTAAGTTAATTTCTTGAAGGTAATGAGATTTGGTAATGTTGTCACTTTGACTTTGGAGAGTTCATGCTTCATCCAAAATGCTAAGTTCCAGTATCTTTTATATCACTCCAGTGGACATTAGTTTCTTCTGCTTCCCCTCCACTGTGGTTAACACTTACATAGTCATGCAGTGAGATAGAATATGGAATGATCTGGATGAAAATTAACTGAAAAGAAAAAAAAATCAGAATCAGCTCTCTTACCTGGTAGGAAAAACTGGCTGGGTGAAGGCAGGACCACCCTGTTCCCTGACAGCATAGTGCCAAGCTCGTTAAACTTTATATTCTTGCATTCAGAAGTAAATTCTTTACTGAAAACTTGTCAGTTTTAATAATTAACAATTTTAGATAACTAAACTCGAGGGGTTATTGCTTACTGTTTACAGAAGGAAAGAAGGAAGGCAGGAAGGCAAGTTGGTTAGAGGGAGAGGGACACGTGTATTACCAAAAAAAAAAAAGAAAAATCTAATGCTTAAGAAAAGAGCTGCAAGTGCATGAAATTATGCAATTGCATGGAATTGCAATGGCACAAAGTGAGACAATTTTGAACAACTGTAAAAATTCAGGAAGTTGAAAAAAATTTAATGTTCAGAAAATGATCAGTCTGCCTTTAATACCCTTTTGATTACATCTTTGTGATCCAAGAAATACCACCTGCCATCAGGAACAATAGCCAGACCGGACATTAGTGTTATTAATGAAATGTGATATTTTTTCTTGTTTGAGTGTTCATAGCAAAACATATATTCATTTACATATGTAATTAAATGTTACCTGCCACCCCTGCTGGCTGCACTGTAAATAGTGCCAATTTGTCAACAAGTTTTGTTTGAGTAATGCTGTGCTGCAGTCAGCAAATGATTCTTAAAGCTCTGCAGTCAGAAGAAATATGCTATGAGTTTTGCACAGTCTTTAAAAGAGGTAGAAACTTTATCCACCTTATTAGTTGCCAAAAGTACACATTACGACTTTGGATTTTGGGGCAGGACTCTGAACAGCTTGCCAGAGTAGTACTGTCTGAGCAACCAACACCGGAGCCCTCCACAGAACCTACAGAACTTTACTACACACAGGAGGGGTGTGTTTTATTGCCAATAAAAACATGATTTCATTAAGAAGCTTTATCATATGCAACGTTACATAAACTATCTTTTTTTCACTGCACAAATTCCCATTGAGATCAATTGGGCAAGTGTCCAATTCCCAGAGTAGGGATTCTCAGTAATAAACAGAATATGAAAAAGCAGAAAATAGTTGTATTTCAAACAAATTATGATTTCTAGCTAGTGTCTGGCATTGCCTTTGAAGAATCCCGTTTCCCTGCTAAAGTCCAAAGTCACAGTTCTACAGCCCCAAAAGGCATCCGAGTACTCTCAGGAGTGTCTCAGGGCTCTTCCACCCCAGAACGATGCCGAGAACTGCAAAACAAGTTCCACGTCAAGCAGAAGGGAAGTTTTCAGGGTAGCAGATCCCAAGTAACAGGAAATATCTTTTCTGCTCATACTCACTGAGAAAAAAGTAAGACTGTAGTTAGTTAATGCTACTAATGGTATTGCACTGTATTATTTTTATGTACACCCCATTATTCTTCCCATATGGTATATTTGATGCAATACCAGTAGGTACCTATCTAAATCCTGTTACTATCAGTGATTCAGGCTCTCTATTCAGTTCTGTAGAATTGCAAGAAATTAAAATACTGTGCATGTGTTCTAATAGTAAAATGATAGCTATGTAAGTGGCTTATTTACTGGGGTGGAGTCAGATTTGCCCAGCTGAGTAGAAGCTAAGTTCATTTAATTTTCTATGTGGATGCTGAATTTTACTGAGTTCTGTCATCCCTCCTTTCCTCTTTGCTTCTATCAAATATTTTTCTTTTTGTTACCTGCAGTTTCAACTACTATTAGCTCTCTCTTTATTTTATAGCTTGGATAACAACACTGCATGTCTTTCTAGGCTTCATTTTGATAATCTCCTGAGATGTCCTCTCATCACTGCTGTACAGGAGGAGGGAGAGCTCTGATGTTTGCAGACACTCATTCTTACAATGACCAAAATGAAGAACAGAGATGAATACAGCAAAGATGGATCTTCTAAATGGCTGCAAAGCATTAAGATGAGAAGTTTGACAGGTACAGGTGAAGTTTTCTTGATCTGAGGTCAAGGAAATCAGTAAAAGACAGTTTCCATTTCTGCAATCCATTGCAGAGCACAAAGAAGGAAAATATTTATTCAAATTACATTTAGGCATGGAAGTTTGGAATTCGTGTAAACCACAGGATCCCTCTGTAGTCAACAAGGGTGAGATTTAGATGTGTAGATGTCCATAATGTAAGCATCCACAATTAAATCAATGATAAGAACATCCCATATATAACCAAGAGAGAGAAACAGGCAACCTGAAGTGGATTACTACATTTAGTCAGAAGAACTTTGCTCCAAAAATGCTTATTTCCCTACATCAGATTCAAAAAGATTCTTGGTATCTGCGCTGTAGACCTCTAACAGGTGAGATGAATCCCACTGTAAGAGTCAAAGGTGCCTCTGGGGTGGGATGAAGCACCCGCTGGAGAAAGGAGTGTGTGGCTTGCGGTCTCTTTCTCTGTTCCTATCTTCCTTTACTGGATTTAGTAGTAAAGTATAGCTTCTGCCTTAGACACCTATGTTAAATATCTGACTTTAAAAATTAGTGCATTATCTGGAGACTGTACAAGCCATAAATTTCATAAATAGTATGACATTTAATCACAAAAATTTAGTACCCAAGTCCATATTTAAATTATTGTTTTCGCTATTCTTTCAAAGTTACTGAGTTCATGCAGCTGTTTGTTTTCTGGAGAAAGCATATGTTCTCAGCATTTATACCTAAACTGTCTTCATTTTGTTTCTAAGAAGTCCACTGAGGCTAAGAATACGCAGTGCCAATGTAATCTGACGTGAACAAAAAACAAACTGTTGAAAGGGAAATAACGTAAACAAGATACACTGGTGAATTCTCTGCAAGACTGTAAACATGGTACCTTACCCAGAGGTCAGTGCTAAGGCAGCCTTCATCGTTGACCTGTAGGCTGAGAAAAGGTAAAACCTTAGAAAATCTGTGAATGACACTAAATTGGAGGTGGAAAAAAAGGGACTATGTAAGACAGTGCATTATAGAGTCTCAGTTCTGAAGGACCTTGACAGGTTTGAGAACTGGGTCATCAGAAATCACATGGAGTTCAGCAATTGGAAGTGCAAATCTCTGTGCCCAGGTGGACTAACCCTGTCCACCAGTACAAGCTGGGAAACCACTATAGCAGCCGTGCTTAAGAGTACAGGGAGATACTGTCGGCACCAGGCTGAACATCAGTCAACTATGTGCTTTCAGTGCAAATACTGCAAACTACATCCTGGGATACCTTAGGGTGACTGTCATCAACAGAAGAGAAGGTTGTGTCCCTCCACATTTACCACTGATAAGGCAACACCAGGAATCCTGTGCCCAGTTTTAGGCTCTCCTAGTTCAAGAAAAATATTGAGAAACTGGAGAGAGTCCAGTGGACAACTATGAAGATGGTGAGGGACCTAGAGCTCATAGCCCATAAGGAAAGGCTGAGGAAGGTGGACTTGTTTAGTCTGATGAAGAGGAGACTGAGGGAGAACCTAATTGTTGTCAGCATCTGCTCAAAGGAGACTTACAGAAGCAGCAGAGGGAAACTCTTTTCGGTAACAACAGATGGTGTAACGGAGCAGAAGTCACAGTTCCTGGCTTGAGAGATTCTGCCTTGACATATGGAAAATCTGTTTCACTATTACAGCAGTGCTGCCCTGGCACAGGCTGCCCAGAGAGGCTGTCAAATCTCCATCCTAGGAGGCTTTCAATACTCAGCTCAGTAAAGCCATGCAGCCATCACCTAGTGTCAGCAATAGTCCTATTTTGAGCAAGAGGTTCGACAAGAGGACTCCAGAACCTCCTCCTAACCATTTAAGTGACTCTCTAAGATTTCCATGTAGTCCTGATGCACAGGAAAAGTAAGAATGACTGAGGACTTTTCAGAAGTCAGTTAAGTAATTTCAAAGCCTTTTAAAATTATACCAGTTATGAAGGACTTAGGGATGTTAGTTGATGAGAAGCTCCACATGAGATGACAATATGCACTTGCAGCCCAGAAAGCCAACCACATCCTGGGCTGCATCAAAAGTGCAGCCAGCAGGTTGAGGGAGGTGATTCTGCCCCTCTGCTCTGCTCTGGTAAGACCCCACCTGGAGTACTGTGTGCGGATCTGGGGGCCCCAACATAAGAAGGACATGGACCTGTTGGAGCAAATCCAGTGGAGGGCCATGAAGATGATCAGAGGGCTGGAGCACCTCTCCTGTGAAGCGAGACTGAGACAGTTGGGGTTGTTCAGCCTGGAGAAGAGAAGACTCCGGGGAGACCTTATAGTGGCCTTCCAGTACTTAAAGGGTGCCTACAGGAAAGATGGGGAGGGACTCTTTAGCAGAGAGTGTAGCAATAAGATGAGGGGTAGCGTTTTTAAACTGAAAAGGTAGGTTTAGATGAGATATTAGGAACAAATTCTTTCCTCTGAGGGTAGTGAGACGCTGGAGCAGGTTGCCCAGAGAAGTCGTGGATGCCCCATCCCTGGAACTGTTCAAGACCAGGCTTGAACACATCCTCAAGATGGGGCTTTGAGGAACCTGGTCTAGTGGAAGGTGTCCCTGCCCAGGGCAGGGGGGTTGGAAGTAGATGATCTTTTAAGGTCCCTTTCAACCCAAACCATTCTATGATTCTATGAAAATGGTAACTGATTTGTATCATCTTCTTTTTCTACCTTCCTTTCCCCAGTACAGATCAACTGATAGATAAGACGGATAACGACTGGAGTTCAGTTGCCTGAAAACTGGTGCACAGGACCACATTTCTCAGACACCCAGCTGGGACCAGTAGATGTGAAGCAAGTTCTACAGAGTTGCAAACCCTACTGGGGAAGCATTTTGACCTTTATTTAGAAGATTCCATCCCACCTTATTAGTCAAATAATTTATTGTAAATCTGAGAAAGTACAGTGCCAGAATGGCTAGAATAATATTTGGGTCAAGGTTTTTTGTTTAAATGTGTCCTTTGTGACAAACATTTAATGCTAGTAATAATTTGCTACTGCCGATTAAAACATAAAACTGTAATATCTCATTTAAAACCATTTGCAGGGTCTTAGGACACTTCCTTCAAGTATTTGTCATCAAACACAGACTGAAAAGGAATTATGAATATCCTGGAGAGCACTACTACATTTTAACCACTATTTTCCTTTAATCCTGTAATCTGTGTATTCAAGACTGACACCAATGATTATAAATAACAGTCATCCAAATTAATAATTGTAATACTATAAATTTGGGAAGAAGAGGAAGACAGAGGATTATCTGGGCAGGGTTATAATTTGCTGGTGTGCAACTCACAGAACTGGAAGGAGAAATTAAACAGCCAGAGAAAAACAGAAGATAAGCACAGCTTTTTGTCTTCAAGATATTGCATTGACAGTATGTTTCAGCAGTTTTGAGTGCTAAAAAGACCGGAGTTGCAACAGTTAAGACATAAAGAAAATATTTATTATGAAAACCTCAAATTCACTATGAATTAGATGAATAGCTGTTATTATGCTCACACTCCAGAGGGAAAAGGGATTTGAGAGTTGACAAAGACTGAGGAAATATAGCGATTTAGCTAAGACATGGGGACTGCTGAATTTTTTCATTATTAATTCCATGTTTAAACACCTGCACTGCTTTTTCTTCCTTTGGTTGTTGGTTTTTTGTTTTGCTTTTTTCTAAAATATGAATCATCCAGAGACCAACAAAGACATAAAGATTTAACTCAATCACTGCTTATTATAGCCAGCAGGAAGCACAAAAGCTGATATGCTGGTACACACATGAACTGCCTAGCTGTCAGTTGTGCTTATGTGTCCTTGCTTCTTTGCCAGGCTATTCCAATCCTGAGTCTGATTTGATTCAGTTAAATAAAGGAAGATATTCTCACTGAATTCAGGTCTTTTCCAAGTCTACATAGAGTAATTTATTGGACCAAAATAATGTGAACAACATCGCACTCAGTTTCACTGCCTGGACTCTGGAATGAGGACCCAGAAAACACACAAATATATGGATGACTCCCAAAGACATTAAAAAGCTTTGGAGAGGTGAAGATGACAATATACAAAGAGAAGAGATCTCCTTAGATGGGGATACCAAAAATTAAACATCACACTTGAAACAGCAACACAAACACTTGAACCTGCTGTTGTGGTTTAACTCCAGCCAGCAACTAAGCCCCACACAGCCGCTCACTCACTCCCCAAGCAGGGATGGGGAAGAGAATCAGAAGAGTAAAACTTGTGAGTTGAGATAAAAACAGTTTAATAAGTAAAGCAAAAGCCATGCACAGAAGCAAAGCCAAACAAGGAATTCATTCACTGCTTCCCATTGTCAGGTGGGCATCCAGCCATCTCCAGGAAAGCAGGGCTCCATCACACATAATTGTTACTTAGGAAAACAAAACACCACCACTCCAAACATTCACCCCCTTCCTTCTTCTCAGAGATTTATGTACTGAGCATGACATCACGTGGTATGGAATAGCCCTTTGCTAATTTGGGGTCAGCTGTCTTGGCTGCGTCTCCTCCCAACTTTTTGTGCACCTCCAGTCTACTCACTGGCGGGGTTGTGTGAGGAGCAGAAAAGGCCTTGACCCTGTGTAAGTCCTGCTCAGCAATAACTAAAACATCCCTGTGTTATCAACACTGTTTTCAGCACAAATCCAAAACATAGCCCCATATTAGCTACTATGAAGAAAATTAACTTTACCCCAACCAAAACCAACACGCCTGCGTGCAATCACCAAACCAGTGTTTGCTTTTTAAAACTTCTCTTCAGAACTCCAGCAAAAAAGCAGCCGCTAACTTTCAGTGACCTTTAGCGACAGCAGCCCCATCTTTAGGGAATTGAGATTGATTTTCCACAGCTACCAGTGTAAAGACCTTTTGCCTGGGAGCATACAATGGTACCAAGGTCAGAGGATTTGAAGGCAGCAACTTTTACAGGGTTAGACTTCGGCTGTGTGGTGTTTACAGCTGCCAATTAATGTCTGCCATTTTACGCCCTGGAGCCACCTGCAGTTTCAAAACAGATTAAGCAAAGTGGTCCCCTCAGGCTCATGGGGGCAATTCTCTAAAGTGAAGTATCACACTCAAATGAGTCTGGCAGGAGGCAATACATAAATCAAAGCTAATAATGAATTACCGGTGCATTTAGTGCTGGATCTGAAGTCTTTGCACGATACAGCCAAAGTATGTGCTGATCGCTTTGTTCCTAATACTGATGATTTTGGGGGAAAGTGGGCTTATGCAAAGGAAGAAAAGAAGTTGAACTGGCTGATGGATGGGATTTCAGAGGGGGACCAGTTGTATTTCCTGTTTGAAGAATAATTTAGGGTCCCATTTCTCATTTTTTCTCAGGGTCCCACAGTGTTGAAGCAATCCTTGCTTTTAGGTAGACAGTTTAAACATAATACATACCCCCTTTCCACCACCATTTTTTCCCACATATCTTTGAGATTCTGAGCCTGTACTACTGTGAAACTAGAGTATCATTCAGCCAGACAAGAAGAAGATAGCAGAAGAAAAACCTTATATTACACTATACAAACGAATGCGGAGGTAGTGCTGCTCATATACAATATAATGAAACACCAAGAACACACAGAAGCAGTTTACTCCAATAACGCCCCTGTCGTGAAGCATAACCCTTTGGGTTTGGTATAAAGCTGAGAACATGATCACTGTAATACACTTTGGAAATTTAGCCCCATCTTTCCTTCATCTGCTTTCCATCCTGTGCTGCGTACCAGGCTATCTGAAGGGATGCGTTGCCTTACACCTGATAGTGAACACTGAGACCTTTCTATGTACTTGTAGGTGCTGAAGTCAAGATAGGACTAAATATCTTCAGGGTCTCTCTATTGTCAGTGGAAAGAAATTCTATTGAAAGACAATTGGAAAGTAATTTATTGTATTCATGCTACTGTACGATGTAAACCACTGTAGATGCAGCAGTTATGTGAATGAATGTAAATTAATAAATTAATTTACATATGAAACATTGCTTCTGTAAATTTGTGAAGAGGCTTTAACTTAATGCCTTTAATAGTCTCCTGAAGATGTTGCACTAGGTAAGATGTTTGTCCAAAGTGATCGACTGCCCAGTAGAAGTGTTTCAATTCAAAAGTGTTAAGTGGCATACAAATCCATGTAGATATATTTTCAAAAATGGGTCTGCCAGCTGGGAAAAAAAGATTTAAGTGGAGAGGCAGAAAACTGCTAATTATTTGAACCACTTAAATAGTGGGAAGTGCTGGATGCGTATTTAACGGTTTTGCACTGCGCTAATCTCTGCTGGCAGCAGAGTCAATAAAAGCTCTACAGGGAGTCTGAACACAATGTGATTTTCCTAGCCAGATAAATCTTCCCCATCCCCACTATCCTTATTATCCTCCTGACAATGCATCTAACAATTGGAATAAATGTGTAACAGAGATCTATGCTGCAGAGTGAATTTGCTCTGAAAACATTATGCAGGAAACAGCCGCAAGTGAAGGCTCAAGTTTTGTATGAGTTGCATGCAGTGCCTACTGCTCCGGGGGAAGGGAGTCTCATCTAGAAAACAGGAATGTGCATCAGTCAGGAAACCGTTTGACTTCCAAATGCATTTCTGATTCCAATTCAGTAGCTGTAAGTGCTTTCCTGAAGAAAAAAAAGAAATCCAATTGCTAACAGCTGGGGGATTATCTCAGGTGTTTATTACCTGTGTTCATCCTGATTGAAAACAAGAACAACAAAACCTGATCACAGGTATCACTTTGAATGAGAAGTGGAAATGAAATGGCAGAAACAAGAGGTAAAATAAATTGGATGAAAACAACAATTTCCTCATAATCTTTCCATGTAGGCTGCCAAATCTTGCCCCAAAGGCACTTGCTAAACTGGTGACTATTAGAATATAAACTAAAAAAAGGCCTTCCTGAATCACGCATCCCAGTCTCTGGATGTTATATTCACCCGTGTTATAAGTTGCTTCTCAGTATCTTTAACAAACTCTACCTTAAACAGAGTTGGGTTTTTCTCCCCAGTTGGAGGAGCTTTGGAAAACTGTACGTAAGCTTTAGATGTTTAGAAAATTTTTGTATAACTTCTGGCCTATTTTTACTTATAACTGATTTATACCAATTTGTTTTCCTGCCGGAAAAGTCTTAGAGTTCAAATGACTTACCCATCTCGAAAAAATATCAACCCATGTTTTTTACAACAGGCTTTTTACAACAGGCCAGCATCAGTCCCATTTTGACTACAATCATGTTCACCGGGCCATTTTGACTTATTGAAGTTTATCACCAACAACAGTTGCCTTTTCTATGTACTGCACACACCCATGAAGCAATTGGAGAAGGATTTGTTATATCTTACTTCAAATTCCCAGCACTTAACAAAGGAATCTTTTATGGATATCTTCTGGATATCTTCTGAATGTATGTCTGCTGTCAATCTCATTTCCAAGTAAGACGACTGTCCGTTTGTCTTACTGAATGTAATACTTAAGGTATGATGATTTGAATTCAGGAAGGAAAGGGATGTGAAAAAAACTTCAGTGGCTCTACCAGTTATCAGTGGTGGTGAAGACATGTTTGTTATGCTCTTCCTGTACCTCTCCACAGTGCTCAGCGTGGCTGAGACATGTTACAGTGAGAGAAAATGGCCTCCCTTTAAGGTAAGCCTGTTCCTTATGGATATCCACAGTCATAAGAGCTTGTCCTTTTCAGAAACTAGAAATAAACATTTGATGAATTAGCGATGAAATAATGTATTAGACTGACCAAACATGTTAGATGCTAGAAATATGCAGATGACTCACACTGCCCCTCCTTCATCAAGTACAGTGAAACCATTAAGGCCCTGTGCTTGGATAAGACTAACTTATGAATGAAGACACCTGCTCCAAAGAGCGCCTAATACAAATGGAGCAGAAGTGAAGCTTCCAGTTGGCCAAGCTGAGAACTGCCCTTTGACTCTTCATGACCAGTAAGTTTGTGCATCATAGCATCTACAGAGTTACCTGTCTTGACTTCATTAGAAGACTTTGTCTCACTCAGATGAGCAGTGAGTTTATTTTCATTATTTATTCCCATGTTACTTCCTTGCTAGACAGTAGCAAATTGTGAGCATAAGCTTTTAGCCTGTAGGAAATTATAGCTAATAGTAGTGTCTTAGCCATGCATGCTAACACAGCTACATCTATCTGTCTCTGTAGCCTGCATTCTGGTTTCCCACTAAATTTAAAATCACTTCCAAGGTCTTTGCATATTTCCAAGATACTTCATGGCCTGAGCTCACAAAGTGTACATAACAAACAAACAAACAAAAATCTATGTATAAACCTCTTGGTAAAATATAGCATTTGTTGATAATTGTGTTCAGCTCGTACTATGGGACTCTATAAACAGTTTAAAGCTCAGACATGCCAGAGACTGAACTGTTTTGGAGTCTGTTCTGAGACTTGAAATTCTTTTGAATTTGTCCTAACATACATAAATAAGTGGGAACCTGCACATTAAAAATGCAGACAAAAAGCAAATGTTAAGAATTACTCAGAAAGCAACACAAAATAAGATATGCCTTTGAATAAAACTGTGTTTCAACCATGTCTAGACTGCTGGGTGCAGTTCTCATCCCTACTGCTCAAAAGGGATGTTGCAGAAATATTTAAGGTTCAGAGGACAATGTGGACGATGTGTTACTCTAGAGGACAAACCAAAGCTCCTGCCTGCTGGCTGAAAGGTTGTCTGCCCATAAAAACTATGTCTAAGTGGGCAACTGATCCTGGGCAGCACAGCAGCATCTTTGACCATTCAAAATCCCCTCAGAAGAGGTCTGCTTTGCACGACTACATATCAGTCAGGTTGCTGCTCAGAAAAAAAAAAGATATTTTTTCCCCATTCTCCTCAGGCTTTGGGGGTTTTAGGCCCTAGTTCTTGATCTTCCCTTCCCTTCCCTTCCCTTCCCTTCCCTTCCCTTCCCTTCCCTTCCCTTCCCTTCCCTTCCCTTCCCTTCCCTTCCCTTCCCTTCCCTTCCCTTCCCTTCCCTTCCCTTCCCCTCCCTTCCCTTCCCTTCCCTTCCCTAAGGTCACTTTTGATCTGTGGGAACTCAAATCAGCACAGAACTTATATTTCTTTTGGCATTACCTCTTGCAAATTTCCACTCGCAAGAGTTGCCCTCTGCAAAACTTAGTCAAAACTATCACACCAGTGGATCATAACTAAACGTTTGCTGAAGAAGTGAAGGATTTGTGTGTTCAGCATCGATTGATCTCTACTGTCGTTGTCCCAAACTGTAAGATTTTCAGCAAATCCAAAATAATTAACTTCACTGGTTTAAAAAAAGAAAAATCTCATGCAACTTTTTTTGAAAATGCTGCTGGCTTTTACTGTTTTGGTCTAGAGAAAGTAAGTGATTTTTAATTGCTTGGCCACTCCTGTGAATTATGAATTTCTTGCATACTTGTTTACACAGAGCCTTGACATGGTTCACTTTCCATCTGCCCTGGTTTGAAACAGACACTGAATAGTCATCTTACAATGGAAACAATACATGTCTCCTATCTACTTTTGCAAGTTGCTTTTCTGGGCACAGGTATAACAAAACATCCACAGATTAATTTGTTCCATGCTCAGTAAAAGAGTGTTAATCATGATGAACTAATGTGATTTTAATGGGAATGTCATAAGTACCCCTATGCAAATTCTATTTTAATGTAGCAATTAATTGTACTGTGATTTCACCAAATGAGATAGCTTGCAATGCAGCATTACAGATGGTGCACTGAAATATTGTGACCTTTGATACAGACCTGTGCTATTGACAGGATCTTCATACATAAACCTGGAAACAGAGTGGGGCCAGGCAACTGGAAGGATGTACAGACCAAACTTGATTCTTTACTCTTGTTGCCTACATGTTAATTAATCCAACTGAAGGAATCAAAAGCAGGTGAGTAGATTATGGCTTGCCAATATTTGTGGTGGAGAAACCTAGTTTATAAATCATACAAGACAAGAATTCCCATTTCCCACAATGAAAAGGACCTCTGCCTCCGCTGACCAGCATGACTTATTCCTTTGCACTGACTTATCGCTACTTGCACCTTTTTCCTATTACTTGTAATATTTCAAAAAGGCAGAGACAGAACAGACCCTCCCATTCTACCAAAATGTGTAGAAATTCCCTCTGTAGTACTGATGAAACAACTGGCTCTCTTCCCAGAGAGCTAGGACAATAACAAGGGTACTGCTTAGCACCTGCATCAACAGCAGAGAAATACATGTTTGGAGAGGTGTTTTGAGGCTGACATGCTCTTATGCACACTGCTGCTCTCAAACCTCTAGTGAAGTGATCTTCTCACATCTCCCCAACACACAGGACGTCAGCCATAGCACTGCACTGGCCTTCAAAGAGAAGGGAGAGAGGGCAGAACAGTATTAAATCTTCACAGCTACTGTTAAACACAGGTGGTTGTCCTGACTCTGCACATAATTCTCCTCTGTCAAGGAAGGGAAAGGCTGGAAACAAGCACAAGCAGCAGTCAGGCTCCCTCCTGGGCATCTTCTGTCTTGTCAGCAGGAACCTGACTTGCCTTCTTGTGAGATACCCCCAGTTTTGCTAGTGCTGTGGCTTTTTTGGTGGACTTAGGGTACGTTCTGGGAAGGGAAGGGATGGGAATACTGCTATATTAAGAATGACTAGCAGAAGAAGGGGTTTCCTCAGTACAAGAGACATGGGCATGCTGGTGTGAGTCCAGCAAAGGGCCGAAAAGCTCATTTCTGGCTTGGAACATCTGTCATACAAGAAGATGAGGGAGATGGGACGGTTCAGGATGGAGAAGAGAATGGTGGGCAGGAGACCTACAGGTGCCTCATGTGAGGTTACAGAGAAGATGGACCCAGACTCTTCTCAGACCAGGATGGTTTTTCATGCCCCAGATAGACATTAGCTGATAAGCCTGAGCCCAAACTGACCCCAAAACAACACAGAAAGCTTTGCTAGCAGCTAGCCAGCCCAGAAGCCCACCATCCCCTGCCTAAAATGTTTCTTTGATGCTGTTAAAATAACTTTGAAGAAATATAACATTGTCTCAGCATTTTTAATTTTGTTACCTATTTGGTGGAAAAAAGTTCAAGGCTGCTGATGGGAAAGTGGTGTTTCTTAGTTGTTTTCTCTGCAAACCTAAAATCCTAATGATTAGTTAAAAGAAAAAAAAAAATACTATGAGGGTAAAATTAGAAAGACCACAGATCTCTACAGCTCAACGCTGCAGGGAATCAATAACATTAAATAAAGGGTGTAGTTTGTTCACTTTCAGATTTTTTAGTTACCTTAGTATTTCCTCACACATATACTTTGCAGCAGATTTTTGAACTGGTCAGCAATTGGAATGCTGAGATTAGCTTCCTGAACATGGAGCAGGATATATTTTGATTACCATGTTGATATGTTAACAAAATGAAATAATTAGAGACAAGATATTCACAGCTGTCACAGAAGCCCATTGCAAAAATGCAAATGGCAGCAGCAGAATAAAAAGCAAGTTTAAACTTCTCCCTGATCATACTTTGAGGTGTACTGCTGGGGAAATCATGCTCAATTTATTCATGGCAGGTATAAATAATTTGTACTGGTTCTTTGTATGGAATTAATTTCACCTTCTTTCTTCTTCGGTAGCAAAACAAGCATCATGTTGGCTCATAACTGTCACACAATTGAAGAAATAGTGAAAAGAACTGCTCGCAAATGACCCGTAACCTAAAATCTGCTTGGGAAAAAACTAATCAACTTAAGGAAACACCTTAATAAAAATATCATTATATTAATGAATGCAAAGTCAAATCTGTATCCCTGAAATAAAAAATTCCCAATTTCTTGAAAAAAAAAAACCCAAACCCACTACATTTAAGGGTATGAACTTGGGCAAGTGATTATCATATACTCCTCATTTTTCTCAAAAAGCTGTCTTTGAATTTGGAGTTTCCTGTATTTGTCTCTGACAAGAGGAGAAGTTGGGGAGAGTTTGAGTTAAATCCCTTCAAGGTCATTAAATGATAAAATACAACCTTTGTGGTTTGTTGTCAGTCTTTGTTTTGTTAAATAGTAACATTTCCCATTCATATAGACCACTTTTAAAGAGATCAAACTTTCTATGCGTGATGCTTCATTTGTCCTATGATAAAATCCAAAAGCCTTAGACCATTCAAATTCCCTTCTGTGATAATCCCCTTTTGAGTCAGCAGTAAATTCAGAAGCCCACCAGGCAATATTGTCTCTTTTCTATATTTCCACTGAAATGTGGTATACTTAATTTGTATATACAATGTAACAATATATTGGTGTACATATATAACGCATCAAGATGCTTTCCTTTCTTGGTTTGCTTGGTTGGTTTTTCTGGTGTGCAATAAATTATGTTGCTTTTGTTGTCTATGTCCTTGTGAATTCGCTAATCCTCAGCTGCACTGTTCCTGCTAAAATTTTCTGATTCCCTTCCTTTGGATCCCTGTGTAGTTTATGTGTGCTCCTTAAAAGCATTTTCAGAATTTCAGCGCAATTTCTGAAAGCTGTTTTATTTATTCACCATAATAAAATCAAACCTGCAACGATCAACAACCTGATTCACTTCCCATTTAAAAAATGGCATCTTCTATTAATATTTATGAAGGTATTATGGACATTTTTCTCCATGTATTCATAGAAAACTAGCAGATTTTTCTCCCAAGTGATACCGAGCATGTGTTACTGTACAGCTATATAGTCAAGCAATGTTCAGCCTTTATTTAATCTTATGTAGCAGTGCATTCCTAGATGGTTTGGACCATCTGTATCTGCTTCCTCAGGAAGCTCCTTTGTAGGAGGTGGAAGGAGAGTAGTTCAGATCAGAGTTTTAAGGACAGGCTATGGGCTTTTTTGGCTGAGAGCAATTTGTTAGACAATTCTTTTGTGCACGTAGCTACTAATAGGCAGCAATGACATGCCCTAAGGAGGGAAAACCTCCACTCTGGGGACTGGCACACATTGCTGGGTAAGGAAATGGTGCAAAGCAAAAGGTGCAGGTGCAGATCAGCTCACGGTTTGGAGAGTGCTTCAAACTGTGATTACTGTGCATGGGTCTGCACGGGCGCTTGAGCGTCCATCAGACTTGACTTACCTTTCTTCCTGGCACTCACCTTGTTATGCATTGCCCAGCAGGGAAGTCCAGGATAGCTCGATCGCAGCTGAATTAACAGGGAGTTCCCAAATCACCTGCAAAGAGATGAGAAAGTGTAGTGTGGTCTTCAGTTTTTTTACTTACAGGAGTAAGTCTAGCTTTGATATGTTCTATGCTGCATCTTCAATTGTGGGGCAAAAGAGAGACAAACATTACAACAATGACAAGTACCCAGTGAAAGTACCATTTATTCCAAAGGCACATTTGATATTTAAGTGCCAAATTTCTACTGAAATTCACCAGGAAAACAAACTTCCAGCTCTCATTTGTGTGACTGAAAATATCCTCGCAGAAATGGTATTATCGTCCTAAAATATTGTGGCTCTATAATTCTTGCTGATGGTTTTTGTTTTAAACCAGGGTATAGTTACTGCAACAGGCTTGTCACATTACTCTCTGTCCCCTATGGGACATTCTGTCAGACAAGCAGTGCTCTCTAGCAGATGGACAATTGTCTCACCAACCTCTACAAATAGCAGCGTGATAATATTTTACAAATAACCAGAGTGAAAGAAATGCATTTGGCTGCTCATTATATTAGCATCCCTGTTAGAAACATGCCTCAGCTCTTAAAAAATCCCCCAATGTATGCGTGATTACAAAATCTGACAGGGTATCAGTCTGTTCTCCACAGCGTAATGTATTGCCTGACAGCTAACGTGCTTTGCTGCACCGCTATTAGCTGTCTTGCTGCAATGCAGTATGTAACACAGAGTCACTCGGGTGTATACGACTCTACCCTGCTCAGCCTCTGAATTCGCAGAGTAAATGCTGATTATCTTGAAATGGTAATAACATGATTTTCCCGTATGAGCCACAACAGCGATCGTATAGTTAACAAAAGCTGTGACTGTCAGCCAAATTGCATACTGAGCACAATTATTTGAGCCATTAATTGGAGTATAACGTTTCCTCTTGAGATAACAATGATTAAAATTTATGCCGATAGATAACTTTACAGTAGGATTGAAAATAGAGATTTTTAAATGCACATGCAAGTCACACCTTGGAGGAGAACTTGCTGATAAGCCTGACAGTTTATCACCGCTGTAATAAGGAGAAACGAAAGCAGCGTCGATATAAAACAGCAGCATCCAGCGGACTGAAAACCAACGCTGCGTTTTCTAGGCAGCTCCTGTAAGATTGTACTGCTGTCCACCTGCAGATGGTCTGAGCACCTTTTATGTAAAACCAGCAGGCATAATGAGGTGTTATTAGACACTCAGCGGGAGCCTCTGTCCTTGTTTTTCAGAGGAAAAGCTCCGCTTGCTGAGCTGATGAAGCATTAGAGTACATTGTCCCAGATCTTCAGAGGTGCTCAGATAACTAACAAGTATTGATTTCAAAGAGAACTATGCATCTGGACACCAAGATACTAAATCACTGTCACTATATAGTCTCTCTGTCTGTAAGGGTCGTATACCACCATCTGATAATTAATTTGATCATGCCCATCATGGTAACATCAGTACCACAAGCTAAGGTTTCGTGACTACATAATCTTCATCCCCATCAGCCACTGCTGTGAAGCAGCCCCTGCCTCTCCATAAAAGATGAGCAAAATTCAAGAATATCACAATTTGCATTTGCTCAGCTTGCCCCATGCCGGCGCAAGCTCAGCAGCAGAGGTTCCGTGGGTGCTGGCAGCATGGGCTGCCCTGGCTGCGGGGCGCAGGTGGCCAAACCAGGGGGCTGGGGGCAGCGCAGTGGTGGCTGAAGGGGCTGGGGGGGGACACAGAGGGGGAACCTCCTAATCTGAAATACTGAGATCATCAAGGGAACTCCCCAAAGCAACAAAGCTGCAGAATTCACAAATCACCATGCCATTGCCAAACGGCAATAAAATAAAAAAATGCAAATATGTGCAGGGACCTGCGCAAGTTGCAGCAGTCAGCAGCACTCAGCACAGCTAGTCCCCATCACTCTCCTGCAGCATGAGGATCAGGAGATTAACCTTGTGCCACTTTCGCTAACCCGTGTTAACCTCCCGAACTTCCAAAAATCTGGCAGACATGAGCAGTCATCATGAGGAAAGAAACTGCTGAAATTCAGTTCATGTTCTCCTTTGAAAAAGAAGAAAGAAAAAATGCTCAAAGACTCTGAGGCTGATGTATTCTATCGTATTGTTTTTGAGCGACATTTTGGACCCAAACCAGTATCCAGTAACATAGTTCTATGTGAGTGCAAATAATGAAGACCTTCACTTTAGTTGCTGTGGCCTGTATGTTGTTCTTAGGCTTGAATAGTTGATGCCAGGAGAGAAGATAGACATCTCACTGCCAGAGCGGAGGAAGCTTCAGTGACCTGCTCCTGTGGGATGTGCAGATCCTGGGAAGTTGGGGCAAGGACTGCGAGCAGGACTGTGCTCTGCAGCAAAGTGTTCGTTCTTAAAGATATTGCATCAAAAACCTACAGGGTGGTAATAAATTAACTTGTAAATGTTAGAGTCCATCTTATGAAGTGTGATGAGTACATGAGGATACTTGGCTCCTGAGTATTCCCTTGTCTATGCACGTAACTGACCACTGCAGTATTGCACCACTATATATCTAAGATCACTAAGTGCATAAAAGACCTGCACCCCCCACATGTTTTTTATTTCTTTACTTGTCCAAGGAGCATGTGGCACCTTCCTGAGGCTAGAAAGAGAGTCCCATTTTTTTCTGTGCTGCACAGAAAGCCAGAGTGCCTCTCCCAGGTACCATATTCTACTTAGCAATAAGCTGAATATATTGCTCACTTGACCCTTGCTGCATTTGTCTTCAGGAGGATCTATCAATCAGCCCCTTCAGCTTGCTATAGTTTGTAGTTTACATTGAAGAACAAAAGTTTCAAGACATGGGTCTGGATTTCTCCAGGCTCTATAATTAAATAAGGCAAACCACAACAGAATAATCAAATAACATGTCTAAGGGTATTGTTACAAGTTTGAAAAATAGTGCCCAGGAGAGATACAGAGCAATAATTGTGAATATGGAATATCAAAGAGATGCTGTGGGGTCAGGATTTTCTTGTTGTGGGGGCCAGAAACTATCATTGTGTTCTGTGGGAAACCTGAGGAATGCAAAGGCAATATACCCACAGCACCGTGAGACCCAGAGAAACAGGAAACCACTTGACCTTTATTTTTAACACTTATTCTCACATCACTGAATGTCCACTGCCCATTAGACACCAATTACTAAATTAAACCAGAGTCCATGGGCCAAATCTCACAATTAACTGCTTGCTAGCTTTTTCTGCAATCTGGCCTCACTGGAAAAGAGATGTGGCAAGTCTTTGAACAAGCACCAAACAGAGCATAAAATGTGTGTATAAAATGACCCCCTTGAGCTTCTGTTTGGTACTTGGCAAAGGTTTCTTACAGAGGTGGACCCCAGCCGTTCCGCTCTTTCCTGCTCTGTTTGTTTTCTGTCTCTGTGTAGGTTGCTCGTATTCTCCCCACATTGACTGTCACTGAAGGAATCCACCACAGCTATCCATCTTGCATGCCATTAATGTTGCCATGCAGGCAGCAAGACATGAGTAGAAATATGAAATATAAAGTGACCCTCTTCTGTCCAGGAAAAAAGAAACTGAAAATCGGTCATTGTGTAAGTCTGGTGTTCTCAGTCCCAAGAATTACTCCCTATTGTCTGGTGCAGAGGAAGTTGTCACATCTGTACAGCTGGGGTACAGGATAGAAAAAAACCTTTGATAAATGCCAAAGCTGCATAAAGGGCTTGACCCAAGAGTCACCCTCTAGGATTTCAGCTTTGTTTTCCGGTAATTACTGTCATTCTTAAGACAATTATTCACACTGACTCACAAAACAAAAGAAGAACACGGACAAGGAAACTACCCTGACTTGGGTTTTCAATTTGTATTCAAAAGAGTAGAGTCAAATAGCCATAGCTTTCTCATGACTCCGTGTGAGGGCTGCCTGTAGCTTCCTGCAGCCTGTAGCCTCCTGCAGATGCACCTCCGCTACCTGGGTTTCCCAGTGACTTTCTGTGCTCCTGCTCCTGGAAACCAGGTGATTTCCTTAATCACCCAAGCTGCCCGCCCTCACAGCTCGGCTCAGGTCATAGACCAGTTTGAGCCAAATTTCTGCTCTCAGTAAAAGAATTGTTTAAGGGTAACTTCTTTAATTCAAGCTCTGTTTTTATGTGAGGGGCGCAGAGTACTGCCTTGTTATTGGCGTTTACAGGCAGGTGAAGCCACACATGATGTTAGGGCGTTGCTAAATTTTGCGTCCTGACAGAGGCAAGTCTGACACATCTCTGTACACCCGGGTCCAGCCAGCAGCGAGGCTGAACTGCTGTTCCTAGAAGGCACACATGCACAGAGCACACATCTACACCATATACATCATATATGGATATATGCATCCTGTCCTCTCATCTGGCAGTTCAGGCTGAAGGTCCTTTACTGGGGAACACAATTATGCAAAGTAGATCCCTCCAGCAGCTGGGCTCAGACGCTCAGTTCACCTGGTAGCTGCGCCAGGATCCCAGTCTCCCCAGCTGCTGGCACCTGGACATACGAGCCCCCGAGGCTGCAACCCTGCTCCAGCTGATGGTACGGACGTCTCTCAGGTGCACAAACACACATGCACATGTAGGTAGGTCTCAGCTGACCCCGCAGTCTCTCAGACCTGGACCCTCTGGTTCCTCCAGCAGCCAGCTTGGTGTTTCCAGTCACTGGCACCATGGACATATGGGTCTCCAGCCCCTGATCCCACCCGACATGTGTCTCCCACCCCTGATCCCACTGAGCCCCACACACACCCCTGCACACAGTTTCCTGAGTCCCTCGCTCAGGAAAATGGCTAGAAATGGGGTTTATTGAGAGGCCAGGACAGACTGCGCTGGGCACACACAGGACACAGCCAGGCAGGTGCACTGACCAGCCCCTGCTTGCGCGAGACCAGCCCTTTTTGTCCCCTTATCCTGCTGCTTTCCTGCTCGCTCCTTCCCAAACCACCTTGATCCTCCCTTTCCCCATCCTCCCTTTCCCCGTCCTCCCCAGAACATCCCATAATAAGGGCTGTGCAGTCACAAAATACCTTTCTCCTGCCCCCCATGGTGGTCCCCACACCCCTGGCAGTGACCACCCCTCTGTCTGTGGGGTGATGGGGACCCTCTCCCGTTGGCTCATGGTGGTGGGATAGCCAGCCCATGGGCTGAGGCTCCCCAGGGCAGCCCAAGGGGGTGAACTGGGGCTCATGTTTGTGACGGGGTCATTGGGGGTCCCCCCATCCGTGTGCCTTGGGGTCCTTCATGGCAGAGAATGAGCCTTTGGGGAGGTATTTGCTCTCCTTCGATGCCCCAGCAGCAGCTGGTTGGGGTGTAAATGGGGTCCCCCCCGCATTGTGCGTACTCTGTACATGGGGACCAGCTTCTTACCACATAACCTAACACAAAAACTATCGAATGATTTGCCTAGGGCTGCACATTTACAGTGGATCCATTACTTCACTGAAACCTTTCTGGTGTTTAGGTGTTTTTGAAAACTTATTCTATTTTTAGTTAATGAAATCTTGATTGAAAAAAATCTAGATTTGGAAATAGTCGTCTGAAGAAAGTAATTTAAGCACTCATTTCCTAAACTGTGGTCTCGTGTTTAAATGGGTTTCTTTGTAAAAATACTGCTCCAGAGGAAGTGTATTTCCTGTGATATCATGAGCGTTTCTACTTACAGGACTGATACGAAGTACCTGGGTGACTGACTTCTCTAGTACATGAGCCGTCTAAAAAGTCAAACTAACTGATTGGGAACAAGTTGGCAAAAATGAATCCATTCTGATGTAGCTTGACTCCTAAGTAAACCATATTTTTATATTCTTTTAAGCTTGCTTTAATAGGAAGTTATTCTTTTTATAATAATAAAATAGAACAGGGACCTGCTAGCAGAATCATAATTTAGTTACAGGAAAAGCTTTATTACAATGAGCCAGTGAAGAAAGCTATTTACTTAAGCTGAAATGCTGTACTCCAAAGCTTATATCATAGTCCATAATGCCACCAGAGAGAAATAAAACACATCTTAGCCTTGCAAAGAAGAATGATTACAACGTGTGAATTGGTCATATAAAAAGGGATAGGCTCCTTATGGTCTGAGGAACTTAAGTTGCTTTGCTGAACAGCTAGCTTATTTTTAGAAACTAAGATACATTATTTATAATGTAAAGAATAATTCTGAAAAGTTACTGATCCAAGACATATCTAAGTCACAGATGAGACATCACAATCTGATGAGGCAGTGTGACTTTAAAAAACACTTGGTCTTAGGAGCTTGTTTAATGAAATGTCCGTAACACAGATATACAAAATAACATTACTTTCAGATACTTCACCTCTTCTTCTTTTCCTTTGTTTCGGGTTTGGTGTTTGGTTTTTTTTGTTTGTTTGTTTGTTTGTTTGTTTGTTTTTTGGTTTTTTTGTTTGTTTGTTTGTTTGATGGGCTTTTTTTTTGTTTGTTTGTTTGTTTTTCACTGGAAGTCCTTTTACCTTATGCTTTGATCCTGGAAGTTTCTATAGTTAAGCAAAGTTTGCTATAATATTTAGGCAGAGAATTGTTACAAGCTCCAAGAAGACCCTTAGTTTTTAAATGCTATCTATCTCTCCTCTATTCTGCTCTGTGCCTTGAATTTGTCCTGGCACTATCATATTTTTCTTTCATCTTTCTTGCCATTTCTGAAATTATTCCATGCAGTTTATGGGAAGACCATCCCCTCACCTTCTGTTATGCTCTAAATTTTACTATGGGCAGAGAGAAGAGAACCTTATATGTGAAGACAAGAATTTTGCATTTAGTAGAGTTTACATTTTAATGGGCTAATAAACTCATTTATTAGCTTAGTAACAACACTGAATGCTGACAACCCAAATTAATACTGAAAAAACTCAATATCTGTTGAATATTTTATATCGAAAAACCTACTTAGTATCTCCTCCTTTTCTTAGGCATTATACTCCCCCTGCCACTGCTATTCTGGGTGCTAACGCTGACAGTCACTATCCGGGGGTGTCAGCATCCTGGGGTCTTTGCGTGGAGAAGGGCTGGGAGCAGAGGTGTCTTACTCCTCCAGGAGAGGCTGGATGGTTATCTTGATTGTCTTGGGGTCTACATGGGGTTATTTTTATACATTTTCTTACCATTTTCTCTTAATTAATTCCAAGTTACTCTTTTTTTTTTTTTTTTTTGTTCTCTTTGTGACCTCAAAACCCAGTTTTTCTTGAACAAGATCTTTGGAGCAAGCCAGTTTTCCCTCATGCCATGTTGTCCATATGATGAGTTGTCCAGATGCTACCTTTTTTAGGTAAACCATATATCTTTATACTTACCTTTGTGAAAAAGAGTATGGATTATGGGATGTATGCTTTCTTTCCAGACCCAAATCACTGCTGGAGTTATATTTATGTTCAGATCTCACCTTCTCTTCCCTTTTCTCTTTTCTTCTCCCACCTCAGTTTTCTTAATTTAATTAGGGAATAAATTAAATCATAATATCATAAAACTACTGGATGTACTAGCATTTAAGTAAGTTATTAACACATTTCTTGACACTCCGAATAAAACACTTGGGCAATGTAATTTTCCAGGAACTTGCATTGCACTATGCAATTTGTAATTGGCAACCAGACTTCATATAAGCAAGACATTGGGCTTAGGTCAGGAAGGGTAATAGCCACTACTTCTAAGTCTACTTAAATTTAATATTATTGTTAAATTTATTTTGAAATTTAAATTTTCAATTGATTTTAAATCAATAGGGATAAATGTTCCTTATCCCTGTTGTTGAGGGATACAAAAAAGAGCCCTACAGCACAGTGCCCTCAGTGTTTAAAATACAAGTAGTTTTTACTCAGCCTTTTCATTTGCATTCTAGTATTTATTTCAGGTCCCGTGCCTCCATGCTGCAGCATTTTTAACAGACCTGTGCAGGAATAAAATGAGTAATCAGAAATCCACTATATCTGGTCAGCAGGCTGTGCAGTCTTACCTAAACTGGAAGGTGTCTGGGTCGGGGTTTCTTTTTCACAATATCCCTACAGTGGAAACCCAATTCCTGGCTAATGTGACATGGCTGTAAAGTACACTGCATCATCTGGTATAGGCTCATTTCATGAATTTTGCACATGCCAAGGACGCTGCAGATATTTATGTTATGAAAGTTTAAGGATGTTTAAAAATTATTTCGACTTGCCTTCACATCCTTTTGGTATTAAAATCATGTGTCTTTATCACAAGTTCAATAAAGTCAGACTCAGAGGGAGCCATAAAACTTTCTGTAAATGATATGAAATACCTTTTGGTTCCACAAAATGTCACCTCTTAGTGCCCTGGTACTTAGGCTAGAAATGAAGAACGTGTATATCTCATAAAAAAGTGGGAATCACTCCTACAATTTCATGAAGTTCCTGGTTTTAGCTCCATAAAAATGGGAACTACAGGACCTTTATATTACAATTTTTTATACTCTGGTTGTTACCATAGGATTGAATTTCATCCATCTTGCATTTCAGACAGGAATATGTTTGATGAGACAACACTATGGAGAGGGCAAACACCTGCCATCTTTCCTGTTACTTACTATTTTACACTGAAATGAAGACTTGTCGCTACAGTTATGTAGTCACCGCAACCTTCCTATATCGGGCATGCTACAAAGACAGAACAGAGCAACATCTCTACCAATTATCTACCCAATGTATCTATTCTAGTAACAAAAAGAGGTGCAGGCCTAAGCCCTGCTCTGCAACCAGCCAGGGTTTGGTCACAAGCACGTTTCCTGGAATAGCTGTGGCTTAGGCCTGTTAGTGCTCTCCCTGACTATGTTCAGGCACAGTTTGGAGACGGGAAGTGCCAGGAAGTGTTTCCCAGTGGCGGAAGGATGGATGGATGGATGGATGGATGGATGGATGGATGGATGGATGGATGAATGGATGGATAGGGCCACCCTGTTCTGACAGAGGAGAGAGTTCAGCCATGCAGAGACGAACCATACTATGTCCCCTGTCCTCTGGCCAAAGAACTGTCCCCGGCCCATTTCATTCAGTAGCATAGAGACAGCCAGAGAGTTTGATCCCTCTTTTATTTAAATAAATAGCAGCACCTAACCACTTAACATAGTTGAAAACCTTATTTCATGCTTCTACTCCACAAAAGAATAAAAGTATTGCTAGTAGATACAGCCAGGTCGGACTCACACACACGCCTGCCTTTTCATGCTCCCCTCCCGTGTCTCACTAGGCTGCAGCATGGCAACGCTGCTTCTGTTTTCCTCCCACCACCCCTCATGCAAGACATGGCTGCACATGGGTTGCCAGAGCAGGAGCACAGCAGGAGCATGCTGCGACTGATCCTGTGCGGAAGCTGTGCTGGGGAGCAGCCCGCATCTGTCAGCCCTGCCCAGCGACATGGCCCGGCTTCAGCTTCCCAGAAAGCTGACAAGTTGGGGAGATGCTCAACTTGATCACTTTCCAGCAATGAGTAATGACTGAGATGCTGAATGTCCTAAATTACTTTCCCCTGCTTATCATGAAGATGTGTACGTTCAGAGCGATTCCTATAAAGGATGTACACAATATATGCATCTGTGTGTTGAGATGATGTGTTCCCAGATTTCTTACAGTGTAATTCAGTAGAAAACCATTCTGTGTATTTAGATTCTCCCCATTTATTTTTGCCAAGACCAATTCCCAATCTGAGTCTCTCAATAGATTACATCTACGTACGTGCTTTCAATCACTATCATGCTTTTGGTGTCTCATAATCATTAAAAGGCTTTATCCTGACAGCATTCTCTAAAACAGAGAGGCACTGCTATCCATTTTTTATGAATGAGGAAATGAGGTGCAGTAGCTGACACAGGCCATTTAGGATGTCCATGATGAAGCTGTAAAATGATCCAGGTCCTCTGGGTCCCAGCTGGCATCCCAGGCCTGGTGAATGCTCACTCCACCGGCACTACATCATCATCCACCCTTGTGAGGATACAATGAGCAGTCCAGAGTGAAAAATACTGCTATCAACGTTTTAATTTGTATCAGAGCAATAAGTAAAATAGAGGTAAATTCCTCGAACAATGCTGTTTTGGCAAAATTCGTACATGGCAAAACATGAACTAAGCTTGGCAAAACTTGCATTAAATCCAGTCACAAATTTATTTGGATTCTGTTGAATCAATCTTGTTAAAGAACAAAACTTGTTTTTCCCACTGCTTGCCTGCATTTTGAGCTGTCATCGCTCTGTTGCCACCCAAGCTTTGAAGTATGGTCTCTGTCAACCTAGAAGGGATTCAGCAAAGCTTTTAAATATGTGCCTGAAGTCAGTGGGATAACCTGAGGTGCAAAGCTGGTCAACGTGAGTACCCTGAGGGGCTGTAGGTTTCAGGGCCACCTTCCAATATCCACTGAAATCAGCAGGAATCCATTCACCGACTGCAGTGGGATTTGGTTCAAGTTCATTTTCACTTTAACTTGCAAAAGACATAAAATACAAGCATTAGTAAAAATTTAACCCTTTTTGCTCAAGCCAGTTAGCTCAGTAGGTCCATGCTTGCATTGCGTGGACATCCGCTAGCGCACAAAGCCATTCCTGTGCTAAGGAGGCACTCTGCACTTTCTGAGAAGCGGTGAAAACCCATGAACCAGAAGTTCAGCTCAGGGGCTGCCGGTGGCCGCAGAGGCAGCCAAGGCACCGTGGCGGAGCTCTGTGTGCTGAGCCAGGCTACGAGGAGGCTTAACAGGCTTGAAATGATAAAGTGAGCTGTCATTTAAGAAGATGTATCATATCAATTGTAGCAGCGCAAAAAGCTTGGCCTAGACCGGCAAAATATAAGAGAAAGTGAAAGAAGGAAAACACGTATCTGGTTCAAAGAAATAGGAATTATCAAATGAAGAAAGCTGCCACTTTACATCTCCCAGACTCATACTAATCCATCAGAAATTACCTCAGGTAATGCGGTTAACAAGACCTCTTTCTCTTCGTCACACATGCATCTTGCTTTGCTCACGTTAAGTGTGAGAGAAAGAAAAGGAAAGCCTCGCAAAGCTTTCATTTGCTTAACTAAAACTCAAGGTCTGTTTTATCTATACCTCGAAGCGATCACCTTTCAGTGGCTGTTAGCACACTTTCCCACGCTGCTCTGCACTGCGCAGGTTGCGCCTTGGCAGCACACGGAGGATCAGCACAGAGGCCGCCGGCATCCATGGCAGAGCACGGAGGGGAAGCCACGGAGACAAGGGAAGCGGTGCAGACGGCGTTAGTCATGCTGGGAGGCAGGCAGAGGAAACGGAGCAGGGACGGAAACAAACAAGTAAACCCAGCTCAAGGCTGAGCTGCGCCCAGAACAAAGGCCCGACTACAAAACAATTTATAGCACTGTAAACAAGAAAGGAAAATATGCTGCACACGGAATGAGGAAAACAACTGTGTCCATTGCCATGTTCTCACACCCTCCCAGCCAACCACGGCGGCGTTTCACAGGCATATACTGAATTCCCCTGAGAGGGAGGTGGTGACCAGTACCAAGGCTGCGTTACTTCCCAGTTTGTGTCAGGATCTGTGCAAAACCTGGCGCAGGTCAACGTACATTGGTGCACTTGACGTGTTTCAGCAACCGCGCCAGGCTGGCCTGGGGATCTGCATCCTCTGTATTTCCCATTCCAACTCACATGCTAAATGCTAAATGTAAAGAAGCAAACTTCATCGCACTCTGGGTATTCTGTGGATTCTGGTGATGAGTCATTAGGGTTTGGAAGGCAAAAGTTCTTCAGCTCAGAAGGCACTGACAAAAGTGTAATCTGGACCATGAAAAAATATATTCCCCTCCAAAGAGAGCACAAAATATCACCTGAATCTCAGTAAAAAAGGGGCTGAAATGTGAAATTGTTTTGTCTCCAAGGCTGAGGGCATGGCTTTTCCATGTCTGAAGAATCCATGTAATATCTCATATAATGGCATAAACATATCTAAAGAATCTAAAACCATGGTTAAGGAGAAAAAGCAATGACTTAATATCTTGGCTACAATACATTGCCCTAGGAATTGAGTGTTTTATATTAGCATATTCTTCCGAAGTACCTGTAGCTCAGGACAGTCAGCAGACCTGATTCTGCTCACTGGTTCCCACCTTCAAGGCTGCTCACTCTCTGGGGTCACTGGAGTTTTCCCACTAGCTTCATGGTGGCCAAGTGTCACCACAGACCACAGACAGTGCTGCTTTGCTGCAGAACTCACCTCAGGTCCAAAAATAAACCTGTAACATGTAGAGTCATGCAGTATTCACACCACCAACAAAGTTCTTTGCAGGACCTATTTGGCTATTATGTTCCGGTGCTTTTGAAAAAAAAATAAGGTCGTTTCAATTTCTTGCATCAATGTAAATCCCCCTTCTCCCTCTAATGACTTTTTTTCTTTCTGCTCTAGAAAAATTTATCTCATTTCTGGGAAATAGGACATTCATGCCATGGCAGATATGAGTTTCAGGTCTCCCTGGAGACACGATGGCCTGTCTAAGCACCATTTCAGTCCTTAAGCCCTCTGCTCAGCTACAGTCTAACTTTATAGTAGTTTAGAGCCTAAACAGCAACACCCATTAGGTGCTTATGTTCATGTGTGTGCAGTTGTTCCACCCAACGATAATGTGTCCCTGCTGAGCTGCTTAGAGCTCACATCACAGGCTCAATGCCTCGCTACTGACCCCATTTGAGGCTAAACTTTGTCAGTGCCCTTTCTGTCCTCACAAAACACAGTCAAATAAATCTCTTGGAGCAGGT
The DNA here is from genome assembly GCA_947846985.1 of Fratercula arctica. NCBI lineage: Eukaryota > Metazoa > Chordata > Aves > Charadriiformes > Alcidae > Fratercula > Fratercula arctica. The sequence goes on along the minus strand of CANTUZ010000001.1, from coordinate 16,177,854 downwards.
TCAATCGACGAGCTCAGTAACTTGAGTCAACGATTAGTAGGGATGCGCACTCTGCTTTCCTTCTTTCTGGAAGCAAACATGGGAGCACAGGCAGAGAGCAAGCCATGGATTACACAAGTATGCCCCAGCAGAGGTGATGGGGAAGGAGGGAGGGCATGGGCCACATCTATGGGCCACATCATTAGTAATAGCCTTTGAGGTCCTCCCTGGTAAAGGGTTGACCCAAATCAAGCTCCAGCAGCCAAAGAAGATGCATTGACTGGGAATTCACTACTTTTAAATGGTAGGAATTCATGAGGGGTCCTCTCCTGTTAGCCATATCACATTTAACTCACTATTTTCTCTGACAATTCCCTGCTTTCATGCCTTCCTGCATTGCACAGAGGAGTCCACATGCTGTACTGAAGGTAGAGGGTTTTCCTGGCAGTGATAGCTGGTCACTGCAGCAGCTAAGGTCCTGATTGATTCTGTCAGAGGAAATGCACTAGAAATTATTATAATTTAGCCCAAAAGGCTCAAAAATGAAGAAAAAGACAACTAAGTGTCCTAAGTGCAAAAGCCTATCCCTCAGTGCTGATGACTGTAAGAATAGTTTGCATTATTTTGGAGGGGGGGTAAGAGGAAAAAAAAAGGGTGGGAAAAATAGACTGAATCTCAATGTTTCAGTGTGATTTTACTTGTAGTGAGGTCTACCAGACTGTGAAAAGCCTCACAAGGGATGGCAGCTCCATCGATTGGGTAATATAATTGCAGCGTTTCATGCCTTTGGTAAAACCTGAGAACTTGTCTGAACTGAGTCAAATCCAGGACACGCCTTTCTACAGAAAGCAAAATCCTTAATAAAGCTGCCAGAATATTTACCTAATTTTTGCAGATTTAATACCTCTAAGTTGAATGAGCGTGCCATACGCTTGTAGGCCAAAGCACTGCTTTTATGTTTTGAACTAGAGCTATTCCCTGGAGCATGGGCAAACTTGTAAAACACTTTCTTTATTTTCACCCCTATAGCTCTTTTTTTCTTTCTCTTTCCAGCTCTTCATTTAATTAGTTGTTGGACTCTTAAGCAAATCTTTGCTATTCTTGTATTTTCACGTCTGGGATCATGGCAGCCAGTGCTCATCACTCAGCTTCTGATTTATATATTCCAGGGGGGACAAAGAAAATAATGCACACTGACTGCTAATTTCAATCATAGAAATATTGTAGTCAGCATCTGGCACCTGCCTATTCACATGTGCACACAGGAAAACAAAGTCAGAAACATTCAAAGGTAATCTACAGAGCCATTTCAGCAAAACTCTTGGAGGATTAAATAACAGTGAGGATAATCATACATGGATCTTATATAGCATATTTCGTCAATAGATCTTAAGTGTTTTACAAAGTAAGTATCAGAAGCTCTCAATTTAAAGAAACAAATGCATGGACTATTTGGTGATATGGAGAGGATATGAAGAGGGTGTACTGTGGGCCCTCAAGGAAAAGTTGCTTACGTGAAACCAGATTTTATATTTAGGATCTATTTTTCAGATCTCCTTTTCCAGAAATTATCAATTTCCACCCGCTGTGGTAAGCTATAACCACAGTGGCTTTAGCATCCCCATTAGAGACAGCACTGACTCACTAATTTTGAGCATCATCAGCTTGTAGGAGTCTGGGCTGATAGCTTCCAGATGGCTGTGGAAACCTGCTTCTGAACTGGTAGACCCGTCTCACTGCAGGCTGACATTGAGAGCTAGCTTGTCCCATGTCCACTCTCACACAGAGATCCTGGAGGTCCTGATGATAGCTGCAAGCCTGATGTGGCCCCATCGCTCTGTGGCCTCAGCCCTCTGGTGAGCACAGGGGAATCCAACAGCCATCGTAACTTCAGTCAGGCACCTCATACATAAAGATGGCAGGTTACAGGTAGCTGGACACGCTGCAAAATCTGTGGACTTTCAGCTGCTGTCAACACTCCTGTCACTTCATTATAAACCCTGCATTTAAATTCTGCTACTGGCACACAGTTTTCCTTGCTGCTGATACCTGGATGTGCTGTTGGTTGTGATGGAAACAGTGGTGAAAAAAAACCATTTTTGTCTTAGAATGGTTTGAGAACACTCTTGCTTAGGGCTTGTGAAAGCTTTTATGATTCAAAGCAGGATGATTCACTGAAGGATACATCTGAGGACCCTGCGGCATGACCCCAGCCCAGAAGTCCTAGCAACTCACGTTTTGAGACGGGTGCAAACATGAAGGCAATTGCAAAGACTTTGAGCGATACGTCATTTACAAGCGTGAGCAGTTCTGCCTGGGTCAGGCTAATGCACCTCTCAAAGTATGGCTTCTAAACTGAACTTTACTCCTCAGTGAACAAATACAACATGTTTCATCTTCAGACATACTGCATATCCTGGGCTAATATTGTTCTCTGTGTTGACCTCCAAGATCTACCTCAAATTCGGTTTGGTTTTTTTCAGTTAAATCTCCTACATAAACAGTCTAGACTAGTCAGGGTTAAGTACTGAACATTCCCAATGTACTGCAAACTACCTTACTGTTTACCTGCCTGGCTTGCCCTGGAATATGCCCCTGTGTAACTATGGGTAGGATCATTTCTACAAATAATACAGCAAATCAAAAAAGCGTGTTCTGCCCATACTTGTATTTTGATGACAAATGATAATACTTCCTCAACTGGCAAGCTTCTGGCATTCTTTGTGCTACTAAAGATAAGACTTAGCTCATTTCATGCCTCTTGAGTTGGGTGTCTAGTCCAAGCTGGTTGTCTCAGCTCCTTTATAGCCAGTGAATAAAGATAAGCGCATCCAGAGAGCTATTTGTGGTCATTTAAATGGTCCTACTTCTCTGCCTCTACAGTGACTCCAAAGGAAACTGAGATTACCTGAAACAAGATGCTTTGGACACCTGGATTTAAGTGAGTTGACTTCCACCCACCTAGCTGACCACCAACACAGTCTGTTCATACGTGCCCTGTTCTTTTCTTGTTACCAGATCAAGGCTGAGAAAGCTCCTTACATTTCCCAACTTATTTTGTTTTTTTTCAGAACAAACCCTCAAAGCTTCAAATATTTCTCAGCAACAGGAGGGCACTTGGTTCCTGTACTATGTTTGGTCCATTGCCCTACAAGCACCACCCATGCTGAAGCTTGCTTACTGCACTTGAGTCAGACAGAATTCTGCCCACTTTGGTCAGGTTTTTGAAGGAATTCCAGGTCGTTTCTGAAGAATGAGGGAGAAAATTAATTTCTTTCACTATTAGCATTTTGAATCTTGATCTCTGGCCCCTGACCTCTAGGTAGATTAACCCACAGATGAAAGCAGATGACCACATTACGTCAAGAGTACAGCCCTTCACAGATGAATTCTAGTTCCACCTTGGGAAAATCACAAAGTCTTTCTTTGTGTTTTATCATTCCTCCCCAGGCAGTTTCTTCCTTGCTGCCATCAGAGTTCCAGATTCTGCTTACATAAATGGAGGTAAGGTAGGACTATCTATGACCTGAGCAGACTATCTTGACCTTATATCTGTTTATATGTAAAACAAACATGAATATGATCAGAACTGAACAGGGAAAACAAATAGAGGCATGAGATATTGTTTCTTTTGATATCTTTCAATACTTGGGAGAATTTGTCATTCTTTTTTCTAATTAACCCTACAGGAACAGGCTACAGTTTTGCTGCATGAAAGCTTCTTCACTGACCACTCCACTGCATTTCTTGGTCTTTACTCAGAGACCCATACAAAAGTAATATTTTTTTTTCTGTGAGAACTGCCGCAGCTCAGGACAATTGATTTAATCACAGCTCCTGGTTTTCACTGTGTTACTCAGGCTCTACAACAGCACTCCTGTGCTGATGATTTAGACAAAACCTTTCTACGTCCCCGACTTGTTTTGGTTTTTGAGTTAATTTAGTATTCAATGCACAGTTATGACAAAGACAAATACATGGCTGTGCCCATTGTCAGCTATGTCTGCACTATGCTATTAATTTGAAGCAATATATTTTGTGTGCGCAAACTGTTCTGTTTACTTGGTTTTGTTTACTGTTACATTACTCCTTAACCAAACTCAGAATGTTTTTCTCCATATTTTACATCACTGGCATTTCATGTCCTTCTACACATGTGTTCTTTTTCTAGGTAAATAGAATTCTGAACACTAGATGTGTCCATTTCAGTGGAAGCAGAATCACTGCTAATGCACTTGTTTCAGGTGCCCAGCCTTAGCTCCATCAAATATACTGTTAATTACATGTAGTATAAATTCTCTCAACACTGATTATGTTGAAAAATGGCCTTCAAAGTTGTTAATCCCTTATAATGTAAGAGGCAACTACATGACATTTTTAAAAGCTATCCTTTTTTGCCAATTTCCAGATGCCAGAAACATCCAGATGTTGGAGAAACTATTTCAATGGAGAGAATGAAACTCATCTGGGAGGAATAGGGAGTGATCAGGAGGACATGTTAAAAAGACAAACATACAAAGTAGAAGAAGGTGCAGATGACTGGGAATGGATAAGTCCAGCAGTAGCATGCAGAAATGGCCTTGCAGCTCACTGACAGCCACATGAACTGGAAGAGGAGTGAGCAAAAATTAAAAAATTAACGTTCAGCTTGTATTCACATTGCTGAAGGGATCGGCTTTTCTCAGATGCACTCTAGTATTACAATTCAGATCAGCGTGGATCAGCAAGTGTTAGCCCCAAGAATATTTTATTCTGCTTTTGAATGGTAAAAATCTGTTGGAAGGATCATCCTTTGGCCTGTGTTAGCAGAGAGCCTGGTGCTGTGGGGTGCTGATGTACGGCAGGTATTCTTTGAAGTTACCGTAATAAGAATTACAATAGCAATGGTATGTTAGACTATATGGACTTTCTCAGTGCCCACCTCTGGCAGTGGTGGCAGCCTACAGTCAGTCCTTTCTGCATGGACTCCACAGACCCTTTTGCCACCTACTTTCTCCTGCCCTTGTTGCAAGATAGAAGGGAATGACTGCTGTTCACTTTTCTTCCTGCTTACAGCAAAAGTAGCAAGAAATTTTGTAGCTATATGTAACCTTCGTTAGGAAGAGCTTCTCTGGATTTTTTTACATGTACTGAGGGTCACATCACTTGTTTTTAAGTATCTGTGAATTTAGAATCTAATGTAAGGTAATTATCTAGGACCACTGTAAGAGACAGAAAGAACTTCATCCTTTAAATGTACTATCATGAGGCTTGATCTTGACTTACTTAATGGGTCATGCCATGATACTACAAGGTTCCCAGATTATCCCCAGATCAGGGATTTGTGGGAGTCCAAAAGCACAAATTGCAATGGAAAACCACGCTTGTAGATGATCTTGTGAAGTACAGATAATTTGCAATTAATATTATTTAGCATCTATAGGATGTCCTGCGTTAAATAGGCTTGATTTCACAACATTATCCTATCAAGTTTATTTGCCAAATATCACAGGTACAGGCAGAATGGAAACTTTAAAACAAACAGGAAAATTACTTGTTGGACTAGGATTGTAAATAGGTACTTATTTGTGATGTTGTACTGAGGTAATGGGTCTTAGATTTTGCTGTTTGGTTGGTCTTAGATTTTGCTATTTGGTCATTCAAGAAAAAAGTCTGAGCACAAAATTACCATCTTGCTGTTTCTGAAACATGAAAAGTTTCCCTGGTATTGAGATCCTCCCGCTAATCACTGTAAGAATACCTAGTGCTCTTCACCTTTACACATCAATTTACTTCATACCTTTGTGGTTTTACAAATCTTGAAACTGGAGATGCCCAGCGTCCTGTCCATGCACCAAGGCCCTGATGAAACCGTGAACTGAAGTAATCTGGTCCTCCCGTGGTGGGCTGCCTCTGCTACCCACACTCTGGCTGTGCCGTAGGGGGACAGCAGTAGCTGCAGTGCTGTCCACCTCCATCCTCCCCGTCTGGCGCAATGTTGTGCTGTTGCACAGTGCCACATTGTCACAGCTGCATTCACTTCTGCACTTCCCCAGCTATGTCATTTCGATGCTATATGGGTATCTCCACATGACAGTGTGGCATGTTGCCCCCTGACTTCCCTCAGCTGAAACTACCTCACATACGCCTGGCTTTGCAATGCTTTCCAAAAATTAGGATCTTATTGCCCCTTTCAAAAAATTAATGCACTCAATATCATCTTTCACAAAATGTCTTGCTCGCTGGGTTTTTATTGATTGTGTTTGGTCATGGTCAGGAGCTTTGTTTTCTCCTTTGCTTTCATTACTCTTACACAACCTTGTCTTAACTGTGGGATCAAGAAGAACAACAGTCCCTAATGAGAGTGTGAGGAGGCATGTGAGGGTCCCAGACACACAGCTGTGTGTAGCACTCCTCATTGTCAAAGCCACCTGGAGCTGGGAGAGCCGGGGTGACAGTCTGCTGCATCCTCCCCACCTCGAGAAGTTATGGAGGGACCTGACTCATTAATGTACCAGGTAAGCACAGAGTGTGCTCATGTATCAGTGAATTAAATGTGCCCAAGGTCTTTCTTCGGCCCTGAGACCAACAGACCTGGACTGGTTTGCGTCCATGGAGCAACCTCTCAGAGCTTCCAACATCGGGTGGCTGTATCCAGGCAGCCCCTTGGAAATAGCCCTTGTGCCATATCCAGGAATAGTGTGGGTGAGCCTAAACTGGCACGAATGAAAATCATCTTGGGGACCTTAATAACCTGTCAATTAAGCTCCTGCACCCACAAACATTTTTTCATCACTGGTTAATCCACAGTCACCTATGGTGGAGAAAGGGCAGGGGAGAGGTATCTGCTAAATTTTTGTGCTTCCTGTTATACAGGAGCTTCCTTTGTCTTTACCCCAGAAGCAGCAAGTCTTGCGGTGTCTTTGCAACAGATATTTCCCTGTGGGAGCTGTTAGGGAGAAGTGGACTCCTACACATAGCTTAGCTCCACTGAAAAATGCTGAAAGCTATTTCTGTCCCCACCCGCTCCCTCTCTCCGTCTTCTAAGTTAAATCACAGGCTGTGTGTGAGCCAGTGCTGCGTCAGTGTGGAGGACTCTGCAAACCCACGTATGAGGCACGTGATGTTCTCAGCAGCAGCAAGCTCTGGTGGTGTGAGTCCATCTGAGCCTGGGAGCCGGTGGGGCAATATTCACTTTGAGAGGCAGCTGCCTGACTTTGACTCACAACAATCATGTGTGTGTCCCTAAAAGTCATGTTGAAGGGAAGAAATATACAGAGTCCTTAATGAGTCATACTATCCCTATTCCTATTTACTTCCAGGGTGAAGGGAATAAGACTTTCTTTTTAAACTGTGTCAGTCTCACCTTTTTGCATTCTGTTTCAGTCTGGAAACAGAAGGCAAAAAATGGCCTTTAATCCCTGAAGGAAATTTAAGTAGGAAATATTTAACATTTTGCAATCATAATAGAATAGAATTCTTTATTGTTCAGATTCTGTGATCAGATTTGGAAGGACCTAACTCCCCAAAACACTTCCTACACAATAGAGGTGAATCACAGTTTCCAGGCTCCAGGAGCTAATGCCTGTGCAGACTAATCCATTGATTTTGTGCATTGCTCACAAATAAAGCCTTTTTTTACCCCTCTCCTCTCAGAGCTTTTAATTCAGGCTTCTACATATGAAAAGCTTTTATGATTCCTGTAATTTGTATGAGATGGATTTGGTGGGATTGTTTTTTCCTGTCTTTAATTACTTCCTCATCAGCTCAGTTCACTATGCTCCAAAAACATAGCAATAGTGTCCTTCAGCATTTTACTTCATCTTCCTGTGAAAAGAAAAGCTCTGATCTGATTCTACCCATGTCTGAAAAAGATGGTGGTTTATTTTATTTCTGCAGAATGACAGCATATGAACACAGAGACTTATCAAATAGTATTCACACATGAACAAGCAACTGCAAGTATTGGCACTGTCAAAGGAAAGCTGTCAGGGAAAGATCACATTGTCATAAACCAAGAGAAGCTCCAAATCAAATTCGATGCTGAGCATATTGAACACCCAACCAAGAACTAAATGGTTCTTTCCTTTTACGAAAACTGAAATATCTATTTTTCGTACGCTAAAAAACACACCTCATTCAAAAATTACATTTTTAAATTATTTAAAATGATTAATAGATGTTATGAGCATGCTACAGGTCTAAGCTGTACGTGTACCAGATGGTTGTAAGTACATCATGTACATAAGTAACATGATAATTGGCCAACTATTGATGTGAAGAAATCTATAATAATTTATTATTTATTGAAATATCTATTAATCATCCATTAAGCCCTTACACATTAATTTATATATGAAGGTTTAATAAAAAGTATGAAAAAATTCCTCCTTTCCTACTCGTGCAGTAATGACTCAGAACATAGCTTGCAATCCTATTTAATAACCTTTACTATGCACCACTGTCGTACGTGTCTGAAAATAATATAATATTAAATGTTTGTTTTGCAGAGCTGAAAAGGAGAACACAATATGGTGGCACTCATGCTGATTTTTCATTACTCAGAACTACACCGTGAGATGGGAGGAAAACTAGGAAAAAGAAAAGAGACACTTTCTCCTTTATGGGTAATTCTATCACCTACTAGCAGAAATAACACAAGATCTGGGCACTCCATTGTTCCTCACACCTGTACAAGGAACTTTAAAGCAATAAAAATCTCCTGGAAAACACAAATAGAAATGCGTATTCGGAGGCACTATGCAGTCTCCAGCAGGCAACTTTCCCTTGCAAGTTTTGATATACCATTCAACTTCAGAGCTATCAAAATAATTTGGGATTCGCTAGGCAGCTTTTATTCCAGCAGCTCGAAGCCTGTTTCAAACAGATCTACCCTTTCATGGGAGGCTGGATAATTATACATTGGCATTACTATTTCACAGCCTGGCAAGGGAAACCGGCACCTTGCTTAAAGTGACACGGGTAGCTGAGACAGGAGGGCTGCCCTGGGTGTTTTGAGCAGTGATTCTGAGCAAAGCTTCAGTGGATGCTTCAGCTGCCAAATCTGCTTCATGCCAGTGGAGATCAGTAAGACACACTCCCGCTCACGGAGCCTCCTGAGCAGGTTCCTGCCCAGCCTCAGCACCACCATGCCTCCTTCTTTTCTCAGACGTGATGCAGATGTCAAAAGAAAGCAGTTTCATCTCTCAGCTGCTGCTCCTGCTGCATATTATTCCCCTTAATGATATGTCAGGCACCGCTACATCCTGAGGTCTCCAGACAACACCCGGCATGCCGTTCACAGCCACACAGAAGAGGGAGAAATGCTACATGTCTGCAGACAGACAGACGGTTAACTACTGTAATTTACATTTCACCTCTACACCCAACAGACTACAAATAAGATAATGCAATTTAAAAATGCCTTTGCATGGCTTAAGGAAAAGCAAATACACAAAAGCTGCCTAATTAGGCAAGAAGCTAGGGCTGCGCAGATGTTTTCATCGGTTCTCATGCCATCAGAAAACATTGAACAACCCCATCAAGGAAATTGGGAGGTCATTTTTTACTGTTCTTTATAATTATATAACAGATAGCTGTTTGGAAAACAGCCCTTATTAATGAACCATAAATAGACACCTCCCTGAGGGCACATTAAAGCACGTTGTACCCATTGTGAATGGGACGCTGGTCAGATGGGATCCAAAAATTCTCATATAAACTCATAAAAGAAGCTCATAAAATGCATGTTTATGATTCAGTCTTTATTATATCAATGCTTATGAGGGATGCATTGAGATACTTATAATCTATTAAGCAAACCTGTATTCGAGACCTGTGAGAGATTCTATTCTAGAGTCTGTGAAAGACACTGGGTCTGCAAAATGCAGGTGAAAGACAGACAGAACTAATTTGCATTTTTTAAAATTTTGTACTAGTCCAGGAAAGCTCTTAAATTATTTTTGTCAAACTTCAGGTTATTGTTATTATTTATTAGTTTTTTTTTAAAGTTTGTTACCGTAGGATACTACAGGCACTGTATCCTTTGTAGTTCCATGGTTACAGCTCTTATGAGTTCTTAGTTCTGCTCTTGGATATGTACATGCTGAAATAGCTGAATAATAGTTTCCATTGTAAAAAGGTTCGTAAGCTGCCCAAGCCTCTCTGAAAGCCCTGGATTTCTGCATCCATTCTGATTATGGCCACTTAATATCTCTCATCCTGGATAGTTATGTTGGTTTAGAAAAGCTACATATTCCTGTGGCCCAGACTCTGTCTTGAATGCCTAAAATTAGTTCTTAAACCTCTCCTTTCCCTGGCTATTAGAGACTCTGACTAACAAGTCCCATTGAATTGTAAAGGAGCTTTAGGTGCTTGGCATATTTCAAAATGTTAGGCTGCTTTTACCTAAATACTAATTAGATATTTCAGACTAGATAATTGAAACTCACAGCACTCTGAAAAATATGGTTACCCTTTATTTTGGGTTACCGAAGAATATCCAGAGCCAAGCAAAATGTATGACTAGCTGACAGTTTTCTCATACATGTATAACTAAAAATTACATTTGCATCTTTTCCTTAACCACTCTTCCAGCCTAAATCCTTCTCACAGCTTTTTTTGTCAATCAAATCCAATCCATCTATCACTCTGAAAGACCCGTGTTACATGCTATGTAGAAGGCTTGTCTGTCTGCTGGAGACGTTCATACTGAGTCCTCCTTTGCTGTACCCTAGCAGTAGAACAAAGTCTCTGCTGATGATATACACTGAGGGACTAATAAGCCATCTGAGTAAATGCCAGTATCTTGAATTCAGATATGTGGTGATCTTGGACTCTTCTCATAATCAGTAAAGAAATTAGCATCTCTAGTGTTTCTGTGATGGGTTTTACCCTGAGTAGATGTCTAGAATGGACAAGCTGATGCACACCACAGACTACAATTTCCCTCCAGTCATTATGAACGCAGTAGAGAGACCAACTCAGCTATAGCTGTTATTAGTTGTGATGTCTGCAGGTAGGTAAGATGAATCCCTCCTGTGTTTCTGATGAATGATGCAGAAAAATCCAGGCAGCTCTCCTATAGTGAGTCGAAGCCTTACAAGAGTGAGCTCAGATGCCTAAGAAGGAGCTCCTTTGATCTTCTGCCTTTTAATAGATAACAATGAATATTCAGATAAAAGAATGCAGAAGATTCTATATATAGCAATGTTATAAATACATGCAAGAATATCCTGGAGTATTGCAGGAGGACCATCATCAGTACATATTTTGGGTAGCACGGCAAATTTTGTTGGAAAATATTTGTGATCATCACAGACACACTTGACTAAGTAACCTACCTCTTCCTCAATGCCATCACTCTTGATCACAAAATATTTACAGTGAGGACAAAAACGGGTTAACACAGGAGCTCCTGCATTAAGTAATCTGGCTAAACATTTTGTATGATCCTCTCAATAGTCTCAAACACCCTGGTGTTTCAAAAGCATGACTTAAGCCTACACATTCTGAGGGAACTCTTTGAAGAAACAAGTATGTCTCCTGAGTATCTGAGACTACATTTGGCTCTTGAGTTTATACCTTTGCAATAATAAAATCTAAGAAAAGTTTTATATGGAAAAATAAATTTGTATGCAATCACTTGATTCCATCAGTTGATTCTTTTTACAACTGTGCAAAATTATTTCAAATCCTCAGGTCTAAATAGCTGAACCACTTTTTTTTGTCTTGGAATCAGAAAGACCATGAACTCAGGCGTTTTGGAAAGCATTTAATATGCTTTTTGGTGCTATAAGACCATAAATGTAACACATCCAGCACTGTGAGAGCAGCCAAGTCAGGAAGTGTAAAAGAAATTTTGGCATGAGCCTTTTTTGCTGTATTCATATAAACATTATTTTTTGGTGGCCGCAATCTCTCTGTGCAATATGAGAACTTGCTTTGTTTATTTTGAAACTGATGGGAAATTTAGTCAATGGAGTAACAGCCAATGGCAATATGAGAACATTCCACCGAACTTTAAGACACCTCAAAAACTAGCCTTTACCGTGTTATAACTACAGCAGGATCTTAACACATTTAGCAATACAATACAAATAAACATAATGCAAATGTGTACATGCAAATAGAACTTTTCTTATGTAATAAACTGGTTAGGTCTTGACAATATTTATGCTGGAGGGAATGTTTGGGAATATGCTATCTGTTAATGTGTATGAAGCTTACACAATTGGTTCCCAAACACATAATCTATATATATTCTAAGTAGGCCTTCCTTGAAAAAGTTCCTCAGATGTACAGATTTTACATACTGGTAGCGACTGGAAAAAGGGCATTAAAAAAGAATTTCGAAGGTGAGTGGAGTTTACAGGCTTTACTTAGAGTGCCTGTTGTGGCTTGCTGAAGTAATCAAAACTATCTGCCGAGCTGGAGTTTCAAAAAACTTTGTCAGTGTTGTGTAAGACCCAACGTGGACTCAAAACAGTTTTAATGAAAGAAAGAAAATATAGGAAGACTTTTGAACACTCTCAAAGTGGATTTTTGTACTAGAAAATAATCTACAATTATTTCTATATCTTCTCATAATGAACTGCATTTTTATTTTAATTACTGTTGGATTATCAGTATACTGAACAGGTCTGTTCCATGTATACCACTACAGAGCTGTTTGTCTCAAGACTGAACAAAATTTTCTTGGCTAGGATAGTCTTACCATGGTGCTCTGAAATCCAGGTTGACTCACTGTGTCAGATGTTATCATCAAATCCATAAAAATTGCTCAGATATTTAGATACTGCCTTAGGTACACTTCCAGGAGTTTTCAAGCCATAAGAATAGTGCTTATTTTTCTGCACTTTATCCAGTATGACATTATAACTCTAGAATTTTCTTTTCCACAAGAGCACCACTCAGCCCAGGACATCTAAGAAAAGACCAAGCCAGCTACTGTCATGTTCTCTTTTCCCTTAAAGTCTTTGATGTGACTTACACCGTATAAAGTCCAGAGACACAACATTCATCAAAATCAATCAGATAGAGAAGTTAATGCAGTCATGTAGTTGGAGGTTGCTGCCTGGATCAAACATCTAACCATCTTTCCAGATTATCACGAAGACGCTGAACCCCATTTGTCTCAGCTTGTGAAAAATAGCAACAGGCTCCTCAAATCACACACCCGTGTGACAATCACATCAACACAAAGATTCTGAGCATGTAAATCTAAGAATTGATATATGTCTTCACAGTCTTTGATCTGTGGTCTTGACTAGCTCCCTATAACCAGTGCTTTTCCAGAAACTGCCTCCATCTGTGCATGTATCATTATTGACAGGCTATGCATGCAATTCATCAGCCTTGACACAAAACTATGGACCTTTCATAGTAAGTAACCTGATTTGGGCTCAACAACGAACTTCCATAAGAGCCACTGACTGAGTCTACGATACCTAACACAATCTATGCTTCTTATTTAAGCAACTGTTAAGCAAAACAACTTTTATGTCACTTAAACTGGGAATTTGATCAGGGCAAGAGGAGAACATCATATAAAGTTTGTCTTTCTTCCTAATATAATCATTCTTGGGAAGAGTTTCAGAAGCAGATGCAGCAGCTGTCAGCTTCAGACCAGCTCTTTATGATTTCCTGCCATATAATTTTTTTTCCAAAACTAGCCTCAACATTTGCTTTGCAGCTGTTAGGTAATATTTGGTTGACATTTGGATGCAGCTTTATGTTAAGTCCTGCAGTGACCCAGCCAAACAGTAGCAGTCACATATGCCAGAGGTTATTCCAACTTAGCTTGTATTGCTTTGAAAAAACCTTAGATGCCTTTAAGATCCCTTTCTGGTGTTCAGCTGTTGGAAAACACAACCAAGTTCACAAAGGACTTTATAGTGTTGTTGTTGGTACTGTGCATCCCATGAGGTCAGGGAGTTGTATCCCGACTTATATGTGCATCCAAATATAAAAGTCTAACAAGCTTTCGGGATACAGCTGATGAGGTCCCTGAGCTCAGGGTAGTAGCTTTCGATTTCCTCTGAGAAGTCCACCATAGATGACTTCTAAATGCTTATGATGGTTGCACAATGTTCTTGTAGAAAAAAAGGAAACACATGCATCAGGCAATTATTTCTGTTTCTCAGTCGATTGCCCAGTTTAGCAGGAATCTCAATATGTACAACAAAGCTAACATCAACCGGATGCCATTTCTCAGCAGAACAGATTTTTCATGACATAGTTATATACCACACTACACTACACCACACCATATTGTGCTCTACTTTTTGTACTTTTGAGTATATACAGTCAGTCAAAAGTTCTTTTACATTTTCTACTCTCAATTCCATTCCATCTTTACAGTTAATTTTAAATTATCCTTCATTCTCCTAAGCATAAAAAATAAGGAATGCAGTTTTTTATTAAAGGTCTAAAAACAAGGAAGCTTTTTCAGAAAAAATGGGATGTGTATAAGTTGATGATATCTGACAAGACTTTCTGAATGAGTGTGCCTTACTACAATCTTCAACCAAGAAAGAGTTTATCCATACAGTCATGTGAACATTTTTGCAAGTAATAATCCATGAAATAAACATAGTGAAAAGAAAGGAAAATTGCAAAATATGTATCAGTGAAATTTAAGAACTATAAAGATCACAGAAGAAAAATAGAAAACAGTGGAACGAGAAAAAAACAGCTGGAGATTCAGAGTAGCACCAGCTGATAGAGACAAACTAATAAAGGACAAGAGCAGTAGTGACCAATAATGCAATGCCAATCAAGAAAATTTCCTAATGAAGACTCACCAAGAGCTCTCAGATCAACTTAAAATCAGTAGTGGGGGGCAAAAGGGCAGTAGCTGATCTTGCATGACAAGTTTAGAAATAGAATAGCACAGCACAGCATAGAATAGAATAGAATAGAATAGAATAGAATAGAATAGAATAGAATAGAATAGAATAGTTCAGTTGGAAGGGACCTACAAAGATCATGTAGTCCATCTGCCTGACCAATTCAGCGCTTACAAAAAGTTAAAGCATATTATTAAGGGCATTGTCCAAATGCATCTTAAACACTGACAGGCTTGGGGCATTGATCACTTCTCTAGGAAGCTGTTGTAGTGTTTGACCACCCTCTTGGTAAAGAAATGCTTCCTAATGTCCAATCTGAACCTCGACTTATTTTGTTGGTGTGGGGGTTTTTGTTTGTTTGTTTGTTTTTATTCTTTTTGGTTTTTTTTGTTTTGTTTTCTTTTTAACTAAGGTCCAACACTATGCTTAATTTTTAAGGATTTCAAATCATTATGCATAATGATGACATTGTATATGAAAGTTTACTGATTCTTAAAACAGCATGGTGCAGTACAAACAGAAAACAAAATGCTGCTATTTTCAGACAGGGAAGCTGAGTTACTTGCTACCCATTTCTCAAAACCTCAGTGAAAGAGATTTAGACAACAAAATCCTTATGACTTCCTGCTTGAAGTCCATTTTGACACTTCCAGGATCTCAAAAACAAGGTAGAGAGAGGATATATTGGAACAGGTACAGAAAATGATATTCTCACATGAGAGAGAATGGATAAGACAGTTTACAGAAGATATAGGGGCATACCCAACACGGGCTGATGTCCCATCAAACCCTATCGACTCAACCTGGGTTGCAGAGGATGCCTGTCAGCACTAAGTGTGTTTCCTACTTTCCACAGGCACACTAGACTTCCTTTGAGTGAGGTATAAAGGAGGATGAAAGGGTCTGTGTTAATGGAATACAAGTTTTACTTCTGATGCTTAAGACTTTCTAGCCACAGCCTCCTTTCAAACCATCACTGCAGGTATTAGCCAGTCAACAGTTTTCATTTGCATTGATCAGTTGACACAGTCTATTCTCAGGAGAATTAATCATTAAATTACATCCTAAGAGGTACAGGAACAGAAAGCTCTCTGTTAATTTTATGCCATTCTTCATTTTTCATATCTCCTCGGTGCTGCAGACTGTGCACGTGAGAGTATTCATGCATCACTTAGTAATGAGACCTATTTGAGTTGCAGAAACTTCTTTCTCATTTTCTGTATTCAGGTAGTGTGAGAGCTGCAAAATGTCAGATGATTGCTGCACAGCCAATTCTGCCTATGAACACATAAGCATGTCCCACCAAAACAGAATAAAACCTCTTTGTTTCATAAAAACTTTAAGCTCATTCTGATTTCCTGTTTCACCAGTTTAAAGTGAGAGTAATTCCAGTGAAGTAAGCACGCCATGAAATCAAAATTCACACTTCAAAAGACCATGTCAAGCTATATTAATAATCATTCACTGGTAGATTAAACTGACCTATGTAATGAAAACAATTAAAATAGTGTAGAAATAATGGACATAGACTGGCTATTCAGGCTCTTTGATAATAACAAACATTTCTGAAGTGTTACCATCAAAGAAACTCTGGTCATTTCATAAAAGCTTTCCATGAAGGTTCAGAAGATACTTTTGAAGTCAGCAGAAAGACTTTCCACAGCATGACCAACCCCTCAGGTCTGTTTTATATTTATTTACTACACTGGACTCTACAAGTATTGCCCAGACTCTTCGAAGTTCCTAAGAGTTTTATGAACCAAAACACATTTGAGATTCTGGGCTACACTAATATATTTATATATATATATGTGTGTATATATATATATATAAATACAGTCTCATTTTTTAGAAAAGCTACAGAAGGGAATCATCCCTGATGAAGCTACAGAGGAGTTAAAGGTAGTATACAAGGTGTATGCATAAGGAAAAGAGGACACAGGGAGCGTGTGGAGTTCTGGGTCCTATATCATGCTGCTGAGCAGCTATATGACCATTGTGCAATGTAGAGGGAGATCTTCACACAGAGAGAGTGACTCATCATCCACTAGGCTCCTTTTAATAGCAGTAGAGCTCTCACAAATCTGTCTTGAAAATTCCTTTTCTTTTGGCTGAGTAACTGTACAAATGGAGAGTGTTTCCCTGTGGCAAATGCTATTCAGAAACATTGAATTTTGCAGCTTAAAAACAAATAGCATGAGGTTGTGTAACTCCATGTTATTGGTGCAGAAACTTTTCTCTGCCATTAACCATAAACAGGTTCTTTACATCAGGCTGACTAAGCTCTTTCTGTCAAGTTGGTTGGGTAATTCAACCCAAATCCATCACATAACAGTTTGAGTGTTCATCACATAGCCAAAACATGAAAGCCCACGCTTTACCCATGTCTGAGGGCTTCTGAAGAAAAAAGGCATGAGGGAACAGGCTAATGCAGATGAATTTTTCCGGAAGGTTGGATCCAGTGTCCTGAACAGAGGTTGACAGCTCTTGTATGCACTATTTCAACAATGGCTTTGTGGGTACAGTTTTGGGTGCTCTATATGAAAATGTTTGAAATTATTTGAGATCACTGCATATGAGGATGAAATATATAAGAGATAATATAAATGTCAAAATGTAGCATTAGCATTCTTGCCTTTTCCTGATAGTCCAGTGGTAATTTATTATGGTTTTCTTTGTAAGTAGCCAACACAAAGATCAGAGGGAGAGAAATGCAAATTATGCAAAGCTTTGAAGTAATGCACTTTCATGCAAAAATTCCATGGCTACAAATACATTTTAAAAAAAGAAACTGAAGGTGAGGGAAGGTAGACTGAAAACACATATCTAAAGCTAAGCCCAGACTGATCACCTTCCCTACGTTGCCAGCTCCACTTTTGCAAATTCATGACTTACGGCAGTTCTCTGTTCCAAAATTGTGTTTGTACCTTCAAGTTTTGAGCTGTCAGAGCACAACAGATTAGCCTGGGCAAAGGAATAACCTTGGTATTTTTTTTAATAGACTTTGTTTCTGTTTTGATAAGTTCCCGGGAAGCATATGGCTGCAACTTTTGCCCTTCTTAGCTTTCCTTTCTGTGAATAACTCTGCATAATCTTAGCATGCTCAAGCACAGTTTAAAGTGGGTTTGTGGTGGTGTGTGAATCCTAAAGGTATGTATGCCAGTCAGAATATTCAGTTGTAGCTGGCTTGGCTATTAATTAAAAGTCAATTAAGAGTTTCCATACCATCCAAACAAAACAAAAGAATAATAATTATGTTCTGAAGTCAGAGGGGAAAGCTACAATAATTGTTTCTGCTGATAGGTCTCTTTCACATTTCAGCAAAGAGGAACAATACAAAATTAGTAGAGAAAAAAAATGTATCGAATAATCTGCAAGGCAGGGGCTATAACTAGCTGGAAGAATGAGTTCCAGGTGAATATCTTAGCTGAATGAATAAGAAAAAAGTGTTAAAATGTCACCTGCAATAGCTGCTTTGAAAAAGGTACATTAACTCTTTGGGCACTTTCCAACATTCAATATGGAGAAAATTTAAGTTGGTGCAGCTCCAATTAGTTAAGAGACATTTTTTTCAGTCTCAGGTTTAATTTTATCCTTTCATTTTCTAATAATAAGAGCTGTTGAAAAGTTTCCTTTTCCATATGACAAGCCTTTGTTCAGCCATCCTGAAAGACCCACTGAAGAGTGAGCCAGATAGCCATTCCAGTATCACCTCTTCAGGCTTTCTGACCTCAACCATCAGCCTGAAGTAAAGTCATCACATGAATGGAAGAAAAGGCGATAGACTGTCTCAGGGGAAAGCACATAATTAGCCTAACTGGTATTTGTGATTGTTCAGGGGCTCAGAGACAGTACAGATTCTGCCATAATTCTACCCACCATTATTTCTCTTCCACTGAAGAGGAGGGCCTCCAGCCCATCTCTTCTTGCTGTACCAGCTCACTTGATTTGGGAAGAGAGACTTCAGAGCAAGCCTCAGCAGGATTTACTTGCCTTAAAGTTGGATATCATAGCACAAGTGTTTTAGATTACTGGCATCAATGGGAAACCCAAAGGTGGCTGTTATTAAGGAAAGAATACCTCAGAAAAATGATCTACAAAACCCAGGTAGTCAGCAGAAGCCACATACTAAGAACAGGAACTGCTTCATACGGGAATGTATCTGAAATTTCCCTATTTCTTTAGGGCTACAAGATAGGTATCTTTTCCTATAGGGTCTGGTACCCAAAACTGATTCCTACATTAAGCACTTGCACATTGTATTTGAGTGGTTTCATGGCTCCCAGTTTTCTAAACATAGCTGGCAGGAGGTGGGACTTATGATGGCTGCCTGTATGTAAATGTGTAGTGATTAGAAAAGTTAGGAAGCAGATTCAAAGGAAGAAATTTAGCCAGTCCAGGTGGATCATGGGCAAAGTTTTCTTGGAAACCAGTTCTGGATTTCAGGAACTAAGATCTACCCTAATCCCAGTGCGTTCGTCTATTCTGGTTGCATACCTAGCCTTTCACCCCTAGAAGAGGGGGCAGCCAGAACCCAGAGTCCAGCCCCACAGAAAGGAATTCTTCCACTGAGTGGCCAGCAGCCAATTCCCTGTAGTCCTTACTGGTCCCCATTAACTGTCTTTGTAGACTTTGCTACAGTCCCTGCTGAGTCAGCTGTGCAATTATAACAGCTGAGCAATTTTGAAGTGATAGATGAGCCATAGATTCCTTTGGAACTGAATGACACTTAAATAACCATTAAGAACGCCTGGGACACAGCCAGTAATGTCTGAATGAGAACAAGTTTGGCCATTGCTGGTGTCAGCTCCTATTGACAGTGACAGAGCAGAAAACATGTATAAAAGCTGCCCAGTGGCACATTGAAAAGAGTCCCATGGCTTCACTTCACAGAAGCTACCACTAGAACTAGCCTTTATTGGAAAAATAACTGTCAGTCTTAACACAGAGAACCAGTCAAGGAGCTTAGAAGTCATAGAAGTCATAGAATCTTCATGGTTGGAAAGGACCTTTGAGATCATCGAGTCCAACCATACACACAGAAAAAACCCCACCTCCTACAATCTCTGTCACTAGAGCATGCCCTGAAGTGCCAAATCTACACATTTCTTAAATACCTCTAGGGATGGTGACTCAAGCACCTCCCTGGGCAGGCTGTTCCAGTGCCTGACCATTCTTTCAGTAAAGTAATTCTTCCTAATATCTAATCTAAACCTCCCCTGCCACAACTTCAGACCATTTCCTCTGGTCCTGTCATTATTCACCTGGGAGAAGAGGCCAACACCCACCTCTCTACAACCTCCTTTCAGGTAGCTGTAGAGGGCAATGAGGTCTCCCCTCAGCCTCCTCTTCTCCAAACTAAACATGCCCAGTTCCCTCAGCCTCTCCTCATGTGACTTGGTCTCCAGAGCCCTCACCAGCTTGGTAGCTCTCCTCTGGACATGCTCCAGCACCTCAATGTCCCTCTTGTACAGAGGGGGCCAGAACTGAACACAGCACTCGAGGTGAGGCCTCACCAGTGCCGAGTACAGAGGCACCATCACTTCCCTACTCCTGCTGGCCACGCTATTCCTGATACAAGCCAGAATGCTGTTGGCCTTCTTGGCCACCTGGGCACACTGCTGGCTCATGTTAAGCTGGTTGTCCACCAGCACCCCTAGGTCCTTTTCTGCTGGGCAGCTTTCCAGCCACTCTTCCCCAAGCCTGTAGTGTTGCTTGGGGTTGTTGTGACCGAAATGCAGGACCCAGCACTTGGCTTTATTAAACCTCATACAGTTGGCCTTGGCCCATCGATCCAGCCTGTCCACGTCCCTCTGTAGAGCCTTCCTACCCTCAAGCAGATCAACACTCCCACCTAGTTTGGTGTCGTCTGCAAACTTACTGAGGGTGCGCTCAATCCCCTCATCCAGATCATTGATAAAGATATTAAACAAAACTGGCCCCAAAACTGAGCCCTGAGGGACACTGCTGGTGACCGGCCGCCAAGAGGATTTCACTCCATTAATCACAACTCTCTGGGCATGGCCATCCAGCCAGTTTTTAACCCAGTGAAGAGTATACACTTGTCTATGCCATGATTCGCCAGCTTCTCCAGGGGAATGCTGTGGGGGACGGTGTCAAAGGCCTTACCAAAGTCCAGACAGACAATGTCCACAGCCTTCCCCGTGTCCAGAAGGTGGGTCACATGGTCATAGAAAGAGATCAGGTTGGTTAAGCAGGAACTCCATTTCCTAAACACATGCTGGCTGGCCCTGATCCCTTGGCTGCCCTGCACTTGCCCTGAGAGCTCACTCAAGATGATCCTCTCCCTGAGCTTCTCTGAAAGGCTAACAGCAGGGTGGAGGGATTTCCACCAGCACTCCCTGTGCTTTTTTATAGTCAGTAAGATGTTCTTGTCTTGAAGTTGCTGCCAGTCAAGCAACTTCAACTCATTTTTAATTCATGTACAAATAAGTATGAAAGGTGCAAAAGAACATTTATTTGTTCATTGAGCAAGGGGAGGCAATGCTGTGCTGTTTCCCTGGGTTGGAAAGGAAAGCGCTATTGTCCCTCAGTCACACATAAGATTCAGGGTAGACACCTCCTCTGGCTGATTGACCTGCACTCTTCAGATGTCATCTGTGCCCATTGAGCCAAAGGGAAACTCAGTTTGATAGTTTCATTCAGGTTTACCAGCAGGATAGGTAAGTTGAGAAGAAAAAATGTAAACAAAACACATCCAAAAAAATTTGCTTTGGATACATTTTAGTAACAAGGAAAGTCACTCTGGGAGAGTCTTTCACTTTGCACTTAGCACTTCAGGTATCTATTTACCAAAGCTGTTCATTTCTGTACCAACAGCAGGGATCTACATATAAAGGCAGTGGATTTACTTGGAATACCAAAGGAGTTTCAGCTACTTCTTCAGCCTCTCTTGTGGCACGAGGCAGCTTGTATTTATAGAGTGAGAAATTCAAAGCTGATAAAAAAGACTACTTTTGTTTCCCATAAAATATATATATACATTATGGAATTTATTTCTATAAGGAGTTTCAAAGCCAAGAATCAGCCACTTATGAAAACCACTGAACTATCAGAATGTTTAGTGAGGCACATGGATTTCCACACTTCAGAGTCTAGAACAAGACCTCATCCTTTACGCTATTTGTCTTTTATCCCTCTGCTAAAGATTTTTTAGACATGTCTCTGGAACATCAGCGATTCCCAGTCCACTGCCAATATTGAACGTACTGAATGCGCAACAGTGAACTTGGATATGTGAATTTGCAACTTCCTTGCACTTCCTCAGGTTATAGGTCTTAAAATAAAAAAATCCTCTTTGTCTAACCCACTCTTACCTCGTGTTGCCTTTGAAGTTTCCTCTTTCAGATTTTAGGCTACCTCTTTCAGTTTCTGATATATATATAATTTAACATAAAGTAAATTTTATAGACAATTTCAGCAGAAGCAAACACGGCACATGCTAACATGAAATTACAGTCAAAGCTCAAGAAGACTAAAGAAAAAGCGAAAGGACTCTATTCTCAACATCAAGTGCCGATTAGAGCTTCTACAATATGAACTATATTTCTGTGTCCCACAGTGGAAACAAAATTAACAGATTAAAAGTACAAAGTCAACACACAGATCTGGGAAGGGAAAAAATTGTCAGCTAATATTTCTTCACGGACGCAGATATCTCTTGGTGCAAAAATATTATATTACAGTGTTAAATGTATCGTGTAAGCACTTGTTAATCACATTGTTTTAGAGTTCCTTGTCTTGAAAGAAATAAAACTCTGCCACTCCCCATTTAACTTCTTGTAGAGGCAAATCAAGTACTCTGAGTACATCTTACTCAAGGAAATCTCCTGGTGAAGTCAAGTTTTGTCTGTGATGTAAGCAGTTTTGAACTGAAACCTTGAGAGTGCTCCAGAAGGATCTTGGAAGGGACCTTGGTACAACTAAAACTGCATACAAGTAAATGTACAGAACAGTAGCACAAAGCAAAACCACATGAATAGTGGTTTTGTCCATAGTAGTCCATAAACTACAGTCAAACAGATTTATGATGAAATTTTGCAGTCTTTGGTTCATTTACACATTATCCATTTTATAGGACAAAGAAGCGGCTGACTGCTAAGCACGCCATTCACGACTCATAGGTACTTTGTGCAAATATATAATTCATGGGAAAATGTGCTACTGAATGAAAGAATGGCATTGATCAAAATACTCCATTTGAACCTGAAAAATGCATACAGAAATCTCTCATCAAGTAAGCCAGACCATAATTTTTTACCTACCTGGTTCGCCTCTCATTTTCGGGGTTTTTTTTTTTTTTTTTTTTTTTTTTTTCCAGCTTACTTCTCTGCACATGAGAAATTAAAATTAACTCCACTGGTGTTAATTTCAGCATCACTTAGTAAACCGAACCATTTTGATGCCAGGCACTGATATCTGTTAGTTTCCTGCTAATGTGAAATGTTTTGTGCATGAGGCCTGGGGAACATTTAGTTTAAAAAGGTTCAGATCTTTAAAAAGCAGATGACAGAACTCTTAATTTCTTTCCAATCAGACCCTGTGGACTACGACTCAGGAAAACAGGGGAAGTGGATGAGAGAGGAGAGAAACAACTTCTATTTGTTATTTTCCCAGGCATATGAGAGATAGAAACAGGGGATATGAGGCTAATTGACATGTTTATCCAGACACAGGAAGCTAGGAAACAAATCAAAGAGGTGATTTTACAGTTTCAGGCCCTTTTTTTGAAATTGAACTTAAAAAAAAGGAGGAAACGCTGATAAAACAAAGGTAGCCTGTGGCTACTTTCCATATTCCAAAACAAGAAATATTTCGTGACACTTTTGTCATTGTGAAGAATTTACCCTTTTGCATCCATGCATTGTGAACTAGGGGGCACAAGAGCCAAGCTTAAAAAGCAACTGCACGGAAAACGTCTCCCTCCTTGACACTTTCTTCTAGCATTATGAGAAAGATTGACAGAAAGACTCACATAAAGAACTGACAAATGCAGAAGTTGTAGAACAAAATAGTGTTCCTATGGCATCAAATTAAGCTGAGGATCAGCCGCAAAAAATACTAAAATAAGAGTTTGGTAAGATTATTTATATATATATATATACCAAGTAGAATGAATTAAAAAAAATAATCCCTAATCGCACTAGGATAGTGTAAAATTTATGAGGAGACATAAACTTCCGTGCTGCAAATATAAAATATAATCTTATGTTAGAAAAGGCATTCCTCTGTGCAATGACTATCCTATTATTCTTTATTACAGGCTTGTGGCTTCCTGTGAAGTATCTGGGTCTGGCCACTGGCAATAAAAGAAAGGAATTATTTTGCCTCATGTCTTCCAGCTCAAATACCTGTGAGTATTCATGAGCCTTTTTACAGACATTGTTAGCACTCACTGACCTCCTGTAGCACACCCCGTAACATCTCCTCTATGTTTCCTGTCCTTTGTTGTTCCCATGAAACCCTTGGGCATCTCAGGTGTGAGGGGATGAGGCAGATCCTATAAGTCAGGAAATGCTGCAGTAGGGAGTGTTACTTTAGAATACCTGCACATGCCTGGGGCACACACAGTAATAGAAATAAAAATCTTATCAACCTTTTCAGAAATACCATTCAACATTTAATAAAGTAGTCATTATCATTAATACTGCTGCCAGCTGCCCTCCCCTCCTAGCTGTATTGCAGGCAGGTGTGGCTTGAGAACAAGGATTTGCAAATGCAGGAAAGTCTGTAAGCTAGTTTGTTTAAGTTCAGACTGTGAGCTTTTATAGAAGAAGTAGGAGCCATTTTGCTGTTACTTCCCTCAATTCCATCACACTGCATTGCGGAAACCCTCAGACACAGGAAGGATGACACTTAGAACTTTACCCTGCAGACTTCAGATGCCTGAGCTACTGTGGTGGCTGCCAGTGTACTCTGAGGTATAGGTTCTGCAGCTCAGTATGAACCATGAGATGGCTTTCAAGCTCCCACACCCAGCTGAACACATTGGCTGCCCCCCTGCTCCAAACTTTTGCCAGCCGTCAGATATGCACTGTTTTCCCATCCTCATGTTCTTGCGTGTAGATCTCCACAAAAGGAAAATCAGGCACTCAGTGGATGCAGCGTGCTCTCACCAACCTGAGAAACAGAAAACTAGGTCCTCAGCATGCTGCAGGGTATACACGTATAGCTTAATTTAAACACAACCTGTATCAAAAAGTGTAAGAGAGAGATGAGAAACATGCTTCCTACTAGGTTTCACACACTTGTGTTGAAGGTGGAGGATTGGTATATTCACCAGATCTGTACTCCATTTGTCACAAGGAGTGAGAAATGGAGCTTTTCACATGAAGTTTGACTCTTATTTTCATTTCTTCCACATCCTCATTCCAGTCTCCTCCCTTGACAAGCTTGTACTAGGTTTCACTTCTCAGGCTGCCCATTCTCAGCTTGGCTCTTTGCCTTTGACAATTACTGCTATCTCATTTCACAGTTTCTCCATTCCCGCTGATGCTCAACAATCTTCATATGCACCAGGCCTTGCCTGCCTGTTCTTTTCACAACCAAAGTATCCATTTTTTACACACTGAAAATGATACCACTGTTTTCTCTTTACTCCCAGGTCCCTGAGCCACTACTGACTTTTTGTCCAGCAAAAGCTTAGAGCTGTGGGGCTTCTTTGATAATATGTCAGTACCCTGGTGATGCCCACACTGATGCACCATTTTCATATCCATTGAGTAAACAGAAAGTCTTTCTAATTATATGATCCACGGCTTAAGCTTCACACATAAAGTGAGTGTGAATCTTCACACATAAGATTCATTGGAGAAGTTTGAGGTTCCTTGCACCGTAGTATTTCTTTCCTTCTCTCCTGGGCTCATGTCATCACTCCTTTTGAGGCTGATGAGTTCTTCTTTCACACCACCAAAACACAAGCTGGAAGTAGCTAACTGTACATTTATAGGAGAGAAGTAGGTAAAAGATGGATAGGAAGCAATATCTTAATCTGCAACTGGGTGGCATAAAATGAGAAAAGCTTGAGCTGGGAGGTAGCTGTGGAGACCACACGGTCCAAACTCCTGTTCAAGTCAGGGCCAACTTCAAAGTCAGATCAGGCTGTTCAGGGTCTTCTCCAGACCAGTTTTGAACATTTCCAGAGATGGAGACCATACAGCATCTGTGGGCTTTGTCACATTCAGTCTGATTATTTTTTTCCTTGTGCCTAGTGGTAATTTTCTTCATTATGACTTGCAGTTATTGGTTCTTGTCTTTTCAGCATTCACCATTCAGAGAGTCTGGCTCCATCTTTTCTATAATTCTGTTAAGGTAGATGAAAAGAGCAATCAGATTCCCTCCCTAGTCTTTTCTCCAGGCTGAACAAACCCAGCTGCCTCTTTTCATACATCTTGTGATCCAGGTCCCTGAACATATAGTGGGGTCCCAAAACAGGACATACGTAAAATAGAGGGAAAAAAGTTATCTAATAATTATTTTTTCTCAACCTTTGTTGCTGCTCAAGGAGCCCAATACAGGCCTGGCTTTCATCACTGGAAGAATCACTGCAAACTCTTCTTCCTTGGTAGCCTGTGCCCATTTCCACCTCCTGGCAAAGCTTCCACCTGAGCTTCCTTTTTGCATTTGAAGTCCATCAGGAATTCAATCAGGAATCCTTGTTCAGCCAAGCTGACCTTGCAGTGCCTGCCTCTTTTCCTGCTGTTCAGGATAAAGGAAAGAGGCTTTAAGGAGAGAGGCTATGTTCAGACTCTTCCGCTGACAGCAGAGTTGTCACATCCACGCTACATAGTACTTGGTTTGGGGTCTCCTCTGGGCCTCCTGTGGCTGTACAGCAGAATTATTGTTTTGTGTTTAAGCATAGTTCCTTTTTTAATTCCCCAGTTCAAATCATCTGAAATAATGTGAGGTCTGTACATAACAGTGGGGGGACTTTCTTGAAATTGAGAGTATATATAGCATTCACGAGGTGGAGGTATTCCGCACGAGATTTGAGAGTGCAAAGTCTTTAGGGACACTCTTAGGAGACAGGAACACCTGGTACAGACCCATTCCTACTATCTTATAGAAACAGTCCCTGAAATGAACGGCCTGCTGAACCTCCCAGGCTATTACCTTGGAATAAGCTAAATGGAGCAGTCCAAAACAGAGGCAGACAAATTTACAGTAAAGCAATGTGGATGATCAAAGCTCTAGGACTCAAATTCACTCTCTGAGACTTTTATTTAGCAGAACAAATACAGAGGAGAGAGTTTCTTGGGTTGTTCTGGTATATAGCAGCACCCTGGCACAGAGCAGAAGGAAGCAGCAATAATGAGAATGTCTTATATTTAGGCATGATAAGAGCTTCATCGTCTGGAGAAACAAAGTGGATGAAGAATGTTCAAAGTTGTCTGGAATGCACTGAGAGTACAGCTGCTAAAAGGCATCAAGTCACTGGGGAACATGTGGGAACATGTTTTGTGAAGGCATGTAATTCTGCTGCCACTGAAGCAATTTCCACAGGAGTGAAAGAGTCATCTCTAACATAAACGGTGTTCCTGCCAAATGTGATGCCTTTTCTCCGAAACAAGAAGGCTAGTTCCAAGGAATGGGTGAAGTTCTAAACATACGAGGACTTTTTTCCTGAGTCATAGTGACTGCTGGTCTTGGATCAATCAGGAAA
The DNA here is from genome assembly GCA_947846985.1 of Fratercula arctica. Lineage (NCBI taxonomy): Eukaryota > Metazoa > Chordata > Aves > Charadriiformes > Alcidae > Fratercula > Fratercula arctica. Next base: position 16,150,365 of record CANTUZ010000001.1, on the reverse strand, counting down.
TTTTGAGACAGAATGGTTAGAATTTAACTTTGCTCTAATTTTGCTTTGGCTTTGACAAGTTCTTCTTGGAGTATGTTTCTGGTTATGCTTATCTTGCTAAGTACATTTTCCCAAGAGTTATACTTCCCATAATTTTATTTCATTTATGATTATTGTATTTTTTCCAGTAAGTAAAGTCTCAGAAAGTATGGATATACAGAAATTAATATAGAAAATAAATCAAAATGTAATGGTAAAGCCCACACATAAATACAAATTATTGTGAAATATTTAGTAGTATTATACATATGAAGGATGTTTCCTGACTAGCTGAAACCAGATGAAACTATCTGTGTTCTTTCAGTTCATGAGTAATGGTCAATAATAGGTCCTGGAAATACATTTTTCCAGTCATGATACTTCCCTCAATCCTAATTCACAACAGTGAACTTTGTCAAATTTACTGCTGGCTTTACAGGAGAGAAGTGCCATTTTTTCTTTTTCTATGGTTTTAATTTCCTCTCTTCTTTAGAATTTTCATTTAGAAAAGTAAGTGACTCATTAATTCAGTTAGGAAGACAAAATTAGATGCATCAACACAGAAATATGAATATGGTGATCAATAAATGTAGCAAGGCATAATTCAACAGTTTTTACCTTTAAATGCACACAGATATAATGAATTCCAGTGACAGCTGCACATATACCAGGCAAAACTTGTACTTTTGCTTCTTGTTTTGGTGCATAGCAAGATTTATTGTTCCTCAATGTTTGCATTGATTTTGAACTCATCAGTATTTAATTTCTTAGTTAATAAATATTGATTTCTGACAACAGAGATCAACTTCTGCTTCTTACTTGATATCTGGATTCAAATGAGGGTTCCCAAAAAAGGAAAGAGCAAGCCAAAAAAATAGTAAGCGCAAAAACATTATGGTGTAAAATTAAACAGAAAAAACTATTCACAGTAGATCCCTGGGGAACGAGAAGCTTGTGTAAGTCTTATGAAGAGAGACAGAATCCACTAAGATCATGTAAGATGCCATACAGAAGAATGCAGAAGACATCACACCATATTTTTAAATTTCAAAATTTTTGGAACCTGGAATATTCACTTTCTGTAAGAACTACTTGAGAAGATGATGACATTAATGACAACCGAGAGGAAGTGGGAAGGCTCTGGTTAGGACTCATCTCCTGTATCCATGCATCCATCTTAGACACTTAAGGGATGAGACACTGTTTCATGGTGCCCACTTTCTCACCGTTAATCATAGAGGGAAAATACTTTGAAACTAGTTGCCTGTAGTTAGCTGGGATTAATCCCAATCTGTGGTTACCCAGGCAGTAAATTTTAATATACGAATCAATGTAAGAAAGGAATGGAACCCAAGTTTTCCTGTCCAATGATTTGATCATATTAAAAACAAGTTTGCGCTATGTGTGCTATGTGTGTGTGTATATATCTACATACATATACTTGCTGTTTATCTTCAAATAGCTTCGAATTGCTGGTGACTGATTAGTTGCCTCATCTTCAAATGAACCCATGCCTATAATAACAAAAAAAAAAAAACCCAACCAAACCCAAAAAACCTGCTGGTTTCATCCTCCTGCTCTTAATTTTCAGCCAGGATGGTAGGCTGAGAATGGCAGTCACATGATTGATCACCATCAAACCCTAAAAAGTGTTGCAAGCCTAAGGAAGCCTTCTATGGGCAATGAATTGCAAAAACATAGACAAAAGGGTCCTATATTGATCCTTATTGTTCAGCTGCAATCAAAGCGGAAGCATTATGTACGAGTTTGCTCCCTCTTAAATGCTTAGGAGAAAAAAACTACCCTCTCATTTGTGAGTGATGGCTGTGACTAGTACTGTCTGTTGAATATTGATCACTGCGTATAAGCCTTGGGGTTTCACACAGCACAAAGAAGCAGAGCTTTAATTCCCACAGCCACGCTCTGCTCCATTTCACTTGTGCAGTCCAGAACAGGTCTTTTTGGAAATGCTGCTGTTCAGTGCAGACAGCATCACAAGGGCTGAGAGCTGAGTTTTCTGGTTTGTGTTTAGGTCTATGCCATTGAGCCTCTCATGAATCACCATTTCCTGACTCAGGTCTCCAGTTGTAGACAGGAAGGTATAGTCCATGAGAAGCAGACAAAAGCTAGTAAGAAGCTGAATACAAGGTAAACCCAAATGAATCAGAGCAATAATAATCCCCAAAATCAACGTGGCTGTTCATAGATGGGTTGCTGGGTTGACATAATACAATCATAGTAGCTAAAGCACTGACAATGCATTGCTGGTTTCTGCCACACTACCCATAGCAGATATCCACAATGGGAAGATTTCACAGAATCATAGTTGTCTCAGTTGTAAGGAACGCCATGAGGCCACCTAGTCTCACTTGAAGCGGGTCTGTTGCCAATGGGAGATCAGGTCAATCATGTCTATGTCTAGCCTACTCCCGAAAACCTCCAAGGACAGAAATTGTGCAATCCCCCTGGGTAACTTGTTGCAGTGCTGTGCTATCCTCCTCATAAAAATGTTTTCCTATGATTTCCTAAAAGTGGAAGATTTGATTTCTTACATTTGCTTAGTCTTAATGTGCCAGATCCAGAAAAGGCTAGTAGTTCTGTAAGTGGGATGAGGGTGAACTTTAGCTACCTAAATACAAAATTATGTTTACTCTTGCAAGAGAACTAACAGTGAAAAGAAGGGCAGCATTACCTCCCTTTAGAGTGCCTGCATTTAAAAGTGTATTTCAAATGAAGACCTATTTTCCAGGACAAACTTAGAACTATGAATCCCACATAGAGGGAATATGTCCTGCACATATGTCCCTTTAAACAACGGGCTTAAGAAGCAAGATGTCAAGACTCATTCTTTGCCCCAGTATGTCCTGGAATTATTTTAGGTTGTTCCATATTCAGGATGTTTTTACTGAGTCCTAAAGTGTGGTTTGGGACTCCAATCCATGGGCCATCACACCTAAGAAGTTTATCAGCCTTTATTGACTGTCATGTAGTCACTGAGGTACAACTGAGGAAACCAAACTTCATCCCAAACTCAGCTCAGCATTTTCCATGGGAAAGCAATGGTGAAAAGGGATGCCAAGATTTTAATGAATATAATAAAAGTTTAAAGTATAATGCTAGGCATGCCTTCCACAGGGATAGGTCATGAAATTTAATTAACAGGCATATACTTTGAGATCCTTTGATACCAAGCACTGTGTAACTGCAAATTAGGAAGATTTCTTTACAAAACATAATCAGTGAAATTCATTCCTTACCTAATTTTTGTAGGGTTATTCAGGGAATAAATTCTCCTGAATGTAAACCTGAATAATTATTTCATTGGCATTAGAAGATAAATAAACTTTCCCTTGCAAGCTTCAAAGAATACTATGGTCTAAGTACCCTTGACAAAGACTGTACAGGAGCTATCACCCATATTTTTTACATGTTATTCACAGCTTTTCCATCTTAAAATATATAATAAATAAATTAGCATTATCTTTTAATGATTTTTTTTCCATTTCATAGTATATTTTCCATAGTGGTCAAACATCTGAGAAGGAACGTAGCACATGGATACTTATAAAGTACACAGGATTTCATTGAGTAATCTGTTTTGCTTCTATTTGAATTAGTTATAACTTTCTTATTGTCTTAAAAAGGTGTCCTAATTGTTAAATTCTTAATTGTATTCTTAAATTTGACTGGGGGCAAGGGGTATGGATTGGGTAAGAACTAGTGTGTCTGAGTTTCAAATTTTCTTTTGAAAATATTTAGCAGTTTACCTGGAATTTTGTTGAATTCTGTTCCTGTAAAATCTGTTTACCTGCAAAATGTGTTTACCATGAAAGACAATCCTTTTTCTGATCAGAATAAGCAAGAATATCTTCGTTGTTTCTGATACAGTGAATATTTAAAGACATTCTGGGAGAATAAAAATACACAAGAACTATCAGCACAGGGAAACAAGTCACTAATGATTACACTGAGCATGGTTTGAGAACACAGGAAATTACTTGTGTCTCTTTACACTCGGCAGTAACTACCTTTCTACTCTTTCCCATTCTCCCCTCCTTCCACCTCCACAAGTACCAACTGCTCTCACATTTGAATGCTACTCATCTAAAACATATTTCAGTAAACTCTGGGCATTGGTTTTTAAATTCCCTATTTCTACTGCAGATCTGGAAAGGGACTTGTCCATCTGAAAGTCTGTCACATTCTTCCAGTGATACAAGACTGTCTAATAAAAATGTTACCTCTGCATACAAATATTTTTCTGATAGCCTCCTAAGTGTCTGTAGAGATGCAAATATCTGCACTTGCATATTCAGCATATGCACAAGAAAATCCTTATTTTTTTCAATCCTTGATACAACTCCATGTATCACTTTAACTTAGTAAAGTAATAATGAAAAAAGGAATCTACCAGAAACTCTTAAAATAATATTAAGCATTGTGTTACATTGAAGCAAGGGTTAACTGTATAAATCCCTTACTGAACAGGAACCTTGAGACTCCTTCTTCCTGCATAGCAGAGAGTAAGGAAAGTGGATTATATTCTTTTTTATTTCTGTAATTAATCATTTGTAAGAACCACTTATATGTAATAGATTTTCATTAAGTGGATCTTAACTGTTGTCCAACACTGATGAATAATTGTTGACTTAATTTCATACTGTTGTTAATTCATCAATTAACTGGTTGGACTTCAGTTGTCTTAGTCTGAAGGGCCACATTATTCAAATTTAGTTAGTTTAATTAAAGTGATAGAAATTTAGTCTGATTTGGATAAATTTTGATTTTTTTAATATTCAGCTATTAAAACCATAAAAAGGACAAGAGTTTTTCTGGATTTTTTTTTTTCATTCCAAATTGTAATAAGGATGACTAAAGCAAGAAAACAAAACATGAAGCAATAATTTTTCACTTTCTTTCGTTTTGCTTCAAAACCTCCATACTTTACATGCCAGAAATGGAAAGTTATAACCTCAGATAAAGATATAATATCTGACTAATCAAGAATTAATATAAAATCATCTTTTACTACTTGGGTTTAGAAAAAAATCTTAGAACATGCAAATATCCATGATTGTGTTAATCATAATTTATTCCTTTTGGCTAAGAGTTAAATGTCTAATGGGAGTTATTATCTACCTATATTAGCAGAGAGAAATAAGAACCTTCATATAGCATTTTCTCTTATACTATGAAAGCTGACTCTTTTAGGCAAAGGTATCTGTTCTAGCATGAATGTGTCCTTGTCTCCATTAGCTTCAAGGGAGACCACATAGTGAGTTCAGACTAGGTATTTAACTTTTTTACAGAAGTTGGAGAAGGTGGAGTCTATATCTAATATACATAATTCCCTAGAATTTTTTAGCTTTGTACATTCATGGAAGTTGGTTTGAAATCTTAGAAAAGCTATCTCTCTCATAAGTTTTCAGTATTCGTAGTTTCAACTCTAGATCAAAATCTTCTTAGATAATGAAATTAAATGCCTCTTTCTACTCCCTTGTGTATTACAAGAAAAATGCAGGGCACTTTAAAAGTAGTCACCAAGCACCATAAGAAATCTTAAGATACCAGTTCAGTGGGAACTAAGAGCTGACTCAAACCAGGAAAACCTGATCCTTGAGCTGAACATGTGATTAAGAAGATTGTCACATACATATAGTGCAAACACTTTCCACTTGACCTTTCCACATTGCAGAAAAGACTAGGATTACCACTAAATGGAACAAAGCACTTTTTGCCGTGGCTGGTCCTGGTCACAATAAGCATAATGACTCACAGGGATTTCAGTGGGAGCAGGAACCCACCACAATTGCTATGTTCCCTTGCTCAGGACTGGAGACTTTTCATGGATTTCACTTAATGGGTTTTGTAATGAGCCACAAAATACAAGTCTAACTGCACATCTGGTACCAGCAGAAACTGCAAAACAGACTAAAAAGTTACCTGGATTTTTCTTTAAACTTTGGATTAGGACAAAGGTTCAGGCAGTTTCATCTGGGCTGCTTTATCTGCAAGTAAATGAAAACTTATTACTAGCCAAATTGTTCTTGATATTCTATAAATAACTCCTGCTCAGAGTCAGTTTCCTTGAAAAAAAGTAACTTATGTTATTTCTTTCCTAGTAAGAAAATGTCTTCTTAGCCAAAAATCCTAAGCAGAGCTTATGTTATGTGAAAATATTGACATCCTTTTACATTGGTTTGTTGGGGGTTAGGGTCACCGATTGAAGTCATGGGGGGAAAAATTGGTTGAAATTACTGAAACTTCTGTAATACATAAAGAGCAGAAAACCTATGGCATATGCTGGTTACAAAGAATACTAACTGTGTTCTTGTGTTGGCAGAAATAGAACTAATACATTAATTTACAAGCTAGAATACAAATTCACGGCAACTGAGATTAGTCAGGAGCAACAACAGAGCAGTATTTCACTATCTGACATTTTATGCTAATATACACTTTGCATTTAAATGTTGTTGTTCCTTGCCTGCCTGTTCTTCCCTCCCTATGAGGATGCAGGTAACTTTTCCTGAGAAGCAACAGCGATGATAAAGGGTACGGCCCACAGCGAGCCATCTTAAGAAGGCTCTTCCAACCATTGAGCTGGGATGCTCAGGCCAGCTCACACCATGGTCTTTCTTCATTTACCAATTCCAACCCATTTCTTTCCTGCAGGCATGTACCAGTGAGCAGCTACTGTCTTCTTTTTTTTGTCTGGAGATTGTGAATAGTTTCTTCTGGATCTTCTTTGGCCTTCCAGTACCTGCAGGGGGCCTATAAGAAAGCTGGGGAGGGGCTGTTTCAAGGGCATGTAGCGATAGGACGGGGGGCAATGGTTTTAAACTAGAGCAGGGTAGGTTTAGATTAGACATTAGGAAGAAGTTCTTTACAATGAGGGTGGTGAGACACTGGAACAGGTTGCCCAGAGAGGTGGTGGAGGCCCCATCCCTGGAGATATTCAAGGCCAGGCTTGATGAGGCTCTGAGCAACCTGATCTAGTTGAAGATGTCCCTGCTTACTGCAGGGGGGTTGGACTAGATGACCTTTAAAGGTCCCTTCCAACCCAACACATTCTGTGATTCTATGATTCTGTAATTCTAAAATCATATTTAATCTGTCACTGATACACTCATCAGGGTAGCAGAAGTCCTGCCTACATCCCAGTCCGTCTTTGCACTGGTAGATCATACTAGCAGAAGCCACAGGGATGGGCTGTATTTTACTTTTTAATGAGTCTTGAAAGCAGTCAGATGGCTGAAGGTGCACAATCAATTTTATATGCTTGTCAGATAATGCAAACCTTTAGTCTAGCATGTAGATAACCAGAAGACCTATATTTTTAACAGCTTTCACAGTGCCAGTGAGACTTTTATGAAATTCTTGGTAATGCTGTTGGTTTGCAATAGGTCATCATGTACAGGGAATGTTTAGAAATCCACCAATATGCCTACTGGGGAGCGAAGGATTAGCTAGTAACCATATACGTGTCCCCCTTCCTCCCCCTTAATTCCACAAACTATCAGTTCCTCAGCTCTGACTTTGCAGGGCACATTATTCCCTTAGCTAACAGTCATAGAAGGGGGGACCCAGATGGGGTTTGATATCCAGTGATGCTCTGGACCGTTATACCTCCAGACACGTTATCTTGTGGAGATTGCCCCTTGGGTCCAGTTGCAGATACCTCTGGAAGCAGATGTTTGTATAATAGCTGACACCTCATCTGATATACCAGTACCTTCACAGCTAAAATATGACTACCTTTAACCTGCATCACTGAGGGCTGTGACCCTCAAGTTATTTGTGGATCCAGCACTAACGAGAGAGCATAATGCACTGACTAGGAAACTGAATTTGATGATATAAGAGGTAGGTTAGTATTAGGAAAATAGTAGGACGAAAGCTAGACAAAAATGAACATGACAATTAGATGCCTGTGAAGTGTTAGTTACTTTTCACCCCCTGTGAGGGGTTCACATTCAGCTTTCTAGCTTTCACTGGACATAGGATTTAAGTTGACTGATAGGCAGTTTCCCCTCATTTTCAACAGCCGCTGTTGCCCTAATGCAAGGTAATTTGAAATCATCTTCAGACTTGAAATTTGCTTGAAATCCAAATTCCAAACATGGGCTTTCTCATTCCCTTCCTCTGTGAAGGCATTAGAAATTTTGCCAATCAGCAGTCCATAACAAGAAAAGCAGCAAAAGAAAACTCCGAGACAAGAGGTGTAAAAGGGTTTCTTGCATGAGTATAGATCAAAACTGCTCTTGAGCCAGCCCTGCCTTTCCCTCTCCACCCCCTAACCTTAGGGATGATTGCTTGTGCCTCCACTCCACCTTTCCTCATGCCGCAAATGCTCCAAGCCGTCCTTCCCCACCTCCACCCACAGCTGAGCCCTGATGCTTTCATTTTTCCTCCCTACTCCTTCCTCCAAAATAAATCCTTCTGCTGCTGCAAAGTGACATTTAACCACAATGCATGAAGTTGTCATGGGCTGAGGATAATCCACAAGCACTGGATGCTATCTCTGTCCTCTTACTCTAAGTACGCTACAAACCTTAATCTGTGCCTCCACAAGAGGTGGTGAACAATTTTTGTGGCAGAGGACCTGCAGACCATGATCATACTGAAGACATCATAAAGCTTTAACAGTCAATAAACACATTTATTCTGAGATTAATTTACAACTAAAGAGTAGCTTAGGTTTATGTGAATATGTTCTGTGAAACATTTAAAGAGAGTGGGTTTCTTCAAGGTTCTTTGTAGGCTTGTGCACAGATATAAAGGAGAGTGTCTTAAAGAGTACCCCTGCTGAGCAACACTAATAAACTGGTGACAATGGATGAGGAGAAGGCTGAGGTTCTCAACAACCTTTTTTGCCTCATTCTTCACTGGCAACCTGTCTCCCCACACCTCTTGAGTGGATGGACCACAAGGGAGGGACTGGGGGAGTAAAGTCCCTTCCACTGTAAGAGAAGATCACATTTGTGACCACCTGAGGAACCTGAACATACAGAAATCTATGGAATCTGATGGATGCATCCCAGAGCCCTGAGCTAATTGGCTGATGTGGCTGGCAAGATACTCTCAATGATATTTAAAAAGTCATGGTAGTCAGGTGAAGTCCTTGGTGACACCTATTTAAAAAAGGGTAGAAAGGAGGACCCTGGCAACTACCGACCTGTCAGCCTCACCCCTGTGCCTGGGAAGATCATGGAACAGATCCTCCTAGAAGCTATGCTAAGGCACATGGAGGACAGGGAGGTGATTCAAAACAGCCAGCATGGCTTCATCAAGGGCAAGTCCTGCCTGACCAATCTCGTGGCCTTCTGTGATGGATTGACTACATCAGTGGACAAGGGAAGAGCTACAAATATCATCTATCTGAACTTCTGTAGGGCCTTTAACATGATCCTCCACAACATCCTTCTCTCTAAATTGGAGAGATATGGATTTGATGGGTGGACTGTTCAGCAGATGAGAAATTGGGTGGATGGTTGTATCCAGAGGGTAGTGGTCAATGGCTCAATGTCCAGATGGAGATTGGTGACAAGTGATGTCCCTCGGGAGTCCATATTGGGAGCAGTACCTGTTTAATAACTTCATCAGTGACATAAACAGTGGGATCGAGTGCACCCTCAGCAAGTTTGTGGACAACACCAAGCTGAGTGGTGCAGTTGTCACACCTAAGGGACAGAATGCTATCCAGAGGGACCTTGACAGGCTCAAGAAGTGGGCCCATGTGAATCTCATGAAGTACAAGGCCAAGTACAGGGTCCTGCACCTGGGTTAGGGCAACCCCCGGTATCAATACAGGCTGGGGGATGAATGGATTGAGAGCAGCACTGAGGACAAGGACGTGAGGGTACTGGTGGATGAGAAACCGGACATGAGCTGAAAATGTGCACTCACAGTCCAGAAAGCCAACAGTATCTTGAGCTGCATCAACAGAAATGTGGCCAGCACACCGAAGGAGATGATTCTGCCCCTCTACTCCACTCTGGTGAGGCCCCACCTGCAGTACTGCATCCAGCTCTGGAATGATCAGTAGAAGAAAGACATGGACCTGTTGGATCAGGTCCAGAAGAGGGCCACAAAGATGATCAGAGGGATGGAGCATCTCTCCTATGAGGACAGGCTGAGAGAGTTGGGGTTGTTCAGCCTGGACAAGGCTCCAGGGAGGCCTTATTGTGGCCTTTCAGTATTTACAGGGTGCCTACAGGAAAGATGGGAACAGACTTTTTAGCAGGGGCTATTGTGATAGGACAAGACGTATTGGCTTTAAACCAAAAAAGGGTAGATTTAGACTAGAAAGAAGAAGAAGAAATTTTTTACCATGAGGGTGGTGAAACACTGGCACATGTTGCCCAGAGAGCTGGTAGATACCCCATCCCTGGAAACATTCAGGGTCAGGTTGGATGGGGCTCTGAGCAACCTGATCTAGTTGAAGATGTCCCTGCTCATTGCAGGGCAATTGGACTAGATGACCCCTAAATGTCCCTTCCAACCCAAACTGTTCAATGATTCTGAAGAAAACAACCCCTCTAGGGTAAAAAATAAGCTGTAAAGCAAATCTACATCAAATAAATACACATATATATTCATATATGCAAAATAAATAAAAGTTTTATAAAAGGAATAAATATGTAACCTGTGCAGATAATTGCAATATATATTTTCCCTCTGATGGATGGACTGCCAAGTCTTTGGTGAATGGGATGAATGCGTGCAATTGAAGACATAACTTGTCCCTTAGGGTAATAGATGTTGTATAAAGACAGAATCAGGCAGTGCTCTGATTAGACATATTTCAAATTGTCTATGTTTGTGCCCATTAACAGCTGGAGGAAGAAGGGAGTCTTAATTAGTGAGAGCGTTGGAGGTTTTTAAAAATAAAGGTTGGAAACCTCAGTGGCTGGCTGAATAAATTGGGAATTAAAAACATGTTGTGATCTGCTGCTGCCTACTTCTGAATAACCCAAGCCATGAAAAAGACACTAAGAGAGCCCTGTAGAAGAACTGTCATTTGGACCATGATTAAGTATAAACTAGAGCAGGTGTTTTTTCCACTTCCACATTCCCTTCACCAACTCCCAAGAGATTTGATTCCAAATACTGGGATTATCACAGAAGCAGATAAAATTATCAGATGAACAATTGTCTTGAGTGTCAGGAACCTTCAAGATATGGAACTTAGAAAATTGCCTCTACCAGGTGCTGAAACTACACAAGAACTGAATTCCTATGAGATTTTGGCAGCATCCAAGTTGTGGTGCTTCTTCTTGCTTGGAATTCAGCTCAGAAACGAGTCAGTGGCTGTGGGATTGGATCAGCAGACAAAAATGCAACCTCCTTCTTCCCCCAAGGTTCAAGTCCAAAAATAGCTCATCCTAGACTACTAGGTACCCAAAATGCAGGAAGACAAACAGGACTTTAAAATGACAGAGAAAAAAAACAGACTAAAGATTTATAAAGCTTTTTCTTCCTGTTGCCACCCACTCTATTACCTTTTCTCCCAGTTACAATCTAAAAAAGGGCTCTAAAACTGCCTCTTTTATTTATAGCTTTAGCAAAGAAGTTAGAGTTAGAGTGTTTCCCTAATAGCATTCTAATTAATTTCTTGATTACCTGCAAGTGTCCTGCTCTAGGAGATACTCTGATGATCTAAGCAATAAGACTTTCCAATGTCAGGTATTGGTAACTTCATGGTAAAAGCAAAGTGCCTTTCCTTCCGTTTCAAAACAGAAGAAAAATAATGGTCTATACAATATTTCATGCTTCAGGTAGACCAAAGTTTATTTTAATGGATTTCATAGCAGATGAGGGTTTAGATATTTACTGAGAGCAGAAACAGGAGGCTTAGTCCAAGATATAAAGCAGATGAAGAGGGCACAGCAATGTAACTCTTCTGGGGTACCAGGGATCAACAGTGCCTTCAGTGCCAGTTAAGTTAATTTGGAGTAATACATTTGACGCTCACAATCGCTCATAATGCAACAGGATAACTTCCATTAATTTTGCCAGGAACAGGAGAGGATGAAAAGTTAGCTTTTCTCAGAATCATGTGCGATGTACAACAGAGAGAGGAAAGTCAGCTTAGGTAAAACAGAAGCTGCCCTTAGTGCCTTTAATGTCTCTATAAAACTGTATTTCCTATGCTTTGAAATTCCGTAGTTTTTAGTAAGGGCCTTTTTTTTTTTTTTTCCAACATGCTATGACCTAGGAGAAAAAATGGAAAATCTGTCCAGAAATATTACTGGACAGGCTACTTACCCCATAAAGCTTCCAAGTATGACATGCCAGAGAGGATTGCCTAGCTTGTAAGACAACCAATTTGAATAGTTTACAGTAAAATGTTCAGGTAAGCCAGTGTCTTATAGCTTGGCATTTCGAGCATCTTTGTACTTTTGCAAAAATCCCTTTACTTACTTACAAGAATTTTAAATCTGTGAAACAGTTGCAGCCTTTCTGCTGTTTTTGAGCTGAGACTTAAGTGCACTTTTATCAGACTTTCTATGTAAATTTCACAAAAGACAAAGTTGCAGTTTTGTAATCCTTATGTGAGGTGGCACCTGTTTATGCTGGTGGTCCAGTCAAGAATTATCCAGAAAGAGTGCCATGCATTTTGAAATTTCACCCATACATTCAATAACAGGAGTGACGTATCAGCCCTCAGAAAGAAAACTTTCCTGCTCACTTTGCACTAGGAGGAAGTTTGTATTCCATTTCCCACACGTCAGTTTAAGGACCACGTAGGTGAAGTGCAGATCTGGCATACAGAGGAAGACAAAAAGAAGAGGTTCAGAAACCTACATGGAAAGTTTAAGATAGAATTATAGAATGTGTTGGGTTGGAAGGGACCTTTAAAGGTCATCTAGTCCAACCCCCCTGCAGTAAGCAGGGACATCTTCAACTAGATCAGGTTGCTCAGAGCCTCATCAAGCCTGGCCTTGAATGTCTCCAGGGATGGGGCCTCCACCACCTCTCTGGGCAACCTGTTCCAGTGTCTCACCACCCTCATTGTAAAGAACTTCTTCAACTAAGCCAGCGGTATTATAGCTCTGTTAGGATGTCTTCCAGAAGAAAGAGCAGTACTTCTCCAGTGCTGCTCAGGGTAGGACCAGCAAGATTAACCTTTAGTAAAAGCCGTTTAGAGTTAGAAAGTTTCTTTAATACCTGTCTAAGGTTGGATAAACAGCAGAGCAGACTAATCAAGAATGGTGGAAAATTCCCTTTGGATTTAAAAAAAAAAAAAAAAAAAGTAACGTAAATATCTGTTAGGGATTATTTACACATATTTATAATTCTTTACTGCAGACAAAGGTCCTAAGGCAAATTTTCTGCCATCCTATGATCACAGGAGGCATAACTGAGGTCTGATTTTTCACATGGTCATTACTGTCAGGTTGTGTGATTTAACTGTTCATCCCCATATACGGAGGAACGGAGGGGCACACCGGCAGGTGGGGGAGCCCCAGTCACCTCCCCAGACCACTGGGCACAGACCACCATGGAATGGGTCACTGCCTACAGAGGGGTGGCATCATTATGGGATGCAGGGGAAGAGGATTTGTGGATTGTACATCAGTTTTAAGAGACCTGTTGAGTACTTCAGAATTTAGCATCAGATCTAGGACATGTCCATTAAAAATGACCCCTAACAGCTTGAATTTATTGTTGTGTCTTCTCCCTGGAATTTGTTAAGCAACTGTCTGTTGCTAGCCCTCATGATCTTATCTCAGAGGTTCTGCAGTTTCATGTTTTCATTTGAATCGAGCTACAAGAGCTACATAATTGTAACAGAAGCTCAGTTTTTGGTTATATATATAAAGCCATCTTCCAGACCCTTCCAGTCTGAAAATATGAATGAAGAAGTTACAGAATCCAGAAAACAAAAGAAACTCGTGAGGATATTTATTACCTTCTGAAAAATTAAAATTCCAAAGACATGCATGAGCTTGGCACACTTGGGACTGGTGATACAGTATCTATCTCTTCATTTTAAGTGTCAAACTTATTCTGAGCATCTGGCCATTTTTTTTTTTTTTTTTCATTAAATTGCCAGGAGCTTGTAACCACTGTCCTGCTGAGAACTGATTCCTCAGTGAAAATCTCCAGTTCTGCATAATAAAAATAGGACAACACTGGAATCCATGGAATGAGATTGCTACATTTATAAACCTATTATTTAGGACTGTTATTCTTGTGATTGATAGTCTATTTACTTAATTAAATAGGCCTGCAGTCTTTAGCTCACTTAAGCTTATTCTGACACCCTGTAGTGACAACTTCCATTGCTTCCTCAAAGTAATAACCTTGCTGGTTTTGCTATTCAAACAGCAGTGCTCTGTCTTATATGGGTTCTCATGTGGGATTCATCCCTGCCTTTAAGGCTTTATGGAAATGGGGTACCAGGGAGGGCTCATTGGAATCGTGTGCCTTTTAAATGGCTGCATTTAGGCTATCCTAAGGAAAGCAGCTCTGGGACAATCTGAATTGGTTCCACATGGCATGTACGACACAGGCAAGAGAGATTTTCAAAGGCGCTAAAGACCAGTCAGGGGCCTAAAACTTTCCCAGAAAAATGACAGTGATAATTAGATATCTGACAGACACAGCAACCATTGAAAATTCTCTTCAGTCGTATCTTAAATTGTCTTCTAATTTTCCACTTTAGAGGTTGGCAAAGGTCTGTTTCCTTGTGAGACAAACTTCAGATTCAACTGAAGCATCTTTTTTATTATTCTCCAGATGGAAATATTTGTCACTGTTTACTTCTAAAAATAGATAACACCCACCACAGTCTCTCTGGGAACAAGTACATAGAATGAATACACAAAAATGGTTAACGTAATGAACTGCAGCATAAAAGGAGAAGTGTCCTGCTACTGAGTCCTCAAGCCAGAGGTCAAGAGGGAGAAACTGAAAACTGAAGACTAGTCCTCAGAGTAAAGTGGGAATTGAAATGTTACCAAACTTCTGGTCTAGGTACCATAAGGAAGGACAGATGAGTTTTCCTCACTGGTCTATGACAGAGGGTGTAAGCACAAACTGAGCCCCAAAAGTTCCCTGACACTGAGAATTAAACCTCAAAATTAAGAATACAGACTTGCAGTTCAGATTTTAAGGGATGTCTCCCTTTGTGTGTCCTTGTATATTTTATAAAACAAAAAGGGCCCCAAGTATTAGGTAAAAGTCTTTTCGCTAAGATCTGTGGTAAATACATAGGTTTATCATGGACATATATCACAAAGTACTCGAGTTTTATATGTCCTAAAATCTGAAGAATAATCTAAAATCCACTATATTTTCCCAACTGAAGAACAGAAGCCAAAGGCAAACTGAAGCCGAGTGAGTTTCCATGATAGCTCACCTAGGGCTGGTGGTCTTGCATGACAGATCTGCTGCATTCCTGCTGTTTTCAATGCACAATACCTCCCTTCGGCTTGTCTTCATTCCCCAGAGCAGGAGCTGTATTATTTATAACAACTATTGGTGTCAGAATTACGCTACTGTCCAGAGGCACCAGAGGAAGAGAATGCAAGAAGAAAATATAGCATTTGACAAAAAGAATAAAAGAGTTGAATCTTGAGCTGCATCAAAAGCCTGAATGGAGAGCAAAGATAGACTGCAGGAGGCACCGAGCGACTCTGAATATCATCAAATGGATTTAAATGAAACAGAAATTGAACTCCATCAAAAATGGAACCTAAAAGAGAGCAAGCTTTAGACCTTCTTAATGCCCCACTGGTCCAAATTGCATGGGGTAAAGCTTCTTGTAAGAACAACTGTAATGAGCTTGACTCCTGAGCGAGGCACGCATGCCATTCCAGCATGTCAGAGCAAGGCATAGCAGGGGCCCGTTCAGCTGTTTTCCCTCTGTTTAGCATGTAGGGAAAGCTGGGAACCATTGTTTTAATTAATTGTGTGACATCTCTGACTGAGCTATCAGCTGTCCTTGGTCTCATTATTGTCTCATTATTGCAAAAACCCACTGGGTTACTGGATAGCTATTGTTGACATCAGCACAAAGAGCTGTATTTGGTGGTGTTCACCCCAAAGCGCCCTGCGGAGCCTGAACCTCTGTGAATACGTAAGTTGTGGTTCTTGCTCCTCCTTATGCCTCACTAAGAGAAGCCCTACAGGACCCTATAACTGGGAGGTAATGAACCTGTCACTCACACCTATACGACTTACTGACAGCAGGGGATATCGCAGAAAGCACAGCCTGAGCTGCTGAGATTTGTTCCCCACGGAGGCACCACCAGAAGGAGAGAGCCTAGCTCAGCTCTGTCTGCATGGTTGGCAGCCAGGAAGGCACTTCTTTTCCTTAACCTGATCCACAGCCAATGTGAAACTGAGCCACGATAATGCTGAGACTCGATGGAAAACGCCGACACCAGGGTTAGGTGTCTGCGTGAGATGTTTGCCCAGCAGAGACACATACTCCCTCACAGAAAGTGGAGAAGTAATTGGTACAGCCAAGGCAGCCTCAAAGCACTTCAGCACATCGTTTCCAAATTTCTTTGGAGAAAAGTACCAAGTGTAAGCACGCACATCATGTTCATGGGGACTTTTCTGATGTAATCTGGTGATAACCTCTGTAGCTTAGTTATTGCCATGCAGTATAAGCACAGGGGGCCCTCTACACACCCAATTTAAGGCCTCTGTTACAATCAGAGCCTAATGAAGGAGCTTTGATGAAATAGGATGGTTGCAAAAGGGATGGAAAACCCTTTCGCCAGACAGGCAGCCAACTCCAAACCTTATTCTCACCAGCGCAATTCAGGGTCATTCCCACCCTTACCACGATCAAGGCAGTCATGCCCACATGAACAAATCACCTCAATTGCACAGACACTAGTCAATTTGTTACCCTAGGTGCCTTGAAAAAGATGTAAACCTGAGTGACATTTAAACTATTTGCTTCTGTTCAGTTCTCAGCTGTAAATGTGCTCATTAAAGAGACAAAAGGGCATTAAAAAGATGTTCATTTAGGCTGGTTGCAGTGAGAATTTGCTAATAGTTATTAAAACTTTCCAAAAGGCTGCTGGAAATGCTTCCCCAGGAAAATGCCAGAAGCTTCTTGAAATCACCAAATAAGTCATAGATGACCAGGACTTCAACATTACGCACAGATACCTTTTGTACCTAAGCCTTTTTTGGTTTCCTTCGCATTTAAATTTAGATTCCATTATACCTTTGTATATATTTTAATGGCTACATAGGTTTTGTAACAGCTTCCTCAGACTCATGAGCCAGAGGTTAAATACACAAATTTGCTTCAAACAGCCATATTGTAATAGAACATGGAGATGAAAAAGACCTATTAGTTCGCCTACTCCATTTTCCTGGCTACTACAAAATTGTTCCCTAAAGTGTATTTTGCAATACTTTGTCCAGACTACTTTTATTTCACCAAAGAGCTGAGCAGCTGACCCCTGCTACTCTTGGGATATTTTACCACAGCTTAATGAACTTCACATTTAGGAAATATTTTTCCAGACATTCAGTCTTGTAGGTTTTCTTTCCTTTTTTTATAATGTCTGTTTATAACATACCTCCCATAACTAATTGAAAAGTTTACCTAAATTATACTCTTACTAAATGTGAAAAACATTTCCAACTGGATAAACGGTATGTTTCCTCCTGCCACAAACTTGCCAAAAATTACATTTTCCTTTTCAGTGACTGACCTATAAAAAAGATAAGAATCTATTGTTACCAGCAATTTTTGAGCAATTCTTTTGGCTGAGAGTGCATAAATTTTTCAGATATATCTGATGGTCAGAAACTCAAAAAAACCCCTCAGGCACCTAAAATAGCATCTTGGGAGAATGCACTCAGGAAAGTCCTAAATGGAAATCCTGAAAACTTCTGGCTCAGCTGATGTGTAGATCTGAAGCCACAATCTTTGCAGCAATATCTCTTTCAGCCTAAAATATCTCTTCCTGTCTGAGAAAAATCTCAGAGTGGAACTGTAAGTTTAATTTGAGGTCTGAATTTTATAAAAATCTAAGGGTGCTTGGATCTAGTATTTTCGTTCATTTTTATCTGTAAAGCTAGAGAAAAGTTTTATACCTTGTCTATATTTTCAGTAAGGAAGTCCCTGTGTTTTTTAAACTATCACTTACAGTTGCTCTGTCCCTTCAGACCTGGCACATTAAAAATGGTAGATAAGGGCAGGAGTGAGTGGGGACAATCCTTTTTACTTTGGCAAAATTCATTTTGTGATATTGTCCAGCAGAATACATGTTTAAAGCCAACGGTGTGGGAAAAAATATAAAAATATATATGACTTTGTATATATATATATATATATATAAAAAAAACAATATGTAAAAAGCCAAACCAAAGAAAAATAACACTGGTGCCCAGGAAAGAGAAATAAAAAAGAAAAAAAACCACAGGTGCCTAAATGTTATGTTGCCCCAGACGCCTCACAACTGGAGATGCCGCTGCCCAACCTGTGTGTGCCCATCCTCATTAAAGGTTTTGCTTAGTCCCAGATCCAGCACCACGTTTTTCCTTAAGATTTTACTTTAAAAATGTTCTTGGAAATCCATGTCTTGTCAGACTAGAACTGCAACATTATATTCAGGTAGAGCTAAAATTCAGATGTTTTAAAAAGACAGGCATGATGCAGCAGTTCCTCTTTGTAAGTTTTACTTCCCTTGTTATTTTAAATTTACTCACTTTTCCCCCTATGTCACTGTGATAATATTCCCTTGATATTTTTTCATGATTTTTCTGAATTTGGATCTTTTTTTCCCTTCAGTCCATGCTGACTTGTCTGTAATTGATAGATAGTTTAGTAACACCACGTACAAATTGGCTCCTGAGCTGTGTTTTAATCATTGCAGTAGTTTATCTTGGGTAGAGAAGTTAAGTTTAACTTTTAGGAAGAGATCATTTGCATCTAAAGGATTTACACAATACTTCCAAGGGGTGCTTTTCTACAACAGCATAATTTTTACACTCTTTCTTTGCAAGCAGATATCATAAGGTACAGGATGAAAGGCCAACTGTATCCTGGGCTGCGTCAAAAGCAGCGTGGCCAGCAGGTCGAGAGAGGTGGTTCTGCCTTTCTACTCTGCTCTTGTGAGACCCCACCTGCAATACTGTGTCCAACTTTGAAGTCCACAGCACAAGACAGACATGGACCTGTTGGAGCAGGTCCAGAGGAGGGCCACAAAAATGATCAGAGGGTTGGAGCATCTCTCCTATGAGGACAGGCTGAGAGAGCTGGGGTTGTTCAGCCTGGAGAAGAGAGGCTCCAGGGAGACTTTGTTGTGGCCTTTCAGTACTTACAGGGTGCCTACAGGAAAAGACAGGGACAAACTTTTTACCAGGGCCTGTTGTGATAGGACAAGAGGTAATGGCTTTAAACTGAAAGAGGGTAAATTTAGACTAGATAGAAGGAAGAAATTTTTTCCCATGAGGGTGGTGAAACACTGGCACATGTTGCCCAGAGAGGTGGTAGGTGCCCCATCTCTGGAAACGTTCAGGGTCAGGTTGGACGAGGCTCTGAGCAACCTGATCCAGTTGAAGATGTCCCTGCTCATTGCAGGGCAATTGGACTAGATGACTCTTAAATGTCCCTTCCAACCCAAACTATCCAATGATCCTATTTTATGATTCTCTTCTATGATTCTATGAAATCGTATTTCTCTGGTGCACTAAGTATCCACAAGACTTTGTATTCATGCTGGTGTTCAGCTTGCTTTGATTTTTTTTTTTTTCTTTCATTATAAACAGGATTTAAGCATGGGATTTCCACACAGGACCACACCTGAATCCTGTGGAAGAGCCGTGGAAGAACTGATGGCAACCGACTTAGCATAAACACGTGCTGCAGAAATCACAGCTGTGGAAATATCTTGAAACTGGAGTCCGTTGGGCTGCACAATACAGAACTACGTGCTGGGCTGCCCCTGTCTACGCCGCAGCCTGGGGTAGGCAGGGGGAGAGCCAGAACTGTGGATTTGTACACTAACATCTCCTGAAGCTGATCCCAAAGGATCAGTATCAAAGGCGGTACCACTGTTTTCAGGCCACATTAGCAGATACAGCTTTTCACCTGAACTGTGCTGGAGGGAAGTTCAGCATCCCCTGCACTGGTGATTTCTGTGCAGAGAGGGAGCAGCAGTCACCCAGGGTTTGCCCCACAGCGTACAGCGGAAAACACATTCATGGTCAAGATTTTTTTTTCTCTAGTTTACTGTCTGTCTGAGCCAAACTACAGTGTCCTTAAGAACCATTAACCTCTGACAGAAAGGAGAAACATTACACAGTGAGCCCTCCTTTTTTATTTTCATTGGACTTGCTCATAGATGGAGAAAACAGATGTCTGTATGTGGTATCAAGTCTTGCATGCCTGGAAGATTATCTATATTTTTAGCTGCATCTAGTAAGTCTAATAAAAGCTATAACCACTCTCCCCAGACCTTGCACTGTTTACATCCTTAGACCTTCACGGTTATAGCACTGCCACTACATCAACAACGTTATTATTGTCATTGCCAGATCACAGTCGAGGTAGCTGGAAAATAAGTTCCACATGGATCTCACAAGCGCCGTGAAGACTGTCACCACTCCTAATCATGTTATATGTGAAACAACTGGAAAGGGCAAGAAATTGTACTAATCTCATGGCTCGTGTGCCACCTTCGATTACTGAAGGTGTCATTAAAAGTGGGTCAGCTGCGTAGGTAGATGAACAAAGAATTCACAGTGCTAAATAGATTGGCTGTTTCTGCCTCTCCTGACAGAGAGACGTGCCTAACGGAAAATGTCCACATCGCTCAGTGGTCCTGCATGCGTGGTTTCTGAGTACTGCTTGGTACTGGGGGAGCAGGGATGGTGGCGTGGGGAGGGATCGGTGGCTGCCGCTCAGCTCTACTCCCCCCAGTACTGCCTACCCAGGGCTTGCCCTGCTAACAGCACCCCATTTCCTCTGGGCTCACTTCATCCACCCCCTCCAGTGGTGGGTATTAAATGCCGGGTGAAGGGGTTAAGTCGAGACACGAGTTGTACCCCCTTTGATACTGCCCACACCTTCTGTGGGTCACCCTGTGATGCGGATGCTGAACGACTTGCCTTTTTCAGCAAATTCTTGTTTTGAAGATGTCTCTGTCACTGCAAAGCATTGCTTAACTCATCCTTTCGAAAGGGGAAAGTATTTAGAGCAAAGTTGAGATGCAATAAAAAGCCTGTGCAGATGGAAACTGCCTTTTTTCCCAGCTGTCCTCAGCTCAGCTTAACTCTGCCTCGGGGGCTGTCAGCAGCTCCCAGAAACATAATGCTGTAAGTCAGGGGAAGTCCAACCAAGGGAAGCTGATTTACACAGAAGACGATGCAGGGGATTTTCTTGTTAAACAAAACATGTCCTCTTTAATGAGTACTCACCAGTGCAGTGTGAGGGTGCAGATGAAGGGCCACCTTGCAGCTTGGCATGCAGGCTCTGGGCAAGGGTGGAGAAGATCTGCAAGGGCTGTGTCACCCCTGTCTCTCTCAGTTCAGGAAATATTTGGCCCTTGAAACAATGGTGTTGATGAGGGTTTTTTACAATTCTTGTGCATCCATATGTCCCACTGCCTTTTGAGCAATCAAGGAGTCTTTGTGTTGCTTTCCCGGTATTTCGTGGAGGAAATGGAAGTCCCCATTGTGACACAGCAGCTCAGCAGTGGTCATGGGGAATGTGATTTGTGCCTCATTTTTACCTGAAATATTGTCAGGTAGCAATATTTTTATAGGCTAATCACTTCCACCATTTCTTAATATATGCAAAGAGAGCTGCCCAGAGAAATGTTATGGAACATGCACTAGCCTCTGATTTGTCTTCCTTAAGAGTCACTAAGGTTTTCGGAAGATGCTGCAGCACACAAACTTCTACCCAGACAGTTAGTAAATGACTTCATGGACAAGCACATTAAGTTACTTATTTTCCAATTTTCCCCTCAGCCATTATCTCAATGGAACGTTAGGCCCTATTTCACCTTGATGCTGTCCGTGGTGAGCCTTTCATTTCAACAGATTGCCATGGAATTTCACAGAGTGGTTCTGGTTTGCCAAAAGTCTTGCATTTGAACAAGTCTTGGAGCGTGGACTTCCACTCTTGCCCCATCCTCTTCTTTTCCCAACATATGTTCCATGATTTTTTACTAAGAATGGGGCACAGACGCACACCTCTGTAGTCTTTCAGAGTTATACTAGCCACATTTAGATTAACTGATTAAGAAATTCTGACTTTTACTTGAGCCTGAGGTAGGAAAGTAAAGAAAACCAAACAACCAAAACAGAGAGGCTAGCTTAAAACCCAATATTGTCCAGTAAGTAACCATTCATCCTTTCTCTGGTATTGAGTCACTAGCTAATACTGTATATTTTGCCTGCTTAGTACCTATGCCCTTCATTCTAGAGACTAAGTGCAGGGAGCAGTACGTCCAGTACCCTTCTTTGTACTTTGTATACTGCAATGAAGTCTCCAGAGGCAAAATGTAGCATGAATGCAGCATGATTATTGTAAAAGATTATCTGGATTTTTTCCTTATTAAGCATTCATAAACACCTAACATCTGTCTACATGGATTTCCACTCACAATAAAACTGGTCCTATACTCTTCACTAAGGCAGAAGCCCCACTGACCAACTGGACTGACTCATTTAAAATGCAGGTCTACATCAGGTCGTTATGACTTTACCTCATGTAGGCCCTCAACTCTCTGGGAAAACAGAGTGGAAAAGAGTTCACTTCACTAAACCAGAACAGCTCCTGTAAACAACTGCTTTCCTTGTTTAAATTGAAGCCACTTGCATTTTTATACACAAGATTGAAAATTCCAACACACGCCCCGCTCTCTTGTATTCATACATAAATTATTTAGAATTAGCCAATCTGGCTGCTTCTAGGGGAAAAATGCAGATCTAAAATTCATGCACTATGTTAGAGCAGCAAGTGAGTCTTTACGACTGAAAACAGAGGTTTGTAATGGAAACTGCAACTCATTCTTAACTATGCCAGTGTGAGCATGCTGTTCAAATACGCACGGTAAAACATTATAAAATAACAAGACTGCAAAGTTTACTGCAGCAACTGTGCATTAACAGGCAATAAAGCACATGTCATTTATAGCAAATGCAGTCAGTTATAAATTTCAACACTTACTGCTATTTTATAGTACCGATAATGAACACAGAGCTGCAATTTGCATTCAGATTAGGCACGTAAGAAGCAATTCAGGAAGCCATGCAGTGCTTTCACGAACACAAAACGCAGTTCTCTGTTGACTGCTGTATAGAAAATGTACAAAGGGATGAGGCCGGTTTCCTCCAACACTTCCAGCAAAACATAATTCCTCTCTCTATTAACAGAATGCATTGTACACCATCACATTCATAACAGTTATATCACAGCTGCTGCAGGAACAGCTCATCCTTCTTGAAATGAAAGCCAATGCAAGTGAATACAGATCTCCAGAACTGCTAATGAAAGGCAGGGCTGTGTCAAACTATAGAGAAGGTATTAAACAAGATCTAAGCACACTACATTGACTCTTCAAGTCTCTGAATCTCCTTTTCCTTTCCCTGTTTACAAACCTAGAATTACACTTTGCTTCAGCTAGAGGCTAGTGTCAATACCTGGCTTTAGGTCACTGAAAGCATTTGGGTGGTTAAACGCCTTGTGGATGAAAGCATCCCATTCAAGTTCAGCCGTGGATGAGACTGTCCTCCAGCTCCGAGTCCACCATAGAATGTTGGTTCACTGACAGTCTTAGAGGAAATAAAGGGGTTTTTTTTGGACTACATCTGTACCACAAAACCCAGAAATGTTTTTTTAGTTCCTGGAACCAAGTGCACAACACAGCTGTCTCCTAACCTCAACACGTGTGGAGGCTTGAGAGCAAACCAGCGCCTGCTGCTCCTCTCCTACTCCCCAGGAC
This sequence comes from Fratercula arctica, assembly GCA_947846985.1. Classification (NCBI taxonomy): domain Eukaryota; kingdom Metazoa; phylum Chordata; class Aves; order Charadriiformes; family Alcidae; genus Fratercula; species Fratercula arctica. Next base: position 16,126,408 of record CANTUZ010000001.1, on the reverse strand, counting down.
GCACATGCTATTCTCTACACACGAGGAGCCTGCCAGGAGGCAGCAGGCACTCTGAGCAGCTGTTGTCTACATAATTAGCAGAAAAATAGCAAACTGTAGTCATGGTCTCCAAGAAATGACCTGGACATCCTTTTGTAAGATTAATTTCTGCAGTCCATTCGCAAACTGAACTTAAGTCTATTTCCAATAGATTAGGCACTAAGCACTCTGTTTACTTGTACTGGATCTGGCTGGCATGGAGTTAATTTTCTTTATAGCAGCCCATATGGTGCTGTGTTTTGGATCTGTGACTAAAATAGTGTTGATAACACACCAATGTTTTGGCTGTTGCTGAACAGCGCTTACAGACTGAAAGCCTTCTCCATTTGTCATTTTGCCCCCACAGGCAAAAAGGTTGGGGGTGGGCAAAAATTTGGGAGGGGACACAGCTGGGACAGCTGACCCAAATTGGCCAAAGGGATCTTTCATATCATATGATGTCATGGTCAGCAATAAATTAAGAAAAGGTGTGGGGGTGTTATCTTCCACAGTAGTTATTGCTCAGAGACTATCTGGCCACTGCTCCGCTTGTGGGAAGTGGTGAGTGAGTGATTGCCTTCGCATCAGTTGTTGATTTGGTTTTCTCTTTCCTTCACTTTTAAACTGCCTTTGTCTTGACCTGCAAGTTTTCTCAGTCTTGTTCTTCCTGTTGTCTCCCCAATCCCCTGGGGGGGGGTAGGCAGTCAGTGAGCCGCTGTGTAGGTGCTTAGCTGCTGGCCAGGATCAACCCACCACACTACTGTACGCTGCATGTCAGTAAAACTGGTTCCGAACTGATAGGCTGTGTTAGAGCTATAGCTGATCACTAATGGCTACAGATTTTGCTGTATGTTCCCATTGATCTGACAATGGCTCCTTTGAAAGACTTTGTGGTATCGCGGGCCCATTCTACTTCAACTTACATTAGCACAAATAAACAACTGAAACATCAAGAGCAGAAAAAAGCTGAATCCGGTATGAAAATTATTATTAGCATTGTTGAACAGATCGGACTACTACGTTATACCATCCTTGTTTTCATATACATTCTGGAGTCTGGTCGTCTTTTGGCTGAATACTATTAGATAGAGCAAAGCTGTTCTGAAGAACCAGCGGGATTGCACGTGGAAGGCGAGCAAGGTTCCTGTATGTTGCTATAGCGATTCTACACTTTAACTGTGCAGATGACCTGTAGCACGTAACAAAGGTGAATTGCATTTCCAAGCAACGTATACGAGAAGAAGGTATGTTTACGTATAACTAAATACGTGCCAATTTCCAGTGCTGTAAGAAATCTTAGCATATCGCCTAGATAGAGTAGGACCAATGAAAATCACCAACACAGACTCCCAATACCTTCTTTTCAGTACTCAAAGAGCTTAACATAGACCTGGGTGGTGTTATTGAAGATAATGGAGGCTTCAGGGGTGTAGAAATGTAACATTATAATATTTAAAGTGAAGTTTCCTCACTAGAGGTTTGTTTCAATAGGAAAAGGGAATAGGTGGTGGGAGAAAGAAAACAGTTTAGAAGTAGCACAGAAAAACAACTTGCCTAACTCTGACAGGTTTCGGGCCAGCTAAGAACCACTGATTTTTGTCACTGCCAAATCTAAGAGCCAGTCAGAGCTTTTTGAGTCTGACACATCACTCACCAATACCCATTAAAGGCTTAACAAGTTACCACTTGTCAAGTGAGCTTCTGCAACTGAGCTTGCGCGCACTGTCCCAAGGGCAAGGTAGAGTGCACTTTCCTGATTTCCATATGAAAAATAATTATTTCAGCAATGCTTTTTTCAGCATCAGAATTTAATCATGTCACCAACTCTTCTTCATCTAGATAATTGTGAGTTTGTTTTAAAAAAAAAAAAAGAAAGAAAGAAAAAAAAAGAGAGGCTGTGGTAAGTTGGGTCAGCTGAAACTTGTGCACACCCAGAAGAAACTGATGGCAATAACCAGAATTCAAGTAGACTAAGTTTGCTTCACAACAAAAATGTGTGCCCGTAAGTTTCTCTACCTGTTCCACTAGAAAGTATATAATCACACTTTTCAAGTTAAACAAAACTTTCACATGGATAAGATAAAGCATTGACAGTGCATGGACTAGTGGAGAAAAATACTGATTAAATTGTCTTTCATTTTGACATACGAATACATTTCGTTTAGTGCTTCCCTTCCCTCCATAGCTGTAATGAACCAGATTCTTTTGAGCTTGTTCTAATAAGTACATCCTAATAAAAATAACAAAATTTACAGAACTGAAGGTATGAAACAATTGCAAATACTGAATCCTTGGCTACTGTTTTTTCCCTTTTAGAACAGATAGCCTGGCTGACCCACTGCAGTCTTGTAAATAGCCACTCCTCTTGTTGCTAGAATTAAAATGATTTCCCAGATGACTTCATGTTTTTCCTGTGGAGCAGGGTCACTGAGACACTGCACATCGTTGTCTGGCTGCGATCTATCATCATTTGCAACAATTTCAACATTTTAAATAAACATTACCAACTGCTCGGTTTCTTGAGCTTGCAATTATACGTAACTAATCCCCGGCTGTCGGTGTGTTCAGGCGCCAGCATTGCCATCTCGGCCACGCACACGACATGTGTGAGAGCACTCAGGGCTCTCCGCCGTGGGTCAGGCTGCCCCACATCGTTTAACCTGGGGCAGTGTGATACGAATCATGACAGCCCTGATCTTTCCTGGCCAGGAGGCACTAGGCCTAAGTTAAATGCAGAAGGTGCTGGCAAAGCTATTGGAGAGGGGTGAAAATCTCACTTTGCATCCAAAGACTGTACTTTACTGCAGTCATTTGGCTGAAAGGACAGAATTTGACTCACCATCAGGGATTTGACTTCTCAGCCATCCATGCACAGTAAGTAACAATTTGCTCTTTGAAATCAGCCTGCTTCTCTTAGCTACTCTGAGTAGTGTGGAAGCAGTTCTAAGGAGCAGTTCATAATACTTTCAGTTTCCTGAGCTCATTAGAAGACCAACTGAATTTCCAAACCTGGAAAGGAAAAATGGCTTTGCAATGTAATGCCAAAGGGAATTGCTGCACGTTGGAGGTGTGCAGAAAAGATGGACACTGCCATACTTGCTGGGATCAGTGACACATACAGTTTACAGGGCAATACATATTGCTGGTGTAAGCGCTAGTTAAAGCTGTTGTTAGTAAACTAAACTTAATTCAGCTTGATGCAATGCCCAACTAACCATACAGATGCAGGAAGCACTGGTCAGAAGCACGGGCAGGTGTAGAAAAGACGGTAAGCTGGAGGTGACTATATATAGAGAATATATAATATCTACTGGTCATGGACTTTCATATATTTTGTGAACTTCTGGTTTTAGTTCCTTCAGGAACCTTTTGGTGTTTGGACCCATGTTAAGAGGGTCACAGGCTTGTGACTAACCCAGCTTTAGCACCAGCTGCTGGAATGACTCACTGCCGATTTTCTCTTTTGGAGAAAATAAACATCTCAAACTAAAAATAGCTGTTTCATTTTGATATTGCTTTTGTTTATTTTTTCTCTCAGAGTTGGAAAACTCTATTTTTCTCTATAAACACACTTTTAAGAAACTTTATGTAAGATTAAAGATTTCAAGTTTCTTGCTAAATCACTTATTTTCTTCAGGCACATATCATCTAACTTCACTGCAGCAGTCTCACTTCATGCCATTAAACATTATATCGAGGTTTTCACTTTAACAGGATTTGGCAAGTTGATGTTCAGCATAATAAATCCCTCTCTGAACTGAACATCAATATTCAGAACTTTGGGGAAACTTATGGAGCACATCAGCCTTTAAGGGGTGCTCTTAAAGAAGTACAAGCATTTTATGTGCACATTTTCACTGTCTATAGATCTAAAAGCTTCATGAAGGGAGAGAAAAACAAGTATGGTCATTATATGCAGGTCAGCCTTGGGTAAGAGTTCAATCTCGTTCTAATTATTCTAATTGGTTTCCTTTGAGGTAGGTTTGTAGGGCTGTTGCAGTGAGGTCAGGTTATACTCCATGCTGGAGATCTTCAACCAAAGTTTTTCTCCAGAAATAACAATGCAGGTATTGACCAAACTGTACACCTTTTCATATTTTGCAGGAAATAGCAACCCTTGCCTCCATATGTGATGTTCAGCCCATTATTACTGTGCAATGAAACTGTAATATATTAATGGAATCTGGAAATAGTCTTGAGGTCTCATGTATTTTTCAACATATTGAAATGTGTCTCAGCATATTTTACTAGCATATGGCATTGTCATTTTCCATCAGGTGAAGAACAAGAAGCAAGGGAAGGAAACATACTTTCCTCCTACAAGCACTGTAGTGACAACAGCTAAAATTAGAATGAGAGGCACTAATTGCATGGAGACTAGCCCCTTTCATCAACGCTTGATTTGCTGCAGAATCACACAGCCCCCTCCTCCCCAAAATCCAGATATGCATCCTTAAATACCCTTTAAAATCTAGTCATGTACTAGGCATGGTCAGAGCTTTAACTTCAGCGTAAGTGAGAGTTGCACCAAAGTACTCAGTACAACTTTTCCCTACATGCTACTAAATGCCTTGTGTTGTCTTTTTTTCCCCCCCAAACACAGAAGCATGAAACGTCAGGTCATGTTTAATTTTTATAGGTAACTATAAAAAGCTGTTTTCTATCACCAGGGAAGACTGAACTCGAGTCAATTGATATCAACCATCATTTTAATCAGAGTTTACCTCTGTAGCACAGCCTCTAAAATATATTTATTTGCCATCTAGTGTAACTTTAATGGCATATTTGATATTTTTTGCTGAGTAAAATGGCATATTGTCTTCGTATATGCTTATTTGAGAGAGTGTATAACTTGGCATACATTGTGAGAAACTTTGTTTTTCTGTTGATATTTTACAGACCGAAGAATGGTGCGTTCCTTGTTCGCAACTTGATTTGAGAGTTGTCTCAGACCGTATGAGAGAGAAAACTGCAATTGAACTGAAAACAACCAGGCAGAATTGTTGTATTTTTTAAATGAATTAACATTTTTTGCCTGGCATACCCATCACATGTGAAAACATATATCTGTTCTTGAATAACAGTTATCAGAATTAACAGAATTTGTCCAAAGTCATCCTTGGCCAAAATTTCAACATAGTTAGATGCCCAGATATGCATATATACATTCATGTATTCATACTGGACAGCTAACTATATATTAGGATAACTACACAAGTTCGAGAATATAACCCTTTTACCTTTCAACCTTTGTAATGAGAACCTCACAACCTTTCTAACTTCTTTTTTCCCCCACAAGGTAGAAATAAAAGTAAATTTTTAAATTTTCAGTTACTGTTTGGTCTTTTACTTCAAATGAACAGCTCTAAATGGATGAAATACTTTCCTTATAGCAGACAGCTAGACTGAAAGAATATGTAAATAAACAAAGATTTTCCCTTCGTAGTGCAAATATCATACTGAGTTTTGGAAAAAAATTGTTACTAGCAGCATGATGCTAAAAATTTGTAAAAGGGTCTGTTGACCTTTAGAAGATTAAGATATTTCCCAGTTCTTCACAAAAATAGAAGCAGGAACACTCCTGAATTCATTAGAGATTGCTATGATATAGCATTTAAAAAAAAAAAAAAAAAACAAAAACCAAATATGACTATTCAGCTTAGTAAGAAAATACAAATCTTAGTATTGTTTAGCTCCAGGTTTCATTTTAGAGGGCTGTAGTTCTGCAAACTGTATTAAATAAGGAGATGGCTCTGTTTTCTTATTAATCTAGGACACATCTAAGAACTTCAAGGGAAAAATTCTGGTACTGTCCTAGAAATTTGACCTTCCCTTATAAGAATAGGATTAAAAATACAGATTTTCATCAAATTACTGAATTTAGAACCACATTTCTCAGAGTAAATACAGGTTGAAGTGATAACCTGATTTCAAAACATAGCTCAGTCTATTGCTTGTCATATTGTCGGGCATGTATGAGCAAGTGGGGGAAGGAGCACAGATGGATCAAGCGAGCATCTGCTGTGTGATGTAATACTTTAAGTGATTGTGAAGTGTTTAACTCATCTGTTAGCAGGAAGGTTTTAACACGACATTCCCCTGAACTGTCTGATGACTCCAACTGCCATTGATAAAAATGGTGTCGTTCTTCCATGTTTCATTCCTAGAGCTCTTACAGAACCATGTGTAGGACTGACATTCTCTGATTATGTTAGCTGGATTTACTATCCACCTAAAGCATAAAACTAATATATTACATCTTATGTTAAACAAGGCCATTCATTGTTTTTACCACATAAATAAATGATTTAGCACTTTCTCAGAGCCATCAGGCAAGTTGAAGCACTTAGTATGACGAGTAATGCAAAATTGAATTTCTAAGGCAGTATTTTGTTTGTTTGCTTTTTCTTGAAGACAAGCAGGGTAGCATGTTGAGATGAAATTTAGGGTGCAGAAAAAAAGGAATAACAACAAAACCCTCTTAATTCCTGACAAAACAAGTTAGTTTTTATTAATAGAATTCAAGAGAACATTTCTCCCATAGACCTATCACTTATTATGATATTAATATATTTCTATTTCAATTTGCATAGTTTCTTTTCTCATGTTTATCACCACAGATCCTTAATGTGTTCAATTTGTTATATAGTTACATATGATTTCTTATTCACGTTCTTCTCCTCCAAAAAGTACTTGTAATTTTGCTTGGTTGGTGATTAGGCTGCTGCTAGTTTCATGAAGAGGAAGGTACTTCTGTGCATTTCTGTATCAGAAGACATACCAAAGGATTTAGGGGTGTTGGTCGACTGCCGGCTGAATATGAGCCAGCAGTGTGCACAGGTGGCCAAGAAGGTCAACAGCAACAAACTTTTTAATCAGACCAGTAGCATTAGCACAAGGAGTATTGGTTATAAACTAAAAGAAGGTAAATTCGGACTAAATATAAGGATGAATTTTTTTACCATGAGGGTGGTGAAACACTGGCCCAGGTTGCCCAGAGAGGCAGTAGATGCCCCATCCCTGGAAACATTCAAGGTCAGGTTGGACGGGGCTCTGAGCAACCTGATCTAGTTGAAGATGTCCCTGCTTACTGCAGGGGAGTTGGTCTAGATAACCTTTAAAGGTCCTTTCCAATCCAAACTTTTCTATGATTATATATATATTTTTATATATACATATAAGGAGACTAAGTATCATTGAGAGTTGTGCTCAAGTGCTCTATGCTGGATCATTATTGAGCAGGATGTAATGGAGCTATTTATTTAGCTAGCTCAAGGTGATAGAAATTTATTCAAAAGTGCTACTTTCACGGAACTTAACATTAAGGAGAAAATCAAGACTGTTCCAACACTAGACTGTTTGGTCAATAGTAGGACCCTGTCCTCAGCCAATGACTACAGCCCATTTAAAATGTACTCTATTGTTTTTGGTTCATCTCCTACAATCTGCTTTTCATGTATAAATCGGTATGTCCTTGATAATCACAATAGAAATAAGACCACATGTAATGGACAGTTGCAAATCAAAGATCAGCATAGATAGTGCAAGTAGTGTAATTATGCAGATAATTCAATACCAAAAAGTGAGGAACAGAGAAGCTACTGCTCAAATCCAGAAAATGCTATGTAAGTGCACATAGGCTGAGAAAAATAAAACATTTTTATCTTTAATATTTTCCTTAAATTCTTCTATAGCAAATGATTAGAATCCTAAGCAGAAGCAGTAACATGTACAAGCCAAGTGTGTGTAGCTCTGCAGGTCGTCAAATAGAAGAGATGCTAATTATTCATTGAAATTTATCCCACCAACACAAGACATTAACATAAAAACTTTGGAATAGCAACAGAGACAAATCATTTTACTTATGCTTGGTACAATCTTGTCCATGAGTCTTTTTTTTCTACTATAAATCTGAAGTTTTGAAAACGTTAAAGAATCTGCTCCGTTCTATCTCATTAAATGCAATTGAGCTATTAAAAAAAAATGCTGAAATCAAGTAGTATAATGAATTTGCTTTTAATTTTCATTCATGCTCCCTCCCCACCAAAGGATAGTCAAGCAGCTATTCCTAAAGTGATCGACCAGCCAGTCTCAGAACAGCATTTTTACAAGAGTGAGTAACATTTATCAGGACAAGCAACTTTGCTCAGTGAAGTTTCTCATGTTTTGTAAGTGTTGATGTTGGTTACTTGATGGTCTCTTAAAACAATTCATAAAAGCTTAAGGACAACTACACTCTGAAGGAGTGTTCCCACAGGTCTCATAGAAACAAGAGAACCGGAACAATACAGATCCATTAAAATGTAATTTCCTGACACCCTTCCAGATAATAGTGCTGCATTTACATAGGGACGCTTTCTCGAGGGCTCCTGAGACCTCAGAAGAATGTCATCTCTACTGACATTTTTATAAGTGTATTTTTGAAACCAAATCCACCTACAAACTCACCGTTTCAGACTCTTGAGGCTGCAAGATGGGTTCTGGACGCCAAATTAATTTCTTAGGGCATAGTTCAATTATAACTGCATGTCATGGGCTAGGTGGGCCTACGTGGGGACTCACATGCGTGGCCTCAGCAGCATCAGACTGGCAATACTTCCTCAAGTTAAGGCACGCTGGTTTAGATAGCCAATGACTCTAGCAGAGGTTTTAGTGTTTTATGGTTTTCACACTAATGGGTAGAAATGCTAAGCACATTTTAGTCCTTAATCAGCATCTCAGAGCCCCAAATTCTATTAGACTAGAGAGTCAAAGACTGCTGCTAATACAAAAAGCATAAAATGCACATGAAGCATGCTAAAGAGGATGTGGAAATGTTAATACACTTAAACTTTTTATAAAAGGCTGCCAAAGTTAAGATAAACCACCACAATTATGTCCTAAAACCTCCTCAAAAAAAGAAAACAAAAGGTTGCAAAGAGAAGAATCAAAGGAAATGACCATATGTGGTAGAGGGTTGAATTTGCACTTGTACATCTAGAACAAACCACAAAATAAGATGAAATGGGTCAAACAATCACTGAAGATAAAATGTAGGTTAAAGGTTAAATTTGGTTTGTCAAGAGACAGTTGATTAGTACATTCACTTATCACATTTATAATAATGAAGTTTTCTATCAGTGATTAGACCATAAAAATTCCAATCTGCAGTTGTAATGAGATACTCACTTTCTTATGGCTTAATCTTGGACAAGATTAAACCCTCATAAGCAGACCACTCATAAGTGTTTCTTAATATTTAAACCTTATAGGAATAACCTTATTAAAACTCTGTATATTTACACAATTTCAAGGTTTATGGGTTTCTTTCATAAGTATTTGTATTAATTATTTGACTCATTTAATGCTTCTGTAATTAGTACTTTCAGAAAAATCCTTGACTTTCAGAACACCTTCACATGAACTTCCTAACCAAAATTTGAGGCCTGTAGCTGAGTAAAAATGAGTTTCCCATTACTGGTAAGAGGCCACAGACTTTGTATGAACCCAACAATACAGGTTCTCTGGACTTGTCTGCAATTCTCTTGGCTTGAGCTGATTTTAGCATGTCACAGCTGTGACAGCAATTGTCTAGCGGTCAGATAGCTATCTCCTAAATTGTTTTAGCTTTAGTTTAGCTGTGTGCAATTGTGCAGTGCAGTGCCTACTGCGAACTAATAGGTAATGACAACAAGTAGTTATTCTGTGTAGGGTGAATTGCCTATGATCCAACAATAAAAATGTAGCATAGCATAGCAACAGACAGATACCAAAAACCCCAGGCCTGTAAACACAAATGGCAGTGGTCAATCACTGGGCACTGTAGGAGTGCAACCATGTGCGTCTCGTAAAACGGTTTTTAAGGATAATACAAGAGAATAGAAAAGCAAGCAAAAACTGAAATTGGGAATCGCTGGAGATAAAGGAAGCAAGCATATTGTTTTAGATAGTGTATAAAAATAATCCAAGCAGATCCCAGGTTGAGGAATGTCAATGTCACACTCCTCCCTGCAAAGAACTCAAGATACTGGTAACTTCTCGAAGACCTCCACCATCCTCTTGAGGGGGCTGTGGCAAAAGAAGGAACAAGGATGGGTGAGAACACCAGGGAAAAGGGGTAGGTACCAGAACGTTTGTATACATCAGCCCTAACTGTACTGATAACAGTGTTAGCACTACCGTAACTGAACCAAGAATAACTTTGACTGTTCAGATTTTAATTACACTTGGCTCCACCTAGGAAGCTTAGTCCTCATCAAGATTTTCAGTTTAACAGGATTAATTTTGGACAATTTGCTTTTCCTCTTAATTCAGATTTCATCCTCTCCTTTCCTCTTCCATCCCTTCCCTTCAAAAATGTACAAAACAGAAGCAGGAACTAAAGCACACACTTTGCAGAATATTCCTTTAATTCCTGTAAGTATTTTGTGATGTTTTCAAGTTATGCAATATTGAAAAATGTTGTGCATACAGTAACATATTTTTTAATGTTTGTTAAAAAAATAATTCACAATTCCCCAACAAACTGAAAACTTCAATTTCTTGTAGCTTTTTTGGGGAAAATAAGAGTAGTGACCTGACTGTTCCCCAGGCAGTTCCATAGTGTGTTGCACGGCAAAAGGAGTTTCCAAAATTGAAATTTAATCAGATCACTTTTTTATAAAAGCTAGTGTGGTATGGCTCTGTTTATCAACAAGCAAGTACTTTGCTTTCATGAGGAGGGCAATTAACTCACTGAAATGTCTGACATATTATTTCATCAAAGTCTATGAAGTCAGAAGAAGGAATTTGGTAAAATTTCTCCACTTGTCCCATGGAGAACACACTGACACAGAGGCCGTCTTACCACGCCAATAGAACACAACAGCTCTCTGCTGGTGGGCAGCCAAGAGCAGAGGGACTTCTCCAGTGGCTCGTCGCCAACCCGACGTCTCCCCACATTGTGCTCTGGCTGTTAATATCAGACAGAAAGTCAAGGTCAGGGCAGCCCTATGTCAGAAAGTACTCACGTCACTGCGGCTGCTGGCAGCGGTGGAGGATGGAGCAATGTCAGGCTGTGCAGACCTGTGCTAAGGGCCAGCCCGGGGACCAGCTAAACCAGAAGCCAGATGTTGCAAAGGGAGCTTGTAGACAGCTCTGCACTCCTCCACAAACTCTTGCCACCATCCCCGGAGGCACAGTCAAGAACTGAATCTGAAGTCTCTTGGTGCAGTGTATTTCCTTGCCCAGGATATCAGCTCCTTTCATTTGTGTAGTACCTTTTTTATTTTTTTTCCCCGAACTACAAACACAAATTTCCTTAGGAGTCATGCTCAGCAGGCGTTCTTGTTTGTATTGTACTGCACATGCACTGGGACAGGAAGCCACAGCACTTCCAATGCATTGATAACAAAAAATAATAAAAAGATACATTCTGTGCAGAGGTGTAACTTCGTACGTCAATGAGTGATTGTTAATAGATAAAAGCTTCACTTGACTCAAAAATTTTGACCATTCTTTGTACTTACGGAAAATAAATGTCATTTCCCTTACTTGAAATGGGTATGTAAACACTGGGGGAGTGTTCTGATGCCTGAAGATAGGGTTAAACACCATCTGAGATGCCCTAATACACTGCGGTCTCCAGACACTGCCTGTGTGCCCTACACTATGCCCACAGCATACCTGACAGGCCCATGAAGAGGTTTCAGACACCCTAGAACAACTCAATTGAAAAGAGATGGGTTTCTGTGGTTGGGAATGGCATCCTGCCCCACAGTCTGCTAACACCCTCCTCAGAGCAAAGAGAAGTCTCTGTTACAGAAAGCAAACAGTAGATAAGCATCTCCCCACTGTATTGTGATTTTTAGGTGTATAAAATCTCTCTTAAGCATACATAAGGTAGCATTCCAGTTTATCATGAGAATTACAATGCTGTGTTGATCATGTTCGTTACACTCTATGATGTCTCCATGAGAAATTATCATTATTTGGGAAAAAAGTTATTTGTCGATCTGTCTGTATTGGATCTGTCTGGGATGGAGTGAACAGTTGCCGTAGCAGCCCTCACAGTGCTGTGCTTTGTAGCTGAAAGGTGTTGGTAACACACCAGTGTTTTGGCTACTGCTGAGCAGTGCTCACACAGCATCAAGGCTGTCTCTCCAACCCCCACCCCACCAAAGGCCAGCAGGAAGAGGGTGGGCAAGAGGTTGGGAGGGAACAGGGCTGGGACTGACCATCCACTGACTAAATGGATTTTCCACACCATATGACGTTGCACTCAGCAATAAAAGCTTAGAGAAAGGAGGAGGGAAGGTGTGGCATTCGTTATTAAGGTGTTTGTATCCCAATGCAACTGCTGCAGTTACTGAGGCCCTGCTTCCCAGGACATGGCTGGACCATTGACTGCTGATGGGAAGTAGGGACTAAATCCTTTTGTTTTCCTTTGCCTCTACATGCAGCCTTTGCTTTTCTTTATTAAACTGCTTTTACCTTGACCCATGGGGTTTTTACCTTATTTGCTCCCCCTGGCCTGTTGAGGAGGGGCAGGGAGACAGCAGCTTGGTGGGCACCTGGCAGCCAGCCAAGATCAATCCACCACACCATTTTTGCAGAAAGCCTACATCCATAAGAAAATTCTAGTTCTCTACAATTTACTGACCTATATAGTCATATTTCACTGTGTGGTTGGAGTTACTGAAAAAAATGAAACTGAAAACTTTCTTTGCCACAGATTCAGTATAAACTGAAAACATGGTGTTGATAAATAAAGACAATGGACCACGGACTACGCAGGTTAGCAATCTGGGACACAGGTGACAAAGGTGCCATGTAGCCAGGTTTTGAGCGGTAGGCAGCTTGATTGACACAGGACCTGACTCCTTGAGACATGTCTTGTGACATGCAGCAGAAAAAAAAAAATAATAAAAAAAACCCCAAAACTCTAAGAGTCGGGTTGTGGCTGCTGGCAAAGTTGATAAGGTTGGTGGTGTTACACTGTCAGGAACAGGGTAGGAACAAGACCTTACTCTTGGCGATTACTCAGTTTGTGCTCTCAGTATTGACACTTTCTGTGAGCTAAGACCAATCTTAACCAAACAAGTCTGCTGGGAAGGACCATGAAACCAATCATCCAGAGACCAATTTCTGCAGGAAGCCTGTGTGATATGATTGACATTACCTTACTTGCCTCTTTGTTTGCAAAGCCACGTTCTGCTAAGTGGTCCTTGCTGACTGTTTGCCTGAGGCTTTATTGTTGCATCAATCATCCAAAAAATGAGGCTGTTTGGTTACAAGCAGAGCATGACAACACTAAATGGCTAGGCTAAGGCCTTATATCATTCCAGAGGGAAAATGGACTCTTATTTTATGTGAATAGTGTGTCCAATTGCACAACTGCGTAAGAAGCACAAGGAGCCACGTGGGTTACCTACCCCAAGGAAGTCCCATGTGAAGGTAAGTAGTCATCACCTCCCTGTTGGAGGTTTCCTCCCATCCCATTATCTCACACAGTCGACCAGTATAAAAGAAAGAACTTGCCAAAAGATCTGTGTCAGATTAGTTCCTTTGCTAATAACAGGAAGGATGAGGACTTGAGCCAACTACAGCTGAGTCAGAGTCTGTCCCACCCTGCTCCACACTGCGCTCCTGATCAGCTTCTCACCCAAGCTGGAGTTAAGGAAAACTTTGCATCTTGAGACAAACAATTTAGTGACCACTGAAGTGACTTTGGGGTAAGAGCTTCATCCCAAGTCCATGACTCTGAAGACCTATGGGGGTACCCATTACTGCTGCAGTCAGATCACTCCTAGCCTTCCCAGTGCCAGCCACCCTTTGGGACATGGGAGCACACCCTCCTGAAACAACTCCAGGCCTTCAGAAGTCATAAGTGAATGAACACAGTGAAGCAGAAAATTAGTAAAGTCTATATTAGAAGCTGGAGTATAGAGAAAGTCCATTTTAAGCAGTAAATACACGGAGGGGCAGAGGCCTAGCCAGCAAGGAATGGGACAGCTATTGCAAGGGCAAGAGGTTGTACAGAAAAAGTTATGGAAACTTTGGAAACAATGACACAGGACAGAAGATGGGCAAACGTACCAGGAGGAAGGAATGAAGTGGGAGAAGAGGGGGAAAAGAGTCTGTCCAGAGACAGATATTAAACTACTTAAAGGTGACAACAAGGGTGCTCAGCCAAAGGTTTTCTCATCAAAGTTCCTCTCTTATTTTATGTTTTTGAAGCTAACACCCATACTGGTACCCATATTGGTACCACTCAGTCAGACACCTTAGACAGAGAAGCCAGAGTCTGCTGCACCATGTGGTTATTTACTGTTCATAGTGAAAGATTTTCTCTGGAAAATAAAGTTGCTGAATCCTTTTCTCTCCAAGTGTACCTGCACAGGACTGCAAAAGTGCCTTCCCCTTCCCAGGAGAGATTTTTTTTTTTTTGCATACTTTAAGATCCAAAGACTTTATCTGTAACTGAACAAAACTTTCGATAAAACATTGTTCAATAAAAGTTCCCAGTATGTAACTCAAATGAGGGTTTTAGAAATCTCCATCCTTATGTCTGAAGCAAAAAAGACAGGAACATTGTTTAAAATTGAGCTGCAATTTCACAAAACTGGTTGTATAGAAGAGGTTTTATACTGTAAAGCAAAATTACTTGTGGTTGGGAAAGCTAGCTCATAGCTACTAGCAGAGGAGACACTGGGGACTGATTATATATATATATGATTAGTGGCTAATTAATTTCAAAAGAATAATATATGAAACCTGAAATGCATACACAAGTCCCATCCTTTCCATCTGCCCCTCAGCAGGCCAATTTTTTTGGGACAAGATTTCTCTCTGTATATTACTCCTAACTAATTTTGGCAGGTGCTGTAATATAATCAATCATTACACAGTGGAATATATAGAAAGATGGGCAAGATGACAAGCGAAAAAATGGTTTGGTACTGATTTAGGACTGGAGATTGGGCGTGGTGGGGAATTCATCTCCCCCAGTGTTCAGTACACGTGATGGAGATGTCTCCATTTGAGCTGGCCACTCAGTCCTGTCTCTGCAACAAAAAGAGAAGAAGAGACACCCCAAGAAGGGTTCATCTCACTCTAACCAAAGCATTTAATGTAGGCACAACTGAAAAATGGTTAATCTGACCTACTTCTCTCCACTGACTATAAAAGGAGCCGCCCCTGCAGGAGACTTTGGATTCAGAGGACTGCATTTTAGACACCTAAAGGAGACCTCAGCCATGGTAACAGTCCCCAGGCAGCTTAATGGTTAAACTTAGGGTAAAATTCTCACTAGTCTTCACTCACTTTTCTCAGTACATTAATATCCCACATTAAAAACCCAGTGGCATTCTCACATGATGCTTCACATTCATTCACACCCTTTTCTATGCAGATCATGTTATCAAACAACCATAATTAGTATGCAGGAAACAAAATGTTTAATTAGTTGCTTATAGATCAGTCTGCTTTCACTTTTTTTTTTTTTTTTATTTGCCACAGTAAAGTAGACAAATGCTTCTAGCTTTTGAAGGAGTTCCCACAGGATCAGCCGATGCGTTAATGGAAAATCATATGGCTTGTGTCACCAGTGAACATCAAAGTGAAATGTGGAAAGGGACATACTCCCAAGGTCACATGGAGGTACAAGAAACCAAAGTCAGCAGGACAGTCCCCACTTCTTAGGAAAGTACGTCTCCCCCCTCCCTTTGTGCAACAAACAAGCATTTGACATGTTTATTGCATTAGGATTTTTTCCCCTTCCTTGACATCTTTAGAAAATGGTCAGACTTGGGAAAGTTATCCATCCTTTGGTTTCATACCCACTCCTTATGTGACTGAACAACCTAGTACTTCACAGAGAAACCCATCTTTTTTCTACTGTGACAGTTTAATAATTATCCCTTTCAAAACAGGATGCTCTGCTCATTACCGCTCTGTGCACTTAATCTGACTAAACCCAGCGGTGAATTTTTGACTCACTGAGAGGAGCTCTGTGAGACATTACTGTTCAGTTCAGCACAAAGGACTGCCATGTCACCAAAACAGAGACTGCCTGCTACCTGATAAGCATTTGCCATTAAACTGAAGTCAAATTCTTTCTGGATTAGTCTTTAAACAAACACCACTGCCAGAAGAAAAGCAGTAAAGTGGGAGGAATCTTTTTCCTTTGTGTGCTCAGCTACTCCTGATAGTTCAAATGGGAAGTTCATTCCCAAACACTAACACCCATTTACCACATACTTAAGAGAATTCAAAGTAAATAAGCAAACATTTATATGATGATATCATTTAGTCTCATGCAGTACTTGAACAGCCCTGTGCAAATGTATGTGTGTCATATACAGATGTATATAAGTGTCATGGTTTCATCTGGCATGGAGTTAACTTTCTTGCTAGCAGCTGGTTTGGGGCTATGTTTTGGATTGGGGATGAGAGCAGCTGTTCTGCAGTCAAGGTCTTTTCTGCCCCTCACATGGCCCTGCCAGCAAGTAGGATGGGAGTGCACAAAAAGTTGGGAGGAGACATAGCCGGGACAGCTGATCCCAACTGACCAAAGGGATATATATTCCATACCATGGGACATCATGCTTAGTATAGAAAGCTGGGGGAAGAAAGAAGGGCAGTACATTTGGAGTTATGGCGATTTGTCTTCCCAAGAAACAGTTTACACGTGACAGAGCCCTGCTTTCCTGGAGACAGCTGAACACCTGCCTGCCTATGGGAAGAAGTTGAATGAACTCTTTGTTTTGTTTTGCTTGCGTGTACGGCTTTTGCGTTACTTACTGAACTATCTTTGTCTCAACCCATGAGTTTTCTCACTCTTACTCTTCTGATTCTCTTCCTCATCCCACTGTGGGGGGAGTGAGCAAGTGGCTGCATGGTCCTAGTTGATGGCTGGACTGAGGTTAAACTACAACAGTAAGACAAGGCAGAGAAAGTCTGCCCTGCAGGTTGGATGCTGTCTGTGACACTGGCTCATCTGGCTCTTGGACTGCTTCTGCAATATTTTTTCCACACTGCATGTGTAGCATAGTAATAAAAGTAGTTTGTATCATATGACATATTCTTTCATGTGACCAGATGTGCACTTGTCCCACGATCAACATCCCATTTCCCCATAAAGTGAAAAGATCAATGGCAAGCAAAAAATAGGATTGCATTCTTGAGAAAGAAATTGGAAACACTTAAGAAGGCGTGCCACCAATGCAAAATTTCTAATTAACCCAAACCCAAGCTTTTCACCAGATTGTCGCATAAAACCAACCTGAGACACAGCATGGCTGAATGTGGGGAGGGCCATGTCTCAGCAGCGCTTCCTTCCAGAGCAGACCTGCAACCTGGACCTCCTTGGCAGCTGGTAAGGTGGTCCTCTACATCCTCCAACTTTGTGTCCCCTTTGGGAGTTTTGAAGAGAACAGAACTTTTTGTTCTTCTCTTACTTGATTTTCTCTTCTGCCCTCTTTCCACTTCTTTCATTTAGCAGGAATCCAACTTGAGGAACGGCACTGACTCCAGCTGCTATGATTCATGCTTCCCAACTCCCCAGCTTTTTGATGAGTTCCTTTCCCCTCCATGGGAGTTCCTCAAGTTTACATGACTATCGTAGTCCTTATAGAGGATTTACAAGTCCTTCTGGCTTGACTGCCTTTTTTTCCAGACTACAGCTTATCCAGGACTGCTGTAGTAATTTATAGGCAACATATTAGAAGAAATACCAATGTACTTACGTGTTATTCAATTTATAATTTCCATCTTGATAAAGGTTTCTCACAGAGACCACACATTTCATATTAATAGAACGAATGCCAGACTTGGCCCTTGAAGTGCTTTTCTAAACTACTTTTCAGTTCTCTCTTCCCTCTTAGGCAGGCACTTTGGTGAATCCAGACATTTCAGGTAGATCTGCTCCTGGTCACATACATAAAAATGATAGCAGGGCATACTTCCAGATTGCCAGAGAGGCTACATAGTCCACCATACATAAATCCTCATGAACAATATTTTGAATTAGGCTCCTTCATCACCTAATGGAAGAAAAAATAAAGGCAAGGAAAAAAAAACCTAAGTAGCTTTTCAGAGTCGTGATTTCTAACCTGTCAGACATAGGCTAGACTCTGCAGACCGCATTTCTTTCTCCACTATTGCTGCTCAGAGTCATGCAATTTGACTATGTTTTCCTGACAGAAGTGTCCTAGCGTCCCCTTGCTGTAAAACTAAGCTTTCTCTGCAGCTTCCTCACACCACCTCTTCCCACTCTACTCTGCACTGCCAAAACAGCATGGGGCTTTTGAGAACTTCTCCCTGAGTGCAAGTCAGCCTCAAGAAGTGAAGCTCCTGCTCTCATAATGGACAGCACAGACAACACAAATGCTTCTGCACTTCAGAAACCCTTTGGTTTGAAAGCAGCTTTCTCAAATACATTATTTTCATAGCTACAATCTCAGGTAAATTAAGTCCTGCATGCTTTAAAATACACATTTCAAATACCTTATAAATAGTCTTGTACTTAATAAGAGATTTTTTTTTTAGCCAGACACAGGTACAACAGGTAGCTTCATGTTTTCTTGTTTTCACCAGGTTACAGCTTTATCAAGCTTTAAAGATCCAGATTGATATCATCTGTTTCAGAGTGAATGGATTTGTCAGCGTCCACAAAATATTCCCATTTCTTAGAGGACAAAGTCAAAGGCTTGTTCTGATCAATGCAGTTTTACTGCAGATTTTCAACTGAATTTTTGACCTGACAAAGTTCGGTAGGACAGGAGGAGTTGCTTCAGTTTTAAGAGTGCATATTTTACAGATTTGGGGAAGAAAAGAAGGAAGATGCAAACTCCCATGCATTAGGTGGTGATGAAAAAAAAAAAAAAAATCACAGTCAATGCAGCATTATTCTTTCTGCAAACACCCTGCCCTGAATATGTTTCATCCCTACAACTTCCTTCTGCTGATCAGGTTGTGGCCTTTCTATGAACGCTGAGCAACTGAGCGTGATTCAGGCTGAGGCACCCAGGCTCAGGGACTGTCCTGCAGTATCTGTCCCTAGCTGATAATGCATTCCAGTGAGGTGGAGTTTCTGCCTGTTCCCTGCTGCCCAATCTTCAGCCAAATTCCAACCCTTCCACTTGGCCCAAGGAGACAAGGGAGTCACCCAACTCATACCAAGAACCTTTAAGGACCAGAAGATAAGGGACCTAAAAATTTGGGCAGGAACTGAAAGTGCAGATGTGCAGAAGAATGAGAATCTCTAGGTTGGAACTGAGGAGCTAGAAGAAAATATAGGCAGAAGCAGAGAGGAAAGACGCAAAAGTATTTAACTACTACAAAACTTGCAACTGAACTTGTCATTTTCAAATCTCCGTGCTTTCTTCTGTGCTAGAAGACTGTCAGCAGTTTTGCGGCTAATGGCCCTTCATAGCAGACAGCCAAAAAACTGGGAAATCACAGAAGGTTATTTCAATCTGCCAAAAACCTTGCTGATACCTCTTGTATGGTCAGCATGGTCCCATGTGAAGATTCCTTTTTCTCTTTTTCTCTCTTTCTATCTTTTTTTTTTCTTTTTTTTTTTCTGTTTTGTTTTGGTTTTTTGTAAAGGTAATTGTATTTAAAAAAACATGAAAGCATTGCAAAGGGAACCATTCAAATGTAAAATCTAAGTTCAGTCCTCGTGCAAGCATTCAGACATAAGACAGGAGAGAGTTGCAGGCTTCATAATCATTATAGTTCCCCCTGAAATATCCCTAACTGACTCAGTGCCTAGAATAAACACTGATGCCCCAATAGCAACTGTTCATAATTTATCGCATGCTTCCTTAGGAAGTGGTGCACTGAATTCTTTACCGTGGAACTACCCAAAAATACATCTACAGTGGGGCTATTTCTACAACATCTTAAACTGTAACACTTTGTATATCTCCGTCCTCATAGAAAGTTGTATATAAAACTAAAGCTGAGTGAAGCAAGAGAATAGAAGTCGGGCAAGGGAAGACTGCTCTTCATTCAGCAACTGAGTATACAATTTGTAGGTAGAAAGCTTCCTTCAGAAGTGAAATTTGACAAATTCCAAAGGTCACAACAAGATTAATCTCTCACAGTCAAACAATTCCCAGGTCATTACAAGGGTAGAAATTAATATTAAACTCCCAATCCACTGAAACTTTTTGATCTTAGCCAGATAGACACCAGAATATAACTCTGCTGTAAAAGGTGTAGAGAGGAGTTCCATGTTCCTGTGACAGCACTAGATGGGAGGGAAGGTGATGACCCAGTGGTCTGCTGTCTCCCTTCTGAACATTTTATGAGTGGAAGTTAAAAACATTTTGCAGTGTATCTGGAACCAGGATGACACAAAGTAATTTAATTAATTAAATTAATTAATGATTAATTAAATTAATTAATCAACACAACTAGCATGTAAAAAAGTTTAACCTAAATGGCTATAAAAGTTTTAAGGACAATCAACACACAATCAACCTTGGGTGGTTTATCCATGTTGCCAAGGACTAGGAAAAATACTTGGGCCAGCTCTCTGGAGAATAGCTGTAGACAGAGAACTGCAACGACTGGAACAGGTTGCCCAGGGAAGCTGTGGCTGCCCCATCCCTGGAAGTGTTCAAGGCCAGGCTGGATGGGGCTTGGAGCAGCCTGGTCTAGTGGGAGGTGTCCCTGCCCATGGCAGGGGGGTTGGAGCTAGGTGATCTTTAAGGTCCCTTCCAACCCGAACCATTCTGTGATTCTATGTGTGATTCTGTGTGTGATTCTATGTGACTTATTACCCCTTATCTGCTTGTTAATCATGCTGTGCAAATATGTCCAAAATGCTGTTTCCATATTTAGGAAATTGTACTTGATTCCAAAATGAACTAGAGACAATAAACCTTTCAAACTCCAACAAGTTTCATGTAGATCTAGAAGAGGCAACTCAATACCATGCCGGGGACAAACACCAGGAGAGCTCTGCAGAGGGTCAGCGTGGGGCCAGCGTGGCCTGTGGAAGCCAGAAAGCTCCACGCTGGAGCCGGGCTGTCTCTGTGCAGGGCAGTTTAATGTACTTAAGCACCTCATTCATGGAAATGCTGATGTTTGTAAGGCAGGGTGGATGTTTAAGAGGTAAAGGTAGCAGAGAAATTAGGCAGAATGCTAGGTTAAACAAGGAAAATGAAAATCGAGGTAAACAAATGTAATGTTAGAGCAGTTGTTAAGTTATTGGTCCCTATTAAAGACAAAAGTGGAGCAACGTGTGTTGTCCTGAGGTCCTGACATCCACACTACAGGGCCAGTAGAGAGGTTTTGCTTTGGACTGGCAGTGGTCTAGTAGTGCAGACTAAAAGCCCCCGCAGATGAGTGCCCCAGCAGTGGCTTGGGCAGCACCGCCCCGTTCTGTCTCGTCTACAAAGATTATAGTTCATCCCTCCACAACTGCTCTGCCCGGGGAGCCAAAACATCGATAACGGGAGCAAACAGGAGATTTTTACTTCAGAATCCAAACCAACATGGCAATGCAGGCATACTCTCAAAGGACTTCCTCAACAACCCAGAAAGAAAAGAACCCCCCAGAGCAGTAACTGTTTATCAGCAGACTCTGTGGCCCATTTGGGTTTCCTTACAAGAGACTGTGAAGTTATACGGACACCGGCTGTGTGTATCACTTTTTTCTCTTGGCAGAATTGGTTTAGTTCAGCTCAGTAGTAACCATTATTAGCAAACATTTACTAATCAGGGTTGCTGCTTTATTTACTAACTCAAAATCTTCCATCAACTTTTCTGCTAAGGGATTTTAGCTGAATACCAAATCCTGCTCGATCACACCATCTTGAACTCCAAAAAACTGATTAATTATTATAATTAATACAAATTACAGGTTAAGCGATAGCCATCTGTCTTTGCTCCCATTCTTTGTAAGCATTTCAGGGATGTAAATATCAGGCAGGGAAAACAACTGTTCAAGCTAAAGGCCATGCTGACACAAGAAAAAAAGGGTATAAATTGGCTATGAATAAATTTAGGCTGGAAATTAGAAAAAAAAAAAAAAAGTATTACAACACCGAAGATCTGCACAAGAATTTTTGTGGTAGCAACGCAGGACTAAAATTAATCTACTTTTAAAGCCAAGCCAGATAAATTGAAGAAACATATAAAGTAACATGGAACTTGTTAGAGAATGGGAAAAAAGCCGTCCCTTCAGAGAGGTTCTTCTGGAGCCGTGTACATGACAGTGCAGCTACAGCCAGATTTCCATATGGCCCGGGAGCAGAGAGAGATCAAGCTTTAGATGACATTGAAGGTTTCTCAAATCAGACACCATTAATTGCTTCACTTTGCTTCACTTTACCTGGCCTAGATAAGATCACATAGAATATAGCTCCACAATATTTTGTTTGAAGTTCAAAATATGTAAGATTTGCTTGCAGCAACAGAACATATTTTAAAGACCTAGAAAGAAACGTTTGTGCAGATGAGAATATTTGTAAGGTAGGTAAATCATAACTAACTACTGCAGCTTTTGATGTTGAAATACCTCTCTTCAGTTTTTACCACTTTGGACTTTCACTTTTTATCAGATTATTTATACTACATATAGGTTAATATTATACTGTACAACCCTTCTCATAACTTTAATGTACCTACAGAGATCTAATTCAGTATACAAGGCACCAAGAAAAGGAAATCTTTCATTGGCCATTGATAGATTAAAATATACACCCTGTTCTGGAAAGGAAAATTTCCATTACATGTTTTAATTTAGGCAAGGAGTAGCGAAACAATGTAAGTTTTAAATATATTTCTGAAACCATTTCTTACTCTTTTCACAGCCTTTGTACATGTTACAAATTCATAATAAAGATTATGTGGTTTATGGAGCATATATATTAAATTACCTCCAATTCCAACCTCTCCTGCAATCTTTTCAGCCCCCATCTTTTTTTTTTTTTCTGTTTGTATAATGTACCTGTAATCTCCCATTTGCATTGCAATATACTCTTCAGCATAAATAAAGGGATTGGACTTTCACCTTAAAAATATTTAAATTAATTACCTGCTAGCAGCTTATAAAAAATAAATCAAATATTTTCTCTATTAAAAATGCATGAAATAACAGTTTGTCCTAGAGGATACACCACCAGTAAAGAAACTGAAGGATCATCTTGCTTAAGTACAGCTGGAGGAGACCTGCTTTATTTGAATAAAGCCTACCTTTTATTTTTGGATGGCTGCAATTCCATTTTTGTCTAGTTTACACCCGTTCTGGAGAATTTCAAATTACTGATTCCAGTGTCTAATACCTGCAAAACAGAATATTATTCAACTAGTGAAAAAGGGGAATGTGACCGCCTGAACATTATCAGCATTTTCCAACATTTTCTGCAGAAGTGCAGAAGCTCAGACACTATCTTCATTACTCTATTAGCTCAGAAATATCGAGGACAAGAATATGGCTTTGTGAGTCTGTAATATAAGCAGTTAGCCTCAAAGTCTTGGTTACTTACACTTCATAGATTTGCTAAGAAATTTCATCAGCTTTATTTAAAAAAACAAACAAACAAACAAACTAGAATTGTGGGGGTTTTTGCCACCTACTATTTATCCAATTGGAAATGCTAGCTACATCTGAAACCTCTGTGCTGAGCAGGAGTGCGCCGTACACCTCTCCAGTCAGACACCTGCTGTCCCAGGCTGACCTTGTGTCCCAGCTCCCCGGGGGATCCCAGCAGCTGCTGTGCACTTCTGAGTCAGGTGCCTTTTCCAGCGCAGTCCTGTGCGTGATCTCCCGTTCACTAGCTCCAGACAGCTCCCTGCGCAATGGGAAAGAGCGTTGAACCGCTCCACTGAAGTACGAAGGTTCCCAGTACAGTCACCAGAGACAAGTAAATGCTGCTCCGCACTTATCATTATCGAGAGACCTCCAAGGGTGCCTGTATCTCTCTGTTGGCTGCGTGGGGAGTCTCAACACATACCTCAGAGCTTTGCATCACACTGGCAGGCTGTGGACTTACACGTAAGACGATGTAATACCTGACTTACAAACTTCATTAATATGGAACCACAGACAGACAAGTTCTGAGTCAGGACTTCAAGATTCTGACTTTCAGGTCCACTGGAGGACTACTGAGAGGGCCAGCGATGGGGAGCACATGGCCTGTGAGAAAATGTTGAGAGCCGTGGGCTTGTTTAGTCTGGTGAAGAGGTGGTCTACAGCAGTCTGAAAATGTGCACATGGGAATTATGAAGGGCACAGAGTAAAACTCTTCTTGGTCATGATATATGTTCTACACATACAAGGAGTGACAGCCACATGTTGTGGCTTGAGAGATTCATCTTCTACTTTAAGGAAAACTTTTTCCCTAGTGGGTGGTACAGCACTGAAGCACGTTAATCAGAGTAGCGGTGGATCCTCGTTACAGGCTCTAGTACCTGGTTTAGGGCTGGTGACTGTCTCACTTTGAGTGGGAGGAGGGACAAGATGACCACTGAAGTCCTTTCCAATCAACACCAGAAGGGTTTCTGTTTCCATCTGCACCTCTGAACTTGGCTTGTAAAAGCAACACCTCAGGTTCACACTAGTAACCACGAGCAAAATGTAGGGACTCCCGTGGTATGAAGTAAGTTCATGAAAAATGCAAAAGTCCTGTATCATGTGAATTCTATTGGCCATCATATATTCAAAGTTCTTTCCATTCCCTGGTGGAAACAGGTAGAGCTGGCAAGAAGTGTAGAGGACCTGAAGACTTGTGCTGTGTGTGGTTGCAGTAACCATAATGCTGAGGACAACTCACATCATGGAGTTCTTGAGTTATTTGGTGGGAAGCAGAGGACATTGGACCTGTTAAGTGCTTAACCTGTTAAGGACATGGGGCTGGATGTAATATACAAACTGACATTTCTTACAGTGCTGATTTTCTTACAGCAACAGTTTTCATGTTGCTCTGAACCAATTGCAGAATTACAGTTGATATTCAAAAGCAAGAGTAGGTGGCTTTTCTTTTACTTTGGAGAAACCAAAGGAAGAACTGGAAACAGAACAGCAGTGCTGTAAGACAGTAAGAACATCCACTGAGATAGAAGTAAGTAAAAGATCTTTCTTTCTATCAACTTTGTACACTTAAAACATACATAAATGTAAAAAGAAAGTTAAAGTCAGCTCTGAACAGGCATTTCCATTTGGGCGAAAGATGGAAGGATTTTGAAACATTCATAAATTGAGATATATTAGAAATTTGGATAGGAGAAAAAGCAATACTTGGGATTTTTTTTTTGTCAGACTAATGAAGGGGTGAAAAATGATTAAGCCTTAAAAGGCTTTTAAATCACTAATTGGATTCCAAAAACATAAAATTTATACAGCTACAAATTTACAAGCTACAAATTCATTTTTCTTCCCTCAAATGCAGTTTTTAAGAGAACTAAGAACTCAAAGAACTTAAAAATCTGCCTACAATATCTTCAATTAATAGCCATAGATTGTAGAATCGTAGAATCATAGAATGGTTAGAATTGGAAGGGACCTTAAAGATTATCTAGTTCCAACCCCCCTGCCATGGGCAGGGACACCTCCCACTAGACCAGACTAGATCCAGCCTGGCCTTGAATGAGATGAGAAGCAGTTGTGGAGAGCTCTGTTTTTAAAGCCAGCTTCAACACAGGGATGCTCAAACCAGTAGATATGTGAGAATCACTGCTGATTTAGGCTTGAACGTGGAGGAAGTCTAGCCAGGTTAGTTTTGTTATTACCATGTTAATGCACATTCCTGCATTTGGCCTGGCTCCCATCCTTCCCTGATTCTCCCTGGGTGGTGTGACATCACTTGTGAGATCAATATAAATATGCCCAGTTCAAAACTTCTGGGCTATGTCGTATAGATATGCCCAGTATTTTCAATAGAATTAACACTGTCATCCTTGCTCATGGATATTGCTTTGCAAATGTATGAACAAAGGTAGACTGGTAGAAATCATTAAAAGGAAATGTTTTTTTGTTCACAAAAGAAAAGAAGCAGGTCCCAACTCAGATCAGAGGCACAAATTCTGAAATAGACTTATGTTGTGATGAAAGACTCTGTTATGGTTATTATTAATGACAGAAATTTTCTGATTTCCATCTCTTTTCACCGTTTAGTGCAGCAAATTAGTTAATGTAACTATAAGTGATGCAAACATAAAAATAAAAACTGATCCAGATGTTGAAATACTGAAATCTTAAAGAAGATTAATTCGATTTAGTGTTTAGATTATATTAAGAGAAAAGGAGTCAGTCTTAAAAGTTGTAATTGCATTACATATTTTAGGATGCTTTGAGGTCACAACAAAGAGGACTTGGCTACTGCTGCCAGTAGTTGCTACATAAGCAAAATGACTTTTCATTAATTTTCCGAAGTTATTTTCAGGAAAACATACACTAGAGCACTGTAATGTCCTAAAAAGACATGCGGCTCACAAATATAGCATTATATTTTGCTATTGCGTAAAGGAAAGTGGTTAGGAAGGGATAAGCAGGGAATAACTTCTTATGAATTATGTGCGTAAGAAGTGATGATGGCTCAAATTCCACACTTAAGTGATGGTAAGCCTGGATCCAGCCTCTAAGAGTGGCTTACAAGGAATAAAGAGCTATTAAATGTGAAAGAGGAGGGTAATTAATGAACATTTATGGAAAGCAGAAGTATATTTCTTTTTCTTCCAAACTTTAAATGTCATCATTTGATTCTTAGATCACAGATCACTGGAGGCTTCTCAAAGTTTCTGAAAATGTAGCAAAAAATATAGAGCTAACTGCATACACCACCAATATGAATTAAGATTATTTTGGACTGTGATAGAGTACCAGCTCATATACTAACCCAACACTTAGTTAAAATAAAGTTTGAACCAGAAAACAAGGTGAATCTTGTGAAAATGCGGTAACTGAAATGGATCATTTACATCAGCCACTAAGTTGTCATTGAAATTTGAAACCCTTGTAAAGTCTGGGCATTTAAAGTCTGGCATTTAAATTCCACTGCCTACCTTTAACACTTCCTGGTGAAGGTTCTTGCAAGTAGTTTCTGCATCTTCAGTTCCCTTCCCTAAAAGATTGTGTCCATCAATGTAAATGGCCTCTTTATGGGCACATTCTGCACTGGCAAGAGGTGTGCATTACCTGGGAGTGTCAAGGAAGACATTGCCTGCTGTGCTGTCAATGGTAGGAGAGCCAAAGCGATCTTCAAGAAACCTAAACACTGCCTCATTGAAGTGCTGTACAACATTTCATCTCACTCATGATGCATCATGAAAATATGACTCCTCTCCCAGAAGACTGTATCACATGGAGCAATAAGTCTTTGGGCAGCCTGGCTGAACACACTCCTTAATACCCAGACACCAACATACCATTGCCAAAAGGATGAACAGGAACTTCTGCGGCTTTGTCTCAACTAGTGTAAAGCAAGGGGAGACATGGGGTCCTCTTAGATCAGATGAGGTAGGAGATTCAATGGAAGTCATAGAAACACCCTGGCATTTAAAATTTGACTGCGTAGTACGCTACAGCAGATAATTCTGCAGCAAGGACTAGAATGATGAGCCTTGATTGTGCAATAAAACACTGTGTGTGGTACACAGGTGCTGAACGAGGAAAAATGAAATCAGAGCTTCAACATCTGCTACTATTGGATAAGGGGTGGATTCTTACCAAATGCAAACTGTTTCATTCTTTCATGCATTTATCTGCTTATGATATTTACTCTACCGGGGATCTATAAAGTGGAGTCTGGTGTAGAAGAAATTACAAATGAACCAGAAAGAGATTCCCAGGGGAGGGTCTCCTTTAATAACAACACAATGCAAATTCAGCCAAAAACGCCAGCCAGGACCCAGATGAACATTTCAGTAACAAGTATTAGAAACAAGGCAGGGTTGTGTATAGCAGCACACTAGGGACTAGTTTAAGATCTGTGACTGAGAGAAAGAAGTCATCACCATCCCGTGGATGGGTTTTATTACACGCTTCTTGTTGTTCATCAGAAGGCACTTAATAAAACAAATCAGCAGATAAAACAACAACAGAGTTTACAGCCATAGCGTAAAACGAAATAAGCAGTAAAAACTTAATGCTAAAAGATATATTTTTCATCCCTGGCTTTGCAAATGCAACAGGTGTAGCTCACGCATCTCAGGCAGAATTTCTGAGGAAGTCTGAAGCAACATGCTGTCTGAAAGCCCTTCTGTCCTTCTCGCGGCTGAGACCAGAAACAGCTATGCATCTTGTCTTAACAAATCTTTGCTGCTGTGAATGTAACAGATCAAATTCGGGTTTTAGCCATATTCCTATGACCCCGCTGGCTACAGCAAATAAGTTTGGTGTATTAACAAGAGCAAATTTTAGTCAAAGGGGTAGCAATTTCTTCCAAACGGCAAAATGAAAAGCAAACTGCAATTGCATTTCTGTTATTCTTTCTACCCCAACAACCTAGGGGCAAAATTGTGGCTGACATCTTATAATCCAAATCAACTGATTAAGAATAACTTTAGTCTAAGCAGATGTAACCATGTATGGCTAATAACGGTATTTCAAAATATCACTAGGAGGAAAATAAAAGCAGAGGCAAAATTGACTAAATGGTGTGGCATTGTTCTCGCTACATTACCTTAGTTCTGTGTCAAAACAGAGGACATTTTGAGCAAGTCAAATAATCACTTTTCAAGGTCCTTTCCAGTTCTTCTTATTTTACTCTCTGTGAAAGTGAGAGCATGCAAACTCCATGAAATAAAGCACTTCAAGGTCTCCAGATGAAAAGTTATTTGGAGTATAGATTACTATTTAGACAAATAAATGCCATATTTTACTTCAAGGCAAGGATAATTTGACTGCTGTTGAAAGAAATGGAAAGCAGCAAGAAAGACACTACAAGATGATTTAGAGAGGCAAAGACTCATGCCCTCTGATTTAATAAAAATATATTTGTCAAATATAATAATGCTAACAGATTATGACCCATATGCTTTAGTAGCTAAGGGTAGAGTTCCTCTTGTTGACAATGATTGGCTTATGGTTGATTTAGTGCAGGGAGTAACTGATTTAATGAAGTGCAACAAAAGATAAGTCCTAAGAGATATTCCACTAAGAATGAAGTAGAATAATTTTTTGCATGGCTACAATGTCATGCAAACAGGCAAGTCTCTTAGAGTAAAACCATCAGTTTAGCTGGAACAATAAATATGACATGAATTAATGATTACCCAGCTTCCTGCTACCCTTGAAATTAAAAGGGAGATGAAGTGCTGTAGACAGAATACGTTAAATTCAGACACAGGTCTGCTGAATCTAGGGACAGGCTTTAATGTAATTTACATCACCTTCCAGGCCATTTAGCAAAAAAATTATGCTAATAGATTCTGACTCTGTGACCGAATAGGACCATAAGTATCTGTATTACTGAATAATCTTATGTGCATCTAAAATTATTTGTGCTCTACTTCTAAGATAGTTTATTAGTTTAACAAATAAATCTGGATGAAGAGCAAGTTTTCCAGTTCACTGGAATTTTCAGTCTTTCAAAATTTGGTTTCAATCCAATTCAGAGAACATTTTTTTCCAAATTCTTTCCAGAAAGGAATCATCTGAAATGGGGGCACATTGCGCTAGGTAGTCCTAGTTGGCGGGAAAGGTGGAAGGAGTACTGTCACCCCTAAATCCCTTTCAGTCCACCACCCGTTTTCAAAATAAAGAAGTTCCTCCTGCTTTGTCAAATGGCCCATCCCAGAGTCCTGGAGGTGGTTCACAGGACCAACGGCTCCCAAGCCGTTTGACTGGACAGAGCTGACCCCCACAGCCCCACTCACTGCCTGCTGAAGAGATGGGTCTTAGACACCTATTTCCACAGCACAAAGCATGGTAAGGCTCTGCCTCCACAGCTGAGGGATGGGAAGCTTACAAATCCATGGAGTCCATGCATATTCCTGACAGAGAAACGTGGGTCTTGAAACATCATGTCAGGGAAAGCTGAGACAAATGCCTGAAGAGCATTGCCATGGAGCTGGTTAACCTGTTTGGCGATGAGAAAGACTGCAAAGATCACTTCAGGCACAATGGGATATTCCCATCTCTTAGCACTCTGTGAAATTCTGCCCTGTTTAACTGAGGAACTCTTTCACATAAAAATGACATAATTTAAAGAAAATTGCAATTTTATATTTCTGGTAGCAAATTCCAGGAAAAGATACCAAAACAGAAAAATAATTTCATGTTAATAGGCAATTTACTGATACATATTGCTGGTCCAAGGGGAAGAGGATTCATACGTTTTAACATGAGAAGACATGGAGTCACTAGAAGTGACAGGAGTTAATGTAGGTGCCTTCAAGAGGAAAACAGAGATTCACGGATTCAGCTCATCTTTGTTTCAACTATAAACAAGTCCTGGCCCCACTGAACACTTGTACTACCTGTGAACACTTTGAGAACGTCATCCCAGAGCCAAGTGTACATCCAAACTCCATCCCCGCACAACACAGACACCACAAGCGCAATCCGTTTTCTCAGATTTCAGGGGCTTGATCCAGTTGCCCACATTTAAGTGTCTTGTGACATTGGGATGACCTAACATACCCTACCTGGCCTTCAGCTGCTGGTCTTGAAGTACAGAGGCATCTGCGTACATTGCAAATACCCCTGGGCACTTCAAATCCACCAGGTATATGTAAATATCCACATCATAGATTTCTCAAGTTGATAAAATGAATCTGTCATCAGTGAGACATGAGAGCAGCTTTGACTGATGTACCCACAGCTATAAAATTTATGTGTCTGAGTTGTCTTGCTGAGCTGAAGAGTCTGAACAAACATAAACTGACTAGAAGTGCACAACAACAACAACAAAATAATAGCGAGAAAGATTAGTGGGAGATCTTCATTACTGCAAATTTAAAGCCAGCTTTCAGTAAATTTTCTTTTGTTTTCACTCATTTGTAAATGCGTGGGGTTTTTTCACTCATTTATTTAACCATACAGTCAGCCAATATCTAGCACATGTAGAGGCTATAGCTATCATTTGCTATGAAAGCATTTGGGGTGAGAGATCTAGGTACAAACCCATCTTCTCAGTGACATAATTCTAAAACCCTGCTGTGAAATTATTTTCCCCTTGTCATCAAAGAGCAGCAAACTAATAGCTATGTTAAAACAGTAGCTGCACATTTCTGACAAAAGTAAATAGCCAGCCATCAAACTGACAAAGCAGCTTAGTGAGGTACTGCGAAAGGTGCTCGTCAATAAGAACCAAACAGCAGCAGAGGCAGCTTTCAGAAATTGAGTCCTTAGTGACACAAGAGGAACAGGAAAACATGACAATGTCTTTCCCCTTGTAGTCCTCAAAGCTTTTATTTCTCTGGGGAAAAAAAATAATAAATTTCTTATTAATGTACCTTTGTTAAATATGACCTTAGCTAAAAAATTCCCCAAAGGCTACAGCTGCTTTCATGCCCCAGCAGTAAATCATGGCAGCACCAGCCCCAGGCCCTTCACCTTGACAGATCGTCAGGGCTGCCTACGTGGAGTCGCTGTGCCTTCGCTCCAGCTGTTGCTGCTGTGGTCATTGAAAGTGCAATGGGCAGCAGGGATCATTTCAGGATCTCTGATCCGAGCCATGCTGAGGATACCCCCACCAGGTAGTTCTTCCCAAGGGACCTTCCTCACTGGCAGACACATTGTCACCAGCTGCTCAGA
The DNA here is from genome assembly GCA_947846985.1 of Fratercula arctica. NCBI lineage: Eukaryota > Metazoa > Chordata > Aves > Charadriiformes > Alcidae > Fratercula > Fratercula arctica. The sequence continues at coordinate 16,094,718 of CANTUZ010000001.1, read as the reverse complement.
GCAGCTACGTCAGATGTCCAATGACCTCCGCTGGGGTCTCATGCATCCCCCCCATCAGGCACGTAAACCCCAGGCCCTGTCCCACATTCCAAGCCCAGCTCGGTGTGTCACAAACATCTAGTCGAGGTCTGGGGCTGGATTCGGGCTGCTGCTTGCAGCACCCCTGTGCTCTGCCCAGGGCAAAGACGTCAGCGGAGACTGAAGAGCCCGTGTCAGCGTCGGACAGCTTTACAGAGAGGGGACACGTGGAGCCAGCAGAGAAACAAGGACATGGCGAAGTCCTTTGTGGAAGGAATTATTATGAAAAGCAAGGGAAAAAGAAGAAAGAGATAGAAGGACAAGAATCAGTCCTTTCCTTATTCTAGTGTTTTCCTTATTTTCCTCCTATCCTGATTACCTCTGTTTCCCCCTACCTGTCTCTGGTTACCTCTGGCTGTCCACAGGGCATGATTAACAGGTGAGATAACCCAGCCCAGTGCAGCATGTGTCAGCAATACAGGGGCATTTACCATTAATTTGTTGCCTAGCTTCACCAGCCTTTGGCCTTCAGGCACTGTCCTGCCTCTGCCTGGAGACCTTAGAGAGCTGTAGGCTCTTATGGCAGCCAATGTTAGTCCATCAGCATCCTGCTTAAGCCAGATCTGAACACTGGTGGAATAGCCGTGACCACAGACAAACTTCCCAGCAGTGTGCCATTTCCATGCTTTCTGCCTTCTTCTTGGAAAATGTTATAGACCTTCCAGCATCCCAAGCTTTGTATATGGAAAAGGGACTCCAAGACTGCAGCTGAAACTCAGTTACTAAACAAAATTCTTTTCTGTAACAAGATGCCATTCATTTTAGGCAACGGTAGATGTAATTTGTAAAGTTTGTGTCAATTCAATAAGGGATAAAGCCAAGACTTCACATGAACTTAACATGAAACTGGCTTTGAATTACCAAATTGGTAGCTGAGGAGCAATCTGAGTAGTTTGAAAGCAGACAACAGACTGAAATCTCACTATAATTCTAGTGATTTAATTATAATATTGGCCAATGTTCTTATACATTGATTATATTGGTAGCTGTGAACATCTCAAGTGTGATCACCCAGCATCAGTTTCATCCATTGCCAAAGATAAACCATCTCCTGCACCCTTACTTCCAGAGGCTCGCAGACTTCTGGACTGGTGAGTGCTTCCTATCCAAGCCTGGTTTGTGACGACCCTGGACAAGCTCTGACACTCCGGTTCCTGGTTATGTCATGCAGTGTGAAAGTCAGGAAGTGGGGTGCAGCACTCAGAAATAGTATGGAGGTTCTCATCTGGAAAAAAATATGAAGTCTATTAAAGACAGAAGACTCGCAGAAAAAGTCCTAGAGCCCCAGGCATCCACCTTTAAAATACTTTTAAAATTATTTTTAGATATTTTTAAAAGGTACTTAGAAAAGCTCCCATATTCTGGAAACGTGAGAGAACCCAGCTTTCTGGAAGCCACGGAACTGTGGGATGGCTGGCAGGGGTGTCCAGGCGCAAACTCTCCATATTTTTCATGGACCCACAAAAACATGGATGAGTTTAGGAAAGAAACAGTGCAGAAGAGATGCAATGCAACACTTCATTATGCAGTCAGCAGGTGACCAACCCTGAAACCTCCTGCACTAAGGTATTCCTACACATTGCGTCTGCTGAATGCACACACATCACAGACAGCAGAACTGAGACCAAATAAATGTATCATGAATTGAGAACGTGTCCGGGAGTCGACATTGTCACCAGAGTCTGATCATTGGATCACAGTGGGGCAACAATTTATTCTTATTTTTACTTTTACTTTTACCTTTACCTTTATTTTCACTTTAGTTTCAGTTTAATTAAATATGGGAAAGAAGCAGACAAAATGTCTTAATCTGTGATACCATAAACAAAAACTCAGGGGGGAAGATTTATAAAGAAATATCAATAGCAATGTACACAATAATGAAGTGAATTAGAACAGCAATTAAAGTTCATCAAGTTGAATAATTGCCAGCAACTGATTTTATTAATGACAGAAATATCTGAAAACTCCACAGTAAAAGTGTCTGGGCAAAATACAGTCTGCCTCATCTCCTTGAGAATTTCAGGAGGAATAAAAGAGCACAGTCCAGTTTTCTTACTCAGGCTGATCTCCCTGCAATGATACCTTCAGTCAACTTTGACTTGCAGCTAGAAACCCAATGGCTTTAGAAAGATAGATGACATATTTTTCAATGACAATTACAAGTCACACATGGGATATGTCACTATAACAGAGAAAATCCAGTCCAATCCTAATTAAAGGTCATTTCAGGGTTAATGTTATATTCTAAGCCTTCCATGCAGTAGCAAGGCCAGAGAGAAACAGATTATGAACCCTTTGTGCATACGGGAAAATCTTATGAGAGACTCTGTGTATGTTTTATGAATAGTTTTTATATCATTAGCTCTCTAATCAGTTTACAAACAAACATTCCTAACACAATTCACTCTCACAAAACAGAAGTATTTAATAATACAGACTATTTCTATCCTATTCCCACACCTGGGGTAATAACTTTTAATTATGTCATTTCCTATATTGAAATAGCTTAAGTAATATGACTGTGGTTACACTCACCTTGAAATGCAGCCTCCTCTTCTCTCAGAGCTTGAGCAGGACTATTGTGCCAGTCGTACAGCGTGACACCTATTGTGTATGTAGGGTAGGAGTACTGCAGAATATACTCTAAGTGTATGCATTTGAAATCCCAACAGTACATAAAAGGATATGGAGAAGACTGTCCTAGTTATTTCTGACGCTATTTGTACTCGCAACAGATGCTATAAAAATGTACTGCCTCTTAAACCATAGCAAAGTCCATAGTAAAGGGCTACCCAGCCTGGCACTGTGCCTTTGAGACAGGCCAGTAGTGGGCAGAACGGGAACATAAAAGCAGGTCAAATAGCAAGTTATCCTTCCCCCAGTACATACTCCCACTTCCAGCAAAGTCCAGTTGGGACTTCCTGAGCCAGAGGTTTCCTCTGCTCCTTTGTGCTTCAGAGCAGCAGGGGGATCCTTCTGTCATTCCTGAGGGCATTCTCACTCAAATCCCAATCACCACTTCTTTTCATGACATTTATATTTTTATGTAGCTACACCAGTTGTCTATTTTCCTTGTCAATTCAATCTCTCTTTATAGCTATGCTATTTCAAAGCCCTGATCTTACTTGCCATCCTTCTCTGATTAGCTTATACTGGCATATGTGGAAGCAAATTATGCTTTTGGTAGCCTTGTGGTCAGCACACTCTGCTAAGGATGACCACAACTGAGAAACCAACTCCCCCCACACCTCACAGACTGCACGGGGCTTTCCAGGCAGAGATTTATGGAGATTCATATAAGAATGATGGGGAAAAAAAAGTCATTAGTTTCCTTCTCACTAGGTCCTTCCCTACCAAAAAGACATGTCTAAGATCCGTGATCATGTCAAGTCCTTGACCTCTCCACCCACCCAAGATGCCCAGCTATGGAAAATTTTACTCCTAACGGTCAGAACTGCCAAAACTATAAGGTCTGTAAAACAAGCTTATAAGATCAGCAACGTGAGCAAAAGGCACTGCTGAGAGCTCTGCCTGTACCAGTTTTGGCAACTCGTGCCTCTGTGTGTAAGCAGAGGTCAGTACTAATTTGTTTAATTTCAAAGGCTTGGTACTCTTTCCATTCTCGTCAAACTGTAAATTTTTGTGCTTGACCATTCTATTCATAGCTTATGTTATGTAAACAGTGGCCAAATCTTAAAGGCCTCTCTTTGCGTGATTGCCTCAATCCATTGTCCCATCCATGTGTTATGTCTCTGGAAAAAGAGACATGCTGGGCAAGCGTGGCAGCATCCAGTTCCTGAGGGCACATAAAATGGCAACAATGATTGCTGGTTTAAATAAATATAGCAACAGTGGTGGCAATGTAATCTATTCCTACGGTGAATATAATTTAACATCCATGTTCAGACACTTCCTGCTATCCATCAATTACTGGATCAGCAAGAAACAGCATAGTCAGACGGAGCCACTTGTGTAATTGCACTGCAGATAGCAGTTATGGCTGTTTAAGGAGTAGACAAGTCAGATGGTTAAAAACTCAAAGGAAAGCAAACAATTTCTGTTTGAAAAGCTCAGATTTTAATCTTTCACAGTGAGGGCTAAATGATTAAAAATTTAAAAAAATAATTTTTGCCTCGCAGTCAGAAATTTCTATAGCATACGCCTGGCAGCTCCCTGAAAACAGGAAGCAGAAAGATCAGCTGGATCTGCTTTTTCAGTGCCAGTGTCAGGCTCTTATCTACAGACCTTTTAATGAAGCACAACACTGAGCCAGTGATAGCAAAGTAATGGGATTCCCGTCATTTCCCTTTGGTAGCTATGCCTCAAGCGATCCCTGATATTAAGTTTTGTCTTGTCACTTTTTGACATTTTTTAATCACTTACTTTAACCATCTTAAATATTCTTTCAGATTCCTATTGTATGAGAAGAATAAATATATATTTCAATCAGAGCCTGAGACTAGGTCTTTGCTGGCTTTACACAGAAGATAGTTCAATTCCATAGTGTATTTAGAGACATCCACTAGCTGATGGGCTTAGCTGGATAAAGTTCCCAGTGGATATCAAACTAGTAAGCCCTTTATTGAGCAGATATGTTCTTTTCATTCAATATAAAGGAAAAAAAAAAAAAAAGGAAAAGAAAAATCTAACAGAGACAGAGAACCAATATAAATTCAGGAAAGCAAAACTAAGAGACAACTATCAAACTCCTTTTCAATAAAACAATTGTTATTGCATCTAGAAGAGGAAGATGTGAAAGGTTCTTGCTGCTTAGATTGCACAACCTAATATCTGGAGAAATTGGTATCGTATCTGGCCATCGAAGCCCCTGTTCCCTCCTAGGCAATCTTCAAGTGTGCCAACAATGTTGTTATTGTCCCAAAGTCATCAAAAAATGGCTACAAGACCCTACTTTCTAGAACATGTCCTCTGCTGCCAAACCCCACATAACTGCAACTCTGAGTTGGTGAATTAAATTTTGACTTAATTCATTGCAAACTGCAGCGTCAAATGAAGTTCTGTCCTTATTGTGCTTATAACAATGCAGCAGGGAGTCCTCACCCTGGGGCAAACAAACAGCAGAGACAAAAAGAGAGGAAATGAAAATGTAAGACCAAAATTCAAATAATAAGCAACAAGAAGAACATCCTTGGCCCCCAGCACATTCCCTGTCCTATGTCTGCTGTTCATTACAAAAAATTAGTTATGAAAATTATTTCTTCAAAAGTTCTCATGGATGTTTTAAAATAGACATTGTTAGGTAAGTTAAAGTAATCACTACCAGATCTCCCCACATTAAAGCAATAAAAATACCCTTAACTAGTTGTAATTTACCTATATTTTTACACAGAATTGTCATTCTTATTGACTATTTGGATTTCAGACTATCACTAGTATGATAATTTTCCACAAGTTACTCGCTTTGCTGTTTCCTTTTCTGATGTTTCCTTCTCTGTTTTCATTTGAGTTTTAAAAGCTGTGCAGTCCATCAGACTCTGGCTGTACACGGCGGCAAAAACCTTAGTCTTCCACAGTTATGGCGAGGTAACCTCTTCTGTGCTTTGACATCGTATTTTCATATTAGCAATGTCAGAATATGTGTGTTTTGCCATAGCTGTGTTTTTCCTTCACAGATAATAAATGAATGCTCAGAACTTCCCATTGTGTGGTAGGCCTGAGGAATCCATTAATCCCACTTAAAAGCCATATCACAAAGAGTACGCACAGAGCACCACAGAGAAAAGGACCTGAGACTCTGACAGTAGCACTCCCTAAGGGGCAGAGTATGGTTTCGTGTACCAGAACTCCAGGAGCTCCATCAGTGTGCAAGGTGATGCCCTGTATTGTTTAAGTGCATAGCACTCTTGCACTGTTTAATGCAAATACTGAAAAAAAGTGAGCAGATCTTGTTCGACCTTCTTGAACACTCATGCTTTGAAGCATACGCTGCAATTGCTCGCTCTGACCAGGAGCCCTCCCTGTCGCTCAGCAGACCCTCTACATCTAATGCATCACTCTCATCATGCACAACCCAACTGGCAGTAGCAGGTGTAAGCATCAAACAACAACCACCATGTTGCAGGCATGAAAATGCGAGTCAAATACAGCCTTTCTTTTTTTTTTTAAAAAAAAAACAAGCATATCTTTCCTTCTGCTTCCCAAACAGCAGCTGAATGATTGGGATGGCTTGGGAGACTCCATGGTGCCTGCTGCTAAGTGCAGAGGTCAGTCTCAGCAACGCTCAAACTCAATTGCTGAGGTGTTTTTCGAACTCACGTAGACACACACAATAACCACAGCACCACAGGTTCCAACAAAGTCTCTCTATAAAGAGTTTCTTATCTGAGCAGATCCAAAGCGTGCTTGGAATTGTGCCCAGCCACTGATTGGCTGAAGCCACACAGCTGTAGATACTAACAACTGGTACCTGTGGCTGAGAGAGCTGATTTTCTGTACATCTGCCTGGGTTCCAGTTATGTTTCTGGTTTTGCTGTTTTAATACAGCCTCAGCTGAACGAAAGTATTTTAGCTTGGCCCTATTCTCAAATAAGAAAGCATCCTCCGGAGACTGACAAGATATGTAAATGTAAAATTTCTAGGCAAGGCTACAAGTGCCAGGAGGATGGAATCCCAGAGCCCTTTAATTGTTCTGTTTGAATATATTTCAGCTACATCTATAATTGTAAATTAAACAATGCCAGTGAATATGCCAGCCCCTGGCACTTGATAATTTACGCTACTGAACTGTAGCACGTTTTGGTCCAGACTGATCCCAAAGAATTCATAGGCACAATTTGGGTGTTAGCACAGGCCAAGGACGCACAAGTTAGATAGATACCCTCATGGAGTAGGAAGGTGTGAAAGGCTAATAGTGTGGATCCAGGCTATTCCACAGCACACCTCTTTGGCCCTAGTGTCAAAGACCAATACCAAGTAAACTGTGTTTGTCAGTGTAGACATGTCCTTTTTCTTCCTCTTTTTCAGGTCTCTGCCTTACCTTGAGCCCACTGATGAGCTCATCCAGTTTATGGAGTCTGTTCAGTGTTTGGCTTTCCAAAAGAAAAGATTTGAAAACTTCTTCATAATTTCACGCTTACTGTTTCTCACACTCACGAGGGATTTGTTGTTTTAATTATTTCTTTTCTAATTATGTTCTTTGTATATTAACAAAGTGCTCTTGCTCCCATGGTGTAATAAAATATGACAAACCTTCCTCTAAAAATAATGCATATTAATCAAATTGTATTCTTAAAAGGCAGATAGATGCATGAGTTAAAGCTCTGCCTGGGGCAACCCTGGTTAAAGACTGAATATTTACTTTTTTTTTTTTTCCAGTAATAATTCTATTTTTTTGAGGAATAAAGAAAGCAGAACCGCCCATCACCATCTTGAAGATATCCCCAGTGCTCCTCGCTTGGTAGGGGGGCATGAAGAGACAGATGAGGCAGGCAGGAGAGTAAGACTCTGGTAACAAACGGGTGAGTAGAAAAACTCTTCTTGTTCCAGTATGGAGTCCAGGACTTCACCTTCAGTGTTGTATTGGCTTATTAGAGCCTCCCAGGAGTGCAGCAGTAACATGAAACACTTCTGCTCTGATATTTCAGTATCCCAGGTGCCATCAATACAAGAATGGATCTGCCTGTGCAAATTATGTGACCAGAGCACATTAGAAACTCTCCTCTTTGAAGCCCACATGAAGTCCAGATGATTCACCATGAGCTTTTAATGATCCAACTTTTTCTGCTTCCCTAACATCCCTTTTGTCACTCCACACTTAAACTGTGAGATAGCTACAACCATAACTACTTGCATGGCTCTTTTTTCCTAGATCTTGATGTGTTTTTCTCATGTAAAGACAATTTAAAGTGAAGACAATGTATCACCTGTTTTAAATCCTCCCCTGCTCCGCTCAGATGGGTGTAGAAAAAAGTATCCCAGTCAGTAAAAATCTGTCCTGGAGTGAAATTCTGTCCCAAGCAATGCCAAGTGGCAAAAACTCATCACATTCAACCAGACACATGGTTCTATTCTGCACTTTAAATACACGTCAAATGGAAATTTAATTATACCCTGTTGCACTGCTACAACCACTATTTATTTGCTCTGAACTATTGACCTTCCCCTGCCATGTCTCAAGCATCAAGGTGTTGTTTGTTCAATTGAATTGCCTACAGGCAAGTGAATCCAATGTGTTCCTCTTTACCTTGATGATGCATGTGTTATTAATTGAGAGCAGCTGATTACAACACAAGGCACGTTGCTGTGGGAGCTGGAAAAGTCAGGCCAATATGTGCAATCCCAGGGGGATGATGAGCATCTTTAAGTTTTTAAGGCATTGATGCAAGTTGAAAAGCTGAAAGGCATGGCTATGGTCAGGAAGTGAGTGGGTGCATACAATGATCACAATCCCGGAGGGTGGCAAAGAGATGTCCTTCATGTCCAGCTGGACATGTCCTTCCCTAAAGACATGTCTTTTCCCTGTAATACCCTTATTAAGGAGAGAAGAGGTAATGTTGCTTTTCTCAGATTAATGTTTTGCAGTCATCAGCATACTCCTGAATTTCTCAGTTTTATCAGGTTACAAGTAATTACCATGCGTTGCATCACCTGGAGTGCCATTATGCAAATTTGCATATGGCCTGAATGCTCTGCTTAGACAAATATTTATCATCCTTTAAAGCTTCTCTCAGAAAAGAGTAACATACCTTCTGTTCTCCCTTATCACTTCACATGTACCATGATTTAAACAGAAGCCACAGCTGAAGGGAAGGTCTGTGGAGAAAAGGTCTGGTGCCTGCAGAGAAATTCCTTTCAGAATTCTGTAAGAATAAGACAAAGGCAAAAATCATAAATAATTACCATATAAAAAGAAACATATAGTTTAATGGTCCACATTATTCAGGATGAATTTAACTCTCCTCTCCCAGCTTCCATTCTGTATACTCTAGGGCTGCGTCCGAGCCTGAGCGAGAGGGTTCAATAATCACTTGCAGGACTGATGTTACAGAGCAAGACTTTCTCCCATCAAGGTGGCTGGAACATTTACTACCATCCAAAAAAAGCTAGGTGTTATCCTTGCCTCTACCAGTTCATAAACTCTCTCAGAGAATGTTGATAGTCAGAGTGAAATATGTAGTGCAAAGTCTGTAAGAACAACAAGCAAGAAGGATACAGTCTTAATCAGGTTTCCTTTGAAGGTATTAAGGATTATCTGTCTAAGAAGTGAATGAGGACTAGCAATGATACTTCAGCCCAAAAACTAAGCAGCTAGTACACAGTTGCCACCTTTACATTTCTGGAGCACAACTCGTGGAGAGCCAGGCAAGGCACACACTGACAAGTGCAAACATGCACTTGGTTTTAGTGGAAAGAGAAGGAGCAAAGAGAGAGAGTTCTCTTTTATTAAAATTTTGGGTTTAGGCAAGTTTCAAACTTCACTTGAGATTCAGACATGGATTGAAAGTGCAGTCATTTATAAAATCACAATCTTGGTTTCTTCTGAATGGCCAGGCTGAGAAGGAAGCTGCGCAGGGAGATGGCAGAGACGGCAGACACAGGCTATGCCCGCTTGGTGTGCCCTGTTCATGCATGGTGGTTGTGGGTTCTGCGGAGGCTCAGCAAAGCTCTCCATACCACAATGATGAGCTGCTACATCTGGAACTGGAGTCTTGCAAACATTTCTGTTGATTGGGCAGAGAAGTACTAAATGTTGGTGAATGTAACAAACATTTACGACTGACTCACCCAGCCAGAAGTCATTTCACGCCTCCAGAATGACCAAATTGCTGTGGGTCTTGTCTCCTGCTCTTCTTGCTGGTGTTGGTAATCCTCATGGGGTCTCAGAAGAAAGCAGCAGAGCACTGTTGCATCAGTTGAGCACCACACATCCCCTTATCATTGGAGGATCCCACTCGCATTTTGGAGCTGAAATCGTGCTTCTGTTTACCTGCACAAACTGAACGTAAGCCAGAATAGCAGACTTTTTCCCCGGTTCCTGCTTTCTCTTTCCTACAGAGCACTGCAAAATATCTATGGTGCCTTCCCAAAGACACAACATAATGCAGCTTCTGATTAGTGCAGGACCAGCGTCCAAGAAGTAGAAGAAGAAAAAGCAGCTTTTTCCAAATTATAACAAGAAACTAGCTTAATTTTATGTAAGTCAGGCTGATCTGATACAAAAATAGGTAGATAAACTGAGGAAGGATATTTTGTGTCATAAGAAGGGAACTTAAAATCACTTCCAGAGTCTAGCGATCTTGATTCTATCAGCTGAAGCAAGAGATAAAGACATACACATTCAGATAGCAATTTGAGATGCCTTGAAAGAGTCTTTGGTTGAAAGGGTGGTGGTGGGATAATCTTTGCTAAGTAGAAATTAGTAAAATAATGATTTGTTAATTTTCTTACATGTTTATCCTTGTCTTCTTTGTCATGTGAAATTTACAACCCAAGTTGAACGAGAACATAGGAGTACGTTGTTAATGGCTCACATAAATCAGGTAAATTAGCTATTTTTACCATTTTTCTTCTTGAAAGCTTTAAGATCAATTTGTGCTGTCTGCCCAGTTGGGAGAAAAATGTCTGTGCCTTTGTGTGTTGATAATGTGGGAGCTGCAGGAACTGGTGTATTAACCCATCTGCTTCTTAACATATGATTTTCCTAAAACTATCATGTCCACCTGCTCCAGAGCTATCTGACCCTGCTTCCTCTTAGTTCTGGGATATGCTCAGAGCTATGCACTGGGTATAAAAGAAATTTAAAACATTGTCATGCTCTCAAGTCTCTAACTCCAGTCTCTAAGGAAACTGCACAAGGCTTTCAAACATGGCAAAGTATTATTGCTTCTTTCATTTGGAGATACCTTATTTCAGAAACTTTAAAAAGACTTTGATTTTCAGAGGGCAGATGCTGACCTTGCTGTCACCTTGAACACTGGGTTCCTTTGTGGGTAGATGCTAGGTGATTTGACCATGATCATGCAAAATAAATCCATATTCTGTTTCAGACCAGTGAATATCCATGATCAAACTAGGAGACAAACCCTGATTAGGGAATAGCAAGTAACTATTATAATCACTGAGCAGCCTTTCTCTTTACACTGGAATTAAACAGTTCCACCTTTGTTAAATCAAATCCTACTCTGCTTTTGGTACTTCATGCACTTCGTGTACTTCAGCTGATTTGAAAGTCTAGTTGGTAAGCAATGCTCTGAGGAACAGTGTGTCCATCTCTACTGCTTCCATCACCAGTGGTTGAGAGCATATCATGATTTTGGGGTTAAGTACTGTCTTCTTCCTCAAGTCCATAATGTGCATGGAGTCTGTGCCCAGGTTTCTCCTTTGGCAGAAGCTACCTTGTCCAGCCTAGAAGTGACTAACATACGTAGTATAGACAGATCATCAGCGCATTGCACTTGTGGGGACAGCCTGGGCATTCCTGCATCCAACGAACCCTGCCATATAGATTTTCCCACTTACTGCTTCAAAGTATGTAATATTTTTGCTTCACTAAACACTTCTGATGTTATCCCAATAAAGTCAAAATGACTTGAGCAACAAGGAGGAAATTTTAACAATGGATTAAATCCAGCCAGCAGAATCTTCCACTTTCCCAGTAACACAATAGTGGTGTTTTATGATACAGCTGAAGAGCAAATGCTATGTACGGGGTTGGTGTCCACTATGAGAGAGGAAGACTTCAGACAGTTCAATAGCATTTCCTGCAGCCAAAGAGAAAGACCTCCTGCTGTGGAGTCCCACCGTCCCACTGATCTGTTGATAGGCCAGACCTCCCCCCTAGAGATTGCATGAATCACAGGTGACTAACTAGAATGGATAGTTAGGGGTGGTTAACCTATGAACTCACTGCAGGAGGTTTAAATAAATCATATATAAAAAAAAAGGGCCTAGGTTCTGCAGGTGACCAAGGCTGATATTCACAAGGCACTCTTTCTTCAGTAGCATGAAGGCAATCATTACCCAAAGATGAGAATTGGAAGGCAAAGTTACTGTACTGCCACACTGCATGCTGCCCAGCACAGACAAAGCTACCTTACGTTTCCTGGTTTGCTATCAACTTTTTGTGTTAGCACTCTTAGAAGGTTGGCTGCTATTTCAGGTGTTGTTTCTCTTGACAGAGAGAAAGACAGTTATAAAATGCCAACCATCTTTATCATGTAGTGTTGTTAAAGAGAACAGTGATTGGGGGTGATAGTAAATCTGGAATTATTTCACAACTTCATTTGACTCTGGACAATAAATATTCTCTTCAGCTATTCTTTTGTTTTTCGTGAAAATGTGGATTTTCATTTCAAAATTAGCAGAATAAAGAACATAATCTTTGTCATATAATCAATTTCATGGGACAAAACTTCATTGTGAGTTTGTCCTTTCATTCATTCTATTGTGACCATGTTTGCACTTTTACGTTTTGCAGCATGCCAGTGGTCATTTCTATTGGGACTGGATTACATAGCAGAGACTTAATAACTAAATTTCCATGAAGCTAAATTCCTTGTTTCATTCCACCTTCTAACTTTATTTCTTCTGAATAATTTAACTCTAGTTCAGACAAGCAGAAGTGGATGTAAAGACCGTAGCATGTTTATGAGACCATGCAGAACACATCCAAAGCTCCTCCTTCCCTTTCTCCTTCCTCCCCTCCACACACATGATTGAGGAGGGGAAAACAATGCTCCACCTCAGAAATTGTTGGAAGGATAGAAACTTTAAAGGCGAAATGTGCATGCACATGCAACTATGGGACAAAATCTGTTTCAGACGCACTATCAAGCTGCAGTCTAGGAAGTCTAGGACTCAGATAAGCCACAATTTTCAACTCCATCTCTCTGGACTCCGCAGAAGTTTCCAAAGGTCTGATATATAAATATAGGAAACTAATACCAGTGTTTATTTCCATCCATTAACTCTCAATGACACCCTATACATCTGCTAGGTTGTTGAGTTGATGACCAGTTAGAAAAAGGTAGCTTCCTTAACAATGAAAAGTGGCCTTGTATAGTCAATTATAATATTTAATATGAATGCATGTAAAAATGCTACAATTAATGTCTTTAGAAGACAAGAAAGATTCTTGTCAATCTCTGTCTATCAAAATGATCTCCAGCCTTACCCATGGGCAAAATACTGGAGTAGGACTGTGCTGCCAACATGCATAACACCAATGTGTGGAAGCACACTCTGAGAGGCAACACACAGGCCCATGACCAATCCCAGAAGCTCTCAGATGCAGAGGTGTTTGGGGATCACAGATCTGCTACATGGGATCCTGTTGGACTATTTTGAAAACAGCAGCAGATAGTGCAGACATTTCTTGCCAAGCAGTTCCATTTGCTTTGCCACCTATTCCTATGCTTACTGGAAGGTGCGCACCATTACACACGTTGTCATATCCTCTATATCCTTTCCTGTATTGCAAGCTGCCTAAGGTAAGGCTTTGATTTGTCTCAGCCAGGCCCTTTTCCCTTTCCTCTTTGACCTTGGACATCCTCCAAGCTGGTACAGGGCAACTGGCTGGCATTTCTCCTTGATGTAGGAAAACCAAAAATGGACCACAGGAGACGGGTTAATGCAAACATCAGGAAAGACATTATGTTTTTTAACTCAGAACCTTGTAAGAAATTCAGGTTCCTGCTATCTTCAGTAAGTCAACAGGAATTTCCAGAGAAGAACAGTGATAAGCGGTTCTGGGGGCTCTTCTTAGGAAGCCTTGCACCAGACAAGGCATCTCTGTTTTGCCACCACAGGAAAATATTTCTCATCGTACAAAACCCAGGAAAAATACTTAGCAGTGGGGGTGGCTCGGAGAAATAAGAGATTTTCATTGCATAAGGAATGGCAGCATTTTGAAATGAGTTTCTGCTTTGAATTAGATTGTTTATGGAGAATGTTAAAACCTGTGGAAAGAAGAATGCCTCTGTTAAAAATGGGAAATGCCAACTAAAAATGTTGACATTTTCAATACAAATGAAAGTATTCCATTTGCTGAAAGAAAATCAATTTGGACCTAACAAATGGAAGGTGTGTTCCTGTGACTTACTCATTTTTGAAATGTTGTCCCCAGTTTTTCCCTCTCTGTTTTCATCATGAGATTTGTTTTTAAATAGCAGAAATTAAGATTCAGTCTGAGAAATTATTTACCTATGTTACAAAATCATGTTTTCTGAAGGGGATTGTTCTGTGTCAGTAGCTTCAAGAAGCCTTGACCACATGCTTGGTGTGTACTGGCATGCCTCCACACAGAGGCACCCCATTTTTTCCCGGAGAACCCATATAAATCTCTTATTCTTAGAAAAACAGGCTTTATCTTCCATTGTGTCAGGCTCCCAGCAGGGTCTCTCCACCTCACTGCAGCAGATTTACTGCTTGTATTAAGCTTTGCTGCTCTGCAGTATGTACACACTTGCAAAGTCAATTCTGGCTACTGAGATACTACTGGAGCCCTAATTTAAGCATGGGAAATATAGCTGGAATTGGAAATGCTTCTGAAACCACAGTGAACTCCTGAAGTGTGCCCACTGTTTCTGTAAATTACATCTGCCTGGGAGACGTAACGCTATATGCTTTGGGATTTGTTTTATTTGGCTTGTTTGTGTAAGGCTAAGACCATAAGCAAAATAAAATCTAAGTAACTGTAAAGTTCAACTGTGAACTTTAATAAGCATAAATAAGCAAAGGAGAAACATTTCTTTCTCTGAGTCTCCAGGTGGAAGGTTATGGCGATCAAGATAATTATTTTCCTAACTTCTTGATTGTTCTGGAAAAAGCTAGCAAGCATAGCCTTCCCAAGATACAAACTCTCTCCTGCCCCCAGAAAAAAAACAGAAATAAAAGAAACCCCCTTTCCTCTAAACCCAAAAGCTACAGGAAGCACCTTGGATTCAGATTTGTCCTCGGCTTTTTCAAAGAAGATTTTGTCAATTTAAATTCCCTTCATGCCCCTCAGTAGTTAGCTTTCTCCTGTTTGCACAAGTTACCCACTCCCCATTAGCATGATGCGAATATTTTTCAGATGTCAGCCTTTACCCTGAGTCACCGCACTGCTAAAGCATCTTGACTGTGGCGTTGGATGCAGAACACAGAGTGATTTGATTAGGTTCCCCTTTAAAAACCTGATATGGGCAACAGTTTTTATATTATCTCATAATGTGAAAACAAAATGAAAGCCTGAAATTAATAGGCTATGCAGAATTGCATCAGCGGCATGAGAGATTGGCTGGCACTGCAGTGTGCTATATTTAACCTTCAGACTCTGGAAGCATAAGAGCGTGCTGACCACATACAGCAGGGCGAATGGCTATTTCCAGGCTGGTGTTTATCAAGAAGGCTCACAGTGTTTAGGCACAATAGTTTGTAATACATCAAAGGCTTAAGTTGAGTGAACGGATTAGTGAACCAGGAAGCAGGTGAGAACAGCCTGGAGCCCTACAGCAAGACAGCGAAACCGCTCAGTGTGTGTCTGTTTTCCCCCTCCAGGCTGGCCGGCTGCGGTCCCCAGTAGCATCAGCTCCGAGACACAGGGTGTCCCAAACGCACATCCCAGGGATCACAGAGGAACACAGTGCTTTTTTTCAAATGCAGCGTCTCAGCAGAAAGTGATAGAGCTTTATCAAGAGCCCTGAGAAGGCAGAACACTGTAGAAGAGATCACATGGATTATTGTCAATACTGTCCCAAGCACATAATGTTCACAGCTGAACAGACACCATGTCGTGAAGCTGGAAGAAAGAAAAAATAACGGAGCCATCTCAGACCTACAGAAGTCATTCAGTGCTGCGATGCACATATGATGGGTCTTGGAAGGGTGAGCGCTGGGGTTGAGAGAGCTGGGATTGTTCCGCCTGGAGAAGAGGAGGCTCTGGGGAGACCTTATAGAGGCCTGCCAGTACCTGCAGGGGGCCTATAAGAAAGCTGGGGAGGGGCTGTTTGCAAGGACATGTAGCGATAGGACAAGGGGTAATGGTTTTAAACTAGAGCAGGGCAGGTTTAGATTAGACATTAGGAAGAAGTTCTTTACAATGAAGGTGGTGAGACACTGGAACAGGTTGCCCAGAGAGGTGGGGGAGGCCCCATCCCTGGAGACATTCAAGGCCAGGCTTGATGAGGCTCTGAGCAACCTGATCTAGTTGAAGATGTCCCTGCTCACTGCAGGGGGGTTGGACTAGATGACCTTTAAAGGTCTCTTCCAACCCAACACATTCTATGATTCTACGATTCTGTGAGTGCCACATGAAAACAAAGTATTGTTAACAAAGCAAAACAAAACTAAGTTGTACTAAAAATAGACTTTCTTAGGTCACATCAGCAAGACAGTGCATGCCAAAGGTCTCTGATGAAGCGTGTCTCTTTATACAGGATAACTACTAAAGTTCGTAGACCTAGCTTTGGCACAGATTACAAGATGGCTCCCATGAAGTATGTCCCTTGCCAATGCTGGGGACCTAAGAATGATTACTAAACACTATTCATTCCTGCTTTATATGGTTTACATTTTCAGACTAATGCCATCTTTCTAGGAAACATACTGCTAAACATATTGATTAATTCAAGTTTTCTCACTCAACCTCCCGATGTGATAAACAAGGTTCATCAGTTTGAAAAATCTTTTAAGGAAAAGAAAAACATTGAGCTCATAAATTCCTTGATAGCCGGAGCCTCACATTTGACAACAGACTTCGCAGAATCTTAGAATCACAGAATTGCACAGGCTGGAAAGGCAGCCTGGAAGTCATCTGGTCCAACCTTCCCATGAAAAGCAGAGCTAACTGATGCAGATCAGGTTTCCTGAGGTCCTGGCCAGCCAAGATCTGAATACCTCCAAGGACGGAGATTCACAGCCTCGCTGTGCAGCCTGTGCCGGTGCTTTACAACTATTTCTGTAAATATTTTCTTTTTGCTTAATGTAACTCATGTCTGTTGCCCATTGTCTTTCGTAGAGCACCTCCATGAAGTCTGGCTTCTGTGCATCCTCTAGTTGTAGACACTAAATGAGACCCCCCTGAGCCTTCTCTTCTTCAGGCTAAACAGCCTCAGCTCTCACAGTCTCTCCTCACATGCATGATGCTCCAGTGCCTTCAAGATCTTCATGTCCCCTCACTGGACTCGATCCAGTTTGCCCATGTCTCTCTTGTACTGGGCAGCCCAGTACTGGGCACAGCCCTCCAGATGTGTCTCACCAGGGCTGAGCATAGGGTAAGGATCACCTCCCTTGACCTGCTGGAAATGCTTTTGCTGATACAGCTCAGTACACGGAAGATGCCAAGGCACATTGCTGACTCCTGTTCTGTTTGTGGTCCCTCAGGTCCCTCTCTGCAGAGCTGCTCCCAGCTGCTCAGCCCCAGCCTGCCCTGGTGCATGGGATTTATCCTCCCGAGGGCAGGACTTGGCATTTGTCCTTGCTGAGCTTCATAAGGTTCCTGTCAGCCCATTTCTCCAACCTTCCCAGGTCCCTCTGAATGGCAGGCCTGCCCCACAGCCTATTGACCACACTCGTCAGTCAGGCGAAACCTGTATTGAATAAATACATTCCTGGTTCTCGCAGTAAAAAATCCCAATCTGAGACCAGATCCTGAGAAAAAACCAAAGCAAATAACAACAAAAAAAAACCCAAACAACACAAACCCACACACACCTCCCGCATTTGTGTATCACCTGAAAGGACATTCCTGGAAGAAAAGTCTCTCGATGAGAGGGGTACAATCAGAAATTAGCCTGTGCACACGATGCTTCGAATCTGATGCCATCACCTCAAGATCCCTCAAGACCTTTAGTTGTCACCACTAGCAAAGAGCAGGAAGACATGCTGAAGTAGCACTGAGTGCTGAGCACTGGCTTCACCTGTGTCATTCCCTGCTTTCCTGAACATCGGTTCAGCTGGGAGAGGGAGCAGCCTGCACCCACGTGTGTACCCCGTGTCCCCATCTTGCTGCCTGCTGGTGTTTCCCAGTAGGTCTGTGCTAAGATCCTGTTGCCAGCTGTGATGTGAGAGCTGCTGAGCACTACTCCTACACATCCAGGAGAGCTGTACTCTCTGAGTACTGATTTCTCTCTTGTTGCATTTCTCTTTTCTTTTCCTAAGATACCTCTGAGCAAATTCACTTTCCTGACAAATTGCCATCAGCGACTCAGCATTAAAAGTGGTAGCTTTTAGGTGACAATCAGCATATTTTTCCAAATGAATTGAACAATCAAGATAATATAAAAAGAAAATAATTTTTACTTACAGTACATTTGCAGGCGCAGTGGGGGGTAGACAGAAATATTGAAGAGCATGAAGGTTAACAATACCCAGTTTTGCACTGCTGGCAGAATATTTGTACTTAGGGGAAAAAATGAACATTTTTTCAGCATAACCATACTGTGATTGTGATTCAATGAAACCAGGAAAGCCATGGAACAGGGAGATAATGCTGGTTTAATCTATGACTAGCAGAGACTGATTTCCATTGAGAGTAAAGGCAGGAAAAATGTTAATGTAATTACTTTCCTCTGGAACAATACAGTCTAAGTGAAATAGCATATCTTTATTTTCCGCAGTATTTTTGTGTACAACAGTTAATAACGTCAGAAAGCAAAATATTTGGATGGTAGCAATATGCAGATTTTATATTATGATACAGGATAATGCAGGAACCTCCTTTCTACATACTGTACTTCTCAAGCTAAGGACTGACCACCAGCAAAACATGATTTGCTTGTCCCTTGCAATTTAAACACTGATCTGTGTAAGATCTGTTATAATTCTGTGGCTCTTAGTGGTGTGCCCATTTCCTGCAGAAGACACAGATTTATGGGAAGAACAAATACTGTAAGAAGCAATAGCCTCAAATCAATTATTTGAACAAGCTATAAATTAATTGTCATAATTTTTTTTATAGTTTGGAGGTCACAAGGGAAATCTGATGGGTTGGTATGATTTGCTGCATAGCACAGGCCACAGCTCACAACCTAAAGCTGACTTACTTACACACCACAGGTAGTTACACACCAAAATAAAAAGTGCCCTGAATTTCTGCTGGTGGTGCTCAATGTCTTTTAATAGAAACAGACTTTGCAGGATTGTTTAGGAAAAAAAAAAAAAAAAAATCTGACAAAATTTCAGAATTCGGGAATTTGTTGAGATTAGGTACTCCATGGCAATGATGTGAGAGCAGCTGAGAAGTGATGAAGCTGCCAGGGCCACCCGGTGCCCTGTCTCACCGCCATCTTTCAGGCCTTCCAAATTTTTCAGGTATTTTCTCAGCTAAATGGGGCTGTCCCCTCAAGCCCTGCCAGCAGCTGGCACTAAGACTAACAGTGGCACTGGCAAAAATCAGGCTCATTTCAGGTGTAGTCTCCATATATATAGGAATTTCAAGCTCCCCCGCAACCCTCCAAGTGAATCAGGAATCCTAGTTGTGGTTTCAATGATAACTGAAGCCAAAGCGAAATCAATTGGATTTTGGAGTCTGTAGTTCCCTATGCTTATAGTTTTGTGCAAACAAGATGAATGCACATGGGAATGTGAACAGACTAATACAAATCATTTACATTTGAAAACATCTTTTCAGCAGAAAAAAATTCAAAGCACGTGTATTTTATCTTGGTTAGATCTTCATGAAAACAAACAGCATAAGTCACCTGTAAGACTGCTGGGTTTGCAAGAAAATATTAACTGACTTTTCTAGCAGAGCACAGTTTTCTGATACTAGTAAGTTTTGTGCAATCTGTTGGCATAGAAAGATGCTTCACTTTACAAATTTAAGCATCTACAGTCACATGCTTTTTTCTTCCAACACAGCGAGACCAACGCTCTACTGCACATCAAAGGCTCATTTGCATGCACTGCCTCATTATTTTACACCTGCTGAGGACTGCAACGTTTTGCTTACTGTATCAAAGAAAGGTTCAGTCCTTCAAAAGGCTTTTACGACGTCTGTAAAAAGAAATATCCTCAGGCACACACCTTTTTGAAGTAAAGGGAGAAGTGTACCACATGATCTGCCTTGGATAAAGGCAGATGAAGGTCTTAGTTAAATTTTCAAAATGTCAATAGCAAGAAACTTTTAGAAAAAACCCCCTCTTGTTTAAAGCATTACATGACATAGATTAAATAATGAAATACATGTTCTTTCTGACTTACTCATTGGCAAATGATTCTAAATCTCAAAACAATGTTTAGGTCAAAGAAAGTATTAATTTTGGACTTCACTGGCAATTAACCTTCAAATGATATATCGACATAAGTCGATCTTGTAAGACTGGGTGAATCAGAAAAGCTAAAGAATCTTTTCTGTAGCAGACTGTTATTTAAGTAATTCTTCCCAAGTCGTACAGTATAATGGGTCTGATCTGGTAACGGCTCCTTCTGCATCAACACTCAGAGCTAAATGATGCAACTGATTGATCTACACATGGTTATTGAGCAGGCTCAGGTGGTGAAGAAGCAGATGCTTTGAGGGTTGGGCAAGAGGAAGACCACAGCTAACAGTGTGGAAAGCACCGGACCAAATAAAATTTGGTACCTGCCAAGAGGTCCCTAACTTTTGTTCGGGACTGTATGAACTTTGGCTTGGGACTGAATAGGACAATAAGCACAAAGTTGGTCTGTTTCCCGAAAGGGGGTGGGTGGAACCAAGGGCTAGACATGGCAGAGCCACCCAGAGAGGACTGAGGCTGTGGCTCCAGGGGTCAGCGGCTGGGCTGGAGGCAGGGCTGCCAGGCTTGCAGGGGAGGAAAAGGGGGTGGAGTGGGGAGCAGTGGAGAACCTGACCTGGAAAACATTCACACCCAGACACCCTCGCATGGCCAATACCGCATTTCTAGGAACAATGTCCTCAGGAACGTGATCCTTGGAGAAAAGTAACTGAGTTGTGTTCCCTCTCCCTTTCCTTTAATTTTTCCTTGCTTTCTATATATTTCCTCTGACTGTTCTCCTCCCTGGAGAAAAATGTTCACTTCCCTCACAAAGGCTTTTTAAAACTCTAATGGCATCTCTATACAAAATAGAGGCCACAGATGTGCTTGTCCAAGGCTTTTAACCCCTTGGAGCAAAGAGGAGTGGCGATTACCTCCTACAGAAAGCTTTTTCTAGATTCTTGCTTTCCATACATTTGAGCCTTAACTGAAATGCAGTAAGGCTTACCGCATCTTTTAAGGTAAAAACCAATATTGAATTATAAAAGAAATAACAATTATCCACTCAAAAATGATGGCTCCAAATGTATTTGGGTGATTGTGCTTTTTATTTACCAAAGTTCAGATTTTAGCAGTGGTGTTTGACAGTTTACATGCTTTCTTGTATGATGAAATTCCTTCACTGTTGTATTTTTTCCTTAAGCTAGACCAATTCTGAAAGAACAATGTCAACATCAGTACTGAATTCTGATGGACTACCACAGAATGAGGTAATTAAGCACTTAAGTAAAATGTAAACATTTATAAGAAAAAAAAAGACCATGTAGTTATACCCCAAAACCAGCGGAAAGGAAATCAGAAGAAAGAATCCATAGCTTCTCAGTCTAATCTAACACCAAGCAGGAGGTAGGACCACAGACTGTTTGCATTATCTTTCAACCTGTATCATTTGTGTTTCTATAATTGCAGAAATAAAGCAGGGCTTGAATATTGTCACAGAGTAATCTACAGGCTAAGATGATGGATGCGTTGTCCAGGGGCTGCCCTAAGTTGTAGCACATAGAGAGCATGACCTTCCTGTAAAATGGGAAGGGTCAGGTGGCTCTCCATTGGCACATCTCTCTGCACCACTGCTTTTCTTAGTAGTTTATCTTCTTTAGCAGTATTTTGCCACATTCCTGCTACATTTGATGACCAACAGCCCAAGTTGCCAGCTGTTCGGAAACCTCTGCTGAGTGACCACTGGGAACACAGGTCAGCTATGAAGCACATATTCACACCAGCATGTCTGTCTCAGATACTGCGTGCATGCTTGGCTAACCTGCACACCGCATGGGACAGCCCCGCCCACTAGTGAAAAGTCTCTATCTGTGGTTGTGCAAGATGAATTCTTGCTCCTGATGACTCCTGGGTAGCCTTTCCGCATCATACCATGAGACTATCCTTGGGCTGAAATGTGACCTTACGCATGCTGGTTCCATACGTGCTCTGCCATTTGTTCAATTTTACGTTGTGCAGGTCAGGCTTAAAGCTCATCCATGCAATGTTTAGGAAGAGCTGAGGAAGACTTCACTGTGTCATGCTCAGTGCAGACCAGATGCCCTGGTGCTAAAGCTTGAGCTTCTCCAGGCAGGAGCCCTGGAGGTCTCCTAACCCTTCCCTGAAGCACAGGAAAGAAGTGTGGATAGTCCAGGCTTAAGAAGAGGTTCAGACACATTTAAATGACAACATAAGGATGGACAGGAATCCAGATGGCCCCGTCAGTACTGTGACTGTGATTTGCTTCCAGGGTGGTCGCTGCTTTTGGGCCCAAGTGGCATTAGGAGCCTTGTCTCCGCACTGCCATCAAAGGCAGATTGGCTGCACCATCCTGCAGTGTATCTGGGAGATGCTCAACACGTCACACACAACACTGTATCACCTGTCTGTGACACTGTGAAAAGGATGTTGCTTTACCTGACCAGGGCACTTTTCCACATGGATGGTCCATTTCACATGTGAAGCAGCACAGCTTGGGGCTACACCTGAACCTCTCAGTATGAGGCCACTTGCTTGTGTCCTGAGGTGGTCTTGGGAGTCCCAGCCACCACAAACCCCTCCCCTCATCAACAATAACGAGGGGCACATTTCACCCTTTTGAGGCCTTTGTTTGAGTCACAGTCAAGTTGTCATTTAAAATGCTTTTGGAGTTCAGGTTGTGTTATGAAACAATGAGAACTGACTCTCTGGCAACCTGCCGTGTTCGTTACCCCTATAACACAACATGTGGATGAAATGCCATCACAGCAAGAGGGCATATGGAAATGAAAAATAAAGGCTTTCTGCGACACTTTTCAAGGACCAGTCTGAGCTAAGGTGCCAGGGTGTGGGGTGGCCCCACCATATTGCCAGGTAGAGCAGTCTCTGGACCCGCCCACCTACCAAACCACACACAGCATTTACCTTCCTATTTTTTCCATTCTCAAAGAAATTTTTTGAGTAATACAGCATGCAGGCCATGGTCAATTAGGAGAACAGGATCTGTGATGGTGTGCCAACCTGACCTTTATCTCCCGTAACCCCGCCCAAGAGATAATCACCCACAGTGATCATAATGGGTACATCTAGTCATGATGGGTCCATTTGGCTCAACGTGGTTTTGGGGAGACAGGTAACAACACAATAGCCAAGGGCTAACTTGAGCAATGCTGGTACTGTTGTCAATATGCAGATATGACTATAGGTCAATCATCTTACCTCCATAAAGAGCCCAAGAGCTCTTTGGGCTCTCCTGCATGGCAGTGGGCTGCATGCCAGGATCTCCTCTTGAGTAGGGACTCCCGATCAAGGTTACTTCTTGAGATTCAGAGATTCCTTGCCACAACAGATGGTTGTGGCAGTAAGTGGCTAATACATGCTAAACTTAGAAATCTTAGCTAAGTGATATAAAGGATTGATTGTGCATATATAATCATTTAGACATAAACCATTGACCAAGTCTGGGACTAGGATTGGATCCAGATGCACCTAGACTCCTCTCTGAGAAGTTTAGAAAGAAAGGGGGTCCTTTCTGAAAAGGGAGGGTCTCCCTGATGGTTCTGTCTGACCCTCTTCTCTATGCGGTAAATAATCAAGTGTGTCTTGCCATCAAATCTTGTTAAACTGTCGCATTTGTTATCAAACTTCGTTAAATCGTTGTTTTGTATCAATAAATATTGCTGCTTCTCTCTTATGAGTGAAGTGCATCACTCCATCCGTGACAGGGTCCTGGGGTGAACTGAGGAGTGGTCCAAACCCACAGTGTAAACACAGCCAATGGTTGTAACACCAATACAAATTTTGTATGTAATGAAATAATTAATTTTGGAATTCTGGAATATCTTAATGAACATCAACTGTGACAGGGCTGCTGATGATCTGCATACAACTGTTTCAGGCATGGTCTGAAGGCTTTCTGCTTTCTGTCTTCCTGCTCAGACCAGCTCTCCCACGAAGTATCCTTATTCATGCCTCAGTCAGTGGCTAACTAGACATAGATAATTTATTATAAAATTGTAAATATGGATTCCACCAAAATTCTAGCAGAGCATAGAGAGTAATAGATCATCTCCTCCCCTTTCCCCAGTTGAAGCTTTAACCTAAGGCTAAACAAATCTGCAAAATTACTTCTGAAGGAATTTAATTTCTCTGTTCACTAGTTTTACTTGTATTAATTAAAAGCAAATTCTCAGTCACATCTTATTTGGCTGGGAGAAAACACCTTAGCATACAAACCTTTCTGAATAAAATATCCTTTCTACTTTGAATAAGTTCCTCCTTCAAGAACTCCAGTTAAATTATCTAACTATGCACATTTAATGAGCCCATCCCATTGGTATACAGGCATCAGTCAAAAACCTAAAATCCAGAATAAATTTTGTTTATTTTGCCTCTTACTGAGTTTAGTGAGATTCATATATGTTCCAAGGAAATTTGATGATTCCTTCCTGAAATTTGACTATGGGAATATTTTTTTTAAAGTGGATCCTTTGTCCCTTGCCTTAAAGGCACATTTGAATTGCATTTTGATTTCTGATTGCAGAGCATGACAATGTCATGGTGCACCTGGGACAGATGCTCTTCCTCCTGGTCAGTCTCAGGCATCCGAACAGGGAAAGAAAGGATGTTGCAGAGAATTCAGATCTGGAAGGGAAATCCATGCAGGATTGTGATAAATCCCAATTTTACATGTTCATTTCTGGGTCTCCCTTTAATGAGGAATTCTGTTTCATGAGAAAGAAGTGGGCATTTTAACATGACCTTCTCTTAAAACAAACACTGTAATGTCCCAGGCAGGGCCAGTCAAACTTCTTTTTTAACTAAAAAATAGTTTTTTACTAAAATTGGCAGTAGGAGAGTACATTTGTGTAATCACAAATTAAATCTCTTCTTCTCAAACAGAACACAACACCTGAGAAGCAAAAAGCCAAAAGAGCTATGCAGTTTGTTCAGAGTCTGCAGAACAGCCACTAAATGTGCAAGTGTTAGAGCAGCACTGAGGTGAGAGCATGGAAGTTACTTTCCATTGCAGGGCTCGCTTAACACAGCTCATAAACACAGGCAGCCTTTCAGGTGCAGGCTGGAAGCCTCTCTGAAGGTATACACCCCAGAGAGGGGTACTGAGCTCCTTGCCATTAACACGGTCACGGTGCTCAGTGTGGGTTTTTTTAGCTCATCATTCTACCACAACAATATGCTTTCACATATCTGGGCTCATGGTGTGGCCAGATCATCACCCTGGCTAAGTCCCCACTGTTACACTTCTCTCCCAAGTTGGCAAAAATCAGTATGTTTCATAATGCATCCTTTCATTCCTGTGTGCCTCTTGCTGTAACAATTAAGTTTCCACAATCAGTAACACGTCTTAACAGCTTTTCTTGGAGACCCTCCTGGTCATCTAACCTCTGGTGGGAAGTATCATGGGTTTAGTCCTCTTTGCTGCCTGCAGGGGTACTCCTTGGGCATTCAGAGGTCTTTTAAATTCAGTCCACAACTGTGCATTCAAGGTGTCAATGCCCTGAGCAGAAGAGACGCCATCCCATATTGCGCAGATTGTGGTTGCTCTCAGATTCTGTGGATTTGCAGATCCTGCCAAATGACTGCTACCGTAAACTTGACATGGCTGGTGAACTTTTATTATGGCAGCATGTTCAACTCGTGGAAAGGCTGCCTGTGTAGTTAAATGGCTGGGGTGCCTGTTAAAGACATCTGTCTTACTATGAATGTCTTTCTTCCCTCTCGGACAATGCTGCCAGAGTCTTTGAATATTTATTATCCAATAAGTGAGTTATCATCATAAAATATCATGGAAACTATTGATTGAAGAAACCTAAATCTTTTTTAACATATAATCAAGAGTTCAGTACAGCAAAAATAATTTAATAATTATGAATTGACCGAAAAGATAATGTACATTATATCCATTCGCCAGTAGATACTGATCACAAAGGTTATCAGATTGAAATTCTCTTGTGTGTATAATACCCCAGGACTGCAGTAGTCTCCGAGACAAGTACAGCTGAATAATCCAAGCTGACATCTGTCTGGGTGCACTATCACAACTCGTTCCTTAAATTCCTGGATGCTGGTCTAAGATGTTTATTCACATCCGTGAGCACTGAATGAACAATTCCTTCACAAGACAGGTGTCCGTTAGCAAAATGGCATGCCTCATTTGGCCTTAAGCACGGGTGACAGCAAATAAAAGCATATGAACATGTGTTATGCATATATGCCATAAGGCATAATCCTCTTTGCTCCATGCAGAAATATTTCCTATTGCCCCGATTACAGTGAGTGCTGGGAAGTATTTCAGCATGGACAATTATGTCCGTAACATCTGTGTCTAGGCTGGAAACAAGAACATATTGCAGAGTACTATTCACAAACATTCATTTAGAGGTTATTTGATTCCTGCTGTCTATTGACAATGCGAGCCATGTAAAGACAATTCACCGACAAATGTTGTTTTCCTGCCAGCTGTCGTAGTAGCTGCTGCTGGTCCCTGGCACTGAGCTAGGACCAGCAAATGGCACAGTCAAAGGTTGATGACCCTTCCTGGTGCAAAGCTATAGTCCAGGAAGCAGAAATTGTTTCACTGGGCTACTTCCTGAAGCAAATCACAAATGGAGCATCTACCCAGCAAACCACAAAGTAGGTTTCAGCATTTGTGTCCAATTACTTTCCCAATGTCATAAAAAGAGATGTGCAAACACCTTCTAATATGCTCCCTGATAGGAATGATACATTTCATTTTAAATCTTTTATGTGACACTATGTTTCACCAAGTAGATCATAAAAATTTAAATTACTTAAGAGGAGGAGAGAAGACATGCAAGTGCTACGAAGCTTACTGAGAGCTTGTAAAAACGTGACTCTGCAGCAGACTTTTTTTTCATTTAGGTAATTGCTTTCTGTCTCCTAAAGAAGAACTCTTCTACCTCAGAAAGGGTCCAGCAGTGGACATTGATTTCAGCTGCATCTCTGCAATACAGCTAACTGATGAACGTGTCAAAGCTGATATCCCCGTTGTATCTGAAAGCAAGCTGTCTCAAAGCAGCAACTGCAGAGCTCCTGCTAGATGAGTATTCCATTACAAAGCAAGGAACTCTATTTATCTAAAGAAATACAGTATTTTCCTTCCAGCTGGCCAAATTAACAAGCCTATGGGAGCGTCTACCTTAGATGCTTTGACAGCAAAGAATTACTGTTACTCTAGGACACAAGCCCAGTGAGAAAAGAAAAGCATAAAAAAGGTCCTTCATATTATGAAGCTGGTTTCTGGATCTTACAGACCAAGTTACGAGCCTCTGTTTCTCAGCTGTTAGATTTTCTAACAATCACCTTCAAGCTTTCTCCAAACATGTCCTCAAAATTATGAAAAAGTCCCCTTGACCAGTCATGAACGCTCAGCGTATTGACTTCCCACAAGCTTTCCATAGATGAATGACTACAGAAAATAAATATATTGGCCATGCCTATGCAGTGTTCATTATCATCAATGTTCTTTCACAACTTCATCATGCTCCTTTTCTGTATGCAACACTATTGCACATTACACTTTGATTGTACAGGCAGATCATCATTGCCTGCTGGGTTTGTGTGCAGCACTTAGCAAAATGGTAAATTAACTCACAAAGTCTTGCCAGATGAGGGTTCAGTAGCAGGGTGCTACAGCTTGTATGACTGTCGGAGACACAAAGAAGCCGCTAATGACCAGCTCCTCCAGTAGGGCTTGACAAGCACATAAAGGTCAGTGTTTCACAGTGTGGTGCTCTTGAGCATGTTGTAGACCTTATTCCTTGTGCTATCTCAGCTGAGGTCTTTTCCTCAGCATCTTGGTGTGTTTCTTATTTCTCTCATCCTTCATGGACATTTTGGTTTAACTTCCAGCCATCTTTGTACCCTGCTGTGTGGATCAGTGCCTATCTTGATGTTCTGATCTCAGCCTACAGCCTTGGATAATAAAGAAAAAAAACTGAGAAGTTATTTGCATTCATTTAGTAGAAGTGGAAGGGCAAAAGCTGAGAGGAGACTCACAAGTGAGTATTGGTTTGGGAGCAGCAGCCACTCTGGTCATGGTGACAACAGAGAGGTCACTGAAGAAGAGGTGCTGTCAGGAAGCTCCTGTCTGCAGCCAAAAAATGCACAGGAGTGTGAGTAGTGGTGCCTTGAGCAGACCACGTGTGGCACAAAGAGCTGGTGGCTCTGGTGTCCCAGGTCCTCACTTGGAGGGCCCTCATGGAGGGCAGAGCCAAGCAGGGGGATGCAGGGAGGTAGAGAGCCTACTGCATGAAAACTGCAGAGCAAGCTCACTCTTTCCAAGAGATCATGCAGAT
This sequence comes from Fratercula arctica, assembly GCA_947846985.1. NCBI lineage: Eukaryota > Metazoa > Chordata > Aves > Charadriiformes > Alcidae > Fratercula > Fratercula arctica. Next base: position 16,066,148 of record CANTUZ010000001.1, on the reverse strand, counting down.
ACATGCATATATTTCCCTGAAACTGAGGCACCGACCAGGCAAGAAGTGTGTTAAGAGCACAGAAAATGTAACTACCAGCATTGCTATTTGGAAGGCTTTCAAAACTGTTCTCCTAGCTGGAGGCAGATGCCGCAAGCCACAGAGTTTAATAAAACAGTCCTGACCCAAGGTTTACAGCACTAAACTGCACACTTGAGGCCAGATTACTAAAAACAGATGGGGAAAATATAAAGCTGCATAGACTAATTGGGCACCCTGTTGGTGGACACTTCCCGTAATCAGGGGAGTTTTGAATGACATATGTTTATCTTTTCCCACCCCTTGGGATACTATTTCATTATACACGGTAATGAGACACCTGGCCTGGTGATTGCTGGCCTGAAAATCCTTACAAGGATTTTCACCTGCTGTGTGCAAGCTTTTCTATTGGTAAAGCATAGATGCTCTACCCTGACCACTCCCTGGGGTGCAACAGAGAACAGGCTGTCTGGAAATCACGGTGATTGGAGTTATTAGCATTTGGGAGACATCTCTGTCTTGGCTGAGAAAGGCAGCTGGAGGTCACTTTTTGGCCAGGGAGGAAAAGGTAAAGTGGGAAAAGGAAGAAATGAAGTGGAAATAACTTCAGACGCATCACAGACAGTCTGGATAGAGGCACAGTGGCAGTGTGCAATGGGATTCACAAGACTTCAGCTATCACCCTTGTTCAGAGGTGGGTGAGAATCCAGCCTGGTGCCCGACAGCCATTTGGGTGGCCCACCACTACTCGGGGCAGCCACAGGACTGAGCCGAACCCCCACAGAAATCCACATGTAAACAGCAGAGCTCTTCCTCCAAGAAGGTTGGGGGCACTGAATCCTTGGGGTGGAGGTTTTTTGGTTTCTTAGTGATTTCCCAGACGTTTCTGTTCATAGCCCCTGTTCAAGCAAGGGACCCCGTGATGGACATTTGCAAAATTGAGTCACCATTTCCCACACTTTAAAGGGCATTTCTCTCTTCCCGTGGCGCAGCCTCCATCCCACCACACATCTGATGTTTTTTTATGGCTGGAAGTACAAAGCAAGTACATTTCTGCCCCTGTCTAATTTCTTCTACATTTACATACGTGTTCATTGCACCTGGTGGACACAAGATCCTACCCCCTGCCCTGGGATGTGTGTCAAAGCCAGAGCAGGGCAGGTCTGTATGGATTCCCACCCCTGAACACCAGTGGGACTGCAGGCATAAAGCTCTGGAGAGGAGCTGGCTCTGGCCACAGAGGCTAAACAAAGCTCAGCACTAGCTGAGTTATTGGAGACAGGCACTGAGTAATCATGTTCCTACCTGTATAAACTGGAATCAAAAGTGAGTTATTCAGTCAGTGGAAATAAATGGATTTTTCCAGCTGGTGTGGCTGACGTGTACTGTGTATATCACATTTATATATCTTCCTTCCACCAACCAGCTCCCCTTTCAATAATCAAGCTCTATAGCTATAACAATTCTACTGACTGGAAAGAAATGTGTGTTCACAACATGCACCAAGAGATAAATCCTGATACAGCACCGGGAACACATTCCGTGCATTACATGTGCCAAAGGAGTAGGATTTATTCAGGTCATTTATGCTTCACTGGAGTGGAAAAAAAGAAGAAAAGTAGGCCTTGCTATAATGAATTGGACTTTTTGAGTCCTGTAGAGAATAATCCCTATGCATCGGCTAACAGGGATTGCTATCCAACAAGGCAGCAACGGGTGGCTTTGTAGGACAGGTCTGTTCTGGAGCCACAGCCACACGTATATGTTAGCTCCTTCAGGCCCTGACTGGTACTTACACAGACCCCTGCTCCCTGCAGCAGCCCCTCATATGACCATGGTCAGGACTCTTCCCATACTCCCCAGGAGCACAGGATCACCTCCTGAACCCTGTCATGCCCTGTCCCGCACGAAAGACCTTCTTTCAGCCCTCTACCCTTTCTGGACAGGCCACTCTGAGAGAGCTCAGTTTTGCACAAGTTATTCCTCATCCTGCAAAAAATTCCCAGAGCCTGCAGAGCGACCATTGTCCTGTTCAGCTGTGCAGCCACAGAGCCACAAACTCTCGTGATCTAAATAGAGCAGTGGGGAGCGAAAAGGGCAGAGGAAGGGGAGCACAGCAAGCCAGAGCTACAGCTGAGACCAGAGCTGGCTTCAAAGCCATCACCATCGCCTCCTACAAAGGAAGAGAGACTAAATTGTAAACTTCTGGGCGTTGCTGCCTCCTCCTCTGTCTATCCCTAAGGCTATGAGCTCTCAGAGCAGAAAACACCCCTTCCTCAGTGTTAAGAAAGCAGCTAGCACATCGCGGCTAGTGCTACAACTGCAGGCTAACCTGTTATACATCTGCAGGTGCCTGGTTGGTGTTTCACAGCTGCTCTAAATAAACAGACCGTCAATCTATACCCTTATGCACCAGCATGTTTTGTTTCTTCATCACACTTAAAATTTATTGGCCCTGGGGAGAAGAACAGAGTAGGAAAAAAAAAGGCCAAGGTTGTGTATTTGTGCTTCACCACCAAAGAGAATAAGCCCATCAGGACGTCAAGGGCTGCCCATCCCCACACCTGGAGAAGGGGCAGCGAGGTCGTCTCTGATGGGAAGAGCATCAATGGTGCTTTTAATCCTTACTAGCTTGCACTATCCACAGGAGACACTGAATGAGGCCAAAACAGCAACAAATTATCACACAATGTAGAAACACAGGTGGGGAATTGTGCTTATAGAAAATTCAAACAGCTCTGAAGTGTTTGAAAGTGAAAATAAATCTATTTTTCTGAATTACTATCAGTGTAGTAATGTATGTACAGATCCAAAAGGATGTGATCTTTAGTCTTTCATTGTGAAGGTATTTTAGATAGGAAATACCACACTGGAGTGTAGATGTTTCCAGTTTTTGAGTAAAAAACTGCAGACTTCCAGGACCATGCATTTAAAAAAACCTCATCAATTATGTATTTGCTGTTCCAGCTATCTACTCTAGATCTGTATCAAAACAGGGAGGAAGAAGTAAGAGCTATTACACTGTGATTAAAACAGTCCACTCCCGGGAAGGGACGGTGCCTTTGAAAAAGTGAGGGAAATGGTTGCGCAGCTCCTGAGCACCAGGTGACACTAAGCTTCCTGGTCTTTCCAGGTTGCAGCACTTCAAACGCATGTCCTTAGCACTGGGTTCCCATACTGCCATAACATAAGAAGTCCTGGGAAAGGATGGTTGGATACATCACACCCCACTAGGCACGGAGAATAGAGAATTTTAAAACTCCTCAACTGAAGAGACAGCCCAGACCTAGTCTGACTTGTTCTCCCATCATCCCATCAGCCTCAGTGGTCTGGCCAAGAGAAATGAACAGGAGACACACAGGTACGCAGAAGTGAATCGGATGGGGAATGGTAAAAAATTTCCTTTTCTCTGTGATTTTCTCTAGGGAATGGAAGTGAGAAACCTATGTGAAAATGATATACTTGAGAAGACGTAGCACAATATCCAGGCCACAGAATGGAAAAGGATGGTAGATGGCAGAGGAACAGGAAAGAAAGGGTTAAATATATGGTAGTGCAGGACTTGGAGTGACCTTCTGGGTCACTGACTCTAGTTGATAACAGTCCATGGGGGCTATATATCATGTAATCCCAATCCTTACACGATCACACTCCATCCTGAAACACTGAAGGATGCTCCTGATGGAGAGAAAAGATGTCCCAGAGACCCCTTATTCTTGCAGTCAGAAATACACCATTTATTCTGTCTGGTCTTACTCACAGCCATGTAGGTTGCTGTTTGTTCATACAGATCTCTGTGCTTGTTTATCCTTCCCTCCTAACCTAAGATTGTTTTCTGAAAAAAATCTTACTGTGGCATGCTCTATTACTGCAAGTTTCATTTTATGTTATTTTATCCTTTACCTCCACGTGTTCAGTCTTTTTCACATTCAAAAGTGGGTTTGATTTTTTTATTTTGCATGTTACTGATGTGCAGTTATGGGGTATGGATGCTCGGGCCACCCTTTCCCTTTTTCTTAAATGGAAGTCCGGAGGGTTTTTACTTCCTGGGAAGATTCTTGAAAGCAAAATGTTGTAGGAGGAAGAGAGATGAACACAGTGCGATACACATCTTCGGGGTGGGAAAAGCAGCTGTGATTGCCTTTCACATGGAGGCATACATTGAAATGCAGCTCAGATTCAAATATGTGTAACATAAACATGTTTACATATACATGCACTGCATAAACAACAGTTTTAGAGACACAATTAGGTAAACTGTTTAGAAACATAAGGGATTTGAAATGTTGTCTTTTTTTTTCTAAAGAGAATTGGATCTCAGCCTTAACATGGAATCTGCAAAACCACACAAAAGGCAAACTGAGTCACATTTTGTGGTTGCTTATTTGTCCCTAAGACAGTAAACATATTACCCAGAACAATAAATTAAAGAAGATATTCTGAATGTTTGTGAATGTCCTGATACTTCTGCCTTGCTGAAATCAATAGGAAAGGCAGAGCGTGAACCTGGCGCCGGGGTAGACCAGTGGCTCCGATTCCGTTGGCAGAATCCAGTTGTGCTGCTGGAGGAGATGGCCCAAAATAAACAAAAAAGAGTTGTCAGTGTCTTCAGATAGATAGATCTGACTATGCAGTCACTGATGTTTTTTCACAAACCCCTTCCAAACCATGTTGAAACTTCTAAATATGCCACTGGTGAAGTAACTGCCCTGTTCTTTATTCAGTCCCAGGCACAGTGGCTTTTATAGCAATCCAGAGCTCTTCCCAAGGCATTAGGATGAATACAAAGACCCAAGAACTTGCACAGGTTGGGAGGAGATCTCTGAAGTCTTCCACAGATAACTTCTGTCCAGGCCTATATCCCACCACGCAGTTCAAGGTCTGCTCTTAGCACGGGTGTCTCCATAGGCTGGGGTAAGTAAGAAGCATCAATGTCATTAAGAAGAGCCCAAAAAGGAGTGACAAGGCTACCATTACTCATGTTTTGAGATCCTCCCAACAGAAAAGCAGGACTTTCTCAGGTGAATTTGATAACAGCATTGATAGTGAAACTTTGTAGTTTCTCTTCTGCCATATCCTCTATGCATATATTACCTAGACCAATTACCCCAGAAACAGGAGACTAACACTGTTAATCAGGAGAGCATATTAAATATTCTTGATACTTCTGTGGGGGTGGGAAAAAAGGCAAATGTAATTGTCCTGAGCAGAATATATTTCCATAACAATGAAATCTCAACACCAGTCTCCTGTTTGTTTCAGCAAAGGAAAAATTAGCATACCTCCAGATATTTGGGGTCAGTGGGGATACCGTTATAACCTTCTGAATCTGCAAGAGCCATTTCAAGCTGTATTGTTTTATGATGACTCTGTCACTGCAACGTGACAAAATGGCACGGTTTTTAGTTTAGACCAGTAGATGGGGATTAATCAAGCTGTTATTCTTGCTGTTGTATACCACCAGTGGAGGCTTTTAACTAACCAGCTGAGAGACTGATGAGTGTGGAAATTGTTTTTTTGCATATTCATTAAGAAGGAGAATTGTTCTCCCTTAGCAGAGGAATCTGCACGAGAGCAGAAGACCAAAACTTCCAGTGGAGTCAGGCGAACAGCCTGGTTACAACTGAACCACATCTCTGGAGCGCTCTGGGAATCTGAATTAGTCTGTAAATAAGAGAGGATTTTCCTTGCAGGCAAAATCCCTGCAGAGTTCAAAGGGACAGCAGGAAGCACTAGCTTTTCTCCTGAAGCCATATAAAAATTAGGTGAAGATAGTACCATCTACTGTGCCCTCCCCTCAGCTGTGACATGAAAGACCATTACCTCTGCATCTGGAAAAAATAAACTCAAGAGAGGCATAAACCCCCTTATCATCTTTATCAATCTCCAGGTTAAAACACTGACATTCAGGGAAGAAACTTCTAAGTTGCTGCTGGAAATCTGTGGTTGGGTTTGGGGGCAGAAGAAGGGGAGTCGGGTCTCTAAAGGAGACAGCCTGGTAGGCAGAAAGCCTGGACATCTGAACCAGTTGCCTGAGATCGTTACTGTCATCATCAGCCAAGGAACACTCAGCATCAAAGAAGGGGTCAAACCATCATTCTGTGTCTTTCCACCAGCTTCCAAATACTGCCTCTTAGCACTGGCGTGGGGGCCTGCTTTGTAAATGTCTAAAATTAGGTGAGATAAATGCCACTTTATCCTTAAGTCCAAAAATGAGTTTTGAGATCCTCAGCCAAATGGGCTTCTTGTGGTCTTTTTGCAGTCTCCTCCGATACTCTGCAAAGCCATGTGCTATGTATGCCTGTAGGGCACAATGTTCCTGGGGTGAGGTGGGGACAGAAATAGATACCCTGGACCAAACTCTGCACAGTATGTAGAAAATCATTGAATTCAGAGATAATTGATGATGAAGACAAGTTTAGTGCATTTGGTAGGCTTATATTTTTATAAGTCATGGCTCAGACTGGGCCTTGAGAGTCTATTCTTCAATGTCAAATCCCCTAGGAGTATAATTTCCAGAAATGTTTAATGACTATTTAATAACAGCTGCATAAAATACCTCTGATCATGTTTTAATATTCCGAATGACAGAATTGTTCAGTGCTGAAGTATTTTATGGTTATAAAAAATATATCACTCGTTTTTCAGAAAGCTGCCCTTAAAGGAAACCCTGGCCGTGCAGCACGACCCTCTCCTCCTGCCTGAAAGGACAGCCCAGGTACGAGCTACGCGAAGTGGAGGGAGGGAGCTGCCTTGTCTCTTCATAGCCATAGGAGCTTGCGGAGGCAAAACCTGTGACTAGTTTTTTAGAAAGTCTGGAAAATCTCATCACTTAAGCATTTGCAAGTGGGCAGGTGAAGACAGGATATGGGTAATCAAATTCCCTGCTTGAGGGCACCAGCTGATCACCTCTGGGGTGCAAGGCAAGAATTTACCTCCCCAACAGCTGCCTGAGGATCCCATAGCAGATGCTGACATATGTTACTGGAGTGCTTGGTCTTTTCTTTAAACATAAGTTGCTGCCCAAAGGCGGGATACAAGTCCTGCCAGAAGGTTTTCACACCCCAGCTGCATCTAACCTCTCCCTGGTGAGCAGCCAAGGCAAAGCAGGCACAGCAGGTGCCATCAGCACCTCTTGTTTGGTTTATCTCAGCCTGCCAGAGGTACTTGGGGCTCCCCTTTTTGTCTGCCAGGGTTTCTGCTCTCCTCTCGGCTCAGCCTGGCTGCCACTTGCTTTGGTTTTGATCAGGGACCCAGATCCCATTAACACCTACACCTATGGTAGAATCATAGAATCGTTTTTGTTGTAAGAGACTTTTAAGATCATCAAGTCCAACTGTTAACCTAGCACGGCCAAGTTACCACTAAACCATATCTCTAAGCACTATGTCTACCCGTCTTTTAAATACCTCCAGGGATGGTGCTTCAACCAGTTCCCTGGGCAGCCTGTTCCAATGATTGACAACCTTTTCAGAGAAGGATTTTTTCCTCATATCCAATCTAAACTTCCCCTGGCACAACTTGAGGACATTTACTCTTGTCCTATCACTTCTTACTTGGGAGAAGAGACTGACCCCCCACCTCGCTACAACCTCCTTTCAGGTAGTTGTAGAGAGTGATAAAGTCTATGAGTTCACTTGACTTGCAAGAGACGTGCACTAAGTGCACATGACGTGCACATGAACCGAGCCACATGCTAGTGGAGTTGTGAGAATACAGTTATGTCTTCAGGGCAAGAACTGCCTAAACTAGAAAGTCCCATTTTCCTTTAGCCACGTGTCACCTGGAGCTAGCTGATGTCAGGTCCCTGCTCCCAGGCTCGGAAAGGCTTGGGTGTCACTACTGGCCACGTACCCTGCTTTGTGCAGCAGCTGTTGGGGTCCACACTTGCTCATAGGAACATGTGTAATAAGCCTAAACAGTCTCTGGTCCTAAACAGGACTACATGCAGGTCAAGCATGCTAGGATGTTTGTAGCCTTCAGGGGGATGAAGGAAATTCATTATAGGAATTCCCTTGTGAGTGAAATGTGTATGTGCATGTGTGTATGAAATAAAACATAACGGAAGAGAAAATTCACATGAGTTTTCAGACCATTAAAAGCCAGTTTCTGGTAATCACATTATCAGCCCAGTTGACTCATATTCTTGGCTTCTGTAATTTATTGCTAGTTTTAACAGCTGCCACTCTTCCTATGATCAGGTTCCTGTGAGCTGGGGAAGCAAAATACTTTCTTAAAGCACTTTGCATTCCTAAAGGGGATTGAAGTAATCCTAGACCTTGTTACATTTCCATTTTTAACTGAATTAGTGAGCCTGTTAATACGTACAGCAATTAGACTTTTCCTTGCAAATAGAGATGGTTCCAGAATAAATCTTTTTTTAATATATCTATCCTCATCACTATCAGGAAGCCATTTTCTCTATGTTAATTACATGTACATTTAAATTCTGTTTTGAATGGGCTTCACCAGTCTGAGACCCTTGAAGTGCAGGTACCTCTGAGGAGAAAGCAGCCATAAAAACTATTCAGTCCATTGCAGAGTATTGATAGGGAAGAAAATTCTGTTGAGAGTCTTGAGGGTTTATGCCTGTCCTTGAAAGAATTTTTGTATGATATTTATGTCTACTTGGAATTGACATTTTCTAAGGCTGTCTATCAAAGAACATTCCATGGCAACCTGGAGTTTTCAGTTTGTCTGTTCTAGCTGCTTTCTAAAAGAGAACCATGTATCTTTATATTTCCAGCATTTACAGTAAATCTGACTTTATGTAAAAAAGCATTGCTAAGGTCATTGATTAGGTATCGATCATTTTATTTTTACCAAAGGAAAATGCAGAACTCCCTCTATCTAAAGTATTTGTGCACTGTGTTTTTAGTACAAGTTGTATATCAATTCCAGAGAATGAACTTGTGCCGTTCTTTTAAGTGAGGCGAGTGATTGATGTGACTGATGCAGCTCATGTTATCCAGACTTCTTCCTTGCTGTGTTGCAGGAAGCAACAGGGCATAGAAACCTCTCCTTCCTGTATGTGGAGACGCTTGGTCAGTCAGCTGCATAGGAATGTTATTGTTTTATAGATTCTTATAGTGCCTTGATCTATCATCCTTTTCTAATAGCTGTCTGACAGCTTACACTTAATGAGCCTTACAAGGCAATAGCAAAATGAGTATGGCTGCAGTCTCATCCTTTAAACAGCATCCAGACCACTATGAACAAGGGTTGCAGTTTAACTGCAGTAGGCAGCTAAGCCCCAAGCAGCCACTCACTCACTCTTTCCATGGACACGCAGATGTTTGACCGTTTACAGGAAAGCAGGGATCCATCATGCATTAACGCCGTAACTCCGAACATCCCTCCATTCCTCCTTCTTCCCCCATCTTTTATTGCTGAGCATGAGGTCATATAGCATGGGACATCCCTTCGGTCAGCTGGGGTCAGCTGTCCCAGCTGTGTCCCCTCCCAACTCCTTGTGCACTCCCAGCCTACTCACTGGTGGGGCAGTGTGAGAAAAAACAGTCCTTGATGTTTTGCAAGCATGGTTCAGCAACAACTAAAACAGTGTTATCAACAGTTTTCATCACAAATACAAAACGTAACCCCATACATGCTACTATGAAGAAAATTAATTGTCTCCCAGTCCAAACCAGTACAAGAAAATTCGAACACAATTGCAAAGAATTGTCACTGTCTGGATGGATGCAAGTTGGCTCTGGTGGTGTAACTGAAGAGCAAAACCTGTCTGAGCTGACCTGGCTACTGTATCTGGCAGTGAGAGGTGAGATTAGATAAGGCCAAGTGTATGAGCAAATTGCTTGCTTATTAAAATACACTTTTCTTCAACATGCTGTTTGAAACGCTGAAGAAAAATGTTTATTTGTTTGGAAAACTAGTTAAATAGAATTATGTGGTCCCAAAAGTGGAAATACAAAGCCCAATGAGACCTCTGGAGCAAAAAGGAGTTGCAGCCTACAGATGCCAAATAGGAAGAAGTCCCGTAAGCCTCAGGAAGTCACAGTGGTACTTTACTCTTGCTGCCTATTTAGAGAAAGCTGTTATGTGCCTTTTTGGTGGCAGTTAAAAACTCAGAGGATCTGTACAGATATTAAGAGAGAAGAGAGTCTGAAGCAAGTTTGAGACAGGTCAGGATGCATGACCAAACACTTGAGCTATGGTTAGTTAAGAGACCAGAAAAGCAAGGAGATGAAACAGTCTTTAGCACTTTGATATATCCACCACCAGATAGACAAATGTTATCTTTCTTCTGCATTCAAAAAACCCATCTCCAATGATTTTCAAAAAAATTGTGTAAATTTACTATCTTGGAGCCCTTTGTGAATTCCCAATGGAGAGATCTTAGAATCATAGTATGGTTTGGGTTGGATGGGGCCTTCAAAGATTATCTAGTCTAATCTCTCTAGACATCTTTGACTAGATCGGATTGGTCCAAGCCTCATCCAACCTGACCTAGAACAATTCCAATGATGGGGTATCCACAACTTCTCTGGACAACCTGTGCCAGTGTCTCACCACCCTCACCATAAAAAATTTCTTCCTTATGTCCAATCTAAATCTACCCTCTTTCAGTTTAAAGCTGTTGCCCCTTGTTCTGCCACTACAGACCCTGGTAAAAAAAGTCTCTTTCCATCTTTCTTATAAGCTCCCTTTATATATTGAAAGGTCACAATAAGGTCTCCCTGGAGCCTTGTTTTCTTCAGGCTGAACAATCCCAGACGTGGTGGCTCTGTGTCCATTGTGCAGAGAAATGAAGCATGATGGTGTCTTTGCAAATGGAGACGTTAGAGTCTTGCCTAGGGAAGCAAAATGAATGGGCTGGGGGTTTTCTCCTGCTGAGCAAGACAAGCACAGTTGCTCCTGCCCAGAGCCTAGTCCTGAGATTCCTGTGTGGGGATGGTCCTTTCTTCCACCCCAGACCCTGGTCCTATGCTGAAAAAGACTGCCTGACCTCCTCTGTAGAGAGACTGTGGGACTGTCCCAGGCAACGTGCCCCTTCATGGCTGGCTGCAAACCCAGATCAAAAGATCTGCATCCCTCCAGAACATGTCCAGCATCAGCTACATGAGGCACACAAACGTGGGGAGATGATTGCTCTGCTGTTGCTTCCTTGTGGAACCGAGAAGTGCACAGCGATTCCCTTCAGGATACTTTCCTAGGACAGACAGAGAATTTTTGAACAGTTATTTGCAAGCCAGCCCTCCTTCGGTCTGTTTGCATGGGAGACATATCACTGTTTTGAAAGGAGTCTGAACAAGATTTATTTATTCATGTGGTCTCTGAGAGGGTTGTCAGGTATCTCCTGCATCAAGCCACTCAGGACTTGTCCTGTCACATTGTCTAAATCAAAACACAGTTCCTAAACCTGCATGACTTCAATAACCTTAGTGGAGCCTTCTTGGCTTTGATAGAACAAGTGGACATGACATCAGATGCCAAGGATTTGCTTGTCATCTCCATTGTAACTTCACTTTGGGATGCTTGCTGGGCTACAGAGATCTGTCACAGACTAATCTGCTTGGGATGTCAAGGAAGCCGGAGCTGAAGCCTTGATGTATGAATCTTCTGTGCTGATAACTCTCTGCTGAGCTTTGATGAATGCATAAAGAGTTGGCAGATGAGCGGAGTTTTTGATTAACTGTGCTAGTCTGTGCACACTCAAGCTTCAGTGAGATTGTATATTGTCAGCCTGCTGTCTCCTGTGTGCTGAATTCCCATTTAAGCTTTTGTATTTAACTGGAAATTCTGATTTCGCTTTCACTATGGAGTTTAAAATGAAGTTCAAATCAGACATAATTTACAGTATTATAAAGACTGTGTAATATTTTCTGTCTCTCTAAGTAGCTTTGAGATGGAATTACCTTTAATGTTTATAACTTCTTGTATTCACATTTGCATTAATGCATCTTCCTTAACAAGATAAAAATATTTCTCCACTGAGCACATCCATATGGAGTTGTGCTCATGAATATTTTTGTCCCAGGTATCAAGTATCTCCATTTCTGCGAAAAGAAGTTAACTTCTGCTTTTTAAAGGGCAACTTGAATGTAACTGAATCATCCAGACACGGATGAAGACTTAACAATTGCTAGGAAGATCAGAATTTAGATCACAACATGCAAAGATAAACAGATACATCCTGAACAAGGCAAACAAATATACAGCAAAGTATGTATTCCCAAAGCTATAAGAGAAGAGAAACAGTGCATCCTGTTCTCCTTGTAAAAATGCTATTTACTAAAGCAGTGCCTAGAGAGTCACCAAGGTAGCGAACCATTATCCTAATCATGGACAAACGTAACAGATTATACAATTTCTGTTCTGCTTTGCTTGTGGACTAAAAAAAAAGTGAGGCTGTAGGAACGAGGACAGGCATACGATACAGAAATAGTCAACATTGCAAGGTGCAAATATGGCTCCAAGGTGCCTTGCTGGGTTTTATGTTTTCATTTTGTGGTTTGTGGCTTTGTTAAATATTGGACCTGTTCTTACAGTCCTTAGTCTTATGAAGTTTCCATTCAGTCAATATGTCAAGACTATCTGCTGGTGAAAACCAGCCTAGCTTAACCACAGCGTTTTCCTGATTTGTATTAGCTGGAGTACAGCTCAATAGATTGTATAGAAACTTTTCAGAACCAACATCAGATCTCATTTCTGTAGCATAACTGTGTTGACTATAGGAGTTAATCCAGTTCACAGCCATGCAGGTGAGATGGTACCCTGCCTCTGACCCTTGAGCTTGTACCTCTTTGTACTTGACCTCAGCTTGTTCCTATGACTGCAATAAAGCATTTGCCTGATGAAGAACTATATGGCCTCATCTGCTGTATTCTTGTGTACAGTATCCCTAGCTACTGTCTGTTTTTTCCAATAAAATCACTATGGAGCATTACCCTAGCAGTATGTGTCAGTTAATAATTGTTGTATATTAAAATTATTTAACAATTGTAAGATATTGTCTCACTGCTCTGTCTTGAGACCTCTCTGTCTGTTGCTCTCAGGGATATTCTATGCGTAGGAATGCCATCTCTTTCAATTATCACTTGTGTACAGGAATCCTCTAATCTATTATTTTAGTTCAGTTAGTTAAACAGAGCATAAAATCTAACTCAATACAACATAAAACATCGCAATGGAGGAAGGGACAAGGGGGGAATAGCATGCACTGGTTTTTACCTGCCATGTTTTGCATTCCTCAGTGCACACGTTTCAGAGAAGCCTCTCAGCCTCTTTTCATTCCTTTTCATTATGATGGGTAACGGTAGCACTTATTGCCTCCCCTCTTTCCTCTACCCTTTACTGTTTCTAAGCCATGCAGGACTCCAGTCAAAATCTATGGTCTGGGTGTGCTACTGGGTGTTTGCCACTAGTGTGGTTCTGTAGCCTGATGGATTGACCATGTTTAAATGTGTTTACAGCCTCTGCACATCCCGTCAGCTGTTCTTTCTACAGGAACCCCCAAGAGGTCTTTAGGAAGAATTGGTCACAACTGAAGGGGTTTGAAAACACAATTTCCACTGTCCTTTATAGGGATGACACCATTTACAACTACCTCTGGCAGAACACTCTTCTATGCCCAGCAGAACCAGGAGAAACCAATGAAGTGTGGCTGAAATCTTTCTTTAATTGCAATGGGGAATCTCCCAAGTTTTGAGTTAGATGTGAGGAATTAAAGAAAAGACATTCTAAAGTCAGTTCATTTCATCTACGTTGGGATTAAAAAGACATTGTCTATGTCTCCTACTACCAAAGCTTGATATGCATGATCTGTTTATTTTTACCAGTCAGTCTGTCTCTACTAAAAGGTGTGTGAACCATTAAGTAGTACAGAAAAGGAAAAAAGGAAAAAGAGGAAAAACCCCACACACTTCAAGCTAACAAAGGCTCTAGGTCGCTGCTTTTGAACATAATCTAACATTTCCAGTACACCAGTCTTCAGTGATTTTTAAGTTGTATTTGAAAGTGACCAAGTGTATTTCAGGGTGCACCGTCACGCACGTGGGGACCCTGAGCTCTGGTAACAGCTTTATTAGCTGATAATCATCCTTTCCTACCTTATTCGTTTTAAGTTATACCATTTACTTGAAACTTCATTCCTCTTTAAAGAGTTTTAAATGTTTGGGGTATTTGTCTACTTAAAGTGTCTCTCCAAATTCTGTGATTTTATACTCTAATTATCTATTAAAAAAAAAAAAAAGAAAAAAATTAGGAGACAAATTTTCTACAGTTCCCAGTACTTTGATAACTTTGCTCAGCACACTTTTAAGAGGTTAGATTTCATAAACACTCACTTTCTTGGAGCAGCAGTCCCCCCAAAGGTGTCTTGGTTGAATTACTGGATGCCATTGACCACCAAGGATTTGATGCATTTTATATAAATCGTTGCTCTGAAAGTAAGGTGTCAAGACATCATAGCTGGCCGTTTAGACTTTATCTAAAGCACTTGGAGAGAAAGAGGTATCTCTTTTCAACTTGTAAAAAAGGCCTTTTACTGAAAACTTCAAGGAGGAAAATATTTGTAAGTTCAAGAGATGGTTCATTCCACCTACCTCACATAATAATTTTAGCATAGGATGAAAGGTCTGCTGTGCCTTCACGTAGGGAAAAAAAAAAAAAAAAAAAAGGCTGGAAAATAAAGGTGAGCGAAACCTCGTCACAGGGAGTGTTTTACAACAGCTGGTGCCAAAGCGAGCTGCCCGCCACCGCTCCCAGGAGGCCAGGGGAACCAGCCAACAGGACCAACACCTACACTGTGATTTTAGGTTACATCTTGACAGCTGAGGATGATTTTCCAGGCCAAGTGAGAGCCATATCTGGTCCCAGTTTGGACCAACTAACTTGGATGGAAAACACTCAAATACAGATGAGAGTAATTTTGTTTCGAGAAAAATACACTGGTATTATTTGCACTGCAGCAAAAACACGGAAGATCTGAGGTTTGCTGAATACCAAATCCTCATGAAAGCCTTACAAGCACTAGACAGGATTTTTCATAAGGTTCATCATTCCAAAGGATTAGTGAGCCTGTGGCACTTCTGAAGCCCGGTTCATAATTACCAAAATATCACATCCTATATTCTGAATTCTGAAGGGGAATGTTAGTGCCGGTGGTTTCAGGATTGTTTTCTGTACTTTTTTCAGTGGGACACAGCTATTTTACTAACTGAATTTGACATTTTTTAATAATCTCCTTGTTTGTCTGAAAACATATTTTTTATATTTCTGTTCCAGCACCCAGAACAAACCCAAAATATTGTAGCAATCTGTAGGAACAAAGTAGCATGAAAAACCAGGGCGTATGGTCGAACCCATACAGTGAATACAGACTCTCTCTTGTCGTAAGCCTCTTCCACTGTACTCTGCTACTCGTGTTAGTATAGTCTGAGCAAAGAATTTCAAGCATCACATGCTTTGGAGTCATAAGCAGGTAGACAATTTATCCAGAAGGGATCTAAAATTGTAGCCACATTTTGAAAGAAAGGCTATGATACGTACGTTCCAATTGTCCGGAATCTGGAAACCAAATTCTCTAATAATAGAAATGGGCCCCTGAAGTCCACAAAAAAGGTAGCCATGTATCTTGGGTTAAATCAAATCTTTGTTTACAAAGCAAATTAATTCTATTGACTTACAATTTTAGTGTTAACTGCTTGAAGACACTTTATTTTGTGATTGAATAACATGTAAAAGAAAATGAATTAGGCTTATCCTAGATGTTTAATATTTCTTTTGGTATCCTTTTAGATGTGAACAAATATGTTTAGATTTCAAGACAGAAAATTCCTTTGAACTGAGGAATAAAACCTTTTGTATTGCAGCTATCCTAAAGGTGCACTCTAAAGTGTTAAAAACCTTTTAAAATCTTTTATTTAGGGCTGGTTTCAAAGTACTTCCCTTCTCAGGAGCATTTTAGTTCTAATGAATCGTCATTTTCCAATGGAAAAAACAAAAATCAGCATAGATTTCTTAATCAGCCCCATGAAAAAAAACCCCAACCAATAAGTTCTGTTGTTCACCACAGCCATGGCCCCTGCACAGAGCTCTTTAAGGTCAAATTAATTCAGTGAAACATTTTGTCAGCTGGTGTGAACCAGCACAGTTTCCTTGAAGGCAACATCAATCACATTGATCTACAGTTGCTGGAAGTGTCCATGTAAATTTTCCAAGTTTTCCAAGGGACTTTACTAGATCCACCCTTTCTGATGACTTACGGGAATGATGCTCCCCTAGACAGGTCTTCAAAGTGATCATAATGGAATACAGCCAACAAATAATTTATGTGATATGAGATCTGCTGTAAAATCTCACACGGATTAAACGACCCACACAATATGTCGGGCTAAAGATCCACCTTCCAGTCCTCCCCTGTGTCCAACAACAACCAGCAGCAGATGCTTCGCGCTGAGAGCAAAGACGATCCTTCAACAGATGCATCTCTCCCTTCTTGCCCTTCCAAGAAAACCACCACAAATTCCTATACTTTGGAAATACCTTCCATAATGTTAAAAAAAGATAATGCATAATATGTTAAGAAAACTACACTTCTGACAGCAAGTATATCTCCTGTCTGTCCTTATTCCCTGTTAATCCATTTCTCTTCTCTTAAAAGATTGGAGCCTGGCATCAGTTAGAAGAGGTGTCTGCCTGCTCTGGGCAGCTGGAACCCCTGAGGAGCAGAGAGGACCTTCCGCCTCGGAAACAAGACCTTTGTAGTCGAAGGGGCATTCTGGAGAACGGGGCAGGGAAAGCAGACAGAGAGCAGAGACCCTGCTACACCACCAGAAACTGGGCAGCTTCTGTAAAGAGCAAACAGCAAAGCCCAGGCATCCGTACCTGAAGTAAAGCCAATTTTCTTGAGGTCCAGGGAGGACTGTGCGGTGCTATTGCAAAATAATTAAGAATTTAAAGTTTCTTTAATCCTGAGTATTTTTGCAGAAAAAATAATAATTTCTTTGCAAAACACCTACCTCTGAAGCAGTATCATCTGTACGCGGGAATGAAATGTGATTTATTTTAAAATAACTTTAAAATGAAAATGTATTTTAAAGATAAATTTTAAACCAATGTGGCTTTAAAGTAAAATTGCAAAAATAAGAAAGTATCGGCTTACTGGAATTTGGCTAACCCCCCTCATCTATTGGACGATGGTGGGCAACCTCTAATGTTGCAATATTTGGCTTATCTTGTCATTGAAGGAGCACTGGAATCGCACTGTTCAACAAAATGTGAATCCTGTGGGGAAGTAATTTACCTGAGTATGCAGACATCACATGAAATAAAAAGATGATGTGGTGTTACATGAAGCGTTGTGACTGCCCGGTCATCAAAAAAAGGAAAAAGATAGTTCACAATTGAGAAAAAATTAGCAAAATCAGTTTAAAATTATTAGATGGAAAATAGCATTTTTTTTTCTATCAAGAGACTCTGAAAGAATGTGATTTTTTCGTTCAGGAAGAAATTATTAAAAGGGGATATAATATATAAAGTAAAGAATCTAGAAAGAAAAATCCAGTTTTTCACAAGTATTTCTTGGGCTCAAAATGTCAGACAACTGAGAGAAGATTTGTACATACATATATATGCATTACAGGAACATTCAGGGACGTACTAGTTCACATAGGGTCCCTGGAAAGGCAATGAAATCTGCCCTTTGGAAAAACTAAGACAACCTTTAGTTTGTAGGAAAGACAAGGAATCTTAAACAGGTTTACTGCACTATTTTGCTTATTGCTGGGTACACCACCATTTTTTTTGGTAATATTTGATAGTGACCACTGGCCAACAGTGACCACATACTCAATCAGTTGGCAGATCTGGCATACAGGTCTAAACCAGCAATTTTCACCTTCCATTCAAGATCTGATCAGGTGCTTCCTAAACTTGACTCACCTTTGCCTTATTCCACTGCAGAAGTATTTCCTGTATTGGAAGGCACAGTTCTTCATCAAGTTGATATTTTTATACTGTGGATTAAATTCACTCTTCAGGGCAGCCAGCATGATGTTGGTGGCTGACTGGGTCTTCAGACTGCAATTGCATCAGGTTCAAGTAGTGAAGCACTCCCTACCATTCCTCAACAAGCCTGGCAGATTCATTCTTTGGGATTCTTCAATTATTTTTTAATTTTATTCCCCATTTTATTTTTTTGCTTTTTCTTTTAAAATTTTATTTGGTTTTACCATCAGCTTTTCATTGCTTTGTTAATTGCCATGTTTCACTTGCTTTTTGAAGTCTGCATCAACTTCCTTGTACTTTAGCTTAGACTGGTTTCCAGTTTCACCAGTTTGGACCTTTTCATTTCCATCCAGTGAAAGGGAATGAATTCGATGAATAGTAGAATAAAATATATTTCAAACATCTAGTTTAAACTATGCAAAAAATGAGCTTTACAGGGATTAATTACATTGGCATCACAGATACGTGACAGGGTAATTTTGACTTGCCTGTGGCAATACAAATTTCACATCTCATCAGCTCACTCCTAGAAGCAGCTTTGCGCTAGGAAGTGATCAGCTTGAATCCTTTGGGTCTGTTCCTTGTTACTTCAGGAGTCCATCAGGAAGTACACTCAGGGCACTTTTATTCATATTAATTCCTGTGATTATGTTGTTGCTGCTCCAGGCGATCCCTAGAAGCAGGTGTGATACAGTCTATTCTTTTATATGAACTGGATCATAACTGCCAAGATAAAAGATTCTTCATTCTCTCCTAACACTTATTTCATTTAAGTTTTCCCTGCTTTTAACTTACTTTAATGGCCAATCAATCAGATGAATTAGTGGGAAGGAAGGGAGGAAGGGAGGAAGGGAGGAAGGGAGGAAGGAAGGAAGGAAGGAAGGAAGGAAGGAAGGAAGGAAGGAAGGAAGGAAGGAAGGAAGGAAGGAAGGAAGGAAGGAAGGAAGGAAGGAAGGAAGGAAGGAAGGAAGGAAGGAAGGAAGGAAGGAAGGAAGGAGGAACACATGAATCTCCCTTCTTACTGTTAATATACCTTTGCACCAATGATTTGACAAAGCAGCAGTATCTGCAAAGTAAAAATTGGTTGATTACCTCTTTGCCACCTTTCAGGGTGATCAATTATCCAGTGTCTGAGAGAGAGGCACAGAGAGTACACAGGTTAAGAGATGACCTGCCCTTGGGGACAGCATGCCTGAATGTAGCAAAAGCAGTAAAATTAATGCAAACTTCTCCTTGAATAAGTATGCTGTTGTACCAAAGAGTAACAGCAAATATCCTGGCCTGGGGTTCCTGCTCTGGTAAAGAACAAGTAGGAAATTGAGGTCCTCAGCTGTTGTAAAATGGCACAATGCTACTCATTCCCTCCCTCCATCTCTCTCTCAAGCTTTTTGTTGTACAGCTTAGTTCCTTTTTCCCAACTTCTCCCACATTGTGCAAATCCCTGTACACGGTATCAAATTATTTTCCATCAATAAATGTAAAGGTTTTTTAAAAGTTAGCAAATGTTTCCTCCAAAATATGACTTAAAAATCCATACTGACCTTTCTTGATTTTAAAATAGTTGGGTATAAAATTTTATTGGTTTTCAATTTCAGTAAGTTTTGCAAACACAGAAAAAAGGCTTTACGAAGGACTGTTAAAAAAAGTGAACTTTTCATTCCCCTAGAACTACAGCCTGCTTAATTGATGGGTTAGACATCACATTGAGCAGTGAGGCAGCGTTATGCTTCGCTTCCTTGAGTTCTTTTAGGACTCTTGGATGAGGACCATCTGGCTGTGACAATTTGTTACTTAGTAGTCCTTTTCTCAGCTTCTTCTAAAACTTATTTTGACAGGTCAATTTAAAATGATACCTGAGGGTCATCCCTTATTTTTAAAAAAAAAGATAGAGAGAAATCAGTGTGGGAACCTCCCTCAGCTTTTCTGAAATGAATACTGATATAAAGAATTCAGGTTTGTGTTGCGGTCTTATCTTCCCTGAGTACCCTTTTACACTTCAGTCATCTAATAACCCAAAACGCTCCTTGGCAGGTCTCCGGCTTCTGATGTGTTCAGTACATTTATTTTCGGTTTTATGCCTTAAGTGAGGTTACTCTAAATTGTTTTTGGCCTGCGCTATTATGGTTTTACATTTCATTCATCCGTTTATCCTGTGAACTGCTTCATTTTCCATTGACTTACCCCTGAACTTGTTGATGAAGCAGCAGTAAAACTGAAGGACTTGACGGTCATTTCTGTATGGAGGACAAAGCAGAAAGAGCAGAGTGACTTTATTTTCTTACTGTAATTTATACACTTTGCTTGGAACAATGAACACGTGACTAATCTGACATTCTTTTGTTCAGCGATAGAAGCATAGTACAATTCGGGTTGGAGGGGACCCTGGGAGGTCCCCAACAGCAGGGTCAGCTCTGAGGTCAGAACAGAGTGCTGAGGGGTTTATGCAGTCAAGTTTTCAAAACCTCCAAGCATGGAGACTGCGCAACCTCTCTGCGAAACCTGTGCCGGGCCTGACTGTCTTCATAGCGAAAATATTTTACCCTATATACAGTTACAACATGCCCTGTCCCCTGTCCTCCTGCCGTGGAACTTGATAACCTCTTTGTAGGCAATGATAAGCTGATAATAAGTCCCTCCCAGCAAAGCTGTCTCTTCTTCAGGCTGAGTAAGTCCAGTTCCTTAAGCCTCTCCCCATAAGGAATGTGCTCCAGTCCCTTGAGCATCTTGGTGGCCTCCACTGAACTGTCTCAAGTTTTCCAGTGTCTTTCTTGTATTGGAGGACTCAGAACTGCCCAGTCATTCCTGAGCTAAGCATTCCTCTCTTGCCTCTGCAAGCTGCTGGATTGTGCCACTCTGCCTCAACAGTCAAAAACAACTATTGGTGCCTGAATGCTGTTCCTTTTCTCCAAATGCGGCTTTTAAGTATTCCACAGTCCTAGCCAAAAACAGCCATGGAATCTATGGCTGTGTCTAAACTAGGGGAGGTAGGAGTGTGCCCAAGTTACCTTGTCGACATTCCCTTGCAATGAGACTGGCGGGTTGTGCATCAGGCATTCTCTTGCATCCTGATTTCTACAGAAAAGAGCAAGGAACCTGGACAGTGGGTTGCTGTTGGTGTAGCTCAGTGGGTGACTGTAGGTACTACCCCTGTGATGTCAAAGGGAGTGGGGCCTGTTATCCCCCTGTGTGCAGCTGCTGGAAGTACAACTCCACAGGGTTTAAAGAAGAAGTCAAAACAGGACATTAGCTACTTACCAATATCCTTGTAACACTTTGAGAGGCAATCATGGCATTGTTTCCTGATTTTGTCTTAAAATTTTAGACATAAGGTGACTACCAAAAGTGAAGTGCCTTCCCTAGACAATCCTACTGATGAGTTTGTTTCCCTTTTATTATCAAGGGCAAAAAGCAATGATCACATTTACTTAGTGGCTCACTTGCTCCTGCTGATGATTCTTCATGGAACTCTGATGACAAGGGGAATTATCTGTGCAGAAGGACCTTTCTTTAGTGAAAATGTAATTTTTAAAAACAAGGAACAAATTATGGCATTTAAGCTCAGATGCCAAAAGGAATAGCATAATCTCTCCTTCCCATGGAGAGCCTGTGAGGACAGTGCTTCAGGAAGTCCAGTGAAGTTAATCATAGAGAAAGAGCCTGAGGGAAAAGTTTCTTGATTGTCTACAAAGAGGATAAAGAAAACTGGGAACCAAAAAGTTAGAAAAGAATCAGAGGTGGTTTTATGTAGATGTGCCATGGTTTCAGCTGGGATGGAGTTAACTTTCTTGCTAGCATCTGGTGTGGGGCTATGTTTTGGATTTGGGATGAGAGTAGTGTTGACACTGCACTGATGTTCTTGGTTATTGCTAAGCAGTCAAGGCCTTTTTTCGCTCGTCCCACTGCCCTGCCAGCAAGTGGGCTGGGGGTCCACAAAAACTTGGAAGGAGACACAGCCAAGACAGCGGACCCCAACTAACCAAAGGCTATTCCATACCATGGGATGACATGCTCAGCATATAAAGCTGGGGGAAGAAGGAAGCGGGGGACATTCAGAGTTATGGCATTTGTCTTCCCAGGTCACCATTACATGTGATGGAGCCCTGCTTTCCTGGAGATGGCTGAATACCTGCCTGCTAATGGGAAGTGGTAAATGAATTCCTCATTTTGCTTTGCTTGTGTGTGTGGCTTTTGCTGTATTTATTAAACTTTCTTTATCTCAACCCACGAGTTTTCTCACTTTCACTCTTCTGATTCTCTTCCCCATCCCACTGGGATTGGGGGGAGTGAGCGAGGAGCTGCGTGATGCTTAGTTGCTGACTGGGGTTAAACCACAAGATGATACTGGAACTTAATTGGCCAGTGTCTCTTTTCATTTAAACTCCATTGAAACAGTAACACATCACGGTGCTTTTCATGACAGATATGACTTTTACTCCTTCACATCTGTTGGCATCCCATCACCTCCTTCACTCACCAGGAGAATTCTTCCCAGCATTGATGTAACCATGAGTGAAACTCCTCTTTCAGGGGACACAGGCTAGATGCCCCAGTGTGTTACACTGTGTTCAAAGTAATGAACAAAACCTGCTTCATGATAGATGAAGATCAAGTATGCTCTTACAAGGGACAGTTTGTGTTTTCCCAATGCCTGATAGTTCCTTCCAATGAAGAAAGTTCACACTGAAAAGAACCTCAACTACAAATACAAATGTTGTTCTCTTGAGTACACTTTGAAAACAATACTGCTGAAATAAGAGTAAAGATATGCTGGCTCTTGACTTCCAGTTTTCCGGCTTTTTCTCTGACATACAGTCTTCTAATGGTTTGCGGAAGTTATTTTTATAGATGCTAACTAGTAGAGAGAGTTACACAAACTGTATATATATAACTGTATATATAACTAAACTGCTGTCTTCTCAGTATCAGTGAGGTGTTTGTTATATCTTTATTATGTTGGAAATGCACTGGGGTCCAAACATCCTTTTAAATTCCAGTTATTTACTAAGTTTTCTTCTCATTTTTGGTATGTGATTTTTTTACAAAAATCATAAGGAAAATATTTGAAAGCCAGCTGACTAAGAACAAGATGGAGTGGACAGGGAAGTATCAGTAAATGATACTGTGATTTTCACTCATTTCATCCTTATTGGAACCCAAAGGATAGAAACAACACTTCAGAGACCTACCTACAATGAACTGGAAGGCTCTGTATTTACTGGACACTTGTCTTCCCTAAAATGTGTTTCCCGTTCTCACATCACAGTGTTCCTGATACTGGTAGCTTAAATGGCTCCTCTTCATTTCCAGTCATTTCACAGGATTATACAATCACAGAACAGCTGAAGTTGGAAAGCACCTTTGGAGATCATCTGGTCCTACCCTACTTCTCAAAGCATGGTCATCTAGAGCAGGTTTCTAAGGACTGTGTTCAGTTGGGCTTTGAATATCTCTAAGGGTAAAACTCCACAATCTCTCTGGGCAACCGGTGTCAGTGCTTGGTCACCCTTAAGAGTAAAGAAAAAAATGATTATATTTAAATGAATCATAGAATGGTTTGGGTTGGAAGGCACCTTAAAGATCATCTTGCTCCAACCCCCCTGCCATGGGCAGGGACACCTCCCACTAGACCAGGCTGCTCAAAGCCCCATCCAGCCTGGCCTTGAACACTTCCAGGGATGGGGCATCGACAACTTCTCTGGGCAACCTGCTCCAGTGTCTCACCACCCTCGCAGTAAAGAATTTCTTCCTGATATCTAATCTAAATCTACCCTCTTTCAGTTTAAAACCATTACCCTTCATCCTATCACTATACTCCCTGATAAAGAGTCGCTCCCCATCTCTCCTGTAGGCCCCCTTTAGGTACTGAAGGCCGCTATAAGGTCTCCCTGGAGCCTTCTCCAGGCTGAGCAGCCTGACTCTCTCAGCCTGTCTTCATAGCAGAGGTGCCCCAGCCCTCTCATCATCTTTGTGGCCCTCCGCTGGACCTGTTCCAACAGGTCCATGTCTTTCCTGTGCTGAGGACTCTAAAGCTGGATGCAGCACTCCAGGTGGGGTCTCATGAGAGTGGCGTAGAGGGGTAGATCACCTCCCTGGACCTGCCAGCCATGCTTCTTTCACACATTTCAGTTTGTGCCCACTGCCTTTTCTTCTTTCACTGGGCACCACTGAGAAGAGGCTGGTTCTGTTTTCTTTACTCTCCCCAATCAGGTATTTAAACACACTGATATAAGCCCCCTGAACCTTCTCTTCTCCAGGCTGAACAGTCTCAGTTGTCGGATCTTGTCCTTGTGTGTCAGATGCTCCGGTCCTTTAATCACCTTCATGGTCTGGCCCTTCTCTGGACTCAGTCCAGTATGCCCATGTCTGTCTTGTACTGTCCAGACCAGCACCGGACCCAGAACTCCAGATGTGCCTCACCAATACTGAGCAGAGAAGGATCAGCTCCCTTGACCTGCCTGCCATGTTCTGCCTGATGCAGCCCAAGAAGCTATCAGCCTTCCATTCTCCTCACAGTTCCTTCTTCCCATGCAGATACTGAAGATGTACAGAAATAGCTGCAAACAGGCCAGAGCGGTCAGTCGGTGCCTTATCCACTTCCACAACCAAGGCATTTCTAAGTACCGAAAAATTCACTCGGTGAATCACTTATTTCTAAGAAGAGGTACATCACGACTAACTAAAAGTGTTTTTTTAAGACATAGCTGCTTATTCAGCACTGCTGATAAGAAAATTTCCTTCAGAACAGGCTGTTGATGTAATGTTATATATGCTATAAATTGTCTTTACCTTCCAAAACACCGTAACTTTTCTCTGCCAGTCTCTCACGAGGGTCTAGTCCACAGTACCATCTAGTGGCACGCGTTGATACGACCATGTCCATCACAGAAACGCTCTTAACCATTGACATTTCCTAGCAATCTCAGCAGAGAGATAAAAGTGTATGAAACACCCTCTCAGGCTTGGAAATAGTACCATGTGGGATAGCATGAGAAGAACTCACCTTGTCAGGGACTGAGAGGAGTTAGACAGCTCTGATGATGAAATTGCCTATCCGGTACACTTCATAAGCATGATTACTAATTACTTCTCCCAAAGGTGACCTGTTGAGAAGATTCTTGTTTGCTGCTCTGAAAAAAATAAGTGAATCTAACACTGTGTGAAGAGATGAAGAATATCTCTGAGACTTCTTTAGAAGACAGCCAGGGGAACTTGCTTTCTGCTAAGATGCAAAGTCAGTAGTAATTCTGACACAGTCTTCTTTAGAGACTGCTCCCAGTTAGAGTACGCATACCTGACATTCATCTTGAGCATCTGGTTATTGCTATTTAGGCAACTTCCTTTACAGAATCAAGTTAGAATGAACATGGACAGTATATTTTACGCTTTACTCAAATGATACGTGTTCTCAGTCAATTTATGTGATGAACAAGAACACAGTAATGTGGATGGTTTCGATAACAAAAAAGTAGAATAGTAATGTATTGTAACACAGCCTGAATACCCAAATTCTTGCATTGACTAGCCTCTCATATTTATGCTTATAAATACTTCAAGGGTGGGTGTCAGGAGGATGGGGCCAGGCTCTTTTCAGTGGTGCCCAGTGACAGGACAAGAGGTAATGGGCACAAACTTGAACACAGGAAGTTCCATCTCAACATGAGGAAGAACTTCTTTACTTTCAGGGTGGCAGAGCACTGGCACAGGCTGCCCAGAGAGGTGGTGGAGTCTCCGTCTCTGGAGACATTCAAAACCTGCCTGGACGCGTTCCTGTGCAGCCTGCTGTAGGTGACCCTGCTGTGGCAGGAGGGTTGGACTAGATGATCTCCAGAGGTCCCTTCCAACCCCTACCATTCTGTGGTTCTGTGATTCATACCTACAGTGCCATTCTAGAATCAGTCTGTGCAAATCTTTGTGGATATTCCATCATGATTCTTTTTGCATTATAAAGTGTTCAAATAAATTAAAACAAATTATTTTTTTAAAAGGAAAAAAACCCACCCCAATTTCCACAAAATCATACCCTAAGAACTATTCCTCAAGCAAACTGCAGTCCATATTAACAGTAACTATTGTTGTGAAGCTGTTAGAATACGTAACACCAACTTTATTCTTTGATTTTCTAAAACACATTAGTGAAAATTCATTCTGTTTGCACCAAACCTACTGAAAACTGTACTGTTGCTTTCTAGGCGTCTTACATAAAGTTCATGAGAACTAGAAATAAGAAATCTAGACCTAAAAGAGAGGCATTTCTTGAAACATATCAATTTAGTTGTGTGTTGCTAAAGTTGCTATAAACTCTTCCTAAGAAATGAAGAGAAGATGGGTGAAGAGGAGCTGAGCGATGCAGCCTCACAGGCAGGAGGTGAAGGAGGGTGACCTCCCAAGCAGAAGAGTTTCTGTGACAGAGAGAAAAAGACTTCACTGAGAGGTTCAAATTAACAATTTATTTGGACTTCACCCACAGGTCCGATACGCCACTATTGCAAGTTCTTATGGATACAATGGAAGAATGCACTATTGCAATTTAAGGAAAAAGCACAAAAACAATTCACAGAATACACTATTACCACCTAAGAAGTGATCCCAAAAAGTAACAACACAAACCACCGGCGCGCTAGATACGAATACCTTAAACGAGTGCACAAATCACGATCTTAGAGCATGCTAGACATCATGCGTATGTTATCAGCTCGCTTACCCGCTCTCTCAGGTGAGGCCACTCAGTCCCGGGGAGTTACCTTGCACAGCGTCCTGGGAAAGGGGGGTAAGAATCTCCTGCAGGCCAGCTGTATCTTTGGAAGACTCCCCCCTTTGCTCCCCAAAACTTTGGACTTAAATATCCTGTTTTGGGACTGTGCTTGAATGGATTACACTATCTGGGATGGTTATCTCCGGTGGTTTGATGGCCCCTCAGATAGCAATGTTTATTTTGTGATGTCTGGTCTCACACTCACTGAATAGTGGTGGGACGTGACTCAGGGCATTTTGTTTGTTAAAGGCACCATTCGGGTTTAGGTTCGGGTTTCGGTTCTTACTGTAATGTGGTGTTGAGACCACCCCGGGCTGAGCCATTTCCACAGCTCCCCCCAAGTTATCTCTGCATAGACAGGGATCAATAAGCATCTGCCGAGGCAAGATGGAGCTGAGTCGAATGACAACTCCCTGCATCTCACCTTTTGTGTTCTGAAACCGGTTTGGCCAGGTGCTTCCATTCAGTTTCCAAGGAAGCGTCTAATATGCGAAGAGCTCAAGCGCACCCAGGAAGCCGAAGGCCTTCAGAGGAGAACACAGCATAAGGACTCACAGGGGGTGAGCTTGTTTTCTCAGATGTGACCCACTCTTTACTTGTATTCGGACTCTTCTACATCTAGTTTCTTATTCACACCTTTTGTTTTCAAAGGATAAAAACTGTACAAATGAAAAAGATTAAAAAAGTATATGTAAAACTTTCATATAAGAATTTCTAGCCCTGGTCAAACCTGCACATTTTTAGTACAGTAACCAATATTAAGTATCATTTATGTAAACTCATTTTTGTCAATGAAAGACAGTCTATCAGTTTAAGAGGTCATATAATGATTCATATGTGATGCATCTGAGCATGGAGTTGAGGGTTTTTTCCCTCCTCCAGCTCTAACAATTACATTGCTGTTTGGGGAGATACTGCTTTTCTGAGTACTGTTCTCTGAAAGCTGAAATAAAGAAATGGAGAGGGGAAAGATTAATTTGCACGTCCAGTTCTATTTGTACTTGGCATAACTCACATAACTTCCCTTCCACAGCAGCATTTGGATTTTAGCCAAATTCTAAAAATGTTCTAGGAAAAATCTTAAATCAAGTCTACAGTTTCTCCTTAACACTACAATTTGAGGTATTCTATCACAACCATAGGTCACTCAGTTGATAAAATTAGTACGCGTGACCTTAGCCAAGCAATCCACTCATGTGAATTTTTCTGTTCTGGAACATTTTAACTGCGAATTCAGGAGCCAATGTTAAGACTTACAAGCTATGAAAAGAATGAGTATTTGTCTTCTGTTCTAAACAACAGAGCAGCTGAGAATAACTAAAACATGTTTCTTTTTTTCTGAAAAGTAGCTTATCTCAAATTATAACGAAAAAAGACTCCAATGGGTTTGACTCTCCAACAACTTCTGTTTGGGAACGTAGCAAGCTCTGTGACAGTGGACTTGCTGGGAACTTGCTAAATGCACGAAATAGCACGTCTTCCAACAGATGACAGTGCCAATACTTGACAAGTACTTACTTGATTGCTATAAAGTGTAAAAGGAATAAACTGCTTTCTTTTAAATATAAGATACATCAATTTTTTAAACAAACAAAAAAGGTTTATTTGTATTTTAAATACTCGGATATTACTGCACAATCTTCATTATTTTCAAAGGTTTGTTATTCTTTAAAGGGTTTTTTACTTCACATTTTGTCACTTTGATTTCTAATGATAACTATTTGCACTTAATAAAGATACGCCTCTTTCTCAAGTCTTCAAAAGAGGGTGTTTACAGAGTAGCAACCTGTGTCTTCTGAGATTTTTCTCTATATTTTAGCCTTAGAAGTTCCTATACCCTTTTAACTGAAGAGCAGAACAGACTCATTGAAACACTAGTCAGACCAATTAAGGCGTTTCTGATATTATTATTTCTTATGTTGCCTGATTCATACTTCTGACTGGTCTGTGCCTGTGGCACAGCTGCACTTTGGTGCTAATAAACACTCTACAGTTCTGCCTTTTACTACCAAAAATATCATTCCTATGACATACAGTAGCAGTTACCTACAGTATCTTTCATTTAGATTACAACATTGTGAAGAAAGAAAGCACACCATACGATGCATACAGACAATAAATATCGAGGACCACAAGATAAGCAAACTCTTTTTCCTCTTTAGGTCACCTGGGAGCCCTCCAAAACATCAGGGTTACACCTAGAGCCATGAGAAGGAAAGATTAGTGAATCACTAAGTCAAAACAAGTGCCAAACCTACCGCTTAATACACTGTGAACATAATATGCAGCTCTGAAGGTTTTTTGCGATAATATTACACCATTAAAAATCTACTGGATTTCAAGCTAACAGACTAGCTTGAGATTTAGTTAAATAATACTTTTTTTCCTGTGCTAAAAAATTAAACACATCAAAGACACCTGGGGAAGAGAGCACCTTTTACATTTGTAACGTAGATCAGTCCAGATGAGCTCCCAAGGGACTTCTGCCCAAATAAAAATGTAATTCAATGCTCTAGTTATACCAAAAGATTATGAGGGTTTTTTTTTTATATATATATCACTCATGGAAGGACTCAGAAAGAGCAGAAGCAAGCAGACAGTTTGGGTAACACGGAACGGCTGTAAACCAAGAGGTGAACCAAACAAAAGGAGATTAAATCAAGCTGGCTAACAGTACAGAAAGGCACGAACGCGTGTCCTGAAAACAAAACTCTTGATGGTGTGAGCTGAGAAATATTCTGCAGTTCTAAATCTGAGGCAGTAAGAGATGATAGATACAAGAGGTAACAAACCTCCACAGTGGAGACAGGCCCGTTCTGAGGGGCTGGGATACAGACAAGGTATCGGCAAGAAATCAAATCAGTTCCTGACCCTGAAATAGAATTAAAGATAGTGTGGTAGGTCTGGGTGAGCCTCTTTTACATTTGGTTTGTGTTTGTTTTTTTTTTTTTTTTGTGACAGAGTCAATATCTGTATATTAATAGAAACATTAAAGACTTCCTGACTAAATATATAAGAAGAGGAGACTTGAAACCAGAGGTTCTAAATAATAGACATATTTACACTTGTCAGGATGGAAGGCATCTTTGAAGCTTACAATTAGATGAGAGGAAAAAAAAAAAACAAACCCACCAAAAAAAAGACCAACGCAAAATATGAAAATCTCCACAATGCTCTACTAACCTTTTATTTCAGGGTTTCTACAACCCATTACCAGAGATTTTTATTTCCTGTAACAAGCAAGACTGATTATCAAAACCATCTACTACTTTTCTGGTCTCTACTTTCTGTGTGAGGCAGGTTAAAACATGGTGTCTCTTTTCCAGACATTTCTGCCCTAACATAGGCAGTTACCCGAGTATCTGTATTTCTCTACCTGTCCACAAAAGAGGAGCTGGAACTAGCAGGTGTCAGTAGATCCCTCAGTTTTCAGAAATACAAAAGCTAAAAGCCAGTTTGCTTTATGGGAACTTGTTGGATCCAGAAGGGAAGGCTGGAACGTGATCTTTACATGTGCCTAAGGGAACTGAAAGCACGGTTGCCCTCAGTAAAACTTGTTTCCTCTCGCACTGATGTTTCACCAAGAAAGCCTGGTATAACACAACACTTTCTCTGGACAATTCATGCTCTAAATCCTCACAGAGGTTATACATGCATTTATACAAGTCCTTTCTGTTCGGTTGGCAACTTTGTCGTTTTCTTACAAAATTTTCTTCACAGACAACTATTTTCAAAATTGGCTCCATTTTGTTTCTTCAGTGAATCAGAGTCAAATGTATAAAGGAAGATGAGACAAATGTCTGAAAAGTATCAAGTAAATCTATTATGATAGATAGGACTCAATTTTAAAAATGTATGTGAACTTGTATCAAATTATTTTAGGACATCTTTTTATTAGAAGAAGAACTAAAATGGGAAACTTTCCAAATGCAAGACAAAAGACTAAGTTTAAGGGATGAAAAATAGAGCAGAACAGAGAAAAAGACTTTCTTTAGGAAGCTAACCTGGAGATGTGGCCAATCTTTTTTCTGCTTTCCTTCTCCCTCCCTCAAAACACCAGTGAAAAACATTAAGCAAGTGAAACAGTCTTAATTTAAATACTACTTTAACATAAATATAACATCTGTCAGAGATATCAGAGCCAAGGCATCTATTTTGTTTTCCAAGCAAAGCAAGAAAGTGTTTTCACGCCTTTGGCTTTTAAAAATATCTTAATGAGGTGACTCTCTAATTGCAGTTAAAAATTAGACACTTTCAATTCTTATGGTGAGACTTCATCATTCTTCAGCAATGCTGCCTCCTGCTGGATTTTGGGTTTCCTGTTACTTTGGGGATTTTGTCTAATGGCACACCAAAGCTATGGCAGCATACACAATACATCATGAATCAGTGAAATCCAACAAGTGTCCTGCACTGAGAACAAGATTCCGGGGGTCTCTCACATCACAGACCAAAAAGCATTATTATATTCCTCTGTTAATCACTAACAACTGGGTGAAAACCTCTTTTGATTCTCTAAGGAATTGCTTGCGTGTCTTGGGCATTTATGTGCGTATTCTTACTGGAAACTAGTACAGTTTTATAATTTTTTTTTTCCCAGTAACTTCTAGATGACAACCATGATGGTAGTCTAACTGAATTCGTAAGTCCACATGAAGTTTATAAAGCTCCTATTATTTACTGCCAATACAAAGAAATAGGATTACAAGTAAAACATCATTAAAGCAGTCAAACATTCATCCCATTTTTTATATTCAAGTAAAATATTCCATTTCAATTACAACACGTAAGTTTTATCATTTTATTTTATTAAATAATGGAGGCATAAGAATAAGAGTTCAAAAAGGCTAATGAAAAAAACTGACCAAAGAAAAAACACTGACTTTGAATTTATATTCAATATTTATGGACAAAATGTAAGAAATATCAGCAAGTCTGAGAAATACAGCATATTACAATCTAGAGAAACAGCCCAAATTAACAGTTTGCTGAATAGCGCCATGTTAACTTTTACAATATTCCACAAAGACACAATGAATTTCTATACAAGTAGAAATAATTTTATATATCGTAAAAAAATAAACAGGGGAATTTATAAACCATTGCTTTAAAAATGTATAAGCAGTGAATCTGAAGCTTTCTTTTAATAAGAAAAACCTGACATGTTTAAATGATTCTTAACTTCAAGAGTAAATTTAATGCAGTTTCAGATTACTGATTTTTTAAAAATAAAGCAGCGCCACATTGAATCCACTGGTCTTGGTTTCCTCCACAAGGTACATCAATATTTGTCACCACACGGTCTCTCTCCACGCTCGTGTAGACTGGTAAAGATATGCATTCCTCTGGAGAATATGGACCATATGCATCCTGTCAACAAACGAGCACTTAGTTACCACTTGGACAACAAAACATGAGAAAGGAAGAATCTCCAATGGTCTGGTGTGATTTCTGTCAGTGTGAGGTTGATGGTTGGACTCGATGATCTGAAAGGTCCTAGAAAATTCTATGATTCTAAAGCTGGATCCTAAGACACAGTTTAGACATTGCAGCCTTGGATGGGCAACTTGTGGTCCAGGCTACAAAGGAGAAGGACTACTAACAAAGCAGAGACTTCAGAAAATTCATTAGACTACTCCATAACTAAGCCTCTACTTTTTCTCTCCAGTTTGTTAAACTGAAAACACAAGGACGTACATACTAGGGGTGATCCTATAAACTACATGTCAAAATCTTTCTAACATCAGAGAATCCGAATATAAAAATTGTTTTCAGGTACAGAGAGAGGTACCGTATCTCACATTAGAGCCTCACAGGGCACCCACCTAATGCAGGATATTAAGAGGAACCCATAAATATTAACCACAATTTAGTTAGACCAGGACTTAAAACAGCCTAAATTTCCTAGTCCTTTCAATTTACTTCTAGGACTTCAAGACATGCGAGCATATGTAAAAAAAAAAGCAGGTTTGATGACTGAGTTAGGTTGATGGTTGGACTAGATGATCTGAAAGGTCCCTTCCAATATAGGCGATTCTATGATTCTATTCTATGATTTTTGATTTTTTTTTTTTTTTTAATGACTTTCATACTAATAAGGATCACAGTCACAGTTGGGGTTCTTCGGCACATCTGGAAAACAGGCCATTTCCATTAAGTGCCTAAATAGGAAATTATCAAGTTAATTTTAAGCATTCAGATTTGAACTGAGTGCTTTGAACTTCTGGCTGAATTAATTTATTATTTGTATTCTCCTACACATGTACTTTCCTACTGCACAGCATTAGCAGTACTACTATTACAAAGACTACATTTATGTTGCGACCACTACTTAGGGAAGGACCTTGGTTGGAGCCATGGCTTTACCTCTCAGCCTGTATCCTGATGAGCAAGCAATGATCTACTCTGAGAACTGTAGCAGCTCCTCTCAGCTTTCTGTACTACGAAGTCCATGCACCTTGGACGTAGTTTCCTCCTAGGGCTTTGCACAGGGCATTTGCACACGAGCTGACAGTGTGCACTCGCAGCCCAGAAAGCCAACCGCATCCTGGTCTGCATCAAAAGAAGCGTGGCCAGCAGGTTGAGGGAGGTGATTCTGCCCTTACTACTCTGCTCTGGTGAGACCCCACCTGGAGTACTGCATCGAGCTTTGGAGTCCTCAGCACAAGAAAGACATGGGCCTCTTGGAATAGGTCCAGCAGAGGGCCACGAAGATGATCAGAGGGCTGGAGCACCTCTGCTATGAGGACAGGCTGAGAGAGTTGGGGTTGTTCGGCCTGGAGAAGAGAAGGCTCCAGGGAGCCCTCATAGCATTCATTCAGTACTTAAAGGGGGCTTCCAAGAAAGATGGGAACAAACATTTTAGCAGGGCCTGTTGAGATAGGACAAGGGGTAATGGCTTTAAACTAAAAGAGAGGAGATCTAGACTAGATTGAAAGAAGAAAGTGTTTACAGTGAGGGTGGTGAGACACTGGCCCAGGTTGCCTGGAGAGGTGGTAGATGCCCCATCCCTGGAAACATCCAAGGTCAGGTTGGATGGGCTCTAAGGAACCTGATGTAGTTGAAGATGTCCCTGCTCCCTGCAGGGGGGTTGGACTAGATGACCTTTAAAGGTCCCTTCCAA
Source organism: Fratercula arctica (assembly GCA_947846985.1). Taxonomy (NCBI): domain Eukaryota; kingdom Metazoa; phylum Chordata; class Aves; order Charadriiformes; family Alcidae; genus Fratercula; species Fratercula arctica. Next base: position 16,032,285 of record CANTUZ010000001.1, on the reverse strand, counting down.
CCCTAACTATTCTATGATTCTGTGATTGTCCCTATGTGTGACTATAGAACTCAGCTCAAAGACTCAGTCTAGACCTCCTACAGCATGTAATTTGGGTTTCAAACTACGATGTGTTATTATTTAGTGCAAATTATTATTATTTACATAATATTATTATTTAGTGTAAATAATTCAGTTTGACTCAATTGATATAAATTAAGCATTTTTTCCCTCACACTCAAAATCTCCCTTTCTGTCAACAGGAAAAGGTCACAAGATTTTCAAGAATCAACTAACAAAACAGCACACTTGTCAGAAAGGAGTTTGAAGCAGAAATGAGGGTCTTGTTAATGCAAATCACATCAAATATGAGTTAGTGAAGCTCCAATATTAGAAAATAACTAAAAACAGGAAAAAGGAAACATGGAAACAATAACTGTTTCAAGCACTTTGCCTTGCATGTCAAGTGTAAGCCATCTCTGAAGAATTTTGTTGTTCCTTTTGAAAATCGACTTCTCTTGTCTTTTGAACCTCAGTGTTTAAATCCTTACAGAAGGTCTGTGCACCGTAAGAGTTGTATAGAATAACTTAATAATCAGAAGCTTGTCAAAAGAACTCATCTATTCTCAGCAGGGTTATTCCTACTGCATTGATCCCTTGGTTAACACTACTGAGAAAGACAAAATGCTGGCCAGTCTGAGAGTAAAACGTTAATCAGAGACTTTAAGTTTTGCCAGAGCTGGGAGGCCAAAAGTTGGCGAGTTTGCCTTCAAGGACCACTTTTTACACTTTTTGGGTCAAAATAGCAGTTCTTGCACCTTTCTCAGTCCCACTGATGTTTTAAGGAATTGCATTATTTGAGGGTTAAAACCATTCTGTGAAAGTCTTTTTGAACTACAAATCCTCATGCTTACACACAGTCCAAAAATTCTCTTTGTCTAGACTGCCTTGCACACGGTTCCATCCCCCCTAGCGACACCCTTCACAGCTTGGGAACTAACAGTGAAGTAAAACTGGAAAGGACCTTCACAGTTTAATGAGAATAAGCATCACGTTAGTAGCTCAAAATACTCCATTTTGAGCATTGCAGCATTTTGAGGGTGTTCTCTGAGAGAAATCCCATAGGCTACTTTTTTTTTTTTTTTCAGAGGGTTCACTTTATTTTAGTTTGGATGAAAATGACCTCAAAGCACTGCAGTATAAATAAACAGATTTTTGCTCGTTAGATTTCATAAAAGATATTTATGGGCAAAAGAAAACAAATTCAAAACCTAAGAATCCTAAGATAATATGTTCTACTTCATGCACTCTTCTCCTAAGGAGAGGGTAATGAGATAAGGGGAAGTGCATAATGTCCCAATTCTGCCTTGGTTTCTGCGCACAGTGTTTGATTGTGGTCAATTTTTACAGTGAAGCCCACAGCAAAACAACTTAAGGGCAGAGCAATTCCGAAATGCTCTCCTTAGAGATACTTCGTATTTAAAATCCAGGCAGTTAACAAGTTTTGGCCTGTGCTTTAAAAGAGTTATATTTTTTCCCAACACAAAGACTTCAGTTGCTATTCATTTCAGTTATGAGGTACATCGGAAGAAGTTTAATTCACTGATTATTGAACTATCTCACTTCTGTGTTTCATAGATAAAGCTCTCTGCTGATGTCACATAGAACTTCTGGTTATTACTTTGAAGCTTAAAGAAACTAGACTGTTATTCAGAAAAACACTTAAGAATTTGTTTTCTCTCTAACACAAGATGATTGCTTTTCAGAACAAAGAGAGTGTGCACAAGATAAAGATTTGGTGTTACCATGTAAACCCACGTATATTACCACCACTGAGTCTATATATTAGGATGTCTGGCAATTCTGGATTTATCCCATGCACCTTTCAAGTGCATTTCAAGTAAATTACAAATCTGTTTATTTTTCTCAACAAAACAAACCTTGTAAATTATTAAAGAACTGAAAAAATCTTTCCCTGGTCAACTTTGTAATAGGTTTTGTAGTGTTTTGTTGTCTGTTTTTTGTTTGGTTGGTTTTTTAAATTTTCATTCTTTTCTTTCCCTTCAAAGCTAGAAGCAGTAGGGCAGCTGATGGCTAGTATTTACTTGTGTGTTCAAAGTCTAAATCTTGACCATTATACTTCTAATGCTGCACTATAATAAAATGCTATACTTCCAGTGCTGGAAATAACAATGAGAAAAAAAAAAAAAAAAGTTGGGATGCAGTAGTGTGTTAGCAATGGAGGTCCTTGCACAATATCTATCGCAATATACCACAAATTTCATCATTGCCATTTTTTATGATAAACTCAATTCTAGCTGAAATTTCAACTACTTGGGTCCAGCGTACTTTTTTCTTTAATATTGTTCTAACCAAACCTAGCCTTCTCAAGAGAGAGCTCTGCAGAGTTCTCTAGTTAATAAATTAATTTGCTTGATGAGTTAATGTCTACAGCACAGAATAAAAGGTGACATTATATTCCATTTTTTATATACTGCTAATTGCTTTATTTTGACAAAGTAGACAGAGATTTATCCCAGTTACCTTATGATGGGATGGACTTCCTGAGATGCCTGTCTTTTACTGAGACCTAAGAAGGAGCTAAATCATACCAGGCCATCAACTTTTAGACAGCTAAATTTAGATGAGAATAATTCTACAATTCTTTTAGTTATAAGACCGTTAAGTATATGAATTTGTAATTCTTACACAGCCTTGCATAAGTACTATGTAACTTTTTGCTTTATTTATCAGAGATTGCTATTATAATTGGAGAGCAAAAGCAGCAACAATTTTAACTGTTTGGATTACTTCACTTTCATCTTAACATATTTCTGCAAGTATTGCCATTTTTTTAAATTAGTGTAAGCAGGGGAAAGGCTTTCTTTGCTTACAGACCACATCATGTTCTCTATCTTTTTATTGCTGTTACATTTTAATTTAATGTTTAAAACACAAAGAGAAGATATGCTAGGAATGAACTCCAAAACTCATGTATACATTTACTAAATACACTTTTTAAAGTATGCTGTTTTTTAAAATACAAGGAAGAAAAGGTATAACTGAAATAAAGCCCATGTCTTAATCTAAAAAATAGAAGCTAAAGTATTGACAAAATTATACAAGTTCTTGTTTTATAGAAAAGAAGTAACTGCTTTTCCTATTAAAGACAGGGATTTTCATTTTGAAATGAGGGGGAAAACAGGTCAGCAACATCCTACTGAAAAGCTACTACACAGAAAAAAGCAAATTATGGGTCTTGAAAGTTTAGGGCTTTTAATAATTTAGTACCTGTGGAATCCAGGCCATGTAACAAGGGAGAACAGATGACACACTGGGAGAATCATGCAGATTTTCTGAAAGTCGATTTCCATCAAAACTGCAACCCTCCAGTTGTAAGCCACTGATCTGCCGTGGAAATATAAAATATTCAAACATATATTACAGACTTGAAATATCAGTAATGATTACATTGTGCTTTAATAAATGATGATCCTTTTTACTGTGACCAAATTTTTAAATAACAGGAAACTAATCATTGTAGTGTTCTGTGTGAGAATAGGAAACATGATTTAAAAGCAAGATCTGGACCTTGCTTTGGCGTGAACTTCCTCTGCTTTGGATTCATGTTCTTTGAAACGCTAGAGAAAAATACCTGTGAATGTCATCATTTATGAAACTGCAGTTGCCTGGCATTAGATTAATGGAAATATCATAGCAACAGCTAAGTACACAATCATTAGAACGTCAAGAAGAAGAGAAGAACAGTCACTGAAATAAGCATGACTTCCTGCTTGGAAAGCTGAGCGCAGTTTTCAAAGAATGGAATGCCCGATTAGACAGCATCTGCAGAAGCAAATAAAATATATTGAAATAATACGAGAGAAAATTTTATTTAGCATAACTCAAGATTTCTTAGATAAACTATTGTTCGGAAAAATTAAATAAGAATCTCATATGTTTCTACAAGTAACTATGCAATGCTTTTTATGTAACATGTTTTAAGTGCTTTCTTTTAAGTACTTTCAGCCTCTGAACTAAACATCCTCTTTCTTTCTTCACTGAAGTCCTGCATTAATTAATGACAATGATATCTATTCTGGTCTCGGTGAAATGAATTATTTTTTTCAGACTTTCTATTTGGAACTGCAAAAACCTTTTTTCTCCTTCAACCTCTTGTTGAATCTTAAGGTCTTTTCTTTGTTATGAAAGTGTGACACTCCTCTCCTTTCTCCTGCCAAGTTTCTTGTGATCTTTCCTTTGAATCTTCTGTAAGATTTTCAGGTCTATAATCATGGGGTATATTATTTGAAATTTTTGGCACACAAAGCTCATTCCAAATGTCTACAATTGCTGAAGCATGATGCCATTTTTTAGAAGTACAGGAACACTGAGGAAGCATTTTCATCATACAGACCATAGTGAGATTTCCATCCTTTCACTATCAGAACAAATTCTAAGCCATCAAAAACTTAAAAATAAAGGCAAGAAGAAAAATCTCAATGAATATTTCTTCAAAACATTCATTAACTGACAGTGTGACTAAGAAAGTTATAGAAAGTATGTGTGAATCTTTGGTTTAAATTCAATGTTCATCTGCATTCCTAATTGTTCCAAGCCTTCAAAAAAGATATTCTATTAGAATAATTAAATATCCATTGATTCAGGGACTTGAGCACAACTCTCCCATATCCCAAGACAGAGTCCCCCAAACATCTGAGTACAGAATCAAGTCTCAGTGGAAATAGTCACACAAAGTAAACCAGCACTATTAGCATAGATTGAGACTGAGAAACCCCAGAATAGCCTACACCACGATCTGGGTCTTGCAGGGGATGCGAGAGATCCAATTCTAAACCTGCAGTCTGAATCATGTGAAGAAGGAACATGCATTATCAACAAATCAAATTTTCTGAGTAAAAGAAACCATATTTATCAATTCTACCACGTATTTTATCACAGCATTCCTGATTGTTTGAAGATCTACCTTACATAAGAAGAGAGTGGCTTAGCAAAGACAAATGAACGCAGGTTCATGACATTTCAATAATACAATCTGAAGTCCTGGCAGTTGCCAAGGGGGAGGAAAACAGCGGGATTGGGTATATCTGTGTTTATCTTATTGACGCAGAGTTATATGATCAGACAAGTTCTAAACTGAAACACAAAAAATCATCATGAAAATTTATAAAGAGAACAAAAAAAAGGTATTTGTGCAGACACAAAAGTATGTCTATGCATGTGTACTATTAACTATATACATTCATAGATGCATACATGATAGGATGCCAAGAAATGTTTTACATTTATTTGTTATCTTATTCTGTGCACAACTGAAATGGAAACAGATCTCATTTTGCTTATGAATTTTTAAGTGTTAAAAATTTCTTAGTAGCCTTATCTGCAGACAGAAGGATACCCAATGAGGAAGTGAGATACACAATGTCAAATTTATAGAGGCCCAGTTCACTGAGGATTGTATGTATTTAACTAGATCATGTGTAGTCTAAGCCAGCAAAAGCAGACGTGCTATTTTTTTGCTATCACTTTCCACCTTGCTTTCACAACATTCTGTTGTGATTATGACATGTTTTATTCTATTTCACTCCTGTGTAAGATTTTCCATTTGTGTATTACACTATCTATAAAAGAGATCTTCTTATCAGCACTGGTGTTTTTATACAATGATGATAATCATGTTTAATAAAGTACATAAATTGTGTTCTTAATAACAGCATTGTATTAACTTAACATATTTTTTCTATAAAGTTTGGAAAATCTTTAAATAATTCTTTCCTGAATCCCATGTCTCCATGATACCTGCTGATCTAAACTTCCAAAATGTGACAGGTTTTTTAAAAGAAACCTTTTAAATTCAGGCAATTGACCAAAATTACTATGGTAGGACCATAACAATTGTAGGTTTTCTCCTGTCAGTGGAGAAAAACAGGTGTCTCCTGAAATTTAGTTAGCTCATTTAAGATCTGAATTGATGCATGTCTGTATTCATTGATAAAATGAGGCTGGTAAGCTCCAATTTCCAATTTAGACATCTAAAGTCAGGTGAGATAAAATAGGGTCCCAGCTACCTCACCACCGCATGTGTTTAAGGATTTATCTATGCTGATGATGGAATTTTTTTGGAGTCCCAATTTTCCAAAACAGAGCTCCCCATTCTATAAGGTTAGCCTGAATTCTTGAAACTGCAGATACAACATTAACTTTACCAGTATTAAAATTCAAATTGCTCATGTGAACCAAGCTTAACGTGCAATCCAGAGGATCCTTATCAAACAAGACATATTTTAGAGGATGATTTTTCTGAATCACTGACATTTTTATGCCTTAGTTACAGTCCACATGGTATTTAGCTTTAGTAATGTGAAAGTTGCTCCCCAGTTTTCCATGAACACAAGGAAGGACTCGTAGAAAGGAATCTAAATATTCAGCATGGCAAAGGGTTCCAAAGTCTTTCTGTACATCAAAGATTCAAAGAAGCAGTGAAGATACCGATGAATACTTACTAATACAGATTCACTGAATATTGCTCTTATTGAGGAAAAGATAATATTCAAACCAAGTGAGTAAACTTGACAGGATTCTTACCTTTTGCTAAAAATAATCACTCACCTAACTGCTTCTACTCTTTCTGTGTCAGAGGATTTGCTCTTAAAATTATCTTTTAATTTTTGAGTGCCCTTGGAACATAAGACTTATTCTTGTAAAGCAGTAGAGAACATGTGTTAACCTTTTTGCCTAGATACAACAGTGACTGCCAAGAGTGTATCCGAAGCAATATTACCAAAACTCTACCGCATAAATTTGCATCTAACGAAGAATTACAAGCTTCAATACACCTAACTGGAGCGTTGTTATAAAACTTTTCCCTCCAATTGCCCTTTAATCTTTAGTTTCCAAGCAGCTATTTCAAACTAGCAACTGTAAAATACTGTAATATTTTTTAGCATCTGAAAATACTTAGATTATATTATTCATACATGGAGCTTGGGTACTTCACATTGACTTCTGACATTTTTCAAAGACGATAGGATGGTTTTGAAGAAGTTGAAGCTTCTAGTATCTGTAGCTGATAGCTACCCTACTAGAATGAGTGGTCTGAGATGTGACAGTTTTTGCTCATTGCTACGGACTTAGAAGTCTGGGCTGAATTTGGAACCTCAGAACATGTAATCTGTAGGTTCCCAGGTTTATCATATCCCAGGTTTATCCCAGGGAGAAAAATTGCCCTAAAAGTCCCTTGGTTTATTTATCTCCAGGTTCTAGACTCCCATCTACTTCTCATTAAATGAGGTAGGCAATCATTACTCTTATTTAAATATTAAAATTGAGTCATTTTCTAAATTATATTCTCCAACAGGAATTAATTCAACAAAGTTCCAAAGACTGTAGTGTATAAAGGTCAGATTGGAGGATTGCAGTTATCTTTTCTGGCCTTACAATCTATTCATAATTTAGGAATATGAATTCTCACACATTCTGAATTAATAATTTTAGATAGTGTCAGCAGCCGACCCAGAACCCTACTGTCTCCCACAGCCTTGTGTCTGCCTGCATTATCTGACTATAGAAGGTGTCCTTCCACTTGTTTTCTCCTCTCCTAGCCTCGCAATCTCTCTGCTTCAGCTGCACATCAGTACATAGTCGCGCGGCGAGTGCCCTGCATCCTCTGTGTTCCTGTAAGAATGCAGTTGCAGGTGCTGTGCTCCGGGCTGAGCACAGCACTGTGAGCTGTGCAGCATTACCCTGGCACCAACAGACCTGTTGGAAGATGTAGCACAGAGAACTTATTTTGTGAATTCCCTACAAAATTAAGTCTAAAAGAGGTGTGGAAAGACCTGAATTCAGCCAAAGTGGCGGTGACACCCGAAATGTTAAGAAGCTAAACTAAACCATTTGAGGATTCATCTCTAGTTTGCTGTCTAAGCTCCTGTTAGGGCTGCTGGCTGTAGCCCTAGGTGTCCATTAAAAAAATGTTGGCTCTTTATCATATCAAAAGCTAGTCATATTATAGTTTAGTTTGGTTTGTTTACTTCCTTAGATGTCTCCTGTCAGTGATTCAACAAATGCTAACACATAGCCTTAGATTTATAGTTTCATGTTTCCTCTTGCTACATGCCACAAGTCTTTTGAATACCTTCTGGAAAACACTTAGATATTAACTAATGGAATAGCAGCTTCAACTTGTATGGGTGGATGAAGAGAATGCAGCAAGAATAATTTTAAATTTTTAATAAGCACTGTGACTAGGGAGGGGTTCTTGCTCCCATTACTGCAGAATTTTTGTAGCTGTATACCATCAACCAGCCTTTGTATGTCAGGTACACCACGGTATTTATAGTTCAGTTTTCCAGAAAGTTTATGGACAGATGACTTGGATTATGCTACTAAAACATCCTAGTAAAATTCTAGTAAAACATATTAATAAAATACCTTAACTTGGAGTTTGCCTTCCTGTATTCGCCCTTTCCACGATGCTGTAAATTTAAGGCTGTCCACTGAACAGTTCATCACTCTGCAAGGGAAAATATACATACAGTAAATCTTAGAGACAAATAGCAACAGGAAATTAAAAACAAACCCCAAACTGATTTATTTTCAATGTGTACCATATCATACTAAGTCTCTGAAGAAAAATACATTTTTAATTTCACTTAAAATAAAAAAAAAAAAATCAACATTTAAACAATTAATTTGTAGTTACTTTACTTCAGTGCAAGTAATAAAAGTGAGATGACTAATGACAGCAGTTGACATAATTTGTTGGGTCTGTGGCCGGAAAATGAAGTAACCGACTTCACACAGAGGGAACAATGGAATACACGCACACATGAATAGGTAGATTTTTTTTTCCCTCACCTTGCAGTCTCCTGGCGTAAGGCATTGAGAAATGTGTCTGGATGAAATAGCTCTGAAAGGTCAAGGGTGTCTGACAGTAGTTTCTGTTTCTCTGCCTTTTCTACCCAATTCTAAAAGGGAAAAAAAAAAAAAGGAAAACAAAGAATTCTGATGTTATTGCCTGATTTTTCAACATTTGGAGTTTATGTGGGTTTGTCAATTATTACGAATAATTAAAAATGTTCATGCAAATATACTGTAACTTCAAAGATTAATATTAATTTCAATTATTTTAAACTGGTAAACAGAAAATTAACACCATTTAAAAGTATATAGAAAACCAGCAGTTTACGTGCAATGGGACTCATCCATTCTAGATAAACTTCTGTTCCATCCTTGTTCCATTCTTTGCACAGTGCAGCTCACTTTGTACAACGAAACTTCTATCAAATTACTAACATTCCGTTGACACCCTATTTCACCTTTACTAACAGGACAGTTTATGTATGTTTTGCATCAAAATGGTTGTCATTACTGTCTTTGCTTTATTGAGTTCAGGCAAATAATTGCATTCCTTTCAAGTACGCTTTAAGATCATTCTTTTGTCTATTTAATGCATATTAAATTCAATAAACACCTGATTTTCCATCAGCAGCAAGAGTTTTTATAAGTACTTACTAACAATTTTTTTAAAAAATATCTCTTAGTATTAGGTTGACGCTGCCATTTTTAGTGTGTGGAATTTCAAAAGATGTGAAATTTCAGATGTTTCTGGCATATTAATCTGAGACATGAATTTACAGAATTTCTGATAAGATAAAAACTGGCCTCTGTTATATTTGGTAATACATGAAACCAATAGAGGTGGGGGGAATAACTGGCCTCAATTATCCTTACAGAACACATGCCCCAACCTACTTCTTTCACCCTGTCTCACATGCAGCTATGAAGCCCGTTAATAGGAGCAGCACACTTGGAATTTCCCATCAACGCAATGCAGTATGTGCCAACGTGAGACAACCGACACACACTGCACCTTGCAGTCTTGATAAACCATGTGTCTTAAGTAATGAAATCTGACTTTGACCTTCAAAACACTAACAATCTCATACTAAAGAATTTGTTATCTTCACACGAGTCGTTTAGGTACCTGAGTGGTTATGCAGCAGTCCACGCTCAAACCCCTATGTTTTGAAACTTTTATACTGTACATCTTTGGCACAATTTCTTTACACGGTATAGTCACAGTCCTGACTATGGTACTGTTGTATAAATGTTAAGTTACCGTATAACCTACTCTATACGTAGCTGTGCAGAAGCCATATGCTTCTACACAGAAAAAGTAATGTTTAACGCTAAGCCAAAAGATAATGAGAGACTAAGATTCCACATGCTGTCACTAAACAGAGAAAGACAAACCACGCTCCTTTCTGAATACCAACTACAAGATTATGAAATTACTCTAGTCGCTGAATAAAAAACCTTGGAAGCTACACTCTCATTGCACAAGGCACCTGCCAGGCATCCATATCTTGTTTAAAAAGTTCTTTACTGTATTCTTTGAACTGCTGACAGACGAGTCATTCCACAGAATCATCTTGGAAGTGACAAGATCATCCAAAACACAAGTACATATCACTCAGTGAGTTTTATGTTATTTTGTCAGTGTGTCAGACACATCTTCATAATGTTTCCACCACATTCAAACGTTTAATTGGTGATCTTCTTATCTGTCACATCAACAGTTATGAGCTCTCAACCCAAACGATTATTAATCAGTTAGGAGATTTTTCCTTTCCATTTTCATTAGCTAAATGCACACAGTTAATGACTCTTGACTGCATGATTCTTTTAATGACTTAATATAACAATCTCTTTTATCATATAGCAGTAATTCCGCATTCTGGTTAAGACAGATTGTGTACATTGTTTTGTATAATAAAAGTAGACACAATCATTTCAACTTGTATTTAATATAATCATTCTATTGCTGTCATCAAATAAACTTTCAATGTAATTGCTAAAGAGAAACACTGTCAGGAACATAGATGCTTATATTCCACCCAATTAAAAGACCAGTATGGGTGATATTAATTCTGCACTCATATAATTAAGTAGCACTAGGAAATACACAATAACAAAAACTTTCATTAGATCACAAAAGCAAAGTTTGTAATTGTTTTTACGGCTCTACATAAAGCTGAAAACTTAGCTCATTCACAGCTGTTTAATAAATAATTTAAGATTTAAATGCAATAAAAATGATAATAAAATGTATTTTAAAACACAAATCTAAAAAATATCCTTCTGCTTAATTTCCTTTTTCTTCTTATGTGACCACATGGCAGAATGTTAGTGAAGTGTTTCAGTCTCAAAAGACACCACCACTCTATTAAATGCATCATTTGTCACTAGTACATCCACTGTCACTGCCGTAACGCTTGGAAGAGATCGGGTCTTGAAGGGAAGGAAGTTTAAGTTAAGCTGTAGAAAGGAGGAAGTGACATTTCTTGATAAGGAGAAATCCTGCAAAAGATTAGCTATAATTCTTCATTTCCCTCTCCTATCCTGATTCCAATAAAAACATACATTAACGTCATTTGCCGAAGTGATGCAAAGTTGTTTGACTTGTTATGGATATTGGATGGCCATGTAGCATTTCAGTCTGCAGGGCCTTTTTCCATCACCAACTCTGTAGAAAACTTTGCCTTTCCTACTAGGTTGGCCAAAATAACCCTTGCATTTGTCACTTGCCAGCTGGATTACAGTGAGAAGATTGCCATCAGCTCCACGATGGTGTAAAATCCAGCTACTTGTCTCTTTGTGGCTCAGGTCAATACCCGTGCTCTCCCAGCTGCCCCCTCACTCCTACCTCCCATAATACGGTTTTTAACATGTTTGCTGCAATTCAGGATTTCTTTTTCTTCTTCAAAACAGCTAATAGTCACGATTTAAACTCACTAAAAGCCGCTTTCAGTGTATGAATTAACGATACATCTTTGGTTAGATATGGCAGCTATAACATCTGGGAAAAGGTATATGAAAGCTGAAATGGTGTATAAACTATTTTAAAAAATAAATTTACATTATATCAATGATTTCTATTACACCAAGAATGTGGTCTGCAAGTCCAAACATCCTAACCCCCAAAAGATTTATATTACAAAATAAAATAAAAAATAGCATACACTCTTCTTTATAACTGTTTTTTTTCAGCATTTCAGTATTTCATTATTTCAGTATTTCCTGAATCTTTCTTATTACAATGAAATTAGAAATTTAAGTTTGAACTGTCCATGATAGATTAATTTAGTATATGATGATTATAAATATAATATCGAAACTTATCAGCAATACCCAAAATGCTTGCAAAACAATTCCTAGCAGGATATTTCAAAACTTCAATTAATGTGAGGTTCTGTTTGGTATAATAAAAGACTGTTGGGGTTTTTTTTACAAAAATAAATCTCTAAGTGCAGTCTCAGGTGGCTCAAATAATACTTTTTAAATGTATCTTAACATCCAAGAAGCATCTTTTCTGTTTTCAGAAAGAAGCCTTCCTTATCTGCTATAATCCCAAAGCAAACTAAGCACCTCGTACTGAACAGAGGAAGGAATAAAGAGGCTGCCAGATTTTCACGTTATCATTTATACAACTTCAGGATCACAGAACTCTGCTACAATGAATCAAGTACTTTTTCTTCACCTGTTCTAATTAATTCCAAATGTATTCTCTTTTACCGTGTTTTCCCCTTGCTGTAGTCCCAGAAGAGAACTTTTATTGAAAGAGAAAATCATATAAATCACTACAGATGTGATTAATTTCTGTGCCTAGATGGAAAATTGTATTCAGTGTTATACGAATACGCAGAGCCAGAAACCATAGAGTACCATTCTGTTTTTCCACTAGTTTTAGAGGGATTCAAAGATACTAGGGGAAAAAAATGCAGGACTTTTGTATAAATCTGAGAGCAAACGATGGTGTGCAGCAGCGCCGGGGCAGTAAGTATTCAGTTAACCAGAGTTTAGCTTAAGCAAAGCTCAATCAAGCAGTTATGCTGGAGTCCTTTTTTCCTCACAGTGCAGCAGCTGTTCCATAGGTTTGCTCCCCAGTGGTGGCATTCAGTGGTAAGTGCCAGCAGGAGTAATTGTGTTACACTGCAAAGAAATGAAATAGGAGTATTTTTTCTAGCACTGAGACAGAGAGGGTAATGCGTAGCTTCTCAGTAGCAACCGGCACACAAGAATTTGATCCCTGGTGGTATTTATTTTTTTTAATGTGATTTTTTCCATGTGAAATCCTTGAGCTATTATTCTTGAGCTAGTTATCCTTTATTAAATGAGCATGTGAATACTGTAGTATTTCAGGTATATGATAAGGTGTTGACACATACTATCTTTCAAATGGTAATTCACACAGGAATTTAATTTGGAATTTTATTTTTGTTTTAAAATAGTGGTTATTATTATTATTATTATTAATAATAATAATAATAATAATAATAATATGTTAGAGCATGCAGACCAAAATTGCTGGTTAGTGCTTCAAATAAATATCATTTTTTTTAATTTCAGTTTGACGTGCCTCAAAAAGCCCCTGTTTGTTTGGGAAGTCTGAATACTAACACAATACCACAGTGTTAGAGCATAAAAATTCTGAGTCCGTTAGCATCAACATGCCAGCTAACAATGCGGCCGAAGCAGATGTGCAGTAAGGCACAGCTAAGGGAAGCATTAGCAAATGTGATCGCATTCTGGTTACTGTACTAATTTATTTTTATCAAAACATGAACTTAACATTCCATGAATTGCTGTTTCTTACATTTAATAAGGGTATCAGAACGATGATGTTGCATAAGAACTGTAGCATCACACTGACAAGTTCATGATTGACGTATGCCAAAAATACCTAGTTTCAGATATTTCCTATATGATCACTAAACATAGAATCCAGTTAGACAATACCCTTATGCTTCATGCCTTCTAGTCTTCTCTTTCTCCACAACTAAATACATCAGTTACTAGGTGCTAGATTGCATTTGCAGTTACATAGAGTGTAACTGGGTAAGGAAGTATAAGAGCTGGAACTATTCCTTGGTAGAACCAGGAACTACAAAACGTGCAGAGCAAAAGGGACAAACGTTCAAAGAAACTTCAGAGTCCTGTGCCTCCGAAAGAGATTATGGTCCTACTTCGCACCTCCACTGGTAAGAAGCTGCAGGGCAGGAAAAACAGTGGCACGTAATATTCACTTGCAGATAACAGACAATCCTGCCTACCATAAGCCTTGGACAAAGTCTGGACTCCATCAGACATAAATCCTTCGCAGACCTCTGGAACAGGGATGCTGAAATCTACATTGTGATGGTGCTGGTGTGACTAAACAGGTATCCAGAATACTCAACGTATCAGGCATTAGTAATGATGGGATGTACCACAGTAATTTGTTTCATGGTAGCAGCTTGAAGGCTATGTTACAATAAGGAAAGCCGACACAGAACTGCTTATTTTGCTATGGTTCATTTTCTCTGGTCAACAGCACATGAGTTACAGATTTTCCATTAAGCACCTCCCTCACAGTCCTTGTTCCTCTTCTGAAACAATGACCCCTTGGACTGCAGTCATCAGTCTCTCTCTTTTCTTCTTCTTTTTTTTCTTTTTTTTACTGTTTACCAGTCATTTATATTCTGCTAACACCCTCTCTTGAGGCTGTCAAAATTCAGAGAAAATCTCTCATCCATGCCTGTGTCACAGAACTCTCCTCTACTAGCAAATATTAAGGCCTAACCTAACTCTCAGATATGTACACAATGTTTATCAAACCCACTAAAGCAATCTAATTGGAAATTGTTTAACTCTTCGGTGTACATATCCCAAAATATACCACAATGAAAAGGCAAAGAAGGAAATTTGTTTTTCTACAAGGAAAAAGAGATCACAGAACGGAAAGAGTGGTTGATGCAACCCCAGTCTAAACATGGGAAGGTCAGGATTGCATGGCCATGCCTGTGACAGGGCATCCCGGCACACACCATGCTGGCTCCTGCTAATGCTACTTAGACCCCACTGAACAGAACACTGCAACATGGGATTACTGCTCAGACTATCAAATGGTTTGTTCAACCAAGAACAACTTTGTGTGTTCGCAGAAATTAATTAAGATTTTTTTTTTTTTTTTAATTGGTGTAATAAACTGGTATGGATTGTTGTTTGTTCTTACATAGTAAAGCCAAGGCATTTAGAGTGAAGGTACGTCAAGTACAGTATATGAGCTATTTGAATCATAGAATCATAGAGGCATAGAATGGTTTGGGTTGGAAGGGACCTTAAAGATCATCTTGTTCCAACCCCCTGCCACGGGCAGGGACACCTCCCACCAGACCAGGCTGCTCAAAGCCCCATCATCCAGCCTGGCCTTGAACACTTCCAGGGATGGGGCATCCACAGCTTCTCTGGGCAACCTGTTCCAGTGTCTCACCACCCTCACAGTAAAGAATTTCTTCCTGATATCCAATCTAAATCTACCCTCTTTCAGTTTGAAGCTGTTACCCCGTGTCCTATCATTACACTCCCTGATAAAGAGTCCCTCCCCTCCCATTTGAAGCCCATAAAGTCTTTATTTAAACCAGAAAGGGAAATTTTTTATTGTGGTCAACCCCAACAGAACAGCTCATCATCAAGGCTGTAGGTCTCTTTCAGATGTAGTCACACTTGAAGGCTAAGAGAAAGCTGAAGAGCAGTAGCATGGCATGAAGCTTCATTCAAACCTGTTGTCTGTGAGGACGTAACCCAGAGAAACAGACATTATGGAGTAATTTAGGGGAAAAATATTGCACACTTTATTAAACAGCACACTTCTTTTGGTTTATTTTTAAATGTTTTGTTTTGTTTTGTTTTGTTTTTTTAAGATGCAATGGATTTAGTTTTAAAATAATTTCTGTTACAGAAATAATTTATTCATAAAATTAAACATTTGTCAGTAACAATATCTATGTCATTTTGATACCTACTGCATGAAATTATAAAGTATCCTATAGTATCATGGAGTAAGAGAATAAGTAGAGTCGGAAGACCTCTGGAGATCTTCTGGTCCAACTCCCCACGCTCAAAGAGGGGCCAGCCTAAGGGTTGCTCAGGGGCTTGTTCAATGATATTTTAAGTATGTTGACTGATAGAGATTCCATAACCTTCTCTGGGACACCTGTTCCAGTGTCTGAGCCCCCTCAACATGATTTTTTCCTTCCAAATGTCTTATCAGAGTTTCCCTCTCGCAACATGTGTCTGTTTTCTCTTGGCTTACCTTAGTAAGTACCATTATGTATTTCTAAGCAATACATGAAACATTTGAAATTTTCAGGGCTTATAACTAGATATATCGCTACTGAATATTTAACACTTAAGAGAGAAGTACTACACTGAAGTGGTACAAATCAAATGCATATTCATTAGAGCAGATTAGACCCAAAAGGTACAGAGGAGAAGTTCTAAATTATAAAATTTTTGAATTTAGGTTGGAAGGGACCTCTGAAAGTCATCTGATCCAATTGCAGCTCAACGTAGGGCCAAATTCCATGACAGTTTAGGTTGCTGAGGGCATCGTCTACTCAAGGTCTGTGTATCTCCAAAAGTGGAGATTCCACACAAACCACTCTGGGCAACCTGGGCAACATTTTTTTTGACTGAGCAGCCAAAAATCAGACAAGTGCTTCAGATGTGGCCTCAAAAGTGCAGAATACAAAGAAATAGCAAGTCCCTTTGACCTTTAATAAGTTCATTAAGAATTTTGCACTTCTATAGTATCATGATATCATGAGTGACACATATTTTTAACAAATTTGCACGTAACAAGCAACACAATTTTATTTTTATTATTCTACTAGTATTTTACTGTATTTTTTACTTGATGGATTCTTCTCTTGATATATTCACACCATCAATTTTGACTTTCTCAGTCTGATGAGAATAAAATACATGAATACACATGACTGGATAAATCTTTTTTCTAGCTTTATAATCTACACATTGGAATAATGAACAATGTTTGGTTTAGCTTGAAATTATTTAATTATTTACTGCTTTTTGGCCAGAATGTAGATAATTTCAGTTGATTAAATTTATCATATGTGATCATGACATAGTTGAAATTACATACATTGAAAATGGTGATTATAGAGAACCTATAAGAAAATATATTTTATGTGTAAGCAAAAGCATATATAACACTGTACAACAGTATAAACCTGATGTGAATTTTCAAACTCAAGCTCAGATGTAGACAACAGATTCCTCACTGGATCATAACTCTCTTAGCTCTAAGTGACTACATTGAATTAGCAATTTAAAAATAATGCTGCCTGCAAATGTGCTCTTACACATGCTCCTCCATTTAAAGGCACACATTCTAATTAAGTTGCTATTTATAGTATTCAGTTTAATACACCGGAAAACATACTATAGAGCAGGAGGGAATTTACCCTTCCTGCCTTTAAGCATCACTGACATGCCTAGAACGGGGATCTAAGCTTCCTATTCATAGCGCTCGTAAGAGCTCTTCTCCTTTGACTTAAAGTTTGGGGGCTTTTTTCCTCAACTATGCACCTCGCTGAACATTTAGAGACAAAGACCGCACCAAGAAGAACTGGACTAAGACCGAAAAAAACCCCAAAACACCAAACCAAAATGACTCCATGTTTACTCCAGTTTTAAAATACAGTCATGATAACAGAGCTGCTGAGTGTACCTGCATGCTCACTGGTTACTTCATTTGAATGGGAATTCCCAAGAGTAAAATTACTGCACACACAACAGATAAACAAGGATTTAGTGAAGAATTACCCTCATGAAGCTTTTCCTTCACAAACTAAATTTGAGATGACAGTTCTGAAACTTTAACAGCTCTGAAAAATTGAATCTTTTTTATATTTGTACAGGAGTACAATATGAACCTCTGTTATCATTTCAAATTCAGCTATATGGAACCTCCTTCAAAAAGAGAAAGATGGGTCAACATGAAGCACATTTCTGCCTTTCCCTAAAGAAATGCCCAAAAGACTGCTACTTAGGGATGATGCTTGCTTGTGGAATGGCAATGCGTTTCTATTACAAAATGGGCTTACATTTTTATATATATCTGCAAACGTTATCTGAGGAATAGTTATATCCTCGAACCAGGACATGTTACCGTTGATCTTGACCTATTAAAATCCCAAATCAAGAGATGAAATATTTTGCAAACTATTTCGCCAAGCCAGTTCCCACCAAAACATCTACAGTTCAAACCAGAACTATGATCACATCCAGTTAGTTTTTCGTTACAAAGCTGTCTTATTACTCTAAGAAATTTATTTCTATGTCTGCATGATGACTATGAAATTAAAATTATAAATTAAACAATAAAGGATTTTGAATAGATTGCTAATTATTAGTAGATACAATATTTGTGTCAATATAGTGCTAATCAGAAGAGCCAGTTACTGTGACCAAGTTGTCTAGAAGAAAGGAAAGCAGACTGATGGAATGTACCTGGAAATTGGTGTATTACCATGGGTTGCAGCCTTCTCATTTACTAATGGCTGGAATTTAAAATTACCAAAGTCTTTGACAGCATAACATAAGGAGACTCATTTTCATATGCAAATGATAATAACATCCATTTCTATCACTTGTACTACAATTAACCTTTTTTTGCTTGAGCTTTTGTCAGACAAGACTATCCATTTTACTGTGCTTTCTCTTTTGCATACAGCTTTGTCCACAATAGAGACATGATGAAAAACAAATTATTAGAAACTGAGCCATCTACACTTTAAATGTTAACAATTCAAATGTATACAGTTTTATTAATATCTTATCATTGTATCTTTTCAGATTTCTTACTGTATTGTGAAAATGTATCTTGTAGCTTAAAGAGAAAAATCAATGAATGCTGATTATTTTATTAGATTAAGCAAAACATATCAACTACAGCTTTAAATCTTATATAACACATGGTACAGTTCCTTATAATTTATGGAGTATATAAATACTAACTTGCATCCATAGAGAAAATACAGACCACTAAATCTAGGTCTTTTAAATATAAACCGAGGTTAGAAAAAAAGATCATTTTCTTGGAAATAAGACATTTTCTCAGAAAGTGCATAGAGACAATGACATGGGGTTTTCTTCTTTTTTATGCAACACTTACAAAAATATTTTTATGGGTGATCACCTTCTGCAATCAATATTCTACAATCAGAGAGCTGAACAACTGGGTAGTGGTATGATAAAAGAAGCTGCTGAAATCTCTGCTTACAAGGTAGTACTTAAAACAGAGTAGCTATTCTCACAAAAAGTGCTTAGAATTCTGAGAGTTTAATCAACAGGAGCTGAATTCTTTTGAAATGGACTACATTTCAAAACTCTTAGACTGATGTTTATAGAAAAGCGCATAACTTGTAGAAGCCTCAATTTAACAGACCATCTAAACTTCATTGGGATTAAGCTTCAACAACTCCCAATGAAACCAAACAGAATGCAAGTCAAAATGTCTTTCCTTTTCCAATGCTGGTTTTAAAAACTGTTTTTTTCATGCATAAAGCAAATTGTTTTCCTAAAACTTGAGACAATCCTTGCCCATTGACAGCCAAAAAATATTTCCATTTAAAACTGCAGATTTCCACTTAAATCTGCAAAAGTTTGCACATGTAGCCACTGTATTCTGCAGGACAAGAATCCTTTCACTACAAGAACCAGTGATTTCAGTTCCTCTGGAAAGTAAAGTCTTGAATTGGTGCACGGAACAAAAAAGAAAACTTAAGGAACCCTTCCACCTCAGGCACCCAGGCACGAACACAGCTTTCTGTAAGTCACAAGAGTACACAAACTCTCTGTGAGTAAAAAATCCTTCAGCTTCTGCTTTAGCTTCCGTGGAAGCTAGACTTTACTTCAGTGGGTAACTCCTATGAGCTCTGCACGTCTGGGACTTTCATCTTACATTCCGTGTAGCATCCTGTTTGGATGGTTTATCTTTATAAAGCACTACTACTTTATACTGGCCACTACTTAATATAATCTAACTGAAACAGTGATTAAAAAGGGTCATGATATGACAGTCGGATCTATCAGAGCTTCAAATTTGCCTATTACATGAGAGACAAAGAAAACATCAACATTTTTATAGCAGTACTTGCAAATTTCCAATTTTTACCAAGCAGTTATCACTTAGATAAAAGGTCTTGAAAGATATATCCTGTCTGATAAATTCTGAACAAAGTGAAATCATGCTGCAACGTGATGAGAGCTGTGGGACCCAATTCAGACTCAGTTTCTTAGCAGATAATGTCAGGTTGCAGTTGTTTTTTTGTTTTGATATTCATGACAGCTGAAGAGGAGAAGCCAAGAAAAGCAACAGAAAAACACTAATTCTTCAGAATAAGGTGGATTTTTTGTAGCATTCTGAACTTCGAATTAAAATAATGGAATGCGGGGATTTAAAACACAATAATTTTGTTCTTTAATATTGGAATCCTAAATCTGAAGTATTCTGTACTGTGCAGATACCTAGATTAACAGCTGTTCAAACAGAGAGAGAGTGATGAGAGGAACAAAGACAAGGTGGGGAACGCAGCCAACCTAATCCATTTGAATCAGCAGCTCCTAACACTGTAAAAGACAAACCATTAAGCTATTGTCCCTGCTGCAAAACCTGCTGAGGCAATCTATCAGAAAAAACTCTGAAATTCTATGCAAACTAAGCAGGATTACAACTTAAGAGGTATAGGACTTCTTAAAGAGTGCCCAAGTGGGTAAATGTGGGGACCAAACATGACAGTTCTGGGATTGTAGGATATTTATTATGGGAAGGACAAAGGTGGGTAAAGGTGGATGGGAGATGAACAGGAATGGGAAAACAGATAGGTATAAAAGGGCAGGTCGTACACAGAGAGGCTGCTGGTCAGTACACTTTGGCCAACCTTGTGCCCGATCACCAGAGTCTGTCCTATCCTCCTCTTAAACTCTATTTTTAGTTATTTTTGCATGCAAGTGTGCTCTCTATGTGGGGGAAGGGAATCCACTAGCAAACTTCTAGCAGCGCCAGTCAGCAAAAGGATGAGAGGTCTGGGAAGCTGCATGCTGCAGACTGAGGGGTTGGAAACACGGCAGTGGAAAGACCAAAAATCAGCGAGACTTGTGAAGGGTGTTTTCCTTGAGCAGTGAGCCCCCAAAATAGGACAGGGCTATTCGTGCTGTCTGTGGTTATGCAGCTGCCTGTAAAGGTACTGTCTCCTCTCTCCGTTAGCCTGTGTGTGGCTGGCTGTGTCTGCACAGAGTACCCAGGTGTGCCTATTTTGGGATTCATTCTCAGCCTCTGACTCTCAGATTTTATGTGCATATCATCTACGGTTGCATTAAGACTGATTTATAGGCTGGTCCTCAGAGTCCTTTAACTCAGTGAAAACTGAGAATACTTGACTTTCTTGGCTTTCTAAGAGCAGATTTCCTGCCTGTTAGTGAATGAAAATGGAACCTCTTTGCCTAAATGCATTGGGTGTGAAGGAAGAATCCCATGTCTCCTGTTCCCAGGTGGTTTTCTAATAGCTTCAGCATGCTTCCAAGAGTACAAACCTCATATACCTTGGGCGTCCAATCTATCTTTCTGGGGACCTAATTGTTGAAACAGGAATAGTAAGGGTTCCAAAACAGAAACAAAGTCATTCTACCTCAAATAGTAAAAGAGTAGTAAAATAGTAAAAATCTTATACTCAGGGGTGAAATTGGTATTGAAATTAAATATTACTACCCTAGATTTCACTCAGGATTGGAGGGGACAAGAAATAACAGCATCTCAGAGAGATACATACAAGTCTCTTGACAAAATATTAAATATAACTTTTTTTTATATATACTATTAGGAGTAATTTATAGATAAACACACATTTTTAACAAAAACTTTCACAAATTACGCAAATCAAAACTTTCCATATTCAAAACCACTCCCTTGATTAGAACTCTGAAAGTAGTATTTATGATTCTGAGGTCAAACAGTTTTCATTTTCACTGTATGCCATGAGCCTTTTAGCAGCTGTCTGATCAAACAGCAATCCAAAGGAAGAACTCTTTTGACAGATTACTTAAGAGCAGCTCAGTCCAAAAAAATGACATAAATATTTTCATTTAAAATATACGGTCTTGTTGGAATAAGAGGATTTGGGTGGGGTTTTTTTTAAGTGAAATTAAACTCTTTATTTAGTTCTTGTGGAAACAAAAAGTAAGTTCCGATTTGTTGACCTGAAACGTTTTTTCAATGTTGATATTCATCTGACATTTGCCTGGGCTGCTGGTTTGCCTCTTAATAGCTGGAGCTCTGGTTCTCCTCTCTTTCTTTCTCTTCTGCTGGTATTCATAGCCACGAGAAGACACTTATCTACAGACTGAGATGGACTTAAACTCCATTATACACTGATGTATATTATTGCTGAGCCAAATCACGTACCACAAGAGAGGGCAACCACAGAACACATTTAAGATGCCACCATGAGGAAGCTGGGAGTATAAGGACCAAGAATTACAACCAACACAAAGATCCATGATGATTCATAAGCTTCATATCTTAACGTTGATAGCAAATAAATCATTGCAGACAGACAAGCTGAAACATGTTATTGTAAAGTCCAATGTCAGCATTGCTAGTTGAAATTATTCAGAACTCTTCATTTTAGAAGAATGTTCAATACACAGAATTTTTGTTTTAATTTAAAGCAAAAGCTAACATCCAAATACCAGAACTTCCACCTGGGCAGAAATCACATATTTCCATCAGCTCCATCACCACAACATAATACACAGCAAAACATGGCTCTACTGCATTATGTATATACTGATTTATTCACAATTTAAGTAGGCAGATTTCTTTTTTTTTTTATTTTGCTTTTACTGAGTGAATTCAAACCCGAGAAAATGAAACACCTGTTGTTTTTCTGTCCGTTGTTGTGTAATGCTCTCAGAACATCTTTACACTTCTATAAATTTTGCTATAATTATTCTGCCATCTGGGCCTATATTTTGGGTTCCTCCCCATCCCCATTAAATGTTTGTAACAAAGCAGTTGCTTTTATTATTTTCTTCACTGGCAGCAAACATCTTGACAAGGCAGCCTTTAACTAATGACCCAAGCAGAGACTTCCTGCATCCTTAGTAGACACAATCTTTTAGTACAACTTTGCTGTTTCAATGTCTCCTATTTACCTCTTGAAAGTCAAACCTGTCTCGAACACTGAAGGTAGAAGTTAATATCCCAGAGTGAATGAAACAGAGGGAGGTATGAGAAACTATCAAAAAACCATGACGACAGAGTTCATCACATAAAACTAAACCAACCCAAGACATGACCTTTATTGAAATATAAATCTGAAGATAATTTTCAGAGTGATAAGAAAATCTTCATTGAAGCATTTATTGAATTTCTGAATATTAAATTCATAATTAACTATTGATAAATTACATTTATAAAATCAATAATGAAAAGTCACTAAAAAGGAAAGTTAATTAAAAAATAATCAGCTAATCAAAATCTTGGGGTAATATGCACAGACATGAGTTGGAATCACATTTAAGGAAAAGGATGATCCAAATGAAATGCAGAATTAGAAATAATCAACATTTTCTGGTAAAATACATACAGAAATAAAAACAGAGAAACTGTATTTCAGATATGATCTGACTAGAAGATTGAGAAGCAAAATGGACTGATAATGGATTATTAAAAATTGCTTCAAATGCAACTGTATTACATATTTGACACCAAAAAAATAATAGAAAAATATAATAACCAGTACCTGGTCATCTGTCACTACTTTCCATTGTCACTAACAAAAACATTACAGTTAAATATCTACTGTAAAGCTCTGCCTTAATAATCTGTTCCTCTCTTACAGTAAATAGGTGTTTAAAATTGTAAATTATTTCTTCATAATAATTTTACATAAAAATGAGTAATCCAAATGTACAATATTGTCAGCAGTTTGAACAATGAAAAAGGAAGATTACTATCATAGTGATATAATGCAGCACATTTGCCCATAACTGACTGAAGTAATATATGGAAATAAAAATTTTTGAATATGCTTGATTGAAAAATCATTACTGTTAACACTAATTTGATCCGGTTACACCCTGCTACATTATCTCCACTTTGTACGGGAGGTGTATTCCACACAGAAGCTTGAACTCTAATCTCAGGCTTCCATTAAAAAAAATTCACGAGTGAGGAAAATCACATCCAGTTTGGTCACAACCAAATAAAGGTAGAAGTCACAAGCTGCAAGGTACTCTTAAAGATTATGAACACTGCTGACTCAGCCACAAGTGATGTTTTTTCAATAATAATGACTACAATAGTTAGTTAGAAGGGACAAAGTTCAACTCTAGTTATATGACCAACATAACATCTGAACATGCATTATCACTTGTGGCCATATATATTTATGCTTTATTGTTTATAATTTGAGCCTTTTTGTGAAGGAAAGGATAAAGAAAAATTAAGCATTAGCCAAAATAAATGGTTTGCGTAACAAGAATCTTATGAGTAATTTGGAACCATCCATTTGATAGTTTCTTTAGAAAAACTAATGCCTAGAAATCATGTTCCCCTCAAATCTTCCTTCTGAATCTGACAGTCAACACTACTGTTCACAGAAATCTTCTTCATATCCCCCGCAGTTCATCAAAAAGACTAATGACTAACATACAAGATCTAAATCTATTGTGAAATAACTAACAACACTACTGTATTTAAAGTTACTGACTTCAAATTGCCCAGTCCACTGTCTTCACATTTCTCACCTATCTTTAAATTTTCACATGCCTTTTCACACATCTTCTAAAACTTTTTACGACTTGTGTTTGGAAAGGCCTACTGTAGTGCAATTCACATAATATACCACGTCACTGAACACCAGCATACTGAGGTAAAATGACTCTTTAAAATTACCTGTATAGCAAGTGCTCGAGCTACAAGACTTCTAAGATATTGCAAAGGATCTTCTGGACCTTCCCACTTGCTTTGCCATGTGAGGGGACACTGAAATAAAAATGTATTTACTGAAAGTATCCATTTCAAAAACATCATCATTACACTTTAAGCTAGCAATCTGAATGAAATTAAATAATTCAGAGATCAAATATATTCACAAATTAAAAAGGCAATACAAGTAATATAATAATCAAAGCATACAACCACTAATAGGAAGCTCATATTCCTGCAAATTCTTTATGTGGCCCACAGAGATACAGTGCTGGTGGAGAACTTACAAGAGCCTCTGCTACTCCATAAGGAAACTACTCAATTAGGGCTACCAAGATGATTAGGGGACTGCAACATCTCTCCTATGAAGAAAGGCTGAGGGACATGGGTCTTTTCAGTCTGGAAAAGAGAAGACTGAGGGGGGATCTTATCAATGCCTATAAATACTTAAAGGGTGGGTGTCAGGAGATGGGGCCAGGCTCTTTTCAGTGATGCCCAGTGACAGGACAAGAGGTAACGGGCACAAACTTGAACACAGGAAGTTCCATGTCAACATGAGGAGGAACTTCTTTACTGTGAGGGTGGCAGAGCACTGGAACAGGCTGCCCAGAGAGGTGGTGGAGTCTCCATCTCTGGAGACATTCAAAACCTGCCTGAACGCGTTCCTGTGCAACCTGCTCTGGGTGACCCTGCTCTGGCAGGGGGTTGGACTAGACAATCTCCAGAGGTCCCTTTCAACCTCTACCATTCTGTGATTCTGTGAAACACCAGTAGTTTCCACAAACACTTCAAAAAGGCCTAAGTCCATTCTTTCTCTGAAAGCCACAATGCCATCTTTCAGCTGCAGCCACAGGTTCCCACTCCTTTGCTGCTGCCTCCTCAGACTTGAGCGTGCAGTTGTGTGGCTCTGTGGCGAAGTGAATCTGGTACAATTCCTCCGCATGATTATTTTCTCATCATCTTAAAGTGTTTGCAGAACACCTGAGAATAAAATCCTGCAAGACATCTCCATACGAATTTCTCATTGGTTTCAAAAAGAAAGGTTTAAAAGATCCTGTTAGATTTCCTCCTTATAAAATAAGGATAAAAACATTAATTGTAGCTACTCTACAGGAATCTGTAAAGCACACCGAAATTGACTCTGCAAGATTCTCCTACTTAAGTGAAAGAGAATTGATGTAAATCATTACCTGGGGAATATTGCACAATGCTGAAGACGCTGAGCAGAATATAGAGTTTATACTGTTTAACATTTATAGCTGCATTTTCAAGGAGGTTCACAATCTAATAGCATGTCCTGAACAGATTTTCAAAATCTGAGCACAGAAGTTCATAAGAAAAAGTATGTTTCAAAGTAAATACTCCATGTGTACCTTTTATAGATAAAAACCAGAAACTACCTGGATCCGTGGACACTAATTAATAATCAATTTAATAAACTGGAGTACATACAAGACAATTAATAAAGCACAGATAAATGCATGTTTTTTTGCATAATTATGACTTTTTGAAAATTTTTTGTATTTGAAACTATTATCCTTGCATTTTTGCAGACTTGTTTGCTAGATATGCATTTGCTAATCTATCATTTAGGAGGTATTCGCCTAATGTTGCTAATATGTTATTCTAAATTACTATAAGTCTAAAGTAACAGCTTAGCTAATTGTAACTATGGAAGCATATTTCAGACGTACGCTAATATATCAATTTTGCACAAATAGGACACATTGCTGAAACCATCAGAAGTCATACATTTATTGAGTTTCACATTTCTGTTGGTAATCTAGCAGCTTCTTCAGCTGCTAGAATGTTAAAAGAACTACTACAACCTTGGTGCTTTCAAAATACAACTTTTTAAAAAGAGTCCTTTATTACGTAACGTGTGACCACACTAAACTAAACAAGAAGGGTGTACAGAAAATACATGAAACAAATGACTTCAAGATGATAAATACGGCGAGGTTTAGCTGCCATGCCAAGAGTGTAGCATTAACCTCTGGAGAGCTGCTGAAAAGATTGCCTTATGGTCACAATGCAATAAAGTGATCTGTGTCAAGGTAAGTGGGTAAGTAAGCAGACAAAATGCCAGAAACACTTTGTTCAATACATCAGGAAGCACCAAATTGATGTTTGTGAGAGATAAAAATGCATAGAATCTTTAAGTACATTTTTGTAACAGTGATCAGCTTCATAGTTCCGGCTGCTTCCAATTTGAGTGTGACTTAAGCACACAAGCAAACCATACTCTCTTGCTCAGGAACAAGAAATATAAGTGTAAATAGTAAAAAATGGCCATTACATGTATCATTTGAATTCACTATGACTCGTACTTAGCACCAATTTCTACCACACAGTCAAAACGTGTTTAAAAAGGCAATAGGATTGCTAACACGAAAATGTTAATTTATGCTAATTCTACTGCAATTTTGCTAACAAATGCTGTCTTGTGAATCTGAAAAGACAAAGAATTTAATTATTGTTTTAATTAGAAATTTGATAGATCAATAAATGGATAACAATCTTTTTAACAGTACTTGTTCCTCACATGAAGATAAACAAGATGTTAATAGGAGATATCGTTCATTGTGGGGCCAATCAATACCTCCGCACACACATCAACACAATTTATCAATTGTTGCAGGTGAAACAAAACCAGAGTTTCACGTCAATGTCTGAGTATGTTTGGAATCCAATTATCTAGCTATTAATAGCAGAGCATGTAAATTTGCAGTCACTAATTGTATCGGTTTATAAACATGCCCAGTTTTCTGCCCGAAAACGTGGAGAAAGTACATGTACAAAATTTGGTTGCTTTTCTCATATACAAGAATATAGAGTGAGATGATAGGTTGATATGATAAGCACAGGCAATAATCCATGCCAAATAAATGCAGGAGCAAATTGTGATTACAACTGCAGGAACAATTAAATTTTAAGAAACTGTAGAAAGGAAGGAAAAGGACAGATTTACATGTTCTACTGGCTAATATATTTGACTTATCTAGCATGATTTGGTATTTGAAATGGAAATAGTATTCCACAACAACTAATCTTACCGGATTTGTCCTTAAAAGAAAGCTTGATGAAAGTACAATATACTCAGAACCTTCTGCAAGTACTTAAAGCAACATTTTTCTGGGTTTTCACTCCAGAAAAAACATGGTTTTGATTTAGAGTCAATATCAATAAAAGAACTCCATTTTAGAGTCTCTATCAATAAAAGAACTTAGAACAAATGGTGACATGAAAATACGTATCAGAATTTTATTCAGTTTCCTTGGGTTTTTTTCATTTCTTATAATGTATATTCATGATAAAATGACTTACCTTCTGATTTAGCAGAGCGCTTGCTAGTCTTTGTACTTCAGAACTCAGTAATGAGGTACCTCTGATGACTTTACTTAAAGAAGCAAGTGACTGATGGACACTTTGCACAAGGCGAATGGCATTGAATTGTTCCAGAGTAATGAACGATAAGATTGGAGATCCTTGTTGCTCCACAGGAGGAGACACCTTCTGATGAATCAGGTTAGAATTCTAAGAAAAAACACATGATGTCCAGTTAATAAACTCAGGGAAACTATTATTTTACACAACATATTATTTGTTTAATTTTTAATATTTCATATGACCTTGTTAGCTTTGAAGTAATTCAGATATCTCCCCTTTCCTGACACTGGATTAAAACTATAATGATACTTTCAGTACTGTCCATGAAATGTTCAATAAAGGCACCACACTTCTGAGACAAATCTGTTTACCCAATTACTTCAAAAGTACTGGAATTTATGAAAAATCTTCACTTAGATGAATCACTGTGTTAATGTGTCAATACAAAAAGCAGTAGTGTACTCAGCATAACAAGATTGTATTGGGTACTATAAACCAGCTGCCAGATATAGCTCTTGCTTCGATAAGACTAGTTCAACCTGGAAGTAAATTAAATACAAATAAATAATAAACACAAAATAAATATAATATTATGTGTATATCCAGAGTAACTCAGACTCTGAGAGGTACTGCTGCTGTCACACTGACATTTTTATTACTTACTTCCATTCCATTGCAGCCACTGAAAAGCCAAATTTATTCAGTAATTTCAAGAGATGGTGTAATTTTGCAAACCTTAATTCATATGCAACTTATTACATAAGTATGTTTTAGCATGTGTTCTGAAACTGCCAACCTGTCATATGACAAGATGGTGCACTGAATTTGTTATGGAATTTAAACCTTTATTGGCAAATTCTACAAGGCACAAAGGCAAAAAGAAAACCCTAGCCTTTGGGAAAAAATATTTTGCTATTTCAATTTCTAGAAATTTATTAAACGTTAAATCAGATTTTACTTTTTCTGAAGTATCTCTTCTTAAAATAACAAATAGTTTTTATTTTTTTTCAGATTAAATGAACTTCTGAACTGTCTCATGGCATCATACTTTCCAGAACACACAGGATGTCTGCCTCCATAATCATTCCCAGACGCTATAAATTTGTCAGAACTCTCACATGTTTTTCATTTCAAGTTCATACTGCACTCAACTACCAAGCAAAAATATAAGAAAAGATAAGTGAAAGTAAGTTAATTAGTGTTCAAAGAGTAAGAAACATACAGTATTTTGAAATGTTATGTTTTGTAATTTGTCTTTGCATGCATCCTGAAATCACAGTAACACAGTTTAGCTTCCATTGTTCTGAGACCGTTGTTTGTTGAGTATATATATATAAACTGTAATGTAAAACTAGCACAAGCTAGTTTTTAATTTCTTATTGGAGTATTTAATGGCACGAAAAAGGAAGAACAAAGACACTGTGACTTGCAGGCTTTGCTCAGACTTTCACATACACTGTCTTAATTCACAAAAAACTTACTGAAAGAGAAGGCCTCTAAGTTCTTCAATACTGGCCTTTACATGTCTCCTATGAATTGCATGTTCATTTCATCACTCTTTTTAATGCTTTCTCCTGAGAATTTGTTAAAACAACCTTAAAATCCATTATGTATATAACTCATATCAGCTTTAAAAATATCCTTATGATCTGCTTGGGAATTAAGATGAAGAACTGCTGAAGTACTGACTGGTATTCCTAATCATAAGAAACTGAAGATACCTTCTAATCTTCAACATTAAATACTATATTATGCTACCAATATTAAATTAGGTGTATTTTGAGACTTTGATCATATTCCCTCTTTCACTTCTGTACTTGTTACTATCTCAGTACAATATAAGACTTCATGTAGTTGCACTTAAGGAGGTCCAGAGCTCTCCTGCATTACCCTCCCAAGCTCAAGCTTTTTCAAACTGCAGTATGTTCAGAAACTGCCCCCTCAGAAATGTAACAAATATAATGAAAATAAACTCATATACCTCCACTAACTAGTGCTGCGTTTGATTCAAAATTCAGTTTTGGTGGTGGGTTTTAGAAATCTCCACTGGCCTTTTGATGTACCCATTCTGCCTCCTCCTCCAAGTTTCTCTGCCTATTCTTTTAGATATTAGCCCCACGGTTTATTACACAACTCTTTCATTGTTGAAAATACAAGAATGACTCTGTATTTCTGCTTCACTGATTTTCCCTGGTGAAAAAAACACTGTTCTTTTGTAAAGCTGAGGTTCCTAATGTTTTAGGTAAAAAAGCAACAACCCATTAATTTTCAAAACTACTTTTGCAATTGTTTTGCAGCATTATGCAACTTGGTGAAAATTAGTTAGCCTTCAATTTACAAACACAACAAAAGATAAGGCAGAACACGTCATGACAACTTACGATTGAGTAAAAAAAATTTTGAAGCAGTTGTTTCCAAATTTTTATTATGGGGCGGCCTTATAACTTTCATAAAGGTACTAAAGAGTTTCCCTGAAATAAGGCAGAAAATACATTCACCTTGCAACAAAAATATAGCACTGATTTCTTTCTCTCTCTACTCATGAGAAATAGACATTTGGACATGACGAAACACTTCTGCAGCCCCATTGCACCCTGATATTTTTTTGGTTTTCTGAAAACTGTTATATGATGGGCAACGCCTGAATTCCATTGGACAGTGATTTCCAACCGATCCAGTTATGTGACAATGAAGTGCTTATACACATCCTGATCTGTCATGTCAGATGGCTATGTGGGAAGAGGACGGGCACCAGGATGCAGTCTGATTGAATTATTCTGGTGGCCCAGACCTGGCCAACAGGTTGTAGTGGGCCATCCTTCCACATTAAGGAACATTTTTTTTAAATTTGTGTAACATTTGTTTGGTCAGTTATTCAGTGATAGCTTCACTTTTTCAAGTAAACAGTCTTTTGTGCAAACTTATACTGAGCATTTGAGTATGAATATAATCTGAGTATTAATAGTAAGAATATTATACACTATATATAATATGAATATTATATAAGCGTATGAGTATTATATAATAAGAATAATAAACTCCCCAGCTCAAAGATTTCAGAATGTCTGAATAATTGGTAGTATCATTTAACAGGGCTTTGCAAAATGTATGCCAGCGAGAGGAAAAAGGAGCCAATTTCAAGAGATATTTCTGAAAATGCAACATATAGGTCCTCATTACTGTATTAACATACAAGAATTATTTCCTGTTTCAAAATGTCTAAAATGAAAAGCCTAAAATTTCCAATACATATCTGCCATTTTTGCTGTTGGGCCACAAAGACTGTGACAGCTCTGAAAACTGACCACAGACGACTATTCAAAGAATCACAAAACAGTTGAGGTTGGAAGGAAGCTCTGGAGATGGTCTAGTCCAACTCTCTGCTCAAACCTACAGCAGGTTGCCCAGAACTGTATCCAGTCAGGTTTTCAATATCTCCAAAGACAGAGACTCCACAAACTCTCTGGGCAACCTGTTCCAGTGTTTGACCTCACAGTAAATAGTTTTGTCTTATGTTAAAATGGTGTTTCCTGTATGTCAGTTTGTGCCCATGGCCTCTTGTCCTGTCACAGGACACCACTGAGAAGCGTCTGTCTCCGTCTCCTTTGCTCCTTCCCATCAGCCAATACACACTAAATAATAAGATTCCCCCCAAGCCTTGTCTTCCCCAGACTGAATATTCCCAGTTCTCTCAGTCTCTCCTTGTATGACAGACGCTCTTGTCCCCTAATCACCTCAATGACCCTTGGAAATCATTTCCAGGACTATTTGCTCAATCACCTTCCCAGGTGAGGCTAACTGACCTATCGTCCTCTGGATCCTCCGTTTTGCGCTTCTTAAAGAAAGGGGTGATATTTGCTTTCTTCTGGTCCTCAGCAATCTCGCCCGATCACACTGATCTTTCAAAGATAATTGAGAGCTGCCTCACAATGGCACCAGCCAGCTCCCTCAGCACTCACGGGTGCATCCCATGCAGCCTGTGGATTTGTTTACGTTCAGTTTATTTAAACACTCCCCAACCTGATTCTCTTCTCCCAAGGGTAAGTATTCCTTGCTCTGTACTTTGCCACTGCAATCTGGGGTTGGCGAAGGCCAGACTTACCAGTAAACAGGGGCAATAAACGCATTTAATACTTCAGCCGTCCTCTGTGGCCAAGTCCTTATTTCCATTCAGTAGTGCACCTACACTTTTCCTGATCTTCATTTTGTTGCTGACCTACTTGTATAAACCCTTTTTGCTGCCAATGTACTTGTAGAAACCCCTTTTGTTGCCATTGTGATGGGTTAACAGCACCACACCCGCTGCTAAGTTACAGGCTGGAAAGTTAACGCCATGCCAGCCACACATGGTTGTGGTGGGTTGACCTTGCCCGGCTGTCAGCTACCCACCAAGCCACTCTATCAATCCCCTCCTCGGCAGGACAGGGGGAGAAAATAAGATGAAAAATGTTGTTTGTCAAGACAAAAGCAGTTTAATGGAAAAAAAAAAAAAAAGCCAAAGACTGCATGAGGAAGCAAAGCAAAACCAAAGGAGATTTATTTTCTACTTCTTATCAGCAGGCAATGCCCAGCCACTTCCTGGGAAGCAGGGCCTCTGTGCATAGTTGTTGCTTCAGAAGACAAGCGCCTTAATAACAAATGCCCTCCCTGCCCCCCCCCCCCAGCCTTTCTCTTAGCTTTTATCACTGAGCAAGATGTCACATGGTATGAAATAGCCCTCAGTCAGTTTGCGTCAGCTGTCCCAGCTATGTCCCCTCCCAACCTCTTGCCCACCCCCAGCCTACCAGCTTTTTTGTGGGGTGGGAGGTGGTAGAGAAAGCCTTGATGCTGTGCGAGCACTGCTCAGTAACAGCCAAAATACCCATGGTCTTATCAGCACAGTTCTAGCCACAAGTGCAAAGTACAGCACTAAATCCACTGCTATGAGGAAAGTTAACTCCATCCCAGCCAGACCCAGTACACCAGTACAACTCTTCACATCCCTCACCAGCTTCAACTCCAGATATGCTCTGGCTTCCCTAACCCCATCCCTGCACAAGCTACCAGCTTTTGCCATCCTGCAAGTCTTTACTTCCTATCCCAATAGATGCAGACTCCACCTGTACCTCCTTTAGGAAAGTCGGAGGCTTAGCTCTTCAAGCTGCAGAGTCTCAGAAAAGATCTGGCTAATTTATTTCTGATGCTGTTAAGTCCACTGACCTCCTCCTCTCACAGCTCCTTAATTTCATGATGCAGATCCTCAACAAGCACACATCTCCTGCAGGTTAGAAGACCACCTCCTGCTGCCCCAGCCTAAGGAACAGACATAAGGCACTTCCTATAACTCAAGAGCTGCAGAGCTCCATCCTCCTTCTGAAGCTCTGTCTGAGTGAGTTCTCATCTTAGAGAGTCCATTGCTCCAACAGCAGCTGGGGACCGTGCCCTGTGGCACGTCACTATGGTTGCTGAGAAGGTGTATCCTCCACTGAGCAAAGTTGCTGGTTTTCTGCAAGCTCTTCTGCACAAACTGCTGTGCCAACATTTGCTGCCTCTGTTAGCTGCACTCAATACTATTGATTGAGAGATTAAAATTTGCACTCATGAAAAAATATAAGTATTATTTTACACACTTCAATGTAGTATAATTCTTCAGTGGGCACGTCACTAAGAAGTTAAATTGTCCATTTACAGATTTGTGAAATGTTGTCCAATATTAGGTAAAATTTTTGTTTTATCACTGATTACTGAAATTCATTTACTACATAGATTCCATAGACATTCTGTCAATTTACCTGTATTAGATACTGTAAATTATTTGGACTGATGTTTGTATGATGAAACACTGATGTTTAGTCCAGAGAAATACACAGTCAAATGCTATTATTTTATCTAAACTTGAACACTAGATTACAAAACACAAAAGTGATCACCATACAGTATTGAGAGTGTACAGACAAAAATATGCCCACACTTAAAGATTATGATCAATTACTCCCATATAAATTCTACAGGACAAACCCCTGTCAAGTGGTAAATTTTGTATGCTTCAGAAGCATCCGCACTTAGATGTACAATAACTATTTTCAAGGTATTTGTAAGATAATCCTTTTTGAGTTAATCCTTCATTTACATACTCAGCACTGGAATAAAAATGTTTAAAAACCTACTTCATCTTTGTCTACATATTAACAAGCTTCTGAGATTTTTTTTGCCTCTGGAATAAAAAGTAGCTGATTTTAAAAACAGCTTTGAGTTTATAAATAGATTAGCTAGATCCAATTCAGATTTATACTGGGCACTTCCTGAGTTTCAGTAGTTTGAAACAGATATTCGACCATTATTTCCAACTGCCCTGAGTGATAAGTACATTTCACAGGTAGAAGACTACTATTTGCTTCTGGTAAATAAAATGGAAGGTATTGCCAGCGTCTATCCCATCTGCCACTACTTTACTACTGTCTGCATCCAATAGCTAAAAGAAGATAGTAGTAATAACAACAACAACCACCTCACGGAGTTCAACAAGGCCAAATGCAGGGTCCTGCACCTGGGTCAGGGCAATCCCCGGTATCAATACAGGTTGGGGGATGAAGAGATTGAGAGCAGCCCTGCTGAGAAGGACTTGGGGGTGCTGGTGGATGAAAAGCTGGACGTGAGCCAGCAATGTGCACTGGCCGCCCAGAAAGCCAACAGTACCCTGGGCTGCATCAAAAGCAGCGTGGCCAACAGGTCGAGGGAGGTGATTCTGCCCCTCTACTCTGCTCTGGTGAGACCCCACCTGGAGTACTGTATCCCAGATGGTCCAGAGAAGGGTCATGAAAATGATGAGAGGGCTGGAGCACCTCTCCTCTGAGGACAGGCTGAGAGAGTTGCGGTTGTTCAGCCTGGAGGAGAGAAGGCTCCGGGGAGACCTTGTTATGGCCTTCCAATATGTGAAGAGGGCTTATAAGAGAGACGGAAAAAGACTTTTTACCAGGGCCTGTGCTGACAGGAGAAGGGGCAATGGTTTTAAACTGAAAGAGGGTAAATTTAGACTGGATATAAGAAAGACATTTTTTACGATGAGGGTGGTGAGACACTTGAACAGGTTGACCAGGGAAGTTGTGGATGCCCCATCTCTGGAATTGTTTAAGGTCAGGTTGGACTGGGCTTTGAGCAACCGAATCTAATGAAAGATGTCCCTGCCCGTGGCAGGGGGGTTGGACTAGATATCTTTAAAGGTCCCTTCCAACCCAAACTATTCTATGACTTTATGATTCTATAATAAAGAGTATGCAGCTAAATGTAAATGCTTCCAAAACTGAGGGGAAACCAACTTTATACAGACTTCAGAAATAGATACTTTTTGTGATTTTACTTCTTCATACCTGGGAAATCATTTTATCATATTCTGTGCCCATTCATGCATAAATAAAATAATGTAGGTTTGTTAACTTAAGCAGCAATTCAACTATTTTCTTCTTTTTAATTCCCACGACTTAATTTAAAACTTCTGAAAACAAACATGATGCCTTCATTGAGCTATCAATAACGAATTAGAATGTAGAAGTATATGTAATGTACGTGGGATTTTTAAAGATGCCTACACTTTTTCAAAGTTTAAAGCAAGTATTTGTTGAACAGACTATGAAAACTAATTTTTATAAAGGACATTATTATTTAAATTTTTTGAAACATGCAAGCAAATGTCCCCCCAAAAAACCCTACACAACGTCAGAGGTCATTCTATGCTAAAGGGGATCTTCAAAAGATAAAGAAATTAATCTGCTAACAACATAAAAATGTTAGAAAATAAAAAAAAAATTCAAGATTACATAGGAGTCTTTTTTTTTAGATATTATGAGCAGTAAAAATGTAGGTCAAACAGATGCATATGGTGATTCTACAAATATTGGGAAAGGAGCAGGAGAGAACACATAAAAATTGCATAATTCATTTTCCTGTATTTAAAATTAAGCCAAAGAACAGATAGGCACCACAAGCTTGACTCAGGCAGGTATTTAGTGACATTTGAGATGTCTCATTCTGCCTCTAGATGCTACTCCAGCAGATCACAGGTCTCATGCGGATTCTGTGTAATATCTGCAAGGCCATGAATATTTTATGGTTTCTTAAATAGTGCTACAAGCCTAATTTTTAGGAAATCAAATCGAGCCCTTATGACAGCATCGATCAAAGACAGCATTTTACATCTCTAAAGAAAGTTTTCAGATAGAGTTTTGTAAAAAATGGCTATTTTCAAACCAACAAATTAAAAAATCAGGAAGAAACTGGCCACTCAGTTCTCTGAATCAGAGAAGCTACAGGGTGACTCACAGGAGGAAACTGAAGAACGGCAGCAGGGTCAGTGGCAAGGGATTATAGCCAGAGATTACCCAGACATTCTAAATCAGTCAGGCTGATGCTAATCCTTAGTGAACAGTTTGCTTCTGTAGCTAAACCAGAGGCCTCCTGCATCCATAGAAGTACTGCACACTAAGCACAATATTTATTAATATTAGCTTTTTTTGAACTCAAACATAATACAATGAGCATAACAAACAATGTATAAAATTTTTGTACCCAATGCTCCTGTAAAAATAAAATTGTTCTTGCTAAGAACAGGCCACACTAACTAGGTCTTACGCTAACTGTGCAAAGCCCCAGTAGTGGCCTTCTAGACTTTTTATCAACTTGTTAAGAGAGCTTGCTCTTTGAAGTGGAATTCAGTACCAGGTGTCTTCTCTTATGATGTGAAGTTGAAACATGGGACAATAGCCAATGTCTTGGAAGTATGGGCACAGGCTGAAAAGAGAGGCCTGAGAATTATGAACAAGCCAATGGCAACCTGCTGGTCATTGAGGAACGGAGACATTAAGAACTAACTAGATTGCTTTTGCTTTACGACAAGAAGAGGCAATTAAGCAGGAAAGCAAAACAGTCAAGTTACACAATAAGGTACCTGCTACAGCCTGAAAAATAACCCCACCTAAGCATCACCCAGCCTGTAGTTCAGGAAACAGAGGTAAAGGGCTGAAAACTCATATGAAAGGACATCTCAGATTTGAGGGCAACAGTAGGAGAGAATAAGTGCTTTGAATTTGCAATAGTAATGATTTATAAAGATAAAGAACTAGCCATCAGCAATGTGTGCTGTTAATGAGTATTAATGTAATGCAGTTTTGTTTTACTGTTTAAAACTGGCCTCATTTATCAGTCTTCCAAACACTACAAAATCTTATTTTCTGATTGTATATGTATACACATATGCAACAGTTTCATCTGAGCTCTTGTAAGGAAGGTTTGCAGGCCTAAGGGTATATTTAACTCAGTAAGATATAATGGAAGGTGTCACACTGAAATAATACTGCTTTTTCTTACAGGATCACAGACCTGGTTAATAGCAGTCCATGTTCAGAGGCCACAGATTTCAACATGAAGTTATCTAGTACCAAAAGATTATTTTGACAAAAACATGACATATCACACACTTAGCATGGATTAAATGAGAATTTAATCAGAGATTTCAAAATGTAATGGCAAATCCTAATGTGCACCTCATGTTACTTCTTCGTATGTGGTTATTTGAGTAAGTGAAAGATTTTTTTCATTCCAATGTTGTTGCGTACAAGACATGTTTTTGGGCCACAGTCTGTGATCTATTCCTTATTGCTAAGGAGAAAAATGTCTAGGAGGCACCTAGTATGACGTGAGAGGGATCCTTCCCAAGTACGCATAGTATCTGCATTTCAAAGAGAATTCGCACACATTACGGCTAAACGGATACCCACAATAAGAATTCAATGATTGGGAATCAAGCTTTACTATCTGTGTAAAAAATAACCCTCCAAACCAAACCCAAACAACAAAGGAACAAAAAGGAAGTGATATTGGATATTGCAAGCATTCTAGCAAGGAATTTAATGAACCTCAATTTAAAGCTAGTACCATATTTCAATATTATGCAGGGAAAAAATTAATATTTAAAATCATTAAACATTGCCTTGTGAATATTAGAGAAATGAAGAGACTAAATTCAAATCTAAAATATATTAGTGTTCTTGGAAACACACACAAGCTTTTAATCTCATCTATGAGTGTGGTCTCACCTCCAAATGGAGAAAAAAGTGATAGTCTGTTATCCCACATACAGACTTCATAGCTAATTACATACATGTAATATTGCACTTTGCAACTCAAATACATTTCATTTACTTTTTCACCTCTTATATTTTAGTATTCAAGATAATTCCTTAGACCTTAATTTTATGTAGTTACCGGGAAAAAAAAAGAAGCTGTCTTTTCATATTAGCTGCTTTCCTACCTGATTAAGTTTCTTCCACAGGTTGAGAACAGGAGAGAGTTCAGTAGACCATATTTCTCTGTCAAATTTGCAGCCGGCAGTTACTGACCTGCTCAGGATCCGAAGCTGTGAAATTACCTGAGTGATGAGAATACAAACGCAAATGTAGAAGAAGGATAAACAAACTTCTTTTAGTACAAAAATGCGATATAATAGCAAATACTCTCCAATTTATCTGTGGACTATACTTTTCTGCATACTTAATTACTAATGATGATCTATTCAAAACACAAACAATACCCATATCCAAATATAGAACATACTTGAGCCTCATTCATATTAAACCCAAAGCAAACAAACAAAAAATCCATATTTTTCTTATCAGTCATTGTCTTTGTTCAACTATAATTTAAAAACTAATGAGGTGTATAATTAATTAAAAAGCCTACGAAATCTACAGACAAAACTCAAGCTCTGCCTTTAACTAGGCTCCATCTGTAATTAAAAAAGGAGAAACAAAAAACCATAATATGTTACCAAATACATATAGTACCTACCAGGCATCAAAACTCCAAGACAATTATAATCAATTCATCCCAATCTCCCATGGATCTCTTACTTAGATATTCAAATTATTTAAATGCATATATATTATACAAAGGAACCAAGGAATTAAAAGAATAACTACAAAACTTCAGAAAGAAGGGTAGCTCCCAGTTCATTAGGTCCAACTGCTTTCTATTGTTAGCAACCCTGATAACTCCACACACAAACTGATCAAATACATGTATACATTTATAAAGAAAGAATACTGAAATTGAAATTCTTCAGTGACGTTGCAGTCTGTCCTGCGTATAAAACCCCTGGTATTTTCGCTAAATTTTAGTTACTTTTCACAGTGCATTTTTTGCAAGACTTCTTAAGAGAACAACCTACAAATTCTCTCC
Organism: Fratercula arctica; assembly: GCA_947846985.1. Classification (NCBI taxonomy): domain Eukaryota; kingdom Metazoa; phylum Chordata; class Aves; order Charadriiformes; family Alcidae; genus Fratercula; species Fratercula arctica. The sequence continues at coordinate 15,992,849 of CANTUZ010000001.1, read as the reverse complement.
TCTTTTGTTTGTCTTCAAAGAATTAAACTTGATAATAAAAAAAATTATTAATCATTCATAAGGACTGGATTATTTAATTGTTAGACAGAATGAGGCAGGAAGTCAAGTTGTGTCTACTGGGTTTTGACTTATTTTCTGTTCTTGAAAGACATGCAATGATGTAGTGTTTTCTTTTCTTCTGTTTTTAATTTTCTTTTGCTGGAGCAAAGAGCAGCTTCTTATTTATCTGCTTTGATAGGGACTATGAAGCACTGCAAGATCATAGTACGCTGAACAATTATTTTAACTTCTATAACATTTGCTATAATTTTATTCTTATATTAAATGTCTTACAAAACATAAAATAAAAAATACATATACATAAACATATAAAATCCATCTGTATAACATGTAAACCTATATTTAGAAAAACAAGCTTAAAAATACTTTTAATTAAGCTAAAATAGTATTCTTTTTCATGAAAAGCTCTTATTAATGTTAATTCTGAAAAAAAAATCTTTTTTTATTTCCTCAGAAATGACAATATAATCTGGTCTCCTATAGAATTATGCATGCTCTGTGGTTCCAGATCTCAGAAATGGTGAAAAGAATTTTTATTTCACCATTATATTTAAGGAATTAAAAGCAAAATTAATTGCAAGTCCTAAAAAACATTATTAGTTGATGAAAGTCATAGTCTATTATAATAAAGTACTTTAGTCATGACCCTGCAACTTGGTTTGCCAAGAGGAACTGCATGCATACCTAATGAATATCTGGATGAAGCATCTTATAGTACTAAAACCTTACTTTTGTCTCATCTGAAGTAAACTGCCAGAAAGGAAGGCAAGGAGAAGTTGCGGTCAAGGCAAAGGAGTAGCTGGAGTGAACAGAGCTTTGCTGAGGAACAGGCTACGAGCCAGCTTACAGGCAGAGATCGGAGGACAAACCAACACAGGTGGTGCTTTAGTAGGTGCATGCTACAGACTCCTTGATCGAGAAAGTAGAGGAAGCCTTCTGACAGCTTGAAGAAGCCCAGCAATCACAGGCCTTCATACTCAGGGGAGACTTCAACCAACTCAGTATCTGCTGTGAGGGCAATATGACAGCGTGCAAGAAATGCAGATTTCTAGAATTCATTGAAAACAATTTCTTTAGAGCCCATAGGGGAGATGCTCTGCTGAATCTGTTGCTAATAAACAATGGTAGAAACTGGTAGAAGATGTGAAGGTCAAGGGTAGCCTTGGCTGCACCATGAGATTGTGGAGTTTAAAATCCTAAGAGAAGAGAGCAAGGCAAGTAGTAGAATAACAACTCTGGACCTCAGAAGAGCAGATTTTAGCTCAGTCAGGGATCTTCTTGGCAGTATCCAATGGGCAACTGCCCTGGAGGGCAAAGGGGATTGGGAGGGTTGGTTAATCTTCAAGAACAAATTCTTCAAAACACAAGAACAAATTCTTCAAAACACAAGAACAATCCTTTCTGATGTGCAGGAAGCAAGCATGATAGCCAAGTCAAAAAGCAAGCATGGCAGAAGATCGATATGGATGAAGAGGAAGCTAGTGATCTCAAATGTAAAAAGATAATCCACAGAAGTTGGGAGCAGGGATATCGAAATATTGCTCAATTGTGTCAGGATGGAGGGAGGAAAGCCAAATCTCAGCTGGGTTTGAAACCAGCAATGGGTGTGGATGCCTACAAGAAGGGCTTCTGCAAGTATTCTGGTAGCTAAAGGGAGGAAAAGAAAATAGGAGCCACCGCTCAGTTAAGCTTCTGTTATGGAAAATACCACTTTATCCTCTTACTCTCATAACTTAATTTTAAACTTCAATAATTCTTTGTGTGCTCCAGCGATTGTGTACAGCAGAAAAGATTCTTGTTTAATTTAGCAAAAAATTATTTTCTCTGATTAATGTTTTGATCATTGTATCTTTATCATTCCTGTTATTCTTTCTCCTTTTCACTCTTCACACATGCAAATGTTCTGACAAGCAATACAGATAATAAACACATTTGTGCCTTCTAGATACCATTCTTTTAGCTATAGTCTGTCTCTTAAAATTTGTTTTTGGATAGTTGCCTGCCATCATTTGCAAAGAAATAAAACATTTATATCAAATATACTTTAACTGGTAATTCAGTATACAGTACTTCATATACACTTGCATATTTATACTACAAAGCTGCAAAAATTTTGTATGATTGCTTTGTGAATATGTAGAATTGAAAATATTAAGTATTTTAATCTTTTTTTAAGTGCCTTCATAGGTATAATCACTTAGCTCCATATATTTGAATTGAATTAGAGAAGTCATGACTGCAAGATGAAGTAATTAGAGTATTTTCTAACTCTAGTGTATAGGGTTAGCTGTTTATTTCTAATTATCTAATTATAGAATTTCTCAATATAATTAAAATAGGAAATACACTACCTATCCATTATTTCAATCTTTGTTCTTCAGTGCACCTGTATCTGTTTCTGCTTTGTATGTTTTATCAAAGGAGCTCAAAGATACTGGGATGTGATAATCAAAAGTTAAGCACTTAAAAGTATTGAATCAAAAGAAATCAAGTTTTAACTCTCAGTGTTCTAGAGTACTGTAACATACTATGATCTTTATCAAATGTTCATGGAAATCCTTTAACTCTTTCCAGTTCATCCCATGTCTTCTCTCAAGTATAACAGGTATGATGGTAGCATAAATTACAGTTTCCACAACAGCACACTGTTTTCAACTGACTGTAATTTTTTAAATTTAATGCGTTGGACTGAAACTTTTTATATTGATGGCTCTTTCAGCCTGAATACCTTCTGAAAATTTTAGCCTACAACAGTCATTCACCTTCAAGAAACAAAGGAAAATACATTTTAGACATGTCAAAATACATGAGATGAGGCTGACCTCATCTTTGAATTGCTTCAGCATCCCAGACTTTTCCGAAGGGACAGTGAATTTGATGGACATTTTTTTTTTTTTTTTTTTTGGTGCCATTTTCTACATCCACAAAATCTGTCCAAATTTAGGAAAGAATTAGATATTGTAAAATAGTTACTTGTATTACTGCTTAAGTATGATGACAAGTTTGATTTTAGAAATTGAATGGCATAAGTATTTTATTTTCACAAATCACAGTGAAATTTCTCACAGTGCTGACCAGCCTATGCCACTGCAAATCAGCTAAAGCCTGAGAAAAGGTTTACTCAGTACTCTCAAATCAGTCCTTTCTGAATGTTAATGAATGAAAAGGGAACTGATATTTTTATAGGATCACATAATTCAGGTTTGGACGGACCTCAGGAGGTCTCTCGTGTAACTCCTGCTTGAAGTACGGTGAGCTCTGAGATCAGACCAGGTTGCTCAGGGCCTTATCTGGCCTGGCCTTGAAAAATCCCAAGTATAGAGACTGCACTACCTCTCTGGACGACCTGTTCCACTGCTTTACTGTCCTAGTGAGGAAAAGGTTTCCCCTAATATGCAATCTGGAATTTTCTTGTTTCAGTTTATGTCCCATAAAAACAAAAGAGTAAAATGCATGGACTGGGACAAAGAATGTGTTAAGATTGGGAACAGCCTCAATAAAACCATGAGTGGGATATATTTCCCTATTAGAATTACCAGGTGTATGACAAAACTCTCCCAGATCGTGTGATACGTTTGCAGTCACTCCATGGAATTGTATTCACCTCCAGGCAAGAGAAACAAGTCTGGAGCTGGAAAGTAAACTGGATTTAGAAGAAAGAGGAGTATCAGGAATACATTCCTGGGGGCCATATGAAAGACAAAAATGGCTCTGTAAGGTGTCAGGACAGGAATGAGCACACGGGCTGCATGAGAACCCAGAAGAAGACCTTGATTCAGCTGAAAAAGGGAATATGATTAGGAATCTGTATTTAAGGAGACAAAATAACTCAGGTTGAGTGAGAGCACTGTACGTAGTCACTTAAATCAAACTTAAAACAGACAAGCACAAATTCACCCCACCTACCCTTAAGCACTGACTTAAAGCTACTTAAAATTTACTTAAATTACAAAGATTACCACCTTAGCCTCCCTACATAATCAATAGATCTTAAGTGGGCTAATTTGTCATTTGGAAGGCCCACCTATTGAGTATGTAGGAAAAGTAGGTTCCTTACATAGGTAACTCAGACAGATGGGTCTATGTTGTGGAAATTAGAATGAGGATTTTCATTTCCTGGAAACCTAACTTCAAAACTCGAGGAGAATTCAGGCTCCTCTCACTGCACAGTATATATGTTACCATCAGGTCAACTTATAATCAACTTCAGATATTTACTTGAGGATGAGACTAATCATGCCTTAAACACAATATTTGTATGACCACAAAGAGAGACTAGATGTGACTAGCACAGATGCAGACATTTAGGTCTGGTGAATCATATCCTTTGCACTCTAGTTTGGAAAGGTACCACTGTATGTACTTATAATACTAAGGAAACTGAAAATCTAATCATAGCTGTATAATAGAGGGTACTCAAAATAAGAGTACTTTTACAATATGTAACCTTTAAATGCTCACCTTTGTTATGGCAACATATTCTTTTAATATATTATACACTAAAAGCTCTTCTATGTTGTACTCATCCAGTCCAAACACACATCTAAATATTCTGAATAATGCTAAGAGTGAAAAAAACTACCATAAAGCAGGAAAACAGTGCCATCGCTGAAAATATAGGAGAAATGGAAAGAAAGGTAATCAAAATATAAAAGCAATCACCAATAATGGTCTCTTTAAAGAGGGGTGAGAAGATTATTCAGAACCATGGGTCTTTGTAGAAGCTGCCTGTTTTAAGTAAGGTCAAGTAATCATAACAATATTTAGATAAAAAAATCAGCAGAGTAATTTATTTGTGAACAGTGCATCTAACAACTACGAACAGCATACAGGAACTGCTACTGAATATTTTCTTCATTCTTAGTGGAAAATTCATACACTGTTTGGGTTTTTTGCATTGTCAGCAGAGAAAGATATAAATTGCATATATGAATAAAGGTGGGGTAGTCAAACTTAGAATGTCAATACTTATCTACCTAGTTATTAAATTAATTGTGCACCTCAGCTTTTTAATCTATTGCATACTTTATGGGTTTCTGTGGATATATGCTGCTATAGTATTGACCAACACATTACAGTAAAAAACCCACACATTTAGAGAAATTAAGAGAGATAATGAACAGAATGGAAAGCAATAAACACAATGAATGATCCCATGTGGCTTCATACAGAACTAATAGAAAGTCATGTTTGACCTGAAAATTAAAATAAAAATTCATGGAAAAATAAAAAAGGGGAAATGTCAAGATTTTAACTTTTCCTTCCCTGGAACTTAGATAAAACCAGATTTCTGGGAACACAAAATCTATTTCTGTTCTTTACCCATGCACAAGATGAGGAAAAAGTCTTGCTTTCCATAATTCACAGCTACTGCAAAAACTGCCACTTCACAAATACAATACATAATAAACACAGGCTTATATCTAAGTCTCCTATTTATTTCACAAGCAATCTATCTTACAAATCATAGAACAAAATCAAATTTTACACACAGCATTACAATTTGAAAAAGAGGAAAATAATAGTCAAAAATATATTGTGAAATTCTATGTCACTGAATTAAAAAAAATCAAAAAATCTAGGATCAATCATTTCTGAACTAAATATGATTACTGTTCTAAGAATACAAAACAGCAGATTTGCTAGTCAGATAACTGCTATTTTTTTCATGACTAAGGAACAGATAAAAGGATTTTTATTTTTGTACAAAAGGCTAACAAACTCCTTTCAGTAAATCTATAGAAAACATCAAAGCAGAGACTCTACTGCCATCTACCAGTTTTAAAAGGATGTAGTCTTAGCACAGAAACCATTTCTCTGTTTTATTTCTCTGAACGAAACAATATATCCCTTTACGCAGCTGTTCAAGGAGATATTTCTGTTTTTATAAGACTTTACAGCTCAAACTAAAATATGAGGTTATAACATAGTCACTTCGGTAAATATTGGGAAAGTAGTAACTCGGTGCAATGCAACTATGTCTTCATTGTGTCAAGAGAGGGAATGGCTTTCAGTCTGATATGCCTTCTGACACAACTACGTGCTTCCATAGTGCTCCTTATGGCTTGGCTGCAGTTACCCACATGGCTGTGAAAGTAGCCTAAGACTGAGCTGCCAATGGAACCTCTTGGACTTCCAGTCTCTCTGTGTCCCGTACCCTCTCTGCAAGAACAGAGTCCATGGAGGTTGTTAAGACAAAGGTACTTTAATGGCATTCATAACCAAACCATTCATACTGCATGTGGATGAGAAAGAAACTGTGTAGGTCTAGGCTTGCTTGTTTGTGGTTTCCTCAAGGCCATCTCAAAGCTGCACATTCACTCAATAAGGATGTGAAGTAGGACTGGACTCAATATAGACATGCCTTCTTACAGAAAATACAAAGCAAATGCAGGAAAGACATTAACACCACCTGTATCTTCCTTTATACAGAAGAGGATCATATACCTTTGATGCCAGGAAGATCCTCTGTAGAGCAGAGATTCAGTGGAGAAGGAAAGAAAATCAGCAGGATGCTGCAGTTGGACAGCACAAGCCCACTACTGACCCAACCAATACCCAAGTTGCACCTTCTCCCAAACAATAACTATGGGTTTTATGTAGAGGTGGTTGACCTTAGCTAATTACACACCCTGACAAAATTAAAGAAAACCAGAAAATTGCAGCCTGTTCTGAGAAGAGAACAAATTTCTCAAATGCCAAGCACCAATATATTCTCATATAGATAGTATAAATCCTCTGGGAATTGATAAAGCTGCTTGAAGCACTGCATTGATTCACTGCAATGGTAAAGAGCTGTGTTTTCTGTTAGAGCACAGTACTGCGGCTGCTACTCCATGATGTGGCACAGCACATTTCTTTCATGCAGCACCACAGGTATATACAAAATACTCCCTATATTATAAAAATTCTTGTTAAGTACTCAGATCGCTCAGTTGCGGGGGTAATAACAAACACACTTTGGCACTACTCATCAGTTTCTGCTAGAGCCTGTTAGTCATGCATTTGTGATGTGGGATGCATTCAATAAATGTCAGTAACTATATACTCTGCACAGCTAATACAAGGGTTATATAAATGCTAAATTATTTTAAGAAAATAGATTTATGTTCATCCTGACATCTATAGCAATAACATAACAAGTTGAAGAATAATTTTGATTGCATTATTTTCAATAATTATACCCATATTACTCTATGTGACATGATTAGAATTATGGATGAGCAGTAGATATAAAATTAGGTACCAGTGCTCAGCGTCCTGTTGAGCTAGATTTTCAAAGAGAAAATAGAGTCTGTTGACAAACACATAAGAAACTACAGATATCATTATATTACAATTGCACTTTGGAAAACTACAAACCACAGCCCCACTATTCTATATACAGTAGAAACACTGCAGTCAGACATATGACTGTAATATGGGGCAGATACAGTCACCCTAACTTTACTTTAGCTGACTTGAGGAATAACATCAGTGGAGACTTGGTGTGTACTCTCAAGCATGATCCAGCAACCTGAGAGTTCCAGGTGTCCTTGTATACCCTCCCCTACACATGCTGTCCCTCCTGCTGTCATTAACAAGGTAAAACCAGCACTGGAACTGTACTACAATCATACATCCGAGCAGCTTTAGGAAGACAGAGAGCAGCTTTCATCTAAGTAAACAAGGTATGCAAGCAATGGTTGGAAGAGGTACAGAATCAGCCAGTGACTTGCTGAAAATAAGAGCAGCACAGCAATTGAGTTAAAAAAAAAGAACCTAAGGATAAAATGCTGTTTTACTGAAGTCAATGAGATCATTGCAATTACAGTTAATAAGGCAAGATTCACTTCATGTTTTGCGACCCTGGTTCTTATTTGTTTACCTCACTAGATTGCCCTAGACTGTTTTCCATTATTAGTTTACTATTAATTTTAACTCAACAAGTATTCACCACAAAATAAAAAATAACTATAAAAAAGATAATTGGGTTCTTCTACAAAATTTCTAAGTTTCAAGCATGGGCAGATGAGCAACAGTAATTATTTTAAATGAGTACTATATTTAGCAGCTGCACTGAGGTATGATGAGCTATTCCTTTTGACTTCTAATGGATTTCATTAAAGAAATTGCTTTTTCTTTTTAAGCAATCACATGTATAAAAAGAATGCATTCAGTGTAAGATTTCTGTACTAGTGTAATTTCTGTGGAGTATAGAGTTAGGCAACATGCTTTGTGCTTGATTTTGTGAACGTGACTTTGTTCAGATATCATAATTTCCTTAAGTCGTCCTGATGTAATGTGTGAATATTATTTCTTCATGTTGAGTTTCTGACAGAACAAACTCTTAAATTTTCAAATGATTCAGCTTCCATTCATGACAAGTATGGAATGGCACGGTATGAATACACGAAAAGTTTGAATACAGACAAATCATTTCTACACACTTTCAAACACTTTATAGCAATGTGTATTCTAGACCTGTACACATCCAAGTTAATATTTATAGCAGTGATCTGCAAGATGAGATTTTTACTGAGTATGAGAAATAAAACACACAAGCTTTATACTATGTCAATGAAAGAACTGCATCAAGAAATTTTTCATGGGAATTATATCTTAAAAGCTTGAATAAAATTCATGAAAGACCTCCTAGCTTATAAAATTTTAACTCAAATTAAGAGTTACCTTTCAGTCACAGAAGACCTTTTAATACCAAAAGGTGATTCACCCCTTTATTTTAGATGCCTATCAAAGAATGGCACAAATTATTCCCTGTAGCTGCTTGTCTTTCTCTAGTAACAAAAAAATGGGTGACTAGTTAAGATGAGGTGGCTAATATTAATGATTCAAGTTAGATGAGATGAATTACACTGGGGCTTCTTTTTTTTTTTTTTTTTTTAACTTCTCCACCTGCACAGGTGCAATTGCAAAATAAGTGAGGAGGTGAGGAGGAAGAAGTTCTGTCTGGGAGGCATTTGGGCTACCTGAGCCTGACTCATGGATCAGAACTAGTGTCATTCAGAGGAAGTGGCAGGTGACCATGGACATGGGGGCCCAGGCAGTGTTCTCCCCAATTCTGCTAGTGGATGCATATGACCATGCAACCAGGTCATAATACTTGGTTGCAGAGCTGGGATGTTGCAGGCATGACTTGGTTCTTATGGCTGTGACACCTTGTTTGAGAGAGATTGATAGCTAGAATCCATATGACAAAGTGTAACAAGAGTATCTGCCAACAGGCTTGCCTCTAGCAAGCAGGGCTTTAAACTAGATTTGTCAAACAGTGATGAACAAAGTCCAAAGAGAAATGGAGGGACAGAAGGTCAGAAAAAAGCACCTAGAGTATAACATGATGGGAAAGGCATTCCTTTATGTATGTCAAACAGCAAGTCAGTCCTCTTGTTAACAATACAAAGCAGCACACATTAAAGTTACCGGAATTGTTCGACTCTTTATGGTGCTTTCATGAATACCAGATGGATTCCATGAAGACACTTTGAGATTAGTTGGATGGGACAGAAAAGCTAAATCAATTCCTACCAAGTGAGCTGAGATAAATATCTAGGATTAAAAGAAAAAGGAGTATCTCAAGGGACCATTCTTCTGCAATTACTTTCAGATAATAAAAATAATGGAGTTGCTAACTAGGAGAAGTAAAAGTGATTCCCATCACTCACTCTGAGACAAAACAGGTAAAGACAAGCATGCAGCTGCGTTTGAGAGAAACCTATCAGGGAAAATTAAATTACCTTATATCCTCTACCCTGCCACAGAAAATACTAGTCAGATTTGGATTATATTTGAGACTATGAAATTTGTCTGAAACAGGTTCTTAAAGCAAGTAATTTTGTTGCAAAATCTGAACCATCAGAACTGCAGAGTATCACTGGCCTGGTTCTAAAGCTAATAAAATTACAAAGGACAAAATATAGGAGGTGAAATACTCCCAGAAACTTCAGTTGAAGTGAATTGGAATTCACATATTTGAAGTTATAAGTATTCACAGCTCAACATTTTTAATTGGTATATAAAATCTACAATTAAATAATTTTATAGTATTTCATTGAAAAACTTGTAAGAAGCTACAGTCTGTGGACTTTTCAACAATCTGAAGCTCAAAGGATTATTTTACATTTGTGATGTCCTTAAGCACTTTGAAGATGTGGTGGGTTGACCTTGGCTGGCTGCCAGGTGCCCATCAAAGCCGCTCTATCACTCCACTCCTCAGTAGAATAGGGGGGGAGAAAATATTAAGAAAGGCTCATTGGTCGAGGTAAGGACAGGGAAATCACTTGGTAATTACCATCATGGACAAACCAGAACTGACTTGGGGAAATTAATTCAATTTACTACCAATCAAATCAGAGTAGGATAATGAGAAATAAAACCAAATCTGAAAACACCTTTCCCCCACCCATCACTTCTCAGGCTCAACTTCACTCATGATTTTCCCTACTTCCTCCCCCTGAGCAGCGCAGGGGACAGGGAAAGAGGGTTGTGGTCAGTTTATCACACATTGTCGCTTCTGCACTTCAGGGGGAGGACCTCTCAAACTTCTCCCCTGCTCCAGCGTGGGGTCCCTCCCATGGGAGACAGTCCTCCACCAGGAACTTTAAAAATTAAGTTTCAATTATGCATGCACAATCACTCCCAAGAGGTCCTAAAAGGTGAACTGCAAGTCCACTGGCTTGCCTTGCACTTGCCATTCCTGGGATGCTGGACACAGAAGAATCAAGATGCTGCACTAGTACGCAGAGAGACTGTAACTGTCCTTTACCCCTGCATGATATCTGTGAGAGAGTGTACTCATTTGCCCGTGAAAATATCAAAACCAACCTATTCTTCAAACTTACTGAGACCTACCTGTCTCATAAATATTCTGTGAAGCATTACGAATCTGTATGTATAAAAGAATGCTGAGTTCCTGATGCAAGATACTATTAAAATTATTATACACAGTATTCTATATAGAAATTATCATTAAGCAGACTAGCTATATTGATTATCACTGGCAGTCATATTTGAAGAGTCTTGGATAAGTTCCCAGTTACTGGATGGCTTTTTCCACAAAATGCTTTGCTATATTATTGGAGAATGTTTAGATTAACCACTCGGCTGATCATACGTAACTACTAGTTACAGGCTGTAGCCATTTGCAGGCATAGCCACTCGACAGGATTTGATGGGATCACACAACACTAACAGAGGGCTTTAAATGCTACAGTCTCTAAGGAGTGCCTGTGATGACTAAGTCTGTACAAAGAAAGGAGGAAGACAAAACAATGGCTCTGCATTTTCATTGCATCTTCCAAGTTGGTTATTGGGAGTAAGTCATATTAGTTGCAGGAATATCCGGGGACAAACTTTATAGCAGAGCCTGTAGCGATAGGACAAGGGGTAATGGTTTTAAACTAAAAGAGGGAAGATTTAGACTAGATAGAAGGCAGAAGTTTTTTCCAATGAAGGTGGTGAAACTCTGCCACAGGTTGTCCAGAGAGGTGGTAGATGCCACGTCCCCAGAAGCATTCAAGGTCAGGTTGGACGGGGCTCTGAGCAACCTGATCTAGTTGAAGATGTCCCTGCTCACTGCAGGGTAGGTTGGACTAGATGACCTTTAAAGGTCCATTCCAACCTAAACTATCATATGATTCTATGCCAAAGCCTGCACAGAACAAGATAGCTCTTACTGCTTTGCCAAGGTGTAAAAACGCATACACAGGACTGTCCATTTCAGTCTGTAAAAATTCTACTTGTCACATCTGATAAATGTTATTTTGACTAAGACACTTTATGTATGGTTCTACTAAAAATTATAATACAGGATGAAATCGGGTCATAGGAATTCATAAAAGAAAAGAAATATGGTCCCAAGAATAAGAGACAAGTGCACTGTAGCCAAAAGCCCACCTTGGAAGAAGGTGACTGGAGAAAGATCCTTCTCATCCACAAGGAACCTAAAGCAAACCTCCACATATTCTGACTGCTCTAATCACTGGTTACAGGTTAGATTGGGAGATTAAACCACCTGAATACAGGCCAATGTGCAGGCAAAAATACAGTGTTTGTCAGATCATAAGAAAGGAGCATGACCGTAACTGAGTGGTGAGGACTCTTGCTGAGGATGAGGAAACTTGAGCTGCAGCTGTACAGAAAATCTCTACCTGGTGTAAAACAGAAAGGATGAGCTATGCTGACTCCTGCAGCTGCACTGTCAGCTCAGTTCTTTTCTACTTTAACCGCACTGTTCTGCAGAGACAACATAGCAAGAGATGTAAGATTAGTCATCACCACATTTAATGTAAGCGATGTTGTGTCAAAGGCTTGTTGTAACAGTAGGTAGAACCGAAGAGCCACAGTGAACTCTAGAAATCCAGCCTCTAAAAATTTACCTAGCAATTAAGGACAAAATCCAGAAAAAAAATGTAAGTCATGTTGCTGAAAAGATCACAGCCATGTAAGTCAAATATTTTCTTAAAAACAAAATGGCTGTTACTAGAATGCATGCAGTATTAATATTATGAATTACACTACAGAACATCATAAGACATAATTTCTAACCATTCAATTAGTAATTACCAATATTAAAATAATACAGCTAACAATATCCAGCTTTTAAATTAGAACTGAAGTTCTCTGCTGGAAAAAAGAAAAGCTGTGAATATAATCAGTTTTTGCAAGGTTACTGAAAAAAGTCTGTTTCTTTTTACTGCTGTTTTAGGTTTACCTAAATATTAGCAATGAAGTAGGTTACAGGAGAAAATCTCTGCATGACTGGAAAATGCTGCACTGTGCTGCAGCAAATTGCTGCTCCAGTAAAGTGCGTTGCTGCAGCAATACAAACTGTCATTCCTATACATGAAAAATAAATAATATTCATAGAAAGTCTATATAAAATCTACATTTCTATTATCTACATATTCCACCTTGTGTAGTAAAATGATGTCATAAAATGATATCAGATTTCTTGCAATAGAATTACATCAGTTTAACTTTGCGGTTAAAAGAATAGATCATAGTGTTACCTATTTTAATAGTTATTTTAAAAGATTTTGAACTGATAAAAGATTGCTATTTATAATTTACTCAAAATCAATGTATATCTGAATGATTATTTTAAATCTCTGAATCTAAACATATGACTACAGTTGAAATTGCTGTCAGTTGGTTTAAACAAGTAACTTCAAAGTAAGTATGTTTTCAAAAAAACCTACTCCCCTAATCCCGAGTTCAGTGGTGTAGACAATACAATTCTGTGCATCTTTGCACAAGGAAGATGTTAGTAAAAATACAGACTGAGAAATTATAATGGCTAGTAGGTGAGACACCATATGGCACAGCAGACATAAATTACAAGAGAATATGCCACACTTAGCACAGAATCGGTGAAGTAGTGCACATGGTATTGAATTTCACCTTTCTGGTGCTAGTGACATGGCAACTGAGCTGGTAGCAATTTATTTCTCACTATCTTACACATTCAGCTTTTCTCTGCTTTAGCTTGGTAATGGAGTTATGAGAAACACTCCTGTAAGAAGGCAATCATTCCATTTCAGATTGTGAACCATGGGATCACCTGTGGATCTCAGATATCTGCCAAACTGTCAGAAATGGAATGGGAATAGGATGCACAGTTAGGTAGAAACACAATTTAAAAAAAAAATCTCCCATTCCTGTTATGTACACTGCCTAAGACTTAAAGAAGTACCACAAACTATTATTGGAAGGACGGGGACATCTCTCGTGACAAGGAAGTATCTCACAGAATGATAACTACAGCAGTCTCGTATTTTCAATATTAAAATCCAGAGTTTATAGATTATAAACAATGCTATGACAGACCAGTTCAGCAGAGTGTGAGTCTGCATGTAAATGTGTTCATTACCTTTTTCCTTTCACACAGGACCTCTGAATCTATTCTGATTTCATGGAGGTTAGCTAAGGACTTATTTTCAAATAGTAGCATTTTTAACAAATGCAGCTCTTAACAAGTTATATAAGCATAGCTGAAATAAATTAAATAATCATCAGTCTACAGTGTATCTGACAGAAACAAAAGCATTTAAACATGGCTTTGTAATAGAGGAGTTCTTGAGCTCAGTATATTACCCTATGCACCCTCATCCTACTGATTTGTCTTTATACAGCTTTATAGTTTCATATGCTAATAATAAAGCAAACAATTTTACAATACAACTATGGATTTAAGTGAACAGATATATTTAAACAAATTTACCAGTATTTGATATTCAAGAAATGCAATACTCAAATGTAATTTTTTTTAACAGATCAAAGGTCCTATACCAGTAAGAAACTTCTTCATGAAGCCCTTTTTAGGTGAGTGTGAGCAAACAATATGATACTTTTTTTAAAAAAAATAACTCTAAGTCTTGAAATTAAAGGTAATTCCAATTATAGGGAACTTCCAATTGATTTTGCCAAGAAAGGTTGGACGAGGTGATCCTTGAGGTCCCTTCCAATATGGTATTATGTATAAACTTATATTAATTTTTTTCCCTATCATTTGTACTTATGTAAGACAGCATGCTAGGGCTGCGCAGAAAATTAAAGCCTTGATATACAGACCAGTTCACTTCACAGCTCTAATATAAGATTCTCAATTCAATCAACTTTCATGTTACCTGATGCAATTAATTTACCAGCCAAATAAACTATGGTAATCACTAGTTAAATATTTGGACTGTTTAACTGCATTTATACAGTAATCATGCGCTCTCATCCAGACTTAACTAAAAAGTAATGAAAAAAATATGCAATAAAGAATTTAAGCTTTGCCTCACAGTCCTAAACTTGCTCCGTACTTGAGCTAAAAGGGATTAGAATTCTCAGCAAACCTGAATAAACAAGAGGTGGACTTTCACCCGCCTATGAGCATCGCCAAATTTCAACTCAGGCTGAGGTACAGCCATTTCTCAGTCAAACTCCTCCCTAGACTCTAGGCCTTAGTGGTTCAATTCAGTTGTTACACGTAATGCCATTTCAGACTCTGCATGTTATCCAAGAAAATGTTATGGCTAGGTAGATAGGACACACCACCTCCAGATCCATGCTCTACTGGATCAGGGCACACAAGCAGTGGGAATAAGTTGCTTAAACACTGGCTTCTAGTGCCATTTTGCTCCTGACTTCCAGTTGCGGCCCAACAAGTAAATGTATCCACTTGGGTCCTGTGTCATATTTGGGAGAATTCTTCAGAATTTGTCTCTCAGAAAAAGCATAAAACGTTATCCATATTCTATCTGTCAAACTATTGTATTAGAATTTGGTGACCAAAGCTAAAACCTTAACTTGCAGTGAACGGCAGCTGTAAGAACTATCCCACTGACAGGACTTAGATTTACAGTATAAATAGAAGTAGTGAAACTACTTACACACATGGATTGTCTTCAACATGAACTGAATTATATTGTTGTAAACTTTCTCAATAATTTTTTGTTTATTTAAGTCCTAAATGAGAATCTTTGTAACTAAAGATAATTGTTATTATCTTAAAACATTCTATAGATCAAAGTCAATGTATTGAAAAAATCCCTCCATTTATTCTGACTGTCTTATGGAAATTCATATTTATGAACCGGTGGTTGGGTTCTTTAGTTTATACTTGACACGGAAAAGATTCAGAGGTCAATGCAAAATGTAACTTTACCTGGGAACTGATCATACGTTGTGCTGAACGAGCAATATTAACAGGCAGGCCAAAAAAGTCAGGTTTGTCATCTTCTGGAAGGCTTTCAATAATATTACGATAATCCTGCATTAGAAGACAGGAATAAACATAACTGAAGGAACTTTTTGTTCAGCTTATAAATTAACAGTGTACGCTGAAAAGGATTTCATTAAGTGCACTGCATAACACAAACATTAAAATAAGTATATAACAGATGACATATCTTGGGAATCTTATTTATAAATTCCTTAGTTTTATTTATAAAAAAATATTTTTTTTATATAGTGTTTCCACTCTAAAAGAGCAAAAGCAATTCTGATTACAGTGATGCTATCAACTGAAAAGAAAAATATGCTAAGACTGTCTCTGAAAAGGAGCTACAATACTTCTGTTCAAAACTTAAAAGTAAGATTAATGACAATATTAAAAAAAAGATTTCGGTATTTGGAATTTGAATAATAGAGTATAGTACATATTTCTAAAATGAAGCGTACTCACTTCTGTTTAAACCTATGAAGATATCACTCTAAGAAAAGTGAAATCATTTAGGTAAAAATAGGTTTGCATGATCATTGGAGATGCAGAATAGTATCAATAGTGGTTACAGCGTAACAGTCGCTAGTGATGCTGCTCTTGTACAAAACAAAGACGTGCTGGATGTCTCTTTTATTGTGGCTTTAAAGGGAAAAATATTTACTGTTTGAAAGTCTGGCTGCACCCTAGTGCTTTATATCATGTGCATTTTGTCCTTCGCTTGCAGGAGGATGTCCTGGGCGTGCGTGATTGACACCGAGTCTCACTTCAGAGAGAACAATTGTAGCAGACCTCAACACCAAACATTGAGGGAACAATATTTCGTAAGAGATACTATTCCAATTAACTTAAGTAATCAAATTTAACTTTATTATTACTGTTCTACTGATCAAAACTACTTGCAGAAAAATATTTAAGACATAAAAGTATAAACTGTCACATAAATAATCATGTAAGAGAGAGAGACTAAATGCAGTTCAGGCAAGAAGCAAGGTTCCTCTATTTGACCATATTATCCACAAGAATAGAGACCAGCCTGGTTTGTTTATTCCTTCCCTCTTTATGATACTAACTCAGCACATCTATAGAAAATAACCATCATATTTAAAGTAAAGAAATAAACAAACCCCAAATCTAAACAGTCAGAATGAAGGTAGAGAATGCCAAATGGCAACTATTTCTTTTAACTAGCAGAATTCCATTTACATCAACTCATACTGGAGGTCCAGTATGGAGTACTAGACTAAAATGTAAATGAATCTTACTAATAGTAATAGCAACAATAGCATGTGAAAGGATATAGAGGTCAGTTCTTTAGACTCTGTTGAATTCCCTCTCGTTTACACAAAAGGAATACTAAAGGAGAATCAGAATCCATATTTATCTCCGCATATAATGTTATACAGTCTCCATGGTATGTTAGCAGATTATGTCAGAACACTGATATATTTTGTAAATAAGGAGATATATTTAGATTTTCCTATTT
Organism: Fratercula arctica; assembly: GCA_947846985.1. Lineage (NCBI taxonomy): Eukaryota > Metazoa > Chordata > Aves > Charadriiformes > Alcidae > Fratercula > Fratercula arctica. The sequence continues at coordinate 15,975,600 of CANTUZ010000001.1, read as the reverse complement.
CATGCAGGGTTATAAGAATGTTTAGCAGTCTGTACAAAAGTACTATTATTTTAATATACTGAGTTATATAAAAATGTAATGATATTCTTCTTTGTCATAAATTGACCCAATTTCTTTTACTCAGTTCTTCATAGCTATACTGGTCTGCGTTATAGTCCAACCAGATATCATGAAAAAGGAGACTGACCGAACAGACTAGCAGAACAGTTCTGACAACTTAAGAATTAGTGCTCCACACAAAATAAGTCTAAAATAAATGGAAGCATCCTTTGGATTGTAACTCTGGTTTTCTTTGCTGAATTATTTCCAAGAATAATTCTTGAAAATGACTTATTTTAGTTTCTGCATTAAGTGACAGAAGATGTATACCTACCAAAATACTGCAGGAATTTGGCAAAGAGATCGAACATGGGAAAACAGTCATCTTCTTGCTTCTAGCATTTAAACTGCCAATGACTTGTGAATTGAAAAGCTGCTCCACGTAGGACCGAAGAACCCTCATATCGAAGTAATTATCTATGCGGCCTCCATAAATTGCATTTTCAAACAAGCCATGCACAAATTCCCACTGAAAATCTTTGGAACCTATAAATTAATTCATATTAGCTTTATATCAATGAATAGCATTGCATTATAAGCATTTCTTCTTGTCATTGCCGTTCTTAAGTAAAATAAAGAATACAAACACACCAAATAATTAATTTATTATTCTTTTTCTTCTATATTACCAAATAATAGGAGTTGCAGAAACTTCAATGAGTTTGTAAATATTTGTCATTAATGAAATGAACACTTACTGTGTTTCAAATATTACTTAATATTACTTAAGTTTTGAAGTGCATTTTATTGTAGATAAACCAATTGGTTATATGCATTTCAGAAACAATACTAATAAAATTTTAATTATGTGCTCCTTTGTCATAAATAAAAAGAATTTCCCGTGTTCAAAATTTTATACACTATTTTGTATCACAGTACAATCTGACTGATTGAACCAAAACCAGATCATGCTCAACTAGATAGCATTACCAGAAATGTCATCTTTCAAACACAGAGATGTCTAGAATAGGTACTTTTAAGATCATTATAAATCACACAACATAGCACGTAAAACTAATCAGTTTCCTGGTCAGACTGATGTTGCAATTAGATTACTCTGGCTTAGCTATATCCCACAAGTTCAAAATAACCTGTTTTCCCTCCTTTCTATCACAGTTGTCCAAAATAACTACATGGGACAATGATCTAGTTATAACCTGTAGCTTTCATGTGCAGGTAAAAGCTTGATTAGAAAGGCACTTCTTAAAGTCCCTTGAAAAAAGGAACCAGCAATTAGTTTAAGGGGTGGTTTATTGGTGGTGTTTTCAAATACTTCAGTCATTCCTTAGTAAGAAAAGTTATCTTCACAGCAATAGTTAATTATTAGATTAACTATTATCATTGATAGTTAATGATTCAACCTCTTTACATCACTATATGTTTCAAGTAATAACTAAGGTCCAATTCCAGAAGTACTAATCATCCATAAATCTCATTTAAGTCAATGATCATAAATTATCTCTAAATACCAGTGCCTAACTTTACTTTGAAATTATATAAAATGCAAAGACTTTAGAAAAAATTTACCTTTTTCACATTAATTAATAATAAGAAATTACTAGGCTACCTAACAGAACAATGAAGTGGGCTCTATCTAACAGTGAGTTTCAATATGAAGAATTCCTAGAATCATAGAATTGTTTAGGTTGGAAAAGACCACCTTTAACCTAACACTGCCAAGTACAACACTAAACCCTAAGCCTAAGCACCCCATTCACATTCAACTCATATTCAATTCATTTATTCAATACACGGGGAAGCTCACACTGGGAAGGAATGGAAATGGAAGACTTCATCTTCCAGGCATTCCTGTATTTCCTATTTACACCTCTGAAATCAAGAAGCTGAGCAAAATAGTTCTTGACAGAAAGAAATTATTGGTTTACCCAACCTCCCAAAAATGGAATTATAATTCATCCTGTGTTTCCAGCTTTGCTTACTGGTGATGAGCCTTGCAGCATCTCCACTCTTAGTCGAGTGTTGTAGAAAGATAAAGCTCTTTATGCAACATCTTTACTAATGGTAAAAAGGGACAGGTCCTGCTTGAAACCAAGGTCAAGGCACAAGGTGGCTTGCACCCATACAGCTAAACACTCTTCTGCCCTAAAATAAGATAACCTCTTACTGGAAGGAGTCTCCAGGCTCTGCTATCAGACAAACCATGCCTCGTCACTCCCTACAAGAATGCCAGTCTGCATAAGCCAAATATTGGAAAAAATAAACCTGATCACGAAATAGTTTTGAGCCTGCGTCCAGCCCTTTTCAGTTTACTAATACAGACATATCCTCAGTGTCTGGATCTACATCCAAAGAAGCCTGATGAAGTCTAAGCACAGCTGATTCAGGGTCACACTACTTCCTGTACTGCTGCCTGCAGTTACCTAACTACCTAGTCATACGTGAAAATGTTGCAATGAAGATTCAAATGCAAAATTTAAATACCTTCAAAGCAGCCTTTAAACAGGATGGCCCCATTCCAAACAAAACAATAATGCACAGTAACCAATTTATAAAAATTGTTTTTTAAAATTCTAAAAATATTAAATGATACACATTCAAAAGGGTTGTGCTACAGAGATGAGAAATCTTTCCTTAAGAAGTGACTTACCCTCAAACAGTCTATCAATAATGTCAAAACCGGCACGGAGATCAGATAAAGAAAATTCATAAAACTTGGTCCAACCCTACCATTAAAAGAAATCCAAAGGATTTAATTAGTCACAAAATGACGATCATAAAGTAAAATACAAATATTAGATGGTTACTGAATACTGTATAATACTTAATGCTGAAAGAGACAGCCTTTGGCCTCTAAAGTCCATCTTTGGAAACATTCAGTGGAGGCAGTATAAAAAAAATCATCTCTACCAGTGCATTTAATTTTACATACTTATACTATCTAGAATCCATTGAGTAAGAGGAATGTAAACTTAAGATTCTTTTATTTCCCGAAAGTATTTACTTCAACTAACACTTGTTGACATCTATGACTAGACCATGCATTGAATTATGATTTAATTTCTATGGGCTTCTTTTGCATTTCAGTTTCCTTTGGATTTTAATAAATAGTTCTGATTCTTCAAACACAGACTAAATTATACTTTTGTCATCTTAATCCTTAATTCATGTCACTTCTCTACTGACAGAAAAAAAATCTAATGAGTAAAGCAATTACTGCTATTACTACAGCAAAAAAGCTGACCCACCATATGCATATTTTAATCATTCTCCGTCTGTACCTCCTTTCTGTTCTTGGTGGCATTATTCTTTATATAGCCTTAATGTGTAATGCGTGCATAATTCTCCCAAAAACCTTTCAATGTAAATGGATAAGTATAAATAAATATTGATATACGATACAGTACTTAGGATATCCAGATCTCAAAGGTATCTCCTGAAGGTATCTCCTGTTGCTGTATCTTCTTATGCAACCTTTGCATATGCATCGTATCATAGGAACAGGAGCATATGCCTCATGATAAGAAATGTGCAAATCTGTCAGATATCATGCACGTATCCAGTGAGATGGGTACAGTCTCAGGGCAGGACTGCAGCTCCTCCACAGATCACAATCAAGCTACCAGCCAGTCACCTCAAAGGTCATAAACTGGAAGGATGCTGCAGTCTCTCAACAGTGTTCATCTATTTTTTTTTGACAGATCTCTACATAGACCCAAACCAACCTGAAATTCATTATAAAATAGAAGAGCTTCTAGCTGGGATTAATTGCAGTCCATCAATGTTAGAAACCGGTAATCTTAAGCAAAATATAAAACCATCACTAAGTCTGCACATGAGCCAAACACAGTTACAGTGGAATTCAGGAGAAAGCAGTAATCCTATCTTGTGTCACTTGGAAAGCTGGTGGTAAATTAACATGAATTTGAACAAAGCCAAATGAGACTTCATGTGTTAGATCAGTGCTTTAAACACATATTCTACTTCTTGAACATCATATTCAAAGTCTGTTACAATCTTATAAAGCACAAAGTTACTAAAAAAACTTTCAAACATTCCAGGTTCTGTAAGATCAAGTCTTTAAGATGACAGGTTAATTTCACCCCTAGTCAAAATAAACAAGACAGAACAGTTTATTTGCTGCGGGGTGTGTGTGTCTGTTTAATTTAAGCATTTTCAGCCAGAAAGAAATGTTTACTTTAAACAAAAATTTGTCTAAGCAAAAACTACATTGCAATCTCTGAAAACCATTATAATCCTCGCACGAAACGTGTAAATTCCCTTGTTCTTCCTTCTCCTTGAACAGGGTTTGTGTGCAGAAAGAATAGACAATGTCATCTCCTCCTTCCCACCAAAGCGTCTCTTTTCTCACGTATTCCATTCAAACGTGTTTCCATAATATTATTTCCTGTCCCAAGCAAACAGGATCCACAGAATCTTTTCCATGGAACCTCACTCCTGCATCAGTATCAATTAGTACACAAATCACAAAATAACCCCATGCAGGCAGCAGCAATTTTTAGGGGGACACGCGATCAAGATCTTATTTTGCAATGAATTCAGAGACAATAATGAAGCCAGGCACCAGAAGCATCCAAGTTCTTCTCATCTCTCAACATGACTGACCATATACATGATGAAAAATACTTCCAAGTATAAAAGCTAATAAATGGGGTAAATTTTTAAAAAGGTAGCAAAAAGAATTATTACCTGAGGAATATAGTTTCTTCTTTCTTGGCATACAGCATGAAACCAAGCTAAACAGAAGAGAGAATGTGCTCGTGACAAATTTCCCTTTTTATTAATTTGCTCTGGTGTCCATGATTCATAGGTTCGCAAGAGATTCTTTTTGAGACCTGGAGGTGCCTGAATTGGAACGAAAAACATTGTTCTAGACAGAAAACCCAATATTTTTATGTACTATTTCCTTAAATTCTAACTTAATGATTTATAACTTAATGAGATGACAAACAAGAACAAAATCTGCTTCTAATAAATGGCCTAACAATGGAATGATCTTATACTGAAAGTAACTTAAACATGCTGAAGGAAATTGTAACCTGGACCAACTCATAGGAGGAGGGAACTACACTAAAAGAATTTAGTGAACGAATAGTACTCTATCAAAATATGCTTGCATAAAAGTAAACTCATTTTTTTGAAGAACATTTCTCCTGATTTTACAAGCTCAACTACCAATTATCATTTCTGTGATCACAACCAACTTGCCTTATGCCATCACTGCACTCTGTTAGCTAGCATATTGATATGGTCTGTATGTATGATAAAATGCCAGTTCTCTGATCTAGTGTTAGGTAGTGCCCACAACCAGTAGAAATAACTGCAGTTAAAGTCTGTATAATAACAAAGATTACACTGCTTAAAAGTAAAAACAACTGATTAGATACCCAGACATTTTCAAATTATTTACAAGTGTGAAGGCAAACATAAATTCTGAAGAGATTTAAATCACGTTTTTGTATTTATAAGAATGTTCTCTCTTTCTTTTGAAAAATAATGTTTGTTAATGTTTCTATAAGATTACTGCAGTTGCATATCTTGCATATGCACACTTGTGGAAAATAATTCCAAAATATTGAAGTCGATGGTTTTCTTTTAAATTATCTACATCTTGATTGGTAACAGTTAAGGGACATACCACAACCATATAATAACCAAATATTATTAGTCAAGTCATTGGTGATCATTGCCCTTTCATGGTAATAAAATATTTACTGCAAACGAAAAAAAAGGTAACAAGATGATCTAGAACATTGCATCGGCGTGAAGTTCCAGTTATTCCAAAGACAGTGGGATCAATAAATTCAAGAAGCTAAATGAAAAGAAATGAGCCAATCCTGTACAGTCCTGTAGTTTCTGTACCACTGAAGACCTCAATATAAGCAAGAAGGTACCCCAAAAGTTTAAAAAAAACCTGCAGTCAATATAAAAGTGTAACAATTTTGGCTTCTTGAAAGTCAGCAACATTGAACTCTAAAAGGTCAGAGCTTCTTGGTTTAGCTGTAGGCAAAATCTCCACACTCCGTGACCACTGGAAGAGTTAGTAGCACCCCTACCCATGATTTCCATAATGGACATTAATGCATAAATGCATACATGATTAGAGCACTTTCCAACAAGTTAGAGGAGCATGGTCACAGTTATTTCTCAGACTGATCCATTCTGAAAGCAAAACTCTCAATTTTTAGTGAATGCCTTTAGCTGTATATCCTGCTGTATGGGAGGAGAGCCATTTTTGTTGAAAGGGTCCAGTGAATAAAAAGCTATGGGGCCAAAAAGAAAAATAAGGATGATAAAGTGTGATTCTGTGATCTTCAGATGAGTACATTCACCAAGAAGGAGGAATTCCTTGTTTTTCATCTCTGCCCCAGCACCTGTGTAGATTTTTGCTTTTAAGAAACAGTGATTAAATGCATAAAAGAATTTGGAGCAAAAACCAAATACTTTCAGTTCAGACTTTCAATTGGAAAAAATATTTGGAAAGAAATTTTACAAACCTTCTATTCAAAGCACAGCTTTTGCAGATTTCCATATATACATTAGAAATGATCATTAAAAATCTTTCAAGGTAAATTCATAGCATTTTTTGTATTACATCTAATTGAAATATGAGGCAAAACCAGTTATGAAAATAGTCCACATTGTCTAAACTTTATTCTATCTAAACATATAGTTTACTATACATCAAAGTTCATTCTTTGAAAACATGCAATAAAAACTTTACAAACAGATCTTACTTCATAAGTTATTTTCAGACTTGACTGAAGCAAAATTGGAGTAAATTTTGGATGAACTTCTGTAGTAAGCCAAAGACGGAAGTTTGGTTGAGGCTGTAATGTATTCAGTTCCTGTTAAAGAGATGTTATGTATTGAAGTAGGTTTTGGTTTGTTTTTTTTTTTTAACATACAGAACTGTATTTACAAAACTATAATACCGTAAATTAGAAAGTTAGATTTGTCTAAAAATTCTTTAGCTATTTTTACTAGTAAGGTTATTCAAAAGATCTTCATTCAGCTCAAAAGTTCATGATGTCTTGTCTCCACACATTAGATATGCCCACCGTGCTCAAGTTCAAAGTTCATCCTAGCCTTGTCAAAATATTTGCAACTCCTTCCCAGATCCTAAATTCAGAGCATAGAAATATATATCAGTTCTTTACTTCTTTTAAGTAACAAAATACCAGAAGGCTACATGTCAAAAGATGAAGGCTTGGAATGTGGGCTGCATATCAACAACAGATCTCGAGGACTTTCAACAACTGTATGGCTACATTAATTTCTTTTTCTTCAAGTGTTTACTGTGTGCACACTTCACATATGATGGTTCACAGACAACTGAAGATAGGAAAATGGAATTCTAAAAGAACAAATATTGTCAAATGCTATTTCAATTACAAAGGCTTCACAAAAAATATGTAATTACTGAATGTATGAAAACATACTGCTGGTGCTTTAAATGCATCTGATACAGACATACCAAAGTTGTTTGACAACTGACTTGAGAACAATGTCAACAGTTTTGTTTATGTGTCTTGGAAGAAACATAGCTCAAAAAACTCTAACAGATTTTCTCAAAATCCATCCATTTTGATAATCTCTAAAATATAATCATAATCATTTTGTTTTCTGTGCTTTTAGTAAAGAAGAAAATTCTGTTAACCCTGAATCATTCTGCTCTTTAGGCAAAATGACAACTACATCTGGTACCCAAAATCACAGAACTGTTGAAGTTGGAAGGAACCTCTGGAGACTGTCTAGTCCAACTCTCTACTCAAAGCACTGTCAGCTACAGCAGGTTGCCCAGAACAGTGTACAGTCAGATTTTCAATATCTCCAAGGATTGGCACTCCACAGCCTCTCCGGGTAAAAAAAAAATTGTCTTATGTTTAAATGGCATTTCCTGTACTTCAGTTTGTGCCCACGGCCTCTTGTCCCGTCATGGGACGCCACTGAGAATAGTCTGGCTCTGTCTCCTTTGCTCCTTCCCATCAGTCAATACACAATAATAAGAGTCACCCCAAGGCTTTTCTTCCCCAGGCTGAACAGTCCCAGCTCTCTCAATCCCTCCTTGTATGACACATGCTCCAGTCCCTTCATCACCTTTGTGGCCCTTTACTGGACTGGCTCCAGTATGCCCATGCCTCTCTTGTAGTGGGTAGCCCAGCACTGGACACAGCACTCCGGATGTGTCTCACCGGGGCTGACCAGAGGAGAAGGATCACCTCCCCTGACCTGCTGGCAACACTGCCTAAAGCAGCCCAGGAGGCCGGTGACCTTCTTTGATGCAAGGACACGCTGCTGGCTCATAGTCAGCTGCTTACCTACCAGGACTCCCAAGTTTGTCTGCCAAGCTGCTTTTCAGCCAGTTAGCCCCGAGACTGTCTGGGTGCCTGGAGTTATTCCTCCCCATGGGAAGCACTTGGGATTTCCCTTTGCTGAACTTCACAAGGTTCTTGTCAGCCTATTCCTCCAGCCTACCAAGGTACTTCTGAATGAAAGCACACCCGTCTGTTGTATCAATCATTTCTCCCGGTTTTGTATCAATGTACTCACTGAGGATGCACTCTCTCCCATTACTCATGTCATTAATTTAGATGTTAAAAAATGTTGGACACTGTATCAACCCCTGGAGCACACCACTGATAAATGGCCTGGATTTTTTGCTGCTGACAACAACCCTTTGAGCCACATAGTGAGGCAGTTTTCAATCTACCAGTGTTCAGTCTACTTCACTTCTACTGTGTTACAATCAGGTCTGTATTCATCAACTTGCCTATGAGGATGTTATGGGAGACAAACTAAAATATGAAAATGATCCACAGCCTGGGAAGCAAATTGAAGAAGAGAAAACAAGGGAATGTACATGCTGGTTCAAGTGCAATCGTCTGCAGCATGCATCCTCTGATACATTGTGTTTGGCTAGAAGACAGCTAAGGGCAGTCAGTTTTAAGTTGTGAAGGTATCATCTTCATATTGATAAAGTTCATATTGACCAGAAAACATATTTCATCTTCTCAGATGGAAAGATCGTGAGAACTAAATTTATGTACCTGAATCGAACTGAATTATGAATAGGCAGACCTCTCTTAAGAGAAAGTTGAAACATATGAATTACATAGCCTCACATTTGCATGTGTATACAAAACAGACAAGGGGATGTGCTGAGTCAAACATCAGCAAATCTCAGTCTATGTTAAGCTCAGCAGGAAATTTAACACCTTCAGTATTATGTTCTTGTGAAAAGAATAAGAAACTTCTGATAAATATCCATATTTTAATACTTAACAATATCTAAAATTTTATCATCAGTAAGAGGCTTACAAACACCTCCTTACTGTTCACTGGTGATAGGAATTCCCCACTTTTCTTTTTTTGAGCTAGTTTGTTTTGTGGATTTCACAGCGATATACATGTATAGTCACTTTGATTTAGTTAGCAAGTTAATGATTTTACATGCCATAAGAGTGTGTTTCTATAAAACATCAGACATTTTAATTTCAAATTAGCAAAAACCTCTTAGTGACTCAGACACAAGCTACGCTTAACAAAAAAGAACTACTAAAAAGAAAGTCCTAGAACTGAACCTAAAGAAAAGAGAATAAATTTAAGCATACAGATTCAGAGTTCCGCAAACATGGGCAGTATCTCATAAAGTACCAGAAGACCTAACGGGATCATTTGTTCACTCACTGTGGCAGAAATACTCTACATTGTATGAAAAATAAAAGCACTCACACAAAGGAAGGAGCTGCTTAGATCTGAAGCATTTCACCTTATTCATGATTGAGAAAACTGCAAAGGTTTATTTCTAAATTGTTAGAATTTTAAACATCACCATGGAAATGCTTGAAATGCTTCAGAAATGTTGCATACCAATCTTGTCTGGTTCCCAACACGTTATTCTCTAGTTACCCTCACCTTTTCCAATACAGGAAGCCAAGATGTAACAAGATGCAGGTTCTTTAAACACAGCCATTCTCCATTGCGTGCACATTCTTTCAAAGTTTGAATAGCCAGGTCAGCTTGGCCTTGGCCCATTGCAATCTGAAATGAAAGACACAGTTGCAAGAGGAATTTATCATACCTCATTTAACAGTTAAATACAAAATTGTGTTTCCAAGCTAGAACGCATATGTAAAAAAGGTGTGCAAAAGATAACCAGAATTTTCTCTAATGTGATAAGCTACCAAAGTAGGGAAAAGATTAATGAAAACGTAGTTTTTTATTTACAACCTATCTAACCAGAGTTTGTTAAGGAACAACGTTACCTGGTCTTTTTATGAAAAAAACATACGTCATTTGGTGACAGTGATCATATTCCCCTGGAACTCAAAAAGTAATTTAAATATCAGTGACTGAACTGTATTACTGCAGAATTGCTGATACAACAAAACCAAGAGATAAATGAGAATGAATTTTCTTTTGACTGTAAGTTAGGAGTACTTCCTTTGAAGAGAAACAGCTTCATATTGAGATGAGTGAAAAACTAAGGATGTTCTTTTTCCAACTGGGAAATATGAATAGCTTTATAGTCTTTTCTTCTTGTCTATAGTACCATATTGTGGCTAAAATAAATTTTGATCTTCAAATGGAAATACAAAGATCCAAACCTGAATTTTCAGATAAATTAGTGAAAACTGAAAATAAAGAAAGGACTTGTTGCGTGGCACAATTACTGCAACAATCAATGTTAGACTATCTGTACAGTACATTCACCTTAGTTCTCCCTTAGAATCTAATTGGAAGCTATATGTAACAAAAAACCCTAAATCATGCAGGCTGAAAAGAAATTAGTCTTAGCCAATCTGAAAAGTCTTGTCTTGGCATTACTGCTATAGCAAAATAGAACTATTGTAACTATTATGACTTCATTGAATATCCATTAGGAGAAAATCCATCCTGTCTTTTTATCCTAAAACTGTTTATCAAAGAAACTGGGTGCCTTAGCATTGTATGATGACACACGGATATTCTCTGCCTAAGTAAAACTGAGTATATCTTGAAATAATTTAAAATAGCCAAAAGAAGACAACTGAAAGTCACCAGACAATATGGTAGTACACCACAGAAATTTAGTAGTCTGTTCTTTAGTCCATATGAAAAATGTTTCAACAGAGAAGAAAAACCTGATCTTCTACGTTCTATTCAAATTTCATGAGAAAGGGCTGGAAAAAACAATAACAAAAATATTCTCCTTAGTAGGCCAACTTTCAGATGATTTAGCTTTCAGTACCGTTCCTTAATCAAGTACCACACCATGCTGCATTTTAAAAGTCCAACATGTAAAGAATATTTAGAGATAAACACAAAAAAAACATGTGTTAGAGTAAGAAATATGCATTCTGAAACATTCACAGCTAGATAAACTGGCAGTAGGATCTAAATCTTTACAATTTGATGGGCAAAATATATTACACCAGTGCACATTCCAGGAAAGGAACCATTTCAAGGACTATTTAAAAGCAACATTAAACTTGACATTTTCCATTTCTATGCTAACCAGCAATCAGCTAGATAACAACTCCCCTCCCGTGAATATTTCAAATGACAGAAGGAAATAATGTTTTACAGAAAGTTATAAAGCATACTGGTAATGTGAATTGGGAATATTAGGAAACTGCTTGTATCATAGAATAATTTAAGTCGGAATGGATCCTGAAAGACCTCTAGTCCAACCTCCTGCTTAAAGTAGGGCCAGCTATGAACGATCACACCAGAAGCTGAGGACTTTGTCCAGTGGACTCTTGGGAACCTTCAAGGATGGAGACCGCACCGGGCAATTTGTTTGACTGTTCTCACAGTGAAAAAGTTTCTCCTTAAATCCAGTTGTAACCTACCTCGTTAGCATTTATGCCCATTGCTTCTTGTCTTCCCACCATGCCTGACTGCAAAGAGCCTGGGTCCATTTGCTCAGTGACCTTCTTGTACTTATTGAAAGGCTGTTATTAGGTCATCACAAAGACTTCTCTGTTGGCAGGGCACTGTGCTGGCTCATGTCCAGCTTGTAGTCTACAAAAACCCTGCAGTCCTTTTCATCAGAGGTCCTCCCTAGCCAGTCAAACTATTGCCTGTATCATTGCAAGGGTTTCTTCTTTCCCTGGGGCAGGACTTTTCATTTCTTGAGTTCTGTAAGGTTCGTGTCAGCCAAGGAAAGCCAAGGAAAATTGTGAGCCTATTGCTTGGTGGCGCAGGGCACGCAGTAACAAGGCACATGGAAAAAGTTGACCCTTTTACTCTGAGGTTTCGCTGCTGAGGTTTGTTCTCAGGCCTCCCAGGTCTCCCAAACCTACACGCAGAAGTGAAGCAATACCCACAGCAGAGACAGAGAGATTTAGGAATCACTCAACACAAGTAGAAATAAAAAACATCCACAGGACAAGATGCATTCAAGAGTGTTGGGGTGCCAGCTACTGTAAATCCTTGCTCTCATCTTCAAAAGGCTATGTTGATCTGGGGTGTTTGCTGATGAAAAAGGAAAATGTCACATTTATCTTCAAGAAGGGCAAGGAGGAGAAAGATCTAGGTAACTATCAGCTTGTCAGCCTCCACTCGGTCCCTGGGAAGGTTATGGAGCAAGTCCTTTTAGAAGTCATCTCTAAACACATGAAGAACACAGAGGTGATAAGGAGCAGCCAATATAGTTTTACCAATGGCAACTCATGCCTGACTGACCTCATTGATTTCTACGATGAGGTGACTGACACTATGGACAAGGGGATGCCAGTGAATGTTGTATACCTTGACTTTAGTAAGGCTTTTGACAGAGTCTCCCATATCCTTCTTATCACCAAATTGGAGAAATATGGGCTGGAGAAGTGAAATATAAAATAGGCAGAAAAATGGGTGGATTGTTGGGCTCCGAGGATGGTCAGTGGTGCAGAGTCCAGTTGGCAGCCAGTAACTAGTGGTGTCCCTCAGAGATCAGTACTAGGACAAATACTGTTCAATGTCTTCATTGGTGACATGAGTGGGTGCACTCTCAGCAAACTAATGGATAACAGCAAAGTGGGTGGGGGGAGGGCGAGCTGGAAGGCAAGGTTGCTACTCACATGGACCTGAACAGGCTGGAGAAACAGGCCATCAGTTTATGAAGTTCAACAAGCCAAATGCTAAGTCCTGCATCTGGGACGGAATTATCCCATGCAACAGTACAGGCTGAGGTCTGCCTAGGAAGCAGCTTTGGAGAAAAGGAGGCCCTAGCGGACAATAAGTTGAATATGAGACAACAATGGGCCCTTGCAACAAAGGCCAATCCCATAATGGGCTGTATTAGTTAAAGCTTTCAGCAAGTCCAGGGAAGTGATCCTTCTCCTCTCTTTGGAACTTGTGAGACCACATCTGGAGTACTGTGTCGAGTTTTAGGCTCCCCAGTACAACAGAGACGTGGTCATACTGAAGTGACTCCAGAGCAGATGACCAAGAAGGTCAGGGGACACTGAGCAGGGTTTGTATAGCCAAGCAGTCAGGAGACCTTCTTGCTGTCTACAACTACCTGATTGAAGAATGCAGAGAAGACAGAGCCAGACTCACAAGTTGGAACATGGGAAATACTGATTCAGTATCAGGAAAAACCTTCTCCTGTGTGAGTGGTCAAATATTGGAACAAGTTGCCCAGAGATATTGTGGGATCTCCATCCTTGGAGGGGGGACCTCCCTGGTCTGAGCATGGGGCTGAAATAGATGATCTCCAGAAGTCTCTTCCATCCTAGGTTATTCTATGAATTTAACAACTACAGTAAATTTCTTCTTAAAAACTGAAAAATTGTTTTCAACACCTGTGCATAGATCAAATTTTGAAGCAAACACGGAAAATATAAAGTGATTTCTTAGCAGTACAATTCCTGATTAAAGTCTACTCAAGGGGAATTATCTTCCAGTTTAGTTTTGTGTTGAATGCAAAACAGGGAAGAAGTTGTATACCATGACAAAAAATAACTGTTATATTGGCTTGGCAAATAATTTTGGTGTCGTATGCCTATTCCTGAAATCTGAAGGCTTTCCTGCACGGTCTATCTTAAATAGTTTTTAAAAAAGACTTGAAATATAAGAGTTCTGTTCAGGAACTCCCGTTAACAATTAATTGGTTAACATTTGCTGGTAAAATTTCTCAAAATATTTTACAGAATTTCACAAAATGCCTAAGCATTCACGAACACTGAACATCTGATTTATGTTTTCTGTTGAAGAAAGAAATATGCAAGTCCTATAAGGAGAGGAAATTATGACATCTAGTTTTCAGTTGATTTTGTTCAGATTTTGATTACCCCACACTAAAAAATATAATGTTTCAGCATGTATAACAATTCTCAGTCTCTTTTGGTCTCTTCCACCTATCTTCTCATTTTTCCCTTCTCCAAGTTGGAGCAATGCCTCATGTGAGGATCACTGTGTCTCTCTTCTCCAACACATTTTGCAAATGGAATCAGAAGATAGTGGACAGATAGGTGGGAACAACAAATACACAGACACCAAACTACGCTTTTACATACTAACTTCCTTAAAAAAAACAAGGTAAAACAGATATTATTACTGTAAAATTTTACACATTGTGCTTTTAATCATTATGCTTATGTAAGACTGACCTGATGGTAGCACTCAGCGTTTCTTTCAGCACTGGCAAGTTCTTGCAACTCTTGAGAAGGATCAGCACCAGGAGAAATAATTATCAAAATGGGCTCAATTTCCAGAGTCTCTTTATACAGACGTTTCAAATTCAGAGGTGATGGAGATAATTCTTTTATTCCTATAATTAGAATTAGAATTATTAGGGAAATGAAGTGATTAGACAGGATGGAGTGCTTCATTAACCACTTCGGAGGTATCTGGCTGTCAACGTTCTCTTCAATGGAGACCATAAAACTGGCCCTACAATGAGAAAAAAATCCATAAAATATGCAGGTAGAAGGCACCCTATGTTGATAAGAAAAAGACACAAGCACCAAAAGGGTGCCTGGACTTCCAGCTTGACAAATATAAACTGCAGTCTTTATTTAGAGTGCAGTCTTCAAGAAAACGTACAAAAAGAGAAGAGCTGGAATGTAAGAGTATGAAAAGCTGTGCTGTTTGCTGAAACTAATTGCAATGTGTATGTCCACATGCAGAACTTCTCTCCTGTATTGTCCCGAGAGCCTTAATTATTAGACTTTGACTTTACATGGTTCTTGGTACTACAATTACTTTAGTCTTTATTTGCTTTATATACAACTTAAATGTTTAGAACGTTGACACAGTATAGGCAAGGCATTTATACATGAGCCCAAAGCTATGCGTAATATAAATTTAAACAGCGTGAACCAAATATTTCCAATCCATCTTTGGACTGGTCCTTAAATAGTGAAGTGTTAGGTGCAATGGGAAATCCCAACATAAAGCAAGACAGAAGAGCCCAAATCAGTGGCCTCTATGCCATGCCTACTAAAAGATGCAGTACACACTTCCTAGAGGGCACAGTCTGCTTTCAGACTTGAGCTATTATGTCCACATAGAACAATACTATATAATTTGAATATAACAGGTCAGGCTGGCAAAGGTTAGTATGAGGTCTGGGTTCTCCGCACGTATCCGTACAGAGACTCTAACCAATGCAACTAAACAGATAAAATCACTATCAGTCAAAATGCTTTAAAATAATGAATTAAACAAGACTAATATTGGAAAATATTTTAATTTTACATTCATTAGGCATGTAGAGATGAAACATAAGCAGAGATAAGTATATAAACTGAGGCCATAAGGCAATTGATATGGGCAGTTCCCTTGATGAGTTCAGCTGCTCACTGCCAATAAGCCCTAAACTCTAGAAGATCCATAAAACAACACTGAAATTAAAGTACAGCTGTTCAGTGCTGGACTGAAGCATGCTCAGTGAGGAAGACTCTTCAGGGACTGAAGACTCCTATCTGTCAGAATCTCAAAAATATCTGACAAACACCTGCAAGTTGTTTCTTAAGGAATCCTGTATCGGCCAAATCTGGATGCATTTTCAGAAGGTCTGAAAGAAGCTTAGACTTTGAATGAAAGCTGCCCAGCATACCAGCTTTCTAGTCATTCCTCCACACCCAGCTTATAGTAACATTTTTCAGAAATACAAGCTATTCCAGATTTGACATTCCCTTCACTAACACAATAAATGGAAATAGCTAAGCTATTGGCAAGGAGGGGAGAAAGAAAGCAAGTAGACAAATTAGCTAAGAAAAAAATGAAAATTGATATATATGTAGAGATTCGTTTGTTTGTTTTTCAACTACAGTCATAATTCAAACTACTTGAGTCATTCTAAGCAATAAAAGAAAAATATCAGGAAGTAGAACATGACAGCATTCTCTAGGGTAAGAAAGTTTATTTTAGTTAGTTTTTATGACAGAGTGCTTACAATACTGAAGACAGTATTATGCCTCTAATTAGAAAATCCAACATCCAATGTTTCTTACTGTGGATGAGGACCACAAGGAAGACAAACTTGCGATGTGTTCTGATATTTGGGCTATAAACCACTGTCTTGCACCTCAAGCAAGTTTCACCTCATCAAATCCCTCTCTATTGAGTCACTGTCATTATAGTTCACTGTTGAAGTATCAAAATATAAATGTTTCTATATTAATTTAAATATTAAAACATGATATAAAGCATTATTAGAACTTAATCACTACCTACATAAGGAATAAAGATATATTGAGAATCTTAAAACCAAATGTTAGATCAAGATTTGATTAAAAGTAAGGTCTTGGAAACGTAAATTTTAACTTTTATTAACTTCTATTTCAGTGAAGAAAATAATTTTGAAAATTTTCACTAGTGTTGGAAATCCTATGAAAGATACAGGACTAAAAATATCTGTTGAAGTGAACAGGCAGCAGGATACAAAAACCAAATGGAGATCGTTCTGACCTGTAATTAACATTGTGGAATGGGCATCATGCGATGCTGCAGATATTTGTTATGACACGGAAATGCAGAACAGATATACAAAGTCACAAAAGGAAAATCATAGAATCATAGAATAATTTGTGTTTGAAGGGACGTTTGAAGGTCATCTAGTCCAAACATCTTGCAATAAGCAGGGACATCTTCAACATCAGGTTGCTCAGAGCCCCGTCCAACCTGACCTTGAGTGTTTCCAGGGATGCGGCATCTACCGCCTCTCTGGGCAACCTGGGCCAGTGTTTCACCACCCTCATTGTAAAAAATTTCTTCCTTACATCTAGTCTAAATCTTCCCTCTTATAGTTTAAAGCCATTACCCTTTATCCTATTTTAACAGGCCCTTCTAAAAAGTTTCTACCCATCTTTCTTGTAGGCACCCTTTCTTTTAAGTCCTGTGTTATTACTTCCAGTTGAGAAACCCTGGAGACATAGAACACTGGTCACTCTTCTCATACTCTTGCTAGATACTCTTGCATATACTAACATGCTAGGCAGACCTTTCTTCTTCACTTATTCAACCGTTCTTAAGTTCCTGTTCCTAAGACTGCTTTGCTACTACAAACAGTGCATGGAATGTACTACAATCAAGATAAAACAAAGAGCGATGGCTGTATTATTATTTTTAGCAGTGCAAGGAGAAGGCACACAGATTCCTGAGAAGCTTAATTGATTAGGAATTTTGATAGCCTACATAACTCTATTTCAACCGAGGACTATGCTTGCATTAACTGGGGAATAGAATAAAAAGCTATGATTGGGCAATAGGCGAATGTGTGTACGCCTGCAAATTAAGTTATTATAATAATATATTTATGGTAATTATGCTAATTTAAAAGAGGTGCAGTTGTAAATGAGTAACTGTCTAGCCAAATATATTGTAGCACTCTTGAGATGTATCATCTAGAAAACTAATACAGTGTAAGTTTTCTTACATAAAACATTTTCTTCCATAAAACAGTTTGTTTTTTTTAGAAATTTGGACACAACGTTTAGAAAAAGCATAGCTATGCTGAACGTGCTTTTTGTTTTAAAGAAGCTCATCAGAAGTGAAATATAGAAAAACTGCAATACTGTCCTGTCTCTTCCTGGCCATTAGAATTAAAGCTACAGCCAGGATTATGTTTAGAGAAAAACAAACAGACTCCAGTGTTTTCAGGGTAAATCAATGAGTACTCATATTCCAGATAATAACCATGCAGTCAGACTGGGAATTCCTGACATACTTTTCTACCTCCATGTTGCATTCTGACAGAATTTCTAAATCTTATATCCTTACATGAGAAGAAAAAGTGTATGTGAGAGCAAGTAACTTCCCAGAAAATGTTGCAGGGGGGAGGGATCTAAGGGGAAAAAAGAAAGACCTGACATATAAATACATCATTTGGCACAGGATGCAAACTTCACATTTTTTATAAACTGATGAAGCTTCCATAAAATCAGTGAACAACTCTTCAAAAGCACTTCTGCTAAAGTCAATGCAATTAAACCAATTCACAACAGATGGAACTTGAACTCAAAATGCTTGTTAAAATTCCTTCTGTTGTTGATCTGTACACAGAGAAACAATGTACAAAAACATCAGTAAGTGTATCATTACTACTCACAATTCCAATACAGAAAGCAGATGATTTTTTTTTTTTTTAATTTTGGCAAGTAATTTTATTTTGGCCTAGATGCAATATGACCATGAGAGCTCTGGTCTACTTTATAGAAAATGGTCTCTGAGAATAAAATACAGACTTGTTTCGCCTGCACTGATTTTCTTTCTTCATCTATACTGCTTTTTTGAAGAATATGAAAATGTAGATAATTAAAATCAAGCCTCTTTAAATACCATTTCTGATGTAGCCTGACTCAAAAACCTACGTTAAAGCAGATATGAAAAAAACCCAACTCCATGATAGATAAGGAATGATTTGGGAGTATCCTGTCAATATGATTTTTGCTAATATGGTATAGTTCAGTACAGCAAGTAAAATAAAGAAATAAGCATACATTGGGTCCCCACAAAATACATTTATAGAAAATTCTTATGAACTTTATCTTCAAAAGAAATTATTTTAATCCCCCTTCATCCATAAATTTAAAAATACATGTAAAAGATGAAAAAAGGAAAAAACAGCATATCTGGATAAAACAGAAGTGGAAGGCTTTCTTGTAGGCTATTACAGCTCTTTTGGAACTCATTTTTCTCACAGAAAAACAGCCGAAGGAGATTAGAAATTTAACAGTTGCCTTTTGAACTTAGTGAAACAGTTTGTTTAAGAAGTTTCAGGGCAAGGACCCTGAAAAAGACATGGTAGAAAAAAATATGAAAGAAATTCATATAGGCATGACCGCTTCTATTAGTTGGAAAGCACTAGTCATGATTTATGATGTGATCTCAAAACAAAATCTCACTGATATGCATGAAAAATCTGTGGATGAAACCTTGCCTACAAATGGAGTCAATGGTATTCTCCCTTCCTCAGCAGAGGAAGTAGTTGTCATTCACCAAAACACACCATTCACCAAAAACCATACCCTTGTGGAATGCCTCCAAGGAGCTGGTATCAAGACATGCCTAACCAATTTCTGTAATAAATTAAGATTTGGAAGAGAGTAAGTGGGTGAATAAACTTAACCTGAATTCAGGTTTTTGTTGGGCTTTGAGCCGCACGTACTGCACATCGCACTTGCCATTTGATTCCAACAGGCAGGGACATTGTCAGCATGGGACCTGTAACACTCACCATGATGAAAATATCTACTAATAATGTTTGACAGAGCAGGCTAAACTTACTCCTGAAAAAACTAGCCTTGGTGGCAGACATGGAACCAATTTTGGCCAACAAATAATGCCCATAGACAGAGCATAATGAGGGAGTAAGATAAACTCCCACACAAATGCCAATAAAAATGTAAGAACTAGAGACCTAAACTTATATCTGATCTTAAAATAATAAGAAATAGCACATTTTTCAAGAACTTAAAATTACCTCATTCATTATTTTTTATATATAACTCATCTATTGCATTATAATGCAAAATCACCCATCTTGAGATCATTCAAACTGCAGATCTTCACAAGTACTGGAAATATAAGTCCAGCCATATTACCTTGGCAGCCTATGAGTCAATCTTCCAGGTTCATTTTCTACCACATTAAAAACAGGCTTTGTGACTTAAATTTGTCTTTACAATCTAGATCCTCTCCCTTCTGTTAATCCCATTTCTGTCCTGACAGTGTACCACATTAAAACCAACAAATTCTGCCTTGTCCCTACGTAATGCAGAGGGTGATTTTTAAAACCACAGTGTCCACCCCAATGAGACACTCATGATTCATCTTCCATATGTGTATTGTCATTAACTGCTAAAAACTAAAGGAAGGCTTTGGTGTGCTGTATTGCAATGTTAAGATTATTTGGAATATAAATCCCAAACTTTGGATACAATAGGAAGAGAGGAAACAGACAGACACGAACAACTAGACAGTCACAGTATTGACTCACTCAAAACCATGTGCATTTCTAAACAGACAGTAAAAATGAAAACATGAAACATGAAAATATGAAACAATCTTTTGATGTCCAATTTAGAAAATATGAAACCTAATGGTTTTTAAATGGTAAATGACATTAAATAAAATCATCTTTTTGGAAAATTTGTGTCTTAAGGAAAATGCTGCAGTGTCAAACTTACAGAAAAATGGATATTCTTCTTTCTTAACAAGTCCTGTGTTCAAGAATTCATTAAAAGAATCTGATAGATCTTTTATTCTATTATAAATCACTATGCAATATAAACCAAACCATTTTAAAAGCACTTTTTAACAAAACTTTACACGAAAGAAATCAGCAAATCCATTTACAGCATATTTTCAAATCCTAAAACTTAGGGATTCCATGAGAACTATAAAATAAAGGCGAAACATAGGACAAAAAAAGACATTTAATTGTTGGGTGGAAACACCCTAGTGAAAAATTAACTTACCTAGGGTTTTACATGCAAAAAGAGCCATGGCACTCTGTAGCCTGTCTGGTCTGACAGCCTGGACCACAAGTACCTTAAAATAAAATATATTCAGGGGAAATGAATTTATAAAAGTATATTGTGGCAATTTAAAAAGCAAGACTTTTCTAAAAAGGCTGAATTCTTTAAACTTCTCTTTAGAACAAGGTTATTTTCTCAGAATATATAGCGCTATCTGATCATTCCTTTCGAAGATAATCTAATGTAATTGTTCTTTTGTAAGTAGCTTGTAGTAAAATCAGAAGATAGATTTACATCTAATGTCTATTTGTAAGCTGGAAGTTTTTCTACAATGTTTTAGAAAAAAAAGGTAGCTATGTGGGTAGCTAGAATTACAGAAAGCAAACTTAGCTTTATACTGGTAATATGAATTCTATACATGTATTTAGGCAGTAACTTCCTAAATGGAATACTGGTATTTCTGAGTTCAGTGCAGTAATACAGTAAAATAATCAGTTTTGAAAGAATTTCCTTTGTTTAAGCACACCTTTAGAGTTTTACATCTAACTTTTTTTCTGAGACATTCTGACTTTCAAACCTTGTAGTTATGCAGATGCTTTTACTGTTCTTCAAAAGACTACAGAACATGAGCAGCTAATCAATTCAGATACAAATTAAATTAGCAGTTTCCCTACCAGCTGGTTCTTTTTCAGTTAACTTCTTGCAAATGTTCAGTGCAGGCAACTGATGCAGCTTCAGTAGAAATGATTTGTTAAAATCATCACCCCCTCTCCCACCTCCTTACTTGCAAACCTGTAAACCACAATTCTGAACCAACCATCACATTCCAGTTTCCAAGTCTGGAATATCCAAGTTGTTAGTTTTGGAGGGAACATTTAAATTCATTATTTTTTTAAGGAAGTACTACTTTTTAAGCTTGAGATTACAGTGAGTGCCACTGCACCATATTTAAGTTTAACATACAGTTTGAAAGAAACTAACTTATGAGTGGCATATAAATCTAACCAGGTAGTTCCAGTATATTTCATCAACAGAAACTTCTTAATACTTTTTATGCAAAGACCTGGATACATAATATGCTGATCATTCCAGATTTGTTTTCCTATAAATGAAGAATTTTTATGACAACACATTGCATATGTAAGAATTGCTCCTCTGCATTTCTTCAAATCAAACATGACTCAGACAAATTCCCTTCCAAAATGGTTTGTTCCTAAATTCCATGCATGCTATTTTAGAAATTCACGACTACTATTCTAAAAAGCCGTGGCTGCTACTGCATTTTGTAGTTTTCAGTCAGATGTGTGAGTTTGCACATTTAATGATGCACTAAATTAATGACATTCAACAAGTTGACAAATTCTGCAGTTAGAAAGCAACCATGAAAAAAATGTAATACCTATTTAAAATTAATTCTGTCAATATTAATAAAGAGGTTGTTACCTTACACGGTATGTTCAGTTACAGTCAATACATCAACACAGAAAAGACTTGGATACGTAATTAAATATGTATTATAGGAAAAAAAAAATCCTTAGATTAAATAAACTAGTTAATCTGTGAGACAATGTAGACACTGTCACTGCTTATAATTCAACCAGCCCTGAAGCCTAAATTCCCATGATGTAAAAATTACTTTCAATGCTGAATTCATAATTATTTTAAAATAATTTAATATTAAAAGATTACCTGCTGAAATAAGGAAATTCTTTTTACAATAGTAGATGGAAAGTCTTGTTCACACATAGAGCTCTGAGAATAAGTGTGCCACAGACCTTCATCTTCAAAGCAAAGTGTCTGATAGAGACCTGGGAGAGAAATCTACAAAACAAAAAATGCGTATTTAACAATAAAGAATAGCCATTTGGGCATTGTACATTTTAATTAATTTCCAAATACCACTATGACCCTAAACCTGTAAATACTTGTGCCTATCACATAACTCAATTCAATTTTATCCTCGGACTTAAAGAAGAAAAGGGCAGGTTCCCTGGAAATGCTAAGTCTGTATTTGCTCTATATTTTTGTTTTTAAACTTTTAAGTTCTTTGTTTTTAAACTTCGGGCTCTACTCAACCATAGTCCTTTCCTTCAATCATAACCAGGTTCTTTTTCTATCAGTCCATACTACTGATTCACCCAGTTACTCGCTTTCTGGTTTTTTGTTTGTTTGTTTGCTTTCTTAAACCCTTAACAATCACGCTTGCTACACCATTACTGCAATTGTTCCTGATCCCTGGTGAAAAGAAATGTATAAATAATGAACTCTGAATTTAGCAGCAAAAGTCCTTGACAAAGACTGGTCAAAGTTTTCCTTTTTGTTGCTGAGCTACATGCAGGAGGAGAAGAGCCTAAGATAGAATTTCAAGGACTAGTATTTTCATTTAGTTCCCTTCAGTATCAGAGGACTTCAGTGTTGACTACTGTAGGATGAATCAAAGAAATAAAATGTTTTTTGTTTGTATATAGTTTAAAATTCCTTGATCTGAGCAATAACAAACTCTGAAATGCCTTTAAAGATGTGTATGGAAATCAGGTAAGCAGAAAACTAGTTTCACAATTAAGAGTTTATGGTTTTTAATACAATATAAAGTGGTTTGTAAAAGTTATTACATAAGAGAAACCTGTAACTTAAATATTCTTTGCAATTTTTCCTCTGCATATTTTTTCTAGGTACACAAATTATAGCACCTTGGGTAGGCTTATGGTATTTTCTAATCTCAGTAAGATGACAGGTTTCTTTCACATGCATTGAAATTTATTGTTAGATGGGGTAGAGATGTACATGAAAAGGCTCAGAAAAATTATATTAAATTTTAAAAAACTAGGTTTTTTTTTCAAGTGGGCATATATTAAACCATGGTTTCTGGGAGACAGAATAAACAGTTTAAAATAACAAAATATTTCCATCTGAAAAACACATATTTAAGTACTGAAGTCCAAATTACTATTTGCTAAAACCAAAGGCCTTTTAAGTTAAAATTAATCTACCAAGTGATGTATACCTTCAAAGATGCTACTGCCCAGGCTCGGTCCTGTTCTATCCAAGAGGGAATCTGGTCACGAACACTTCTTTGTGAATCCTTATTGAAGCAAGTTACATTACACACATAAGTTACACAAATTTTTGTGAAACACTAAATTCAGTAATAAGACCACAAACCCCATGTTTTTAATAAAAATAGCATTCACAACAGGAATCTTTCTGTGGTCTTTTGCTAAGTTCATAAATAGCATCACAAAACAAAACCTACCAATGATTTAAATTTGAGCTATACTGTTCATATTAACATTTGCTTAATCACTTGAGCCTGAAAATATCATCTAGAATTACACATTCTACTCTCAAGTAGTTTACTTTTCCATTAGAAACAAGTGACCCAAATGACTGGCTATCTGCATATGCACTCTGAGCAACTGACTTCAAAAATTAACTCCATTGCACATATTCGCAGTCGTGGAGAAGATGGTTCTTCACACACAGGGCAATTCAGGGGTAATTCACTAGGCAAAGCATCACTTCTGGACATGTCTGTGCTGGTAAAGTTTGGCCACTGCTCTATTTTTCTGCTCCTTGTTGGTGATGAAGGAAATTCTAAGGATGAATAACACAGCTTAAGGTCCCGTGGAATCTCCATATTCACTATATCATTTTTTATAAAAAAATCTTACAGTGCCCATTAACCAGTTTGACAGTCTCTGCATGGAAATGTCCTTGGATCTCTCAACCATTGAGCAACTTCAAGAATAACCTTAAATGTTCAGCAGAAAAAAGGAAAGCTTTCTTGTGAAAGGATGGCTCAGCCATGAGTTCTGAAGTCTGAGAAAGAACAAAAGTAGGAAACTTGGAAGCAATTGTAGGAATAAACTTGAGATGGGTCTGCAATATACATTCCATTTAGAACTGGGGTTGAATCATATACATTCCCAATCTTTCCAAAATCTATTATGGGTTGTGCATTAGATGGTGTTTAAATTTAACTGGTGTTAAGATTCCATTATACAATTGGATCTCACATAGCTTGAAAATGACCTACAGCAAGAAAATACTTGACAGTCACCAAGTTCACTGACATTTAATTCAACTAGAAAGACTCCATAGTCTTTATAATAGATGAAGAGGGATGTCTACATTGACACTGAAATTCAAAACCTGTAGAGTCATCTAAGGGCTAGAGACACTGGGAATTTAAGGATTTTTTTTAGCAACCAGCTGCCTGAGTAAGAAAACCTGAATAATACATTATGTTTTAAGTGACTTGCCACTTCTGCCAGCATGCACCTGAACACAGTTGGTGTCATGAATATTCTAAAAACAAGGCACTCACATTGGTCATTGTCTTGTACCACTGAATGTACGAGATTAAAGGCTGAAAGTAATTGTGAATGATGAAAACTGCAGCTAAGCCTGATGGAAATAAGCTAGCTTGACCCTGAATGCAAGAGAAGAGGTGATTAACAAAAGAAGAGGCAAACTGAGCTCATGATTCCTGATTGGGCTTCTGTTTCCTAAAACCTCCTTTCAAAAGCTTTGTCAAAATATTTGGTTCAAAGAAGGGTTATAATGGATAAGACTGCGGAAAGTTTAGCTTTTTTCTCTACCCTTTTATACTGGAAGGTTATTTTGAAAGTATACAGATTCAATAGTATTGATGGACATTTAGTAACTACAGCATGATTAGTCAGGCATGCAACAGAAGCTTCTTAAGCTAGCTCTGTCACCTAGGAAAATATATAAATACACCTCCAGAATTAGAACTGTGAGGCTGGGGAAAAAAGTATGTCAAAGTTAGCAAAGTGTGTGAACAATTTCATCAATCCATACAAAAAGTACAACTCATATATGATACCAGGCAAAAGAGGGATTCAGAAACACTGATTTTAGATCCGTTAGAGGGCTTAAAACCTTCTCAAACATCATATTTAAAAAACAAATTGAATTGTAATCCTGGTAACAGAAAAAGGGGGGGTGGGGAAAGCAACAAAGGCAAAAAGCTATGCAAATTAGAAAATAAGTTGCCATGTTCAAAAATTTCAAGCAGTTTTTATATTTTATATTATTATGTGTAATTTGTTCCTTTAATGTATTAATACAATTAATTAAACCATACAGTAAGGATACAACTTTAACTTTTCAGGATTTAAGTAAATGTTCCTTATTTCAAAATACACAAATAAATGTAGCTTACTGATTTTCTTATGGTATCTCCAATGATGACACCTGTAAAAGTCTCCCATTCCTAGGGGGAATAAATGAACAACTCAGATAAGTCACAAGACAACTTTAAGAATAAAGATTAATATGTAGTAGCACGTAGGCAAACCAGGAAGATAAACAAATGAAGCCTAGATTCTGAAAGTTATAAAACATTTTTAAAACTCCAGATAATACTACCAGTATGCAATTCCTTTTGCAGAATTCAAGGTAAGTGACTGCAGTGCTTTATGAGAAAAAGAAACAAAAGGAGAAGCCCTATCCCTTCCCAGCACCCATAGCTCCCATCCAGATTGATTAACTGCAGACTAGCAAGAAGTGCCACACGTGGCTGGCGAGGAAACATGCGGCCTGATAGGGCATCAGCAGCCCACACAGGACAGATAACTACAGAATCCATGTTTCAATAGCGTTTCATTTTATAGTATCCAAAGGATGCAGTTATTAGAACAGGAGGAATACTTAATATAATAGATTGGCATTATGAATACTTTGGTTCCCTTAAGAAAGTGAAATGTAAATTGAATTTATGTATGATTAAATGTTTTAGACTTGGTATTTGTATCGAGGAAGACAGCTTTTAATCATTTTAAGACAGATTAGATAAATATTTAAAAACATGCTAGAAATGACATAATCCTGTATTTAGAGGTGGTAGGAAATATACTAAAAAATCTTCGTACGTGTTGAAATTTTACATAATCAGTATCTCTAATTCTATGATAAAGGTTTTTTTATTTTAATTGTTAAAGACAACAGTAACATTCCAAATGAAAAAGTCAATCAACTAGCACTAATCTGATACAGACCAGAGCATAGCTTTTTGCATCCATCAATTTATCTGAGTCTTGAAAGCACTCTCTCTTTCAGTTACAAGCTGATGCTCCTCTCCCAATTACAAAGAAAATGCCCATGCACAGAAAAATACATGAAGACTCCCCAGTTTTAGAACCAGAAATTGTGTAATATTTCTATGAAGGAAAGCAGGAGTATAATATGTAGAGACATGTAAAACTACCCCAGAAAAATCTATACATATTGATTCAGAAAGATAATAACTCTGCTAAGAGCCAAGGCATTCTGTAACATAATGTTGAAGTTGTACTATAAATTTCTCATCACTATGCAAAAAATTCATAAGTGCAGAAGGTTGAACTCTTTTGGGACAGGAACTTAGAATCCTAAATTCTCTGGCAGCATAATAAGCAACTTCTAGCCTCATCACATTAAAAGCTTTAAGAGAAATAACTTTAAAAGAATAACCACTTCAGCTTCATTTTCCTCAACAAAAATCTTGCACAAGCACTAATTTCTTAACAATTTAATTAAAATAAGTTCTACCTTTCAAAGAAGTAATAAAATTATTGATATTATTTGCCTGGTTTGAGTACTCAGCTACTGCAGGAATGTGCATTATACATAACCTAGGTTAAGCTGGTTAAGAGCTTTAATAGCTGATGGAAATGCATGCTAAACAATAGCAACCAACACATAAAGCGGTACTTACAAATACTTAAGAAGCCGAGGCAGCCAGGCTTCAATTTAGTCAGAAAACTATTTGCAAGTTGCTGCCTTCATTATTTTATAAACTCAAGGACTAGAAAGATAAAGCAAGATATTTTCTGAAAAGAAATAATAAAGATGAATTAAGGAAGTTCTAGTAATGAAGAGTAGCTAGGTATGCCTCTACCAACAAGATTAATTTGAGTTATTTTTATCAGGCAGCTTCATAGCTGACAGACTGGGGGATTTCATTTGGTCAATGTCTGCAATAAAACCACATTCCACTCATAACATCAAAAAGTTTCAACCTAGCTTTCTTAAACCTTGTACCTTAAATCCACATCCTTCATATGATCAAGTTCCATAACTTCCTTCAAATGCATTTTACCTTTTACCCTATCATGGACTCTCCTCTAGCGAATTGACATCTACTATCATTTGATACTCCTTCTGGTCTCCAGCTTCTAGTACAGAAAGCCATAGCCTTGTCACTCCATTCCATGTAGGTATTTTAGATAATGAAATGTGTCTTGACACACGCTAATCAGCCATGTTTAAGCAATTGTATTGGATCAATTGTGTTTCTTGTTCTACTTCAGGCAGACTTAATAGGATTAATTTCACTACACAATAGACAACTATAACTTTGGCATCTACATCTCAGCCAGCTAGGCTAGTCTGCCTGTAAGGTCAATGGAGAGAAGTAAGCAATTTTAGTACTAAACCATCTGACCTATTTTATGAAATTCATTTATGATGAAACTAATTGCTTCTTTGATAGGTCTGGTTTTTCCTGTTTCCTACAAAGACAGTCTAGGATAACCTGCTTAGATTAATTTTAACAGGTGTTTAAATTTTAGTTACCAACTCAATCATCACTAAAAGTCTCATTTTACACGAAATATGTAAATTCACTATGAACCCCCATGTTGGGCAAAAGCATTATCTAACATTCAAATAGAAGAACACACTATTACTGAAATGTGTGCTGCCCCATGGAAATAAGGGTTAGCAGTACTCAAGCTCTGCTGCAATTTTGTTGGGAACAGGGTAGCCTCTAAGCAACACGTAAATTACCCATGAATTCCCTATAAATTAGGCAATTTCAGATTAGGCCTCATTCAGACCACTGTCAAAAATGTCATGTGACATCTCTCAATTTTTTGTGAATACACTAATAATGCAGCACTTGCCTGAAAACTGAATGGGCAGCGATTTTTGTTAAATGTGGTTTGAACCTGTACCAACTGCATGCCACTATGCTATCAAAAATATAAACTATTCCAGGGTGAGTTCATAATTCCTCTCAAAGATAGGCCACTATGGTGCAAAGAATCCAATACCTATGTGGCCAGAGAACAACATACAAGAAGGACACTCTCCGTACTGTGCACTCTTGAAGATACTGTTGCAAATGAGGACATTAATGATTGCTGGGATTTCTTAGACACTGAAGAATCAATGGCTGAAATGCACAAAAGATAATTTCATTACTTCACCTTCCAAGAAGACTCTTTGCTTTAAGTGTCTTCAACTGCAGGTTGCAGAATCAGACTTTAATTTAATTTCTTCCTAGGTCTTGCACTCCTTTTCTGCATTTCAGTACCAAGGTATGATGCGCAATCGACCCTTGGTCACAGTGAAACAGGTGTGTATCCATCACTTATAAAAGAACATCTGTATTTAACTGGAAAGATAGATAAAAGTCTAGCCACATGGTGGCGGGAAACACCGATACAGTGCCTTCAAAAAACTACAAGAACCCTTCATAAACGTCTTTTTCAGACCCCTATTTAAAGGCAACCATTTACCCACCTTTCTCATGGTAATCTTCACTTTGAACATAATAAATACAATGTTGACATCCAAAAGTAACTATCACAGGAAAATAGCAGCATATAAGTGTAAAATCCCAAGTCCTACACTTCCTGACAAAAACTTTTTATCTAGTTATTTACTCTTCATATTAAGTTTAACTAAATCACTTGGGGATTTTCTCTTCTAGCACTTACATTCTCTTGAAAAAGTTCAGGGTGCATTCCTCGTACAAAATGTAGAGCAAACATTAGCTGATCAGCCTGAAATATAAGCAGTAAAAATGTATTTATATGATCGTCAAAAGTCACCTTTCTGCTTTTTTTATAAGTATCAAAATTTCACTAATAAAACACCTCTAATTCCATGGTAGTGAGTTAATGACAAATATCCTAATTCAAAATTGCTACATACCTCTGCAATTTAAGAGACAAACGCTAACCCAAACCCTGTATCTGAGTACATCTAAATTCAAGTGAAGAAGAAAAAACACATACTTGTAATAAAGCAAACATATTAAACAGAATCCATTATTTTTTAAACTGTGCATAAGAAACGCTTGAAGTCTTCTTATAGCAAATTTTTGAAAAACGATTGTATATGAATTATTTAATAATTTCCTGGTGATCAGGTTCCAGAATAATGGTTGACTGAATAAAGGGACATATGTGGCTTAGAGACCATATCCTTACTGGTTTTAATTGCCCTTGGAATGACTGACCTTGGAAACTGCCAAGAGGTTATACGTAACTCAATTCATATGAGCCACAGCTTCTTTAAACTGGATTTCGATAACTGCACGATGGCAGCCACAACAAACTCTCGGCGTAATTTGTATCTCTATGGATACTGATACATAAAGTTGGTTTTTGCTGCTTTAAATAGTTCTGTTTTATTAATTCTTTCAATTACAAACCCGTATGGTACGAAGTATCCCCAAGGATACAATTAAATCAAATAAAGGACATTTCATTTTATTTTTGCATGAATTTACTATTGGTTTTGTTACAGGGGTAGGACTGGAGGGCAAACAGGGCCCAACTAGGAATCAGAGTCAAACTATTCACAGCACTAAAGCTCTCTTTGTACTGATAAATAAAATACGTCCATGATTATAACACTGAGAACTGGAATGGCTGAAGGCCATACCTCAGCTCTTTCATCCTCTCAGACAATGAATGCTCCCTGGGTGGTTTAGTATCCAAAACTTGAATGGGAAGAACGCTAACTGGTCGAGGCCAAATCTATGACAGCAGCTATTTTGACAGATTAACAGAACAGGTGGGCCAGTTCCAGTGCTCAGGCAAAATTCTTGGCACCATTTCATTTACTAGCATGCATGATGTCTATGTACACACAAACACAAATATTAACCACAAACAAAATCATCCTTCCCAATTCTAACATGCTGAAAAGGTATGAACTTGTATGAGCTATACCATTTATGAAGACACTAGTAAAGCCGCAGTGTCACAGGAGTCTTTAAAAATTTGCATGGATAAAAAGCAGTGGATTGCTGATGGCATGAGGAGCTTATTTGTTCTCTCCACTATCAGAATACAATACTAAGCTGGATGGACCACTAGTCTGAAGCTGCACGGTAACAATTACAGTTGAAATATTTTCTAATCTCCAATCTGATCATTCACAGTGAAAATCTTTCCTACTAGAAATCTCCTCTCTGTGCCTTGCTTTTGAAATCTTTAATCTTTTCTGAGATATAAAAATAGTTGCCTTCCAGTATTCAAAAGATGTGATGACTTATTGGAAGGCTTCACATACTCATGACTTCAAACATAGACATTAAATTATTATGAGAATATTTCATGAGAATCCTCTTGGACTTTGATAAACCAAAATCCTTAGATATAACTGCTACTTCTGCATCCTCAGTACAGTGTTGCTAGACTGGGGAAGAGGAGTGTAAAATTTTCCAAGATCTCTCCATTCTCACCAATCAAACTCCATTCTTGCATGATTTGTACTACTGTTTAAATCATCTATGCAGACCTACTGTTCTTCAGCCTGGTACTGAGACAAACACCTCCTGTTATGACTGTTCCATGTGAAAGTAAAAATTAAAATTGAAAGACATATCTATCCTAGGTTCTCACCAAGAGAGCAGAGATGAGGAGCCAGAGGTGAAGCAGAAAGAGGACTAGGCTGAGAATAGCCTTGTCAATCAGAAAACTGCTCTGTGGAGAAATGTGCATAAGCAATCCTAATTCTGTTACATCCTAACTTCTAGTCCTCCTCATTTTGCACGTTAAATATTGCAAGTGTAATTTTTTGGCATGTATTACATATGTACTCACACAATACTGTTAATTTAAAGTATATCAAGTGTTAGTTGATAAAAGTATACTCTCAAACCCAGTGCACTGTACAAAGGCCAGAAAAAATACAATCTTACCTTAAACAAACAATGACAAACATATTCATACACTGTATGTTTCAAGGAGCCAATAAGTGACTTGATTCTTTCTTCAGTATTACTTGAATCCTAAAAAGAAATTTTGGCTTTCAAAAATTTACGTGGAAGTAAAAATCTTTTTATGTACCCTGTAGATTTCATCAGAATGACACAAATAATCTGGACACTTATTAGTGTGACACACACTAGTTCTAAAAACAAATTATTGAACTCAGCGGCAGCTATCAATGAGTAGATGATTAAATGAGAAGATCATGCTGAAGCATTAAGAAATTAATATTTTGGCCTTGAATATTTTGACTATGAACATTATATAACATTATATAGAAGGTAAATACATAAAGTGTGAGATAACAGTTTCTTTTTCTAACATTAATATCCTT
Organism: Fratercula arctica; assembly: GCA_947846985.1. Lineage (NCBI taxonomy): Eukaryota > Metazoa > Chordata > Aves > Charadriiformes > Alcidae > Fratercula > Fratercula arctica. The sequence goes on along the minus strand of CANTUZ010000001.1, from coordinate 15,943,276 downwards.
GAAATTTCATAGTTTTCACTTGGTAAAAAAATGGTTATGTATTGAATTACTGTATTTAATGTTACTGACGTTATGTTCATGTTATGTCAATGTTACATTGACGTCAAGTGTGGTTACTAAAATTGCAGACAAATTTGGCCCAACTAAAGTAAACATTGTAGAAAATAGTAAATATATCCTGTCCTTCAAAGCTTACAGACTAGACGACTAATTAATAGGAGAAAACAGAAAGAAATTTAGGATAAAAGAAGAAAGATGAGGGGAAAAAAAAAAGTTGAGGGAGGTAATGGGTAGTATGAGATTTATCAAAACCAAGTTCCTTTCTACCATGCTGGAATTTGAAGAGATAAAGTTATAAAGGAGGGAAATTTGGATTCACAAGCTGATTTGACTAATACCTTTCCCATGTCTAAAAGATAGTTTGGGAAAAATGAAGAATTGGATAGAGGAGAAGAAAAGAAGGAAGAAAGCAAAGAATGCAAAACCAGAATTTGAGCTTTAAATAGGTAACATAATAGGCAGGAAGAAAAGAAATTATGAGAGAGTGTTAAAGTAAGAACAAGAAGTTAGAAGGTCATGTTGTGGAAAAGAAGCAATAGGTAAGGAACTTTAAAGAGGGTCAGTTTGCATAGTCAGAACCATGCTCCTGGTAATGACTGTAACTGAAGGAAAGTTGTAAGCACAGAAGCCAGAATAAAGGGGAATCCAAAAGTAACACGATGAAAGGCTGGTGAATGCCTTTTTAAAGTGGAAAGAAAGAGAACTAAGATGGATTTTGGAGATGCTGAAATAAAAGAAAACGCATTGCCACTCAGTGGGGGTTTTTAGATCTAAAGAGTGAGGTGACAAGGGATAAAACCATAATTCTGTGCTTCAGTAAGAACATACTGGCCATTAGAATACAGAAAAGTAAAAATTACATTTTTAACAAGACAGGCTGCATGCATGCTTACAAACTGTATAAAAGTAGATAAAGTTTTGATCTTCCTTCGGGTAACTGAACCATGTAGAAACATAGGTACGTTCTTATTCTACACCTTGCTGATAGAATTAGCATTGCTTGCAGATTAGATCAAGGATTTATTTAAATAAATCCTTCAATAAAGTTATAAACAACTTTGCTTTTCATAATTCACCTTAAACAAAGAGTAAGCCTGAAATTACAAATAAGAGTTACTTTTCTTTCAGATGGCACAGCAATTTTATGATTTATATGCAATGCAAGATCATTAAAAATTCCATATGCCTGTATTCTGAATATCTAATGTACAACAGTTCAGCATCACTAATTATATATTCCATCATAAGTTATTATACATTATTTTCTAAAAGTGTCCAGAGCAACTAACATATTCTAAGGATCAAAGCAGATTGATTTGCCTGCAGCATTAACAGCTTCAGGAAAAGAGAAGATACCTGCTCGCTTTGCAGAGCCCTTTGGAAAAGCCGCAGGAAAGCCGCCAAACTAAACCGGTACATATTATTAATTTTGGACAAGTCAGAGATAATAAAGTACATCTTGCTAGCACTCTCAGCTAAAGGGAGATAGGCGTCCCTCTCCTGTGGACAACAAAAACATACGTATATAAAAACCAAGGGCATTACTGCCATCTACTGGTTACTGCATAAACATTTACTAGTGCCACCAAAAAAAACCATTCGCATGACTCCCACTGCTTTAGAAAACTGAATTCTTTCTGATTCTTCAATTTGAGGGACATGCACTCAAGACTTCAACACCATCCTTAGATTTCAACACTGGAAGAAAGCATTTTTAGCAAAAAATTCTTTAAATTATGAAGAAGTTTTTGGAAATTAATCCCTAGGGCACTGAGGTATCTTCCCACCACAGAACACGTCCTAAAATTCAACAGAAAATTTTAAACTAAACAAATAAGAACACAAAGAAAAACTCTGTAATCTGTTACAAAAACAAGATGCCAGGTCAATAGCATCACCAATGATCTAAATTTTTGCAATAACAAGGGATATACTAAGTAAGAACATCCACATGAGCCATACTGTTTGCAACAGCCAATGGCAAAAATAAAGTCAAAACCCATTACTTCCATTCAAACTGTTCGATTTTAAATGGTACAGATATTGACCATGTATAAACCAGAGGAATTTAATTATTGAAAATATTTTCTGTACTTGTATACCCCAAATATTTTTTACTCTAAAAAATTCATTTAGTATGTTACTGATCTATACTCCTCCGAATGTTTATATCCCCTCTATACAGAAGATTCATATTTTTAGCAGGAAAAAAACAGCAGTAAAAGATTAAAATATTCTTCTACCTTATCAAGGAAACTCTGAAGTCTGTGAGATTCAGCAAGTGATTCTTGGATGAGTGCGCTACTTGCTTTAGTCTGATTCAAAGATTCAATCAGATCCTTATTTTCTAGTATATTGCCCTGTGATGTTGCAAGTGTCTGTTAAAAAAAAAAAAAAAAAAAAAAAAAAAAGAAGTGATTTATGTTACATTAAAATACCTGGAAAGTAACCATTTTGGAACCTGTCCTTCTTTCTGTCCTGTACATACTTCTGAATCATTGAATGTATCAAGAGTACTAGAAAGCAAGTGGTTATTCCAAAAACTGAGATGTTGTTTTAAAGAAGCATGGAAAATAAAACCCAAGAACAAACTCCAAAAATCCAGATTGCCAGGTTCTGAAAGTTAAGTCGCCAGCAAACTTTTGAGAATTATTTCTAGCATTCAGTCTTACACACTATCATCCCCTCGGTAAATACAAATTAGGGTATTTTTTCTTTTATTTAACTACCAATTTAACCTGAAATTGGCTACTTGTAATGACTTCCTGTACCCAATCATTCATAAATTCATTTTTCCTCAAAAACATTGCAATGTTTTTGAAGAAAACAATTTTGTTCTTCTTTCCAACTGAGATGAATATTCACAATTACAACAATTTCAGCTTTTCAGTAATCCAAGATCCCTTTAAAATCCTTGAGATTACCCCAGATTTTCCCTGAGTGCTCCTCTGTAAACTATTTCACTTTTAATAAGAAGTGAGAAAATCTTGCCCGATTCACTGTTATTCTAGAGGTTTTACTAACCTTCAGCAAATACACTTCAATACAATTTTTTGGTCAGACAACACCACAAAATTGGCTTCTTGTCAGTTAAGTCAGTTCTGAACAACTACCTGCAGGACAGCATTTCAGGATATTTGGAGGCAGAGATTCACCAGTTAGAATAGTAGAATGCACTTAGTTCTCTAGTTGGAAAGACCTTAGGACAAGACCATCTGTTTTTTTCAAGGAATCCGATTTTGCTATGAGGAATCATAGTGTGAGCTATGAGAGCGCCACAGCATGTATGTCTTTACTTCAAGGCTTTTGGAAGAAAATCAGTACAGTACTTCAGATGGAATGCTAATGTTGCTTTTGGATTAACTTGAATTTAGCTAGATCACTGACATCTTTGTTGACAAAGCCCATGGAGCGTATGGTAGTTTCCACTGAGCTTTAAGTTTCTTTCTTCAGGGTCAAAGAGTACTCTGATTTCAGCGCTGAGAAGAATGCCAAAGTTGAAACCAACCTCAGTGTTAATACTTGGCCACTTTTTGTTGCAGATACCTTAGGCATCAATTACTTGAAATTTTGCACTTGGCAGTTCCGATTGGACAAATGTGAAAAATTCTGGAGTTCCAAGATCACGCAAAAAGTCTGTTCTAAAAAGGTGGACATTTTTGTTGCATCTCTAAACTCTCAGCTTCTGGCAGACATTTAGATACTGAACAATGATTAGCTTTGAATATGGAATTTTTTTAGAGAACAAGTTTCCCTCTGCCTGTAAGAGAAATCTGCCCCATCACAGTTTTAAAAAAGGTTTGAACTTAGTATTTGAGACTTAATAGGGAGTTTAATAAGGACAGTAAATGTGAAAATTCAAATCACATTACATAATTATGTGCAAAATTCTAAAATTGAGATATTAATGGCCAGTTTATTGAAGTTAAGTTTATTACTTTTTGAGGAATCTGTAGAAACAATTAGCTTATGATCAAGTCCATTGTGTTGGATACCGCAAAGTTCCATGACTCAGCTACAGACTGAGGGTTTTGAGGCAGCAGGTCAATCTCCCTGCACCTATCATATTTTAGAATGAAGGAGGATTTGAGAATCCATTCCTATGGGCATGAAGTACAGTTTCTCTGAAATCCATGACAAGATACAAATGAAAAAGAAGAGAGTCCTCTTCCTTGGAAGCCACCTTTTCTTATAGAGGTATAGACAACTGTTTCTGAGCATAATTACTTTCATCAAAATAAAAAGGTTAACTGAAAATTTAGAATATTAATTTTAAATAGGAAAGCAAAATGTTAACTATAAAGCATATTACAGTTCATTGGTAATAAGAAACAATTGTGGAGGTTTAAAGTTTTAAATGTCTCTCTCAACATATCTTTCCATTTTCTACTGAGAATTTCTCAGCTTTTTTTTCTATCACAACACACAACCATTTCTCAACTTGAGAAAGTATTATTTGACATGATTCACAAGCTTAAAAATGTGACTTTTTTAAAACTCATAATTTGAAAAAGAAATAGTATATTTTTAAACGAAGTTTTCTCCTTTTTAATGCATTAAAAAAATTAATGAAATTTCTAATCAATCTAAACCCGCTATATCTGACCCAACAATTCATACATTTAACTTTGACAATGCTTAATGTATTGAAATACTATAGTTTCATGACAGATGTACATATCTTATCTACTTTACTCTCCCAACAGCCCCAGGCAAATAACACTTTTATTTTCTCAAATCAAAAATTCTGAGGGCTCATTATTCCAACATTTTCACTATTTTCATTCAAACACATAACAATATGAACATTATCTTATTCATCTAACAGATATAAAAGAGGTAAATTTATTTTACCTCCAAAAGACATTCTTCAAGCTTAGCTAACTGTATCTTCTTATCTTCTTCTTGCTGTAACAGTTTTGTCTTCTGCTCTTCCAAATCAGGCTTTTCATGCCGAATTGTTAAAGCCAAAAGCTAAAAAGAAAGGAGATTATTCAACAGGATGAAAAACACTGTAATATTTCATAAGATATATTCATTAATTATATAGCATAACATATACTCATTAATCATATAGTAGTATATAGTCTATATTTTTGAAATCACGCTTCTAGGGGTTTACTCAGTTGCACCAGATATTCAAGAGCTTTACCATCCAGGATATCCCGCAGTGGCTAGTATAACCCAGGAACTACTGTGAACCATGCTCTTGTGAATAACAGCAGATGCAAGCCAGGTGAGATACTTAAGGACATCTCAAAAGGCACTGGATCACTTTATTAAGGTCACTGATTCATACCCTTTTACGCTGAGACCTAAACCTTTGCACATTAATCTGAATCACATCTGTGTTTAAATGATCGGCAGTCTTCATAATGTATACACTGTTATCAGATATAAGAAGTAGGTGGTAGAAAGCACAAAGTGGAAAGAATGGGAGTCAATTTCTTTCCAGCAATTCTACCAAAAGCCAAACCCCTCTCCTGCCAACAAAGAGAGAAAACAAAAAACAAAGCTTTTTTTTTTTCTGTATTTCCACTTAAAGATGGGGTCAGTTCACTTGGCTACATTGTATGATGTTGTTTCCCTGTCTCCAGTGGAGGGAAGAAATCCATATGGTTATCCCATGCTTCACATTTTGAGTTATATCTTACTTATCAATACCTTATTTACATACCATTCTAAGCCTCTTGATGTTTGGAAAAAAATGTTTCACACCAAATAAAGAGGTTTTTTTTCTTCCCTTATTTCTTTTATTTTTTGCCTCTCTTCCATCTGTATGCTACGTTTTGCTTCCTAAACATGATAGCAAAAATCTCAACAGCTACTAGCATTTTGGAGGAAGTAAAATATACAGCTTTTTGGTTTCATTACATTTTTCCTATGCACAAAGTATCTTGATGCTAGCATTACTCTCTAACTAGGACACTGGAGAGCAATAACAGAAATGTTTCCACAGTACCATAAATGCATCTTGAACAGAAAACATAAGCTTAGCAATTAATTGGTTGCAACTGAAGTCAATAAGACCATTTCCATTTTCTCTACTGGACTCACTACTTATTCCACAGTGCATAAAAACAAGATTTTAAACTTTATATTTAGTTTCAGCATCAATTTTACCATTTATATTTGTGTGCTAGAAAATATCTCCGTGACCATTAGTGCAAATCGCACCATAGGGCTTCTTCCAGAAGCTTGATGTAGCTATGAATGGCTGCTATAAATACATTGTTTTTATTCTAAATGCCTACCTGTCCTCTTAAACCACTTGCTGTTGTGGTAAAGTTTACTTCTGTAACAATAGAAGCAGCATCAGGTGGAATGAAGGGATTTGGGTTCCTTGTCGATAGAAAAAGACGGAACTCTTCATTATAATCTATCATTTTTTCACCTATTTGTATAGCGTAACGGGGTCCTGTAAATAATAAATAGACTTTATACACACTTTGATTGGAATATCCTAGAGTTATCTGATGATAGATATATTTTATATATTTTATAAAATGTATTGATAAATTGTTCAGAAAGAAAATAAATTTAAAAAATTTAGGGAACATAATCTATCCTGCAGTGTTAGACAAAAAAATGCAATAACATAGCACCAGTGTAAGAAAGATATATAGTGAGAATACTTAACACACCAGGGTATTTTATTTATCCTTACCCAGTACAAAAAGCATAAATGGCAAAAAATGCACTTGAAGTAAAAGTAATGCTAATGAATCTTTGAAATCTTCAAACACTGAATAGGAGAGAGAACACCACAGAAGATGCACTGGAGAATCCCCCTTTTGTGTAAGAATCCTGTCATAATTTAAACATATTCATTTACATTTCCACATAGGTATACTACTCAAAATAAACTAGCCATAATTACATATTGGCTAACTAAGATGGTTCAACATTTTCTGAATGTGACCCAAAACCATCAGATTTCATCTCTGGATCTGTTATATTTATTTGTAGAAGGTTGATGTTGCTGTACAATCATAATTCCATTAAAATATTACTTTCTACGACAACTGTTATACAGAAAGTCTATGAAACTAAAGGTACTGGAATATCTAGTCATTAGATTTAAAGCAAAACATCCCATTAAGAAATATCCCATAAATTTGTCTTATTATAAATATATTTAATTTAATCACAGTATGAAAGAAAGTATTTATGAAAATTTCTGCTGTCATGGTTTCAACCTCTGTTTATACTCCAATATTTTGACATTTCTCAATATGCCTGTCACAGAATCAAACTATACGTATGGCATCTCATCGCCCTACTCCCACCACAGGTTTCCTTTCTAGTGGGGTCAGAAAAGACTCAAATAATCACATGACTAGAGTAAGATTTTACCTCCTAATACTAAAAAATAAGGAAGAACAAAATAACAAGATGAAAAGTCTCAAAGTGAAAATTTCCTTTCCAGAGAAATTTCTGAGGTGGCATAGCCAGGTGCTTCTCTATTTTTAGCGCTAGGAGCAAATCAGAAATGCTCCAAGTATAAATCTCTCACTAAAACACTGGTAGAGATGAAAATCACATACCAATTTTGTTTCTGTGCCAAGGATCAGAATAAATTTTAGGTCGATGCTGTAAAAACGTCAAACTGAAAATGGAAGCTGTACAAGGACAAATTTATTGCAGCGTATATATTCACATTTTTCTTAATGTTTCGTTCCAAGTAATGAAAAGATGTACAGTCATCACAAGCAAAATAATGCAGACAGGCGCCCACCTCCACGTTTTGGCAAAGAGGAGTTCGTGCTTCCTTGTGAAGTGACTGAAAAGACTCAAATAGTGACCCATTCCCCCTTTTCAAAAAACAGCTCCCTAGTTTGGACTTGCACAGATCTAGTATTAACACAGCAAATTAACATGCAAAAAAGGATGTCTGAGTGTTATGAGCAATTTCCCTGAACAAAGTAGTATATTTGAATTTAATCTGCTTTCTCCACAGTTTTGCAGACATATTCATCTCTTAATTTGATTCCTTAAGTAAAATCAGTTAAGATGCCTGTATCTCTGCTTTAACAAAGTTCAGAAAAAGCCTAAAAGGTAATCAAGCCAATCAGCTAGCAGGGGATGCATTCAGTTACCCAAAGACATGTACCTAGTACCATCAGAAAGTATCTTAAAAGCCTGCACAGAGCTGGCAGGGATAGTGGAAGCCCTACATTCTGTTGAAGCAATATCTTGAGGCCAGGTGGGGTTCAATAAGGGACTTATGAATGGCTCTAGATGCCATTCAAAATACATTGTTGTATTTTTTTAATCCACTCAGTTCTTTTAATATAATTTCAAAATATGCAGCATAATTCAACATAACTCATGCTGAGACACTTATATCATTACCATTTCTCTTTGCTAAAATTTCAACACAATTTTCCACATCAGCCTCTTTAAAGCAACTACATCCAAAGCAGTTATATAGAGAGTTATATAGGGTACATATTCTTTCCAAAGGAGAGTTACTGTAAAATGTAAATGGGGTTTTATTTGCCTTTCATTGCATCAGTTAGGGAGACTCCTTTCACTGAATTCCACCATTTTGCTGATCTCTGTGACCCCCCTCCATTCCAAAGTCACAACAGTCAGACCTGTGTGCCGCCTTTAGCTTCAGACAAATGAAAGAGTAACAGCAACACCAACATTCGAAAACTATGATTTCTAACTGCACAACCAGTTGTGTAATTTCTGGTCTATTTAAGGCCCAAGTTCCTAAGTAAAACTATGTGTTTGAAATTATTACTAGAAATAAACTTAAAATTTAAATAGTGAAGAGTTGATAAAAACACTTTGTTCTAATTCCAGTAAAAAAAAAATCTTTAAATACTTTTCAATATTTTTCCACTTACTAAACAAGAACATATCTCCAGCGTATTTCATGCACTAAAGCGTTAGCAGCAGGTTAACGTTAACAAGGAAAAATCTACACAATACTAATGTTTTCAGAAAAATTGAGTTTTATATGATATATAGAGAGATCTAACCTACAAAAGCTTTGAGCAAACATTTGTAAAGATCTTGGTCATTTACCTTGAGCAACAAGATCTTTTCTTAGCAACGGGTAAAGTACAGGCTCCACTCCATCCATTTCCTGTATAATAAGTGTTTTCCCAAATCTCACTGACAGCTCAAGAGCAGTTAGGAAGTTGGCATCCTGGGCAAAAAAAAACAAATTCCTTTGATTCATGTTTTTTTTTAAAATATTAACACTTTGGAGTGAACAGGACGGCATTATACCAGGAGTCTAAATGTAAAAATCAGTAGTATAACTGAAAAATTCTATTACAAGCATCATACGATATTTCAGTGTTTAGCCACAAGTGTTTAATTTAAATAAGTTTGATCTATTCAGATACTGACATACAGGCAACCTATTTACCATGCCTAGCTCTCCTCTTGCTGCACCAGAGGACAACAGGTCTACCATAAGTCTCGTGTCACCTCTGTCAGGCGCACCTGGAAGTCCTGGCTAGTTAATGCATCTCAATTGTTATTAGGTAGCTATGTCTCAAAACAGAATCAAGACCTAAGGACAGATTCACATTGATATTAAGATACCTAAATGCAAACTTTTGCATATAGGTGTCTAAACATGCACATAGTGTTCCAGATTCCATTACAGTCAATGGAGATCCTAGACAATGCAGACAACAGAGCCTAAAAGGTAATCAAGCCAATCAGCTAGCAATTACCCAAAGACGCGTACCTAGTACCATCAGACAGTATCTAAAAGGCCTGCGAAGAGCTGGCAGGGATCTGCAGAAGACCTACATTCTGTTAAAGCAATATCTTGAGACCATGTGGGGTTCAATAAGGGACTTTTAAATGGCACAAGATGCCAATGTGTGTGTGCAACTGAGCCAAGCCTCACCACCCATGTAAACAGTGACATGTAGACAATTAATCTCAGGTACCTTAATCTGAAACTGAAATCCAACCTACTATTTCCAATGTAGATAATACAACACAATAATTTGTGAGAAATTATATGTTTCACAGAATATAACACCATTTTTGGTGATCGCTATCACACACCTCTAAAAACTACTCTCTAAAGTCTGGAATAGAGCAAGCTCAAGCAGAACAGAATTGTAAGACGAAGAGTAAATACTGCACCTGTTGGTTAATAACTTCCAAACGTGACTCCTTCAAATGTGTCTTCAACCATTCAGTAGCCCGGAAAGAGGGGTCTATCAAAAATGGGCAAACTTTAGTCTAGGGGGAAAAAAAAATAAATTATATATGTATTTTTACTGAAATCTATTTTGTTTAAGAATAAAATTTAATGGAGTCCATTTTATTTCCCCAAACTAATGGTATAGTCATCTTAAAATGTATACTGATGAGACAGCAGGTTTTCATTTCAATAAAGCCTTTATTAATGTGTGGTTCCCATACCAGTACTGTGCAAAGTTTTACTATTATATTATATTATATTATATTATATTATATTATATTATATTATATTATATTATATTATATTATATTATATTATATTATATTATATTATATAAAGATATGTTATGCTATACACATTGCTTTCTAAATATTGAGACTTTAACCACTGATATACTAATTATGTAAGTGCTCAGAACTTACACAATGGTCACAACACAGAGTGACTACAGAGATGGTAGTAAGTGGGGCAAGTGAAAAGAGATCTATTCACAGTTGACACATGCATTTAAGATTTCAAAGAATCACAGAATGGTTGAGATTGCAAGGGACCTCTGGAGGCAGTCTTGTCCAAACTGCCTGCTTGAGCCTGGCCACCTGTAGATAGCTGATGGCCCAGGACTGTGTCCAGATGGCTTTTGAGTATCTCCAGGGGTGGAGACTCCACCACCTCCCTGGGCAACCTGTGCCAGTGCTCAGCCACCCTCACAGTAAAAAAGTGTTTCCTGATGTTCAGGTGGAGCCTCCTGTGTTTCAGTTTGTGCCCGTTGCCTTTCTGTCACTGCGTACCACTGAAAAGAACCTCGCTCTGTCTTCTTTGCACCCTCCCTTCAAGTATTTATAGACATTGATAAGATCCCCCTAAGCCTTCTTTTCTCCAGGCTGATCAGTCCCAGCTGTCCCAGCCTTTCCTCATAAGAGAGAGGCTCCACTGCATTAATCATTTTTGTGGCCTCCCACTGGACTCTCTCCAGCATGTCCATGTCTCTCTTGTACTGAGGAGTACACAACTGGACACAGGACTCCAGGTGTGCCCTCATCAGTGCTGAGTAGAGGGGAATGATCACCTCCCTTCACCTGCTGCCAATACTTTGCCTAAAGCAGGATACCATTAGCCTTCTTTTCAGCAAGGGGCCATTACTGGCTTATGTACAACTCAGTGTCCACCAGAACCCCGAGGTCCTTTTCTTCCAAGCTGCTTTGCAGTTGGGTGGCCCCCAGCACATTCTGGTACATGGGGTGGTTCTTCCCCACGTACAGGACTTTGCAATTCCCCTTGAACTTCATAAGGTTCCTGTCAGCCCATTTCTCCAGCCTGTCAAGGTCCCTCTGGGTGGCAGCTTGACCCTCTGGTGTATCAGCTGCTCCTCTGAGTTTTGTGTGATCAGCAAACTTGCTGAGGGTTTAAGCATGTACTTTCAGTAATTCTCTGGTTCACTCTGATAGAAGAACACTTTCAGGGTTTGGGTCAGTTTTTTTTCAGATTCTGAGGCCTACTCTTCCAAACTGAGTGACGACACAGATCTCAAACTGAAAGACAGGGAAACACGGACAATATTCAAGCATCAAAAGATGATGAGCACAAAAGCTTAAAAACTGTACTGTAGAAGATGTTGGTAAAATACCATGTCCGATTTCAGTTTTAAAAGGATGCTGAAAAAAACTGTACACAAAGAAAATTATTTGAGCTGAGCGAGGGATAGAAAAAGCTCTTCACGCACAGTGAGATTTTCAAGAGCTCAATCTATTCAACTAAGGAAAAAGTTGAAAATAAGATTTTATTATAGCATATAAGTAGCTTTAAGGGTACCAAATGGTATTTATTGAAGAGCTTCTTAAGCAAACTGAGAAATAACTAACTAGATCTAATATCAAGATGATAAAGCCAGATAAATTTAAATTGGAGAAAAGGCTGTAACAGATTTGAGACAATCCTCAATTATCCAAGCAAACTACCTGTGGCAAATGGAGATTCTCCTCATGGCATTAAAGCTTTACTTTCTAGCAGATCTAATCAGTGACTACATTATAACTACAATATTATGTACATACCTGTGCAATTGCATACGTATACTTATTATATATTATATACATATATAAAAATAGAAACATGATACCATTAGAAACATGGTAGTATCATTCTTTTCTCAAGTATTTTCAGCTACTGGACTTAACTGAATGGCATTTTGTATCCTATCACAGAGCTAATCTGATGAAATCTGAGGGTTTAAAATCTAGATGTTATGAAAGTTATCTGCATATAGCCTTATCCTTTTTCTAAGAAAAAAAGTATTAAAAATGATATGTCAAAGTGAACATATATAGGATATAATCTTCCACTGATTGTATTGGTGTTAATGATTATTCACACTTCAAGACTGAATAGACCGATACCAGGTTTTGTCTGTTCGACCTGTGAAAGAAAATTCGAAAAGCAAAAAAAAGCCTGTATTTTCTGTAACTTTTTTTTCATTTCACTACAGAATACCCAGAGTTACATAAGAATTTGTTTCTCTGTGTGTGTTCTATGGTGCTAATAAAACAACAGAAACGAAACAGTTCAAAATTCCAGAAAGATGCCATATTCCTGAAATTTTTGGAATTTGAAACACTTCCAAGACAAGACAAAAAAACAAATTTACCTGCAAGATGACAAGAGCATTTTCTATTGAAAGGTCATCTGAAGGTAAACCTTCACTTTTCCAAACTAACTCCTCACTTTCTGTACACAGGAACCGCCGTAAATCGAACTCTGATAAACGGAAGAGCGTAAGTTTGTGGTAGTATTTACAGTGTGCATAATTTTTAAGCATTTACCATTCTATATACAGTGGAGACTGTCTAATGCAGTGCAAGTCTGTAAATTTCCCTTAAATGTATTATTTTATTGCTTGAACTTATTACTGTTAACTAGCCGATGTTATAAAATATGTAATGGTGTTATTAACACACATAGATAAAAATGATTAGTGAATAAGCAGGAGCATTCAGAATGGACTGGCAAATTTACAACAGTTAAGGTGAATATGTTCATTCACGTAACCCTTTCTTTTTTTAGCAAGGACTATAGAGCTAAATCTTAAGAATCTATAAGTATTTACAACCTTAATAATTAATAGAATAACCCTAAGAAATAGTCTGTATATACAAGTATTTATTGTGCAAGAAAATGTTGTCACTTTTCATTTGGGAACACCAAGACAACTGAGACTGTTTATTAGAAGTCACTGGCATTTCCCACTTCCTCAATCAAGCTTAATTACTTACACACACAGAGACACAGACACACACACACACACAAAATTACTTTCAAGGCCTGCTGATTTGGTCCATTCATCCAAGCTGGTTTTCCTTTGATCCTCAGGAGCCGCAGAAAGATAGGTAATAAACGCAGCTGCTAACTGAGCTCTTTTAGGCAACGTAGCCAGTTCATCTGTTATCTCTGACACCTTTAAAAAAAAGTACAGAATGTATAGGTGTATTGCAAACAAAACCTATGTTAATATTTCTCATCAGTTACTAAAAAGTCAGAATTAAATTTGCCTGCCATTGAGAATATAGTTCAGATTGTCTGATCTCGCATTTCAGGTATCTATACCTAGCTAGCTCTTGGCCAGAGCATGGACAGATGTTTCTGAGAATTTAGCTACTAAAAATCTATGAACGTGATGAACAATTCACCTTGTCACTTATACGCAACTGGGTAAACAGTATTATAGTACGAAAAATAAGAAATATGTGACCCTAATCACAGTCAGCTAGTGAGTACCACTTACAATATGTAGACAGATACTAAATACTGTATGCATCTATTATACTTAAGTGTGATTCACTGCAGAAGGTATATTTATCATATACCTTCAAATAATTCATTTGCACACATCACCTCTGCTTCGACATGTTCCAATATTTTGGAGAAAAACACAGTGTATCAAAATAATATATGGCTGCCATAACTGGTTTGTAAGTACCATCATTTTTTTACTTTAATCAAACTGATATTTTAAAAAAAGCTGATACACACAAGCAAAAAAGCAACCTTTTAGTACTTCCTCTGTACTTTAAAGGGAGATGAATACTGCTCTTTCACAGTCCTCAATATAGGATGAGTTCCTGACTAATACATCTGACAGTTCAGTCTGCAGCATACCATTAATAGATAGTCTGAACTTTCTAGAGAGGGGTAATGTACCAGAGTGAAAAACTGTGAGGAATCACTTTTAGAAGTGTTAAACTTTGGAGTTCGCATATACCCAATCCTTACTATAGCAGATGGAATAGCTGTAAAGCTACTTTCAGAGCTAAATCTTCCATTTCTTTCCATCATGCAGATCAACCTCCAAGAAGGATTCACCTAAGCTAACTCTGGTCCTTTAAAATGCAGGCATTTAGTCTAACTAATTGTTTAGGCTTTTTTCAGTGTCAATGGAGAGACAGGACCATGTCTGCCAGTAGGAATATTTTTCCCATTTTAAGATACCCAAGAAAGCTTGGTATCGCTTTCTGGAGGTGATAGCTATTTTCAGCTTTTATATATCTCAAAATTTTCCTTTCTGTTTCAGACTGAAGAAGGGCTTGCATGTTCAAAGGCTTGCCAGTTTCTGCCAAATACATCATTTGAGCAAATAAGATATGCTCGCTTTCTCTACTTTGGAAGCAGAAAAGTTTCAAACACATAACTGAAGACTTCAAAAGCAATCCACCATTTTGGGTAGGTCTACATTTGCATTTCCAACATCGATGCCATATAGGAGGCATGTTTTAAGATTGCAATTGTTTAATGCTTTCCCAAAATCTGTCCCTTTTGATTGTATCACAACTTGGAGGGTTCAACTGCTGACATGTTCAGCCATCATAACAATTACATTATTATTGTGATTGATAAACGTCAAAGAATGGTGTATGTTCTATATTAAATACTGGAGCTTTTTACACATTGTGCAGCTATGTGATATAGGTAAGGTAACTTGTACAGTGAAGTAAAGGGAAGTTTCCGAAGGAAGAAAAACTTTTATTTCTAATGAGAAATCAAATAAATATACACTTAGGAGACATATAGAACGGCAATAATCCATATTCTTCTAACAGTGCAAAAACTGTATTTTCAGATTATGAGCTGTAAGATATATTTATGAAAATTTTCACTAACCTGGGTGCTCCATCTTTTGTGTTCCCTATCAAGTTGATTTATCAGTACCTCTGCAGCTTTCAATGTTTTCTGAGCTTTACTTAGTTCTGCTTCAAGTTTTGCTGCTTCTGTTGTTCTGCTCTGGAACCTGTAAAACAACTACTGTTTGTAATCGCTATCATGAACCACTAAACTTATAGACAGTTATTTTGAAAGCAGTTTACTTGAATTTGTCATTAATTCCTCCCTTATTGTTCATGAAGAACACAACTACATTTTTTTTTTTCATACTTTCTGCTTCTAAATGGAAGACTTTTAACTAACAAAATTTAGACAGATGTACAGGTGAGATTTAAAAATACGTTTGCAATACAAACTATAATGTCTGAAAATCATTCCCTCTTCTACTTAAACAGACTGACTTGATTTAAGTGCTTGTGTTAAGTTTTTTTTCTGCACCTAGTCAGGACAATAGCACGTTCAATGGCATACTATACACTCATTATTTTTTGGTAAATTTAATCTGTGAGAATACTGCTAATTCACACGGATGACCCCAGTTCAATGTACAGTACTCTATTTTGTAAACTACTACAAAGTAAGAACGTGCCTCAAACAACAGGAAAGGTTTAGGTATTATTTTGTTATTTTTAATATCTAATTAGCTTATTTAATATTTAAATTAATGCATTTAATAATCCACCTTTTAGAAGTAATATATTTAACCGTAATATCTAGTATATAGTATCTAGTTAATCTAAGACATCACTATATAGCTGAATGACAAAAAGTCTCCAATATTTTTTTTTTGCAGACTACAAAATATGACTTTTAGTAATATGCACAAGTGCCAGGTTGTAAAGTATCTCCTATACTAACTACATAATAGAAACATTGAACTAAAAGACTTGGATTAAATGGAATTTGGAGAAAGTATAAAGGTTCACCACAGAAATTTTCATGCCACTGTGAGTCAGATACTTGGTGAGATGCTAAGAAAAAAAAGAGGTACCCAGCTAGCTAGCTGTCAGAAAAGTAGGCCATCCTAAAAGAAACAGAACTGCCTTTATTCGAGCTGCAATCAGTAGAAGTCTTGCATAGGAATTTTTCTAAAGTCCTAAGGAGACATTAAAGTCCCCTTAGATTTAAAAGGTGAGAGAAATGCTGCTTATCTTTGACATCTACAATGTCTACACTGAAGGCTTCCAACACAGTCAGTAGTGAGAAGCAGGTACCTTTAAGGAGCATTTCATCTGATCGATGAGATGAACTGTATTCTTACAGTATTTATTTATCTCCAATGATTGTATAGATAGTCTAATTATCACTACTTCTGATGTAAATATCTTGCAGAGCAGGGAGTTACATTTGGTTAGATAAATTTTATTATTCACACTGTAAAATCATCAATGTTTATATTTATATCTTGAAAACCAACTTACTTGTCTTTCAGCTCTGATACTTTTTGACCAACAGAGTTCAGAAGATCTTCCAGCTTCTGTTTTCTGTCTTCAGTTTTCTTGAGATTACTACAAAAATGGAACATTTACTTTAAGACTACGGATGCAAAACACCAAAAAAAAAAGAGCAAATGTAGCAGGAAAGTCATTTACACAGAGATAGTTCAGACACAGTTCTTTCTTGTAATTTATATTAACAAAAATATCTTTTCACATGTAAAGTTTTGACTACTTCTCATCACATAGCTTTAAAAATGGAATTCTTTGCATTCTCGCATTCTTATTCAAATGCATTCTTAAAGATCAGAACAAATTCTTCCAGTACAGAATTTTAAAACCTGGCAAAATGATCAGTATAGATTCCTTGGGTTATGGATGGTCATAAGACTATGTCACATCTTTTTGAGCCTAAGTAGAAACTGATTATGCTTGGTACATGACTGAAAAAAAAGGAACTACACATCTCATAAGATAGCATGGGGTTCACTGACAGAATACATTTGAAGCATATCTGGGATGTTCGTTTCTTCCTGACACATTTCAGCTGAGACAGGTAACTTCTGTTTGGGCAAAAAATATCCAAGGCATAGCTTCCAGGAAAACCAAAATATTGCACTTTTTCTGTCTCAGCATGAACGTTTTATTACCTATGGATAAGGTACAGTTTCTTATATCTTTTGCTTTTAATAAACTTCAATTCCTCCTTGGCAACTTCAGTTTCACCCACCACTATTGGAATTAAGAACATTTATTTTGTAACAGTGTCTAACTTACGCTTCCAAGCCAGCCTTTTCTTTTTCCAAAGGCTGAATGCGTTCTAGGACATGGGAATACTGGACATTGGCATTCACCCAAGCTGCTAATGGAGCAGCTGCAGCGCTGGCTCGTTTCGCATTCTGAAAAAATCAGCAACAGTTACAAGAAAGTCCTTGAAGTGTAATGTAGATGAGATAAATACAGGAAAAATAACTGCAACAGATTTACGAGTTATCAACTTAAATATGCCAATTAGCCAGCTCCTCTACTGAACTAATCTTTTAAATTGTTGCTAAGAGATTATATTGTAGGCCATCAATCTGTGTAAAAAAAAAAAAGGGTATCCTTACAACTATGAAGCTTCACTGAAGTTAAGAAGTTTTAAATTAATGCATAATTTACCAGTGTGTTCCTTCTCAGGGAACTAAAAGTTTCCTTTTAAAAATAAAGAACTAGTATTTAAGAATCCATTTTTATAGCTACTGCCAAAGCAATTCTCAAATATCACCCATAAATTTAACCATCATCATTCTCCCTTTTTTTAATTGTGTACTGTTACGACTCTTACTGCTACAAGGAGGCCAGAAGGAGCCAGTTACAATTCCTTGATCTGAGTTCTAATTTATACCAGTGACAAAAATCTCTAGGTTCTTGGCTCCATAAAGACTTTTCATCCCACCAGCTCCTCAATCACCAACAAAATTCTCACTGTTAGAGGCAGTACACAAAATAGTAATCTCCGCTACACTTTTATCTCCTTATATTGACAAACTCTGTGAGCGGAATTCATCACTTTTTCTCTAATTTAAGTTCATTCTAACAATTACGTTGGCAAGTCAGACAATCATGTCTTTTTCTTTTTGTCTTTTTTCATTTTATGTAATGCAATCAGGAATTACCTTTGGATCAAAAGATGTTCTGTTTTTAGAAAGAAGTTCTTCAACACTCTCTCTTATTTCTTTCGGAATATTGCGGGCATCAAAGGTTGCTATGTCCTCCCTCACACCTCTTTTGGCCAAGAAACTGTAAAAAGAATTAAATAACTAAGTAAAGAAGAAACAAATGTTAAAGGGGTTATTTCCAAAGAACACATTATTCCTGAATACAATAAACAGTAATTTACAATATGAAATACTTTCTAAGTTTAAAGCTTAAATAAAATCCTCACCTCTTCATGCTCACCCATGATGTATCAAAAATCCCCATCAGCCGTAAAACTCCTTCTAGTATGTCTCTGATTATGTCAGGGGGCATCCGTAGTGACCGTATTTCTGACAAAGACTCTGGCTTTATATTTCCAACTGCTAATTTAGCTTCATCAACCAGTGGCTTAAAACAAAAGCACATTTTAAAAAGAGATGAGGATACAAGAAACCGAACAGTTGCCGTTTCGGTTTTCATACGATTTCTTGTTCTTTTTACATATTTTATTACCTAATCAACTGCCATTGATAGATATTCATGTGCACAAGTTATTTAAAAATTGTCATGTGTTTATTAAGTGATAATAAATCTATTTCCATATAAAACATCATATTATAATCCTGACATTCCCTAACTTTTTATTCAGCACTGTAATTCATAAACATTACGTAGATATTAGTATCAATCATGTTTTTTGCTCTTTCATTGCTTAGAAGTTCATTGTGATACGGCTATTTTTTAATAATGGTGCTAATTATTATTTTTAGGCATGCCTGAGGATATCTCTGTAAAGATATGTAGAAGTACAAGTCACAAAAGCTTTATTTTTTCAGTAGATGATAAACAAATCCAGACAGCCTTCACCCTTATCAATAAAGCAACAAAATGATAAGAAAACAGAAGAAAGTTAAAGACTATCATTAAAGACTCTGCACACTTTGCACATCCTTCATATTTATCAAAGAGCACAGAAAGGGATTAACGCTAATCCTGCAGTTCTATGTCACTTTCAATACAAGGATGTAATTCCTTGGCACCTGTGATATTTAACAGGGAAAAAATTAAGTTGCTGTACTTTTTCCTTATTCTTTAGTACAATTCTAAAACAGATGGGATGAAAGATAGAGACTAAAAGCAATGACTGAATACACATATCTCTTAAAAAACCTGATGCTTAACGGCTGTAAGGTCTCTTGAGCAAGCAGTTTGCTACAGTGCCGTTAGGATATATCATTTTCGGAATTTAGTAATAATTGGGAATTATCTGCAATTAAACTATTTCCATTGAACTGATAGTACCAAGCCCTGTGATACTCCAGTTTGACCAAGGTAGAGTAGTTAGTCTATATAAGATATTAGTAATTGAAAAATATTCCATAAAATTTGGAGAACACAGCTGTAGACAATGGCAGCACAGAAATAGCAACTGGAGGTAAGATTTGGCCTCAAAATTCTTTCTGTAATTAAGATCTAACAGAACACAACCACCAA
Organism: Fratercula arctica; assembly: GCA_947846985.1. Classification (NCBI taxonomy): domain Eukaryota; kingdom Metazoa; phylum Chordata; class Aves; order Charadriiformes; family Alcidae; genus Fratercula; species Fratercula arctica. Next base: position 15,923,272 of record CANTUZ010000001.1, on the reverse strand, counting down.
AATGACAATCTAAATCTGACAAATAGAATACTGTTTTCTATGCATAAAAGTTTTAGAGCAAAATTTAAGAAATGCAGGGATGAATTTTGCAGAACCATTTTGCATGGCAGGACTTGAGTAAGTCAAATAAAATCACAGTGTAAAACATTACTTTGCCTTCTCATCTCTTACCTGAACCTCCTTTAGTTCATCTTCAATTTTTCTTTTTCTTTCTTCTATTTCTGCAGCCTCTTCTGCTATCCGGTGTTTTATTTTTTCCATTTCTGTTTTTCGCTCACTTGCACTCTAAGAAAAAAACCAATACCTTTATTTTTCAAATTTACACAGATTTTATTCCTTTAGGTGTCTTATTTCTTTTAGTCTTGATTATAATATAATTTCCACAATACCGATTACAATAAAACATCGGAGACTACTTGATACTAGACAGGTTGATTCAATAAAATACATAAGCATTTGGCTTAAGCTTATATTTACGTAACTAAATTATTATTACTTTGCTTTCACTGTGTCTCCTTCCCTTTCTGTACCACAGACAAGATCTGTACCTCTGGTTTTGAGGGTCATATCCTAAAGTTTACAAAAAAAACCCCAATGAAACAGGGATCACCAATACCAGTTACAAAACAAATAATTAGGATAAAATCCTAGGCTCAGTTCACCTAAAAGATACAAGACAACCAAGCCCAGAGTTTATGTTTTTATATATTTTCCTGTATATAACACATTATTATAACCAGCAATTGTCGAGCTGTTAAACTCGTAGCAGAAGGTAACACATGTATACAAGCAGAAAAAACTTTGAGATTAATAATCTTTCTGAGCGCTTAACCCAAGCTATAGACCAGCATGTCACTGAAGATTACATTCAAATCCATAAAACGTTAACTACATAAAACTAGATTAGACATTTCATGCAAATGTACATGTACTGAATGACAGCTCTGAATAAGAAAACCTTAAAATTCAGTTGTAGGTCAAAAGCCTTGCTCTGAAAGAAGATTAAAAGTGTCTGTATGTATTAGAGCCCTCTCTCTTACATAAACTAGAACATTTGAAATGACATTAAAATGTTAGAGGGCACCTATACTTTATGCTAATCTAAATAATCAGAATTCTTCTGTAATTTTTCTGATGTCCGTGGGCCTATCATGTTCCATTGCTTTTGGCCTATTCTTTGATTTTGTCTACAAAGTAATATGTGCTACCCACACAACCTGTAACTCTACTGGACAACAGCAGACAGCTCTAAAACAGAAATCAGGGAAAACAGCATAATAAATTCTTTGAGGCCAGCAGTGAACACACCAAGCCAATCATCATCATTCAAATTCATGTACAGTAGGCAGATAGAGCCTAAAAGTCTTAAAAATTGCCAATGGAAGTAGACTCATAAAAATGGAAGTAATGCACCCTTAAAGCACTGTGAACCAAATGGTTTGAAAAAGCAAGCATCTACTTTACTGCATACAGAGAATGTCTTTGTCATTGAGCTTCTTTATTAAAGTTTGCTTCAGACCAGACTAAACCAGTGACAAAACAAACAGTGCAGTGACAGCAGATTCATTACGACTTATCCTACATTTATGATTTCTGAAAGTATCAATGTAGAGATCCATTTTCTGCACAACGATTTCACTTAACTGAGAAAACACTACTAAAGAAAATTGCCGCCTCAAAAAACAGAAGGTCTACCTCTGAGATGAAGAATAAAAATTCAAGGAGTGATGAACACACAGATACTTAACCTTCTTTGAGGCAAACTTCAGAGGACCGGATCTCATGAAACACATACTTTCTAACAGTCCACAAATTTAATTCCTGGTATTTGTTACTTAAAATACTGCTACTTGTCAGTATTTTGTTTATTTTATTTATTTTTCTATCTATAATAAACATAAAATGGATCAGTTTGGATTTATGATGTTCTAGGAAAACTTTCAGACTAAACTACAGCAGTAAATATGGCTCAGGTGAAAAACTTGCACTCATCTCTTCCTAATCAACCAGTTCAAATACGGTACTCTGTCCTGCTGAAAGTTTATTCAAGTCTCAGGGCTTATCCATTCCCTTACGCAAATTATTGTAAAAGCATCAGGTTTTGTAACCCTTGAAAAGTACACAAATCACAGGCAGTTATGGATAGCAAAAATACAAAAGCATCTCTTTTTTTTCCACTTTTGATGTGATTGTATACAATACCTGCATAGATACTGTAATTTCTTGAAGTGCAGCATCAGCCTCATCCTGCTTCGTTTTGAGTAAAATGCTTTGTTCTCCAGCTTTTCTGTTCAGTTCATCTACCAGGGCTTTAGCTTCATTCAGCTTTGAAACACCTGCCTATAAAGGTTTATAACAAGCAGTTATTTAGCAATGAATTTTAAATGGATTTAAATGAAGGTTGGTTACAAACAGTATGCACAAACTAATATTCTTTTTTTTTTTCATTTACGTTCCACATTTTCTCGATATTATTTAAATTTTCTTAGTACTATTTAACCAGAAGATGAGATTTGACAGTTCTAGATGTGTCGCTGTAAGATGCATTATTACATCAAAAAGCTGAAAACAAAATTCTCAAAATAACAAACTTTTAATGGACCAGCAACTAGTACATAATCTTTTTTCTCATTAATTCAATAGCATTTCAATTAACTCCATATAATTATATCTGCTCTAAAAACAAATCTATCAAAATTAAACAAATGGAAACAAATTAGATTATCCTATTTCTGCATATTTTTACGTTCTCTAAAGAACATAGGTATACATAAAACAAAGCTTCAATTATGCTTCAGATCGACTGTTTTCCTTCTTCACACTTTCTAAATTATTTACTCTACAGGAATCAGGTAACAGAATTCTTTCAAGATAAATTTGGAAAACAATATTACCTGGAAGATGTTTTGATTTAGGATACACATCTCTAATTTTCATGTAAATCATTATTTTTATTTAACCAGAGCATTTAACAACTAAATGAGTGTTTGTCAAAAGCAAACCACAGATACTTTCTAGATAAATAAAAAAGCAATTTCTACCATTACAAATGTAAATCTTCTTAAATTGCTTACTACAGTAATGGAAAAATATTGGCAGGCAAAATAAAAACAGTTTAGAATAAGAGGCAAAGAAGTCATTTGGTTTTGACAGATGCTTTAAGAAGAAACACAGCTTTGCAAGTGTGGTTTAGGAATAGCAGCAAGGGTCATTGGGAAAAGGAGCTGAAAAAGCAGGAAGGGTAAAGACAAAAGTTACATGTCCTAAAGGATCATACAGATCTTTCCAGAAATATACTGGTGGGAGCAGGGAGGGAAGGAAGTATGACTGGAGAGATAACAAATGTGTTTCAAAATTAAGCATGTTATATGTACAGAACAGGAGTAAAGTGACATCTGTGAGGTGAACTGCATTTGGTCTAGAATTGTCTAAAGGTCTGATGTGTGGAAAAGGAATTTGAAATCAATTCCAAAACAAAAATTGAGACAAAATCACAACAAAGGGAATCTTGGCCAAAGCTACACAAGAGCACCATGAGATAACATCTTGTTGAACTAGAAGGACACCAGAAACACACAAAGCAGGATGTTGCTGTAGAGATATAAAGAAAGGGGTGGAATATGGAGCTACATGGGGAAAATTTATACAAGCAGAGGCAAAATTTAAATTGATGGAAAGATGATGGGTTGTTTGCAACACAATTCCAGTACATATGGGTGAAAAAATTTAAAGTGCTTTCAAGTACTTTCTACTCTTCTAAGAAAACATACCCAGTCTGATACATTCTCGAGGAAAATATTAACGAAAACAAGAAACCACTCTTCACTCTTTGAGGCATCTGAACAGAGATGTGCATTAAGATTCACACTATCCCTCTCCTGAAACCACAGCATGAGCATATACCAACAGAGGACACTTCACACAACCACGTTAGCAGCTACAGCCCATTAATACACAAGACATTTCCAAATGTGAGAGTATTTTGAAAAGCCATACGTTAAAAATGTTTTAAATACATACCTGCAAGTGTTTCTGCCTTTTTGTTACCTCTTTTCTTTTACTGTTATTGATGGCACTGTATATATGAAGGAATGTCATATACCTACTAGGCGTTGCTCCATACATTTTACATGACTCATGGATTGTCAGAAATGACTTCAGAAAATCAGAATCACCTGTACAACATAATGTGTTACACAGATAATAATATGCTCATTCTTATCTCACATTAAAATAACTAAGGAAGAACAACAGAATATGTTTTTTTGAGATATGAATTAAGGGCATTCAAAATATCACAAAGAATATACTTTTTTCACAGTACTTTTAGGGAAAAAAAAATGTAATTACATTTGAAATACATATTCCTCAGAAAGAAATAAACTGAAATTGTTTCAAAGCTGTAAAATATTTCATTGATGTTTGGAAAAGCAGGTAAAATTAATCGCAGATTACCAAGAGCTAATCATAAAATAAACTTCATTTCCACAGAAATTGAATTTGAAAATACATGGACGTTTTTAGAAAGGAAGTCCATGTGTTTATGTCTTCTCCCTTGTCTCCTATGACAGGTAGACTAAAAGGTCTTTCAGTTTGTTTAACAGTTGCTCAAAAGAATCTCAAAGACACTATAAAATATCTTGAAAAATTTGAAGTTTTATTATAAAAACAAATAATTCTGAAAAAGGGACATTACAAGACATTAAAGTAATTGGATTTAAAGAATTATTAAAGTAAAATAAGCAGGTCTAGGACAAGAATAATGAAAACATATAGACTGAAAAACTCTCAAAACATAAAATTTGGAGGTTGTGAAATAACATCCACATAGAAGGAAGACACAGAAAAAAAAAACCAAGATGCAGCTAAATCAGTTTATAAAACTGAATATACGTAATGACTGCTTGTGACAGAAGAGACTGGGTGTGATAAGCCAGGATGTGTGTTCCAGACTAATGTTCCCTTGTGCAAAATGTCTGCCATGTGAACAATACCAAGGTCTATGAATACACTGGGAAAAACATACTCAAATTATCTATACTATTATCTATGTCCAACACAGGACTGAGTAAGTGTTTAATAATAATAATTAGTGAGTCCACTTAAATATTACCTGAATGTTTTTTCTTAAGTTCCTTATGTGCTTTTCCAGTCTTTTCTTGTTCATCTGAATCATACAGAAGCATTTCAGGTATCTAAAAAAATGAACGTGATTTTTTGTATGAAAATTACAAACATTGAAAATTTGAGTTAACATAAAAACCCAAAGCTTCGATCTAGTTTCTCATTTGAAAAGACTGAATATGATAGCTTTATTCAGAATAAGGTATTTGCAGAATATTTATAGCATTAAAAAGATCAATTCTGCCCTCCCCTGTCTGATAACTTCCTGTTCTGTCAAGCAGAGGAGCTTTTGCTGGCTGTAAGAAAGAGCAATTAATTCCCAGAGAACTCTTACAATAACACAAATGTCAAAGATGAAAAAGATATTCAACTCAACAGGAAATCAGACAGTCTTAGGTACAACTGCTGCAGATACAACACTGGAATTAAACAATGACTAAGTCTAATTCTTTGAAGTCTTTTTCATGGTCTAAGAGTGGGCTTACCTTCATGTATTAGCAACTATACAACGTACAATGGTAAAAAATAAAATAAGTATATTCGAAGTTTCTGGCATACAACTAAATGATAAGACTCCACTTTAAAAAAAATCCCTACTGAAGTGAAAGTGAAAATATTCTGAAAAACATTTTTAATGGTGGACAGAGCTGTTCCAAACATTTTTGCCAAAACGAACTTTCAGTACAACCTGCCATTGAAACTGAGGCATAATGGGAGGTGGGAAAGCCCCAGTTACCTAGGCAGAAATGGACACTCTGCGCCATCTGCTCCCATGGCTCTCCCAGGAAAGCAACCAACTCCATGGTCCAGGCATGAAACCCATCACGATGAGTCAATGGGAGAGGACAGATCAGCTTACAAACTAGACTGAGGGGGTTACCACATAGGAGTGTTGGGACACATGATGGGATTCAATGGAAGAGCATTTCAGATTGCACAAGGCTTACAATGGGTTGGTAAGGCACCCACAGGAGTTGGCTGCCACAGGGACTAGAAGGTCCGGGCCAACTGCCTGAGAGAGACTGTGAAGGAAGTCTGGGACCCAAATGGGACCTGGCTGCATGTGTCTGTGTGTGTGTGTACATATACACGTATGTGCCTGCACAGGGCACAATGGGGAGATCCTAGATCCAAGGCCAGCTACCAGACGGACTGGATGTCTAAGCCCAGTTACTGGCTACTGGACCAGTGTGCACCAGCGGCTGGAATGGGGCTGCAGCCTCAGGAGCTTGTGCATCCAGATGCCAGCAACTGGGGAGACCAGAGCATCCAGAGGCAATTACTGGAGGGTTTGTGTGTCTGTGCCCAGCTACTAGGGGGATCCACATTCTGCACATGTACATATTTCCCACTAACAGACCTTCATTGTGACCACTGAGAGAGAAGAACAGGATGATGCCAACAGCGCTGTTTATGTTTGTTCTGAAGGTTTCTGTTTGTGGCTAACGACTCGTATATATGTGCTGTATACATGTGTTTGTGTGTGCCTACTGGGAATACACACTCAGCTTCACCACTGGTTCAAGTTGGGGCCGTGAAGCTGTGGTAGCCTTTCAGTACTGGATTTAGTACTGGATTTAGATTTGACAATCTCTTAACGTATAGAAGTAAGATATATCTTTCTCAAACCTACCCTGTGAACATCCTGAAATAAGCAGATTTCGAGCCTAAAAAGAACACACTGATTCCATTCCATCAAGCAAAACACTTAACAAAGATTCAAGAATAACATAAGGTTTACAGTGTAATCTTAGATCTATAACAGCTCATATACACCTATCAAACCTATTTTTAAACTAGCTGTCAAGAACACTAATGACAGCAGATATCAGCATAGTTGGCTTTAACATTTTGCTTGCAGTCTGTTTGTATTTTGTTCTTGAATGCTGTGTTTGTTCAGAGTCATAGCACTAAGCATTTTGTTCAAGTCAGCACACAGAGAGAACAAAAATGTTACTGATAAAATAACAATGCTAATATTACTTAAATGTTCTGTAGAATTTTCTGTCTTTCTAGGACTGCACAAATGAATTAAATAAGCACAGTGACAATTATTCCTTCACAATTTCAAATATTTTGATCTTATTCACCAAAGCTCAGTTATTTTTGGAGATACTAATTTAAACAAGTCACAGTTTTTAATTAATGCAATTTACCTTTTTCATACTGTTTTCTGACCAGGTTTCCATCCACAAAACCTGACATTTCTTGTAAAATGCTGGATTACTTTCACAGTTTATTGTGAAATTTAAATTAGTAGAATCCATGATCAAGACAACATGCAGATTTTGTTGGATCCCTAAGAAAATGCAATATATTAAATATTCAGTAGATAACAACCCAACTACGTGATGGTAAGTTTATTGCAAATACAACATAATTTACTGTCCTTCAAATACTTATCACAACATAATTCATAAAAAAAAGGTACTGTTACACCACATCACACTAGGGCAGGAATGTTTAGAAACAGAACTTAAATTAATTTGATATCATGGAGTCTCACTATGAATATCACATTGTTTTGTTGGGTTTTTTTTAGATTTAGAAGAGCTGACAATATTTAAATCGTAAAATACTTTGGGTTGGAAAGGACCTTTAAAGGTCACCTAGTTCAAACTCTCAGCAACAAGCAGGGACATCTTCAACTAGATCAGGTTGCTCAGAGCCCCATCCAACCTGACCTTGAATGTTTCCAGGGATGGCACATCTACCACCTCCCTGGGAAACCAGAGTTCCAGTGTTTCACCACCCTCATTGTAAAAAATTTCTTCCTTCTATCTAGTCTAAATCTACCTTCTTTTAGTTTAAAGCCATTACCCCTTGTCCTATCGCAACAGACCCTGCTAAAAAGTTTGTCCCCATCTTTCCTGTAGGCCTTCTTTAAGTATTGAAAGGCTAAAATAAGGTCTCCCCCAAGCCTTCTCTTCTCCAGCCTGAACAACCCCAACTCTCTCAGCCTGTCCTCATAGCAGAGGTGCTCCATCCCTCTGACCATCTTCGTGGCCCTCCTCTGGACCCACTCCAACAGGTCCATGTCTTTCTTGTACTGAGGGCTCCAGGTGGGGTCTCACAAGTGTGGAGCAGAGGGGCAGAATCACCTCCCTTGACTTGCTGGCCACGCTTCTTTTGATGCAGCCCAGAATATGGTGGCTTTCTGGGCTGCAAGCGCACACTGTCAGCTCATGTCCAGCTTTTCATCCACCAACATCCCCAAGTTTTTCTCCTCAGGGCTACTTTCAATCCCCCCATCCCCCAGCCTGTATTCATCCTGGGGGTTGTCCCAACCCAGGTGCATGACCCTGCACGTGGCCTTTTTGAACCTCATGAGGTTCACATGGTCCCACTTCTCGAGCTTCTCCAGGTCCCTCTAGATGGCATCCTGTCCCTCAGGCATGTCAAATGCACCACTCAGCTTTGGTGTCATCAGCAAACTTGCTGAGGGTGCACTTGATCCCACTGTCTATGTCATTGATGAATATTAAATGGTACCGGTCCCAACCCTGAGGGACACCACTTGTCACCATGATATTACTAGTTCTCATTCTCATTCCAATAAATATAGACCGATAGAACCAATTAGAAGTAGTTCCAGAGTCCTTGAGTATGACTGCCAACATCTCTATTCTTTCAGTGACGTTCTTCTATTTATTTGTAAACTATGTAATCTTCTTGTCAATCCAAGGATGAAAAACAAATAATTAAGAAACCTATCTGTAAATTTGTTCATGATTACTCAGAATCCAAAGGGATTTGTAGGTATAATTGACGAATAGAAGAAAACTCTGTTACTAGATATACATGCTAAACAAACCAGTAAACGATGGTTTCTTCCTTCTAATTTCTTTCAACAGCAGATTTCACAATAGATTTGTAGAATACTCATGGGTACAAAATTTCAGACAGAAGAATGAATTTTAAGCTGAGGATTTTGTGCCCTCAAATACCACACTGTAATTATTATTCCTCCCTGGTTTTTAATAACTAACTGAAAGTTAAAAATGCACACAAAACAAGAACCACATTAGAAATTATTTGTCCATTATTATACCCCTTTTGTAACTTTGTAATAAATTATAACTTATAATTTTGTTCACATACGGTATGTGAAATAGTTGAAAATTGGTCCTGTAAATCCATCTTGTGAAGCTTGATCCTTCAGAGGAGACAGCAATGGTTCTAATTCTTCTATTTTATATAGCCCAGGAACTTCTCCTATTTCAAGAATGAATTTAAAATGTCAGATCAAATACAATATAATTCTTCAAATTCCTTTGAAGGATTCCCTTGAATCCTCTGTATGGAGTCACCTCCATACTTTCATGAGTATCATCCCATGTACTTCATTATTCTTTTCATGGTATCGTGAAAACAAAAACAAAATTATAGTGATTCCATTTAATTTAAACAGCATACTAGCATACTTTGTTTATATTACTGAAATACATTTCAAAAACTAAGTCAAATCTACCTGAAGACAGTGATCCAATACTGCATACAAAACAAATCAAACCAGACTTTGTCATATACCAGAAAACAGAAACGTGAAAGAGAGTAGTTATCTAGGTCCTCAGACACAGAGGTTTAATACTGGATGACAAGAATCTGATACTGTAAGGAGACCTGGATTTGCACCTGGAAGACAGGAAAATCTGGTGCTCTTATCCATCAGCTCTTAAACTACTGCAATTCCAAAAAACATGTAATTAGTTAGACTCAGTCCTTCAATGATCTCTCTGATGGAGGAACAAAACTAGATAACAAAATAAAGTCACTTTTGTTATTTATTATTATTATTTATCACCTCATTACTTTAAGAAAAGTGGGCTTTGCTGGTGTTCACTTAAGTAAAGGACTCAGTCTATAAAATCTAATAAAACATTGGGACACCTCTCAGTTTTGAATTTTCTTAGAAAAGGGAAGCTGTAGCGTAGAATACATTATTATTTTGTTGTTACACTATTATAAAGAACTCCTTTGAAATAAGTTACTTTCAACTTTGAGGACTTGAAAGCACCCGTACTGTAGGGTGGCTTAAAGGATAGCTAAGTGAACTTCAAGTCAGTTTCTCATGTACAAGCATTCTAGCTAAAACAGTGTAGAAAGCTAACTAACACTTCTGGTATGGACATAAAGTTAGAAAACATCATCTAATTCTCTCTCATTGAGCTAACACTGTGTGATAAAAGTAGTACTATAATCTCTTTGGACTTGTCTCACCTGAAGACAGTAAACTGTTGATCATCTCAAGGAATGTGGAATGAACAAACTGATAGTCTTCGAGCAGCAATACCACCTGCTGTGCTTCAATGCCCGCAAGCTCCATCACCTAGAAGCAGGGAAGACATTTAAGTCTCAGTATATGGAATGTATGTACTGTTCATATGAGAATGATAATCTTTCCTTGATTATATATTACATACATACTTTCTCCACAGCGTCTACACTATTATATATTTACAAAAGATTACTAGGTGATTCAATTATATGAGATACTAAATATAAAGAATATTCTACTAGATGTACAGCTTGGTAATGAAAAAAATAATTAAAACAGACTCTTCCATAAAGTATGTTTATGTTCCAGATGCGACTCAATTATAGAGTTATATCACTCTTGTGTGTGGGCATAGATACAGAATTTTCTTTAGCATTGATGAAGGTACTGGGAAACCCCTGATTCAAGGTTTGCATATGTTTTTAAATAATATGTACACTTTCATCAATCACTAAAATTTTACTTGATTCAGCTACTGAATCACTGTCAGACCATAGTACAGAGAAAATAAAACAAATACAAATATGAAAAGATATATATATATATAAAACCTTCTCCAATATTCACACAAACTTAGAATTTATGAAGTCCACAATGCTTATAAAAACAGCTCTGGTAAGTTTTGGTTAATTACTCTAAAGGGCACTATACACATCTAGACACCGAGAACTCCTAAAAATCTACTTGTTTCATTTAGACTGTTGATTTTGCTTTTCTTTAAATATCTCTTCACACAACATTTTTGTGTCCTTCAAAATTCCCATATTCTTTTGGGTTTTTTTTAATACACACCTACAACACTACAAAGTGAAAGACACTGAGTGACTTACATATTTAAGATCATTTTTGAACTGCTTCAGCTCATAGCCTCTGGAAATTTTGGGAGTAATCAGAACAGCTCCGTGCATGTGACTAACTAAAGAGGTAACTGTTCGCCGACCTACACCACTCCGGCCTGCCAAAAGAAGTGATCCTCCAGGAAAACTTAGCACTCTGTCCACTTTAGACATATAACTGAGGACTTCTTGGAACAATAAAATCTCTATCTCTTTTTTGTCTCGCCCATAATGAATAATACCCTATTAAAAAAGACAAAAAAAGAAATGTGTTCACTAATAATAAATAAAAGGAGTAAGATATGAAAGCATCCAACCTTTAAAAGTTTAGAAAAGAAGGGCTTGAAAGCTTAAGAGATCACGCTGGTATTCATTACAAATAAATGATTTATGTGACAGAATTTAGATACCTCACAGGCCTTTTACCAGTAATGAACAGATTACACTACCCCCAGCACCAGGATACCCTAGCAGTCTTTGATATATTGAAATAGAAATCTACCACTGAATTAATTAAAATTAAATAATGAACAAGAACAAAGTCTGAGCTGTGTCTCTGACTACAGATCGGTTAATACATAATTTAGAAGAGTGTTTTAGGCAGCTAATTGCTGCGTAATTGCAGATTATGGAATTTACTAGTGAAACACACTTAATAACAGATCCTAAGATTAATTTCTGGCCTTATTATACTTAATAAAAACTCATCTTTGAAGCCCAATGTAATTGTGTAGCCAGAAAAAAGAACAAACTGTGATTACTGAGGCTACTGAACTTTATCATTTCCCATATAGTCTATAAGTTACAAGTCAGCAATTAAGGAGAGGGAGTAGTTTCCCATCTACAAGAGCACTCCATCAAACACTACTAGCCTAGCAGAGTTAACATGCTTGCATTTCCTCATCAAGCTCATTTTTTGTACTTTTCTGTTTAAAAGCATGCCAAATATGCAAACAATCCACTTGTATTTCTTCGAATAAAAATTACATTTAGCAATTTACAAATTCAGAAAGTAAACGATTAATAAAACACTTTGGTACTCAAACTATACACAAACATATATGCACATCAATGTTTCTCAAAATGTTTTTCATCAAACTGTTGTACATCACCAAAAAACATGACTGATGCCCTTTCACTAAAATAACCTTCCTACATGATACTTCCTACTGCTTGCCACACAGCATCAGAAACCTTTCCTCACTTGACCAAATGCAAAAGATAATTCCTTGAACAAGCAGCAGACCCCATCCCAAACCTGGTGCTCGCATGTTACTTCCTGAAAAAAATGTCTAGAATAATTGCTGTGAATCCTTGATGCATATATTATTTAGTCTTGTCTCACTTTTTGAATAATATCTTCCAGGTGTGTTGAGTTTAGTCTGCCAAGTGGCCTCCCATGTGGTGGTAGTGCCTGTCCTGGTGTGATGAATGCCTCTTGACAAGCTCCCCAAGTTACGTAGAAGATATCTGTGAAAATAAAAGGAAACTTGGAAGTTTACGTGTTCAGCTCATATGCTATCGGACTTATCACACTGATTTGATTAGGCAGTTCCTACACAAATATTTCAAGTTTGTGTAGTATGCCTTAAATGGTTTACCTGCCATATTGACCAGAACATCTGAGCCCCAATCACCTTGAAACACTTTCATCAAAATATTATCAAATACATTAAGTTCTTTCATGCCAACAATTTTGTCACGGAACAAACGATGTGCTTCGTAAGCAACAATTTCCAATACGTAGTCTACAGTTTGTATCGATGATCCTACAAAATTTAAGGAGAAATTTAACTTCATATATTTATAATAAATTTTACACTTCTCAATTTTTCCATTTCAAAATATGAGATTGAAAATGAGTAAGTGAAATTATATACCAGCAGTAAGGAAGAAATAAGAGAAAAAGTAAAAATTATGAAGTGTTTTTTAATAATATCTTTATGCATCATTACAAGATAAAATGAAACACATTCTATTAAACAAGTTCTCCAGTTCAGTGCCATCATTCTAATGAAAATGAAGAAGGTGTTGCACTCAAAGTAAAAATCAAAAGACAAAATTCCAGGCAATGAAAACAAGAAAATACAGGAGACTATTTTAAAGGAGAAGAGAAAGACTGATAACAAATACTAAAACAATAAATACCCAAAACAGTCTGTATTCCAAAATGCCCCTAGAGAATAAAAAGCCTCAATATTCTTCACAAATCTAAGATGACATGTCATATTGTTCATATGAAAAAGAGTATGCATATGTCACCTTCAGATACAGCAATGGAGTCCTTAAATGGGCTGAGATTACACATTCAGTGATGATCAATGTAGCTTTTCTGACCTCATTCAAGCTACATTTATACCATCTGAAGATCCCAGAAAATAAATGGAAAGTGAGCACAAAATTCTTATCACTTTTATACTCCTTAAGCAGCCCTCTATGTAATGCTTTAAATAATGTAAGAGCTAAAACACAATAAGGAGTAATTGCTCATGATCTAGTAACAATAGCAATTTCAGAGACAAAAACAAGATTAGAAAAAAGCCTATGCTGTCTATCTGGAAAGGCACACAACACTGAATACCTTTATAAATTTCAGCATTTCCAAAGTTAAGGAAAGAAAACTTCCAGACTAGACTGTAATTATCAAGCATTCCCAAATTATGAGAATATTTAGGCTCCTATATAGATATTCGTAAACTTTTACACAGACGAGAGAGTTTTCTAGGTGTTTTGTAGATGTTTAAGGGTGGCTACATTCTTCTTTTGTTAAGTAGGTCATAGATGACGTGTTAGTTATAGTTCCACAGTCACCTCACCAGGTTTATACAACCAGGTACAAAAAAAACAAGCATTAGAGGCAGGTCTCTGGGAGTACAGCAGAGAAGACATATGCTCAAAAAACCCACAACCCAACCCCCCCCCAAAAAAACAGACAAAAATGGTGGTTAGTAGGGGGTACACTTCAAGTTCCCATAGTAAAGAATGCAGTCTCAACCTGCTATTTCCCTTAATCTATAAATAGCTGCCACACATGTTTTAAAACACCATTGGAGTTTTTTAAACTTGTTTACTATATGTTATGGAATGAACTGTTAGGCGTTTTTTCCTTCTACTGAGTTACAGACAGTGCAGAGTTAAGAAAGAGTACTGTATGTGAACAAGTTGCACGTGGAGTTAACAGTAAGACTGACATCAATAATAATTTATGCCATTTTAGAACTGTTTTATCAATGAAAACCAAATAAGTGACTTACCACCTGCTAAATCATATCTGAATAAACCAAGAACCCACTGAGTTAGAATACATGGTGTAAAAAGGTAGTGACTGTGATCATCAACTGTGAATTTCGCTCGTACCTAAAAACAAAAGTTAAGGGAGGTGGGGGAGAAAGTGATGTTTTAAAACATAAAGGACCTGGAAATGTAGCTTTAAATTCTTCTAAAATATCAGATAAATTAGTCTTCTATTAGGTCTATATATTTGGATATTTTATTAACGCACTCTTTAGGTTTTTTTTAAAAAGTGCAGAGATTAATTGTTTGAATTTTGTTTTCTGAACACCACAGATTTTTTCGTAATTCGAACATTTCTTCTATACCATTTTTGATGCAAACAATTGCACATGTCACTTAGGACTTTTAGTGCAGTATCATTAGATAAAACACACAATTTTTTTAAAAGCAATACCAAACATAAAATGCAGAGGAAATATAAAAGCATGAAAAAAACCAACCTAAATCCGTAACACTTAGTCACTACAAAAGACTTCTTACTAACTCCTTCCCCAGAGAGGATATTTGAATTTACAACCACATCTTTAATTCAAAGAATAACTGCCTTCATCAGTTATTTGGTCCTGGTGTGATAAGTTTTAAACTTAAGAGTCCTTAGAATACATTGATAATATCATATGAAACTTCTGCTAATTGGTGCATGCCAGCCAGTGACTATAAACACATTCCATCCATAAAGATCAGGTTTATATCATGATTCTGTCTAGACAGGGACATGCATACATTGTTGAAAGCCCTTACATCCCCACAGTACCTACCCCAGTAAGGCTACGTACATGATTAAGAAAAGCAAGTACTTAAGTGTTTTGCTAGATAGAAGTCCATAAAATTTTAAGTGGGAGGAGAAAATGAACTTGTGTGTCTAAATACCTATTTTTAACAGTGTAAAATTTTAATAGGTAGTCTTTGATGTGTGTAAAGGACTCTACCCTCATATCTCTCTTCTCTATTCATAACATCATCCATAACATCTGAGCACATAACCATCTTCGAAGTACACTGTCTCCTCATCCATTAAGTAGGAAAACACTACTATAAACATTTTATAAATCAGGAACTGAAAGCATAGAGGGGTTAAAATGCTTGCAAAAATCATACAATAAATCTGTGGGAAAGCAAGAGCACTTACCGCTTACTCAGTTTCTCTCTAATACCTTGATAAAATTGATATAAACATTATGAAAAAGATATAAACTTGAATTTTAATAGATTTTTTTTATTCTCTTGTTAATATCTAAAGCTAATTATTTAAAACAAACAAACAAATGACTGAGTTGTCCACCTCCTTAAAAAATTAAATTAAAAATTAAATTAAAAATTTAAAAAATGTCCTTAAAAAAATTAAATTTCCATACTTGTTCATATACTTGAACCATAGATCCTGCTAGCTGATGTATTTTTGGTAAAGAACCCCAAACAGGGTGATTCTTTAGGTTTTTCTGCAGTACAGGTTCCAAGTAGGTGCTATAAATAGTTTGCAGTTGGTCTCTTTCTGGATAGCTACAAAGACAAAAAAAGTAATCATTAAGGACTATCATTGCTGATTTTTTTATTAAAAGAGATTCAAAGTTACATACACAATTACTGAGACATTTCAATGAATAGCATCTCCATCTAGCAGCAAAGTAAAATCAATGTTTTATTGCAATAGGCCACTCTCAGAATTTTTCTAAATACATCTGTAAAAGTGTTGAAACTTAAAAACAAACAAACAAACTTACTTCTTTACAATTTTTCTAATTTTGTAAGCAAACAGCACCTTAATATAAAGCTGCAGAAAGCAGTTTACTTAAAGCAAAATCATCCAACAGGAAACATATCTCAAACACTTCACTATCAATAGGTAGCTAGAGATTGCTCCTTAGCTGGTTTCTAGTGCCAAGAGGCACCAAACAGCATCAAATCTGAAGATCCCAAATTGTTAGAAAAGGTGAATAACTAGAACAGCCACATCTTCATAAAGACTAAACTGAGCAACAGCCCTATAAACAGAGGCTGAATCTGAGTTCTGAGAGTCAAACGGATTTACATGTACTTACTCAATTGCACAGAGACGAACAATAGAAGTAAATCTGGAGGTAAGTTTATGTCTTCCTAATGTTCCTCCAGCAGACATAGAAGCCACAATTTGGATGTTTTCTAAACCAACCCATTCCAGATTTTCATCATAAAATCCTTGATATGTAAGAACCTTTAATAATTAAACAAATATTTCATTAAAATAAAGCCAACAAAGTCTCTTAAAAAATAATAATGAAAAAACCTAGTGAGAAGTATACCTTCATTACTGTTTTCTTAACTACCAGAGGTATACTACTCCTCCCAGTTTGGTGTCAGCTGCAAACTTGCTGAGGGTACACTCTGCCCTGTTGTCCAGATCATTAACAAAGATGTTAAACAGATACTGGCTTCCAACTAGACTTTGTGCCACTGATCACCACCCTCTGGGCCTGACTGTTCAGCCAATTTTCAACGCACCTCACTCTCTGCTCATCCAGCCCATACATCAGTGGCCTTTCTGTGAGGATCTTTTGGGAGACAGCATCAACAGCCTTAGTGAAGTCCAGGTTGCTCTCACATCATCTACTAGGTCTGTCATTTCATCATAGAAGTTTATCAACTTGGTCAAGTATGACATGTCCTTGATGAATCAATGCTGACTACTGGTGATTTTCTTGTCATTCATATGCCTACTGCATTATAAATCACTGAGGCAAGCACTGTCTTTATTTACTTACCATAGAATCATGGAAAGGTTTGGGTTGGGAGGGACCTTTCAAAGTTATCTAGCCCAACCCCCCTGCAATGAGGAGGAACATCTTCAACTAGATCAGGTTGCTCAGAGTCCCGTCCAACCTGACCTTATGCATATAATTCAAATAAAAATGGTATCTTATTTCCTGTTGACACCTACATATTCTGTCAAAGTACAAAAAACCTTAACGTCGATACAGATGCAGGATGTTAACTCTGAAAATAATCAAAGCAAGTATTTACTACATACACTAAACTATTTCCAGTATACCAAAATCTCTTTACAAATAACAGACAGAAGTGCTCACCTGCTGTACAAAAGCCACGAGAGTGCTTGTTCCCCATTTATCAGGTTTGGGTAGATTGATATCCTTTAAATACAAAACAAGTCTTTCACAGTCCTTTGGTCTGTATACTCGCCCAGTGTTTGTACTGATAACAATGCAAGTTTGACTTAATTTTTGTAAAAGATGTTGAGAAGTAGTTT
Organism: Fratercula arctica; assembly: GCA_947846985.1. Lineage (NCBI taxonomy): Eukaryota > Metazoa > Chordata > Aves > Charadriiformes > Alcidae > Fratercula > Fratercula arctica. The sequence continues at coordinate 15,905,499 of CANTUZ010000001.1, read as the reverse complement.
GTGCACTGCAGTGAATAGTAGCAATCTGAGTGGATCGGAGTTGAGAAAATGCATAATGAAGAAGCATCCTATAAAAGCAAATGTGTACGTACATATAAACATAAGTAATACATAAATGCATTAAAATACTGTGTATCCAAAGATATTGTATAGTTTTTGAATTAAAATGCATATATTACATACTTTATTTATGTAACAGGTGATACATGAGGTTCGCCTTTAAAATTGTAATATTTTCCATTCGAGAAATTCAATAAAAGCGTAGCATACAGCTACACAAAACAAATACCTAGGCTAAATACCTTGTATATAGTGATCCAACCCATCTAAATAAGGAACCTAAAACAGGCAACGGGATGAGCTAAATTCAGTTGTCTGCACGCAGGCATCTAGTGCCTCTTGAGATGAGACCTGATTCCTCACGTGCCTTTCAGCTGTTGCTCCATGACAGAACAGGTTTTCCAAAGGTCCTGTTTCATATCTAAAGCCTCGTTCAGATGTCTTAGATGCACAGTGGCAGCCTGAACTTCCCCATAAATCTTCCTAAGAATTTACGTATTTGCCACTACAGAAGGTTTGTTCCATTATTAACCTAAATAAGCGATATTCTATCAGAAAGCCAAATGATAAAACCACTATAACAAAATACTACAAACTTTGTCAAACAGCTAGAAGCATATTTTGCTTAAAATAGTAAATATTTTTTACCCCTTTCCGCATCCTTCGGGACCCACAAGAAGAAATGGCTGCTTATTGTTAAAGTCTAGCCAGGGTCTAAAGTAATCTAAACCTCTCTGCATGTCAGGGGTTTGGATGACGGGAAGTGTTTGGAGATTACTGAAGTCATCAGCTGTTAGATTTTCAGTTTTTTTCAGCTGATACAGCATTAGCTGTCCCGTGTCAGTGTCATAATACGTGTCCAGGGGCTTCCTTGGATCTGGTGGAGATTCTTGTGCCCAACTGAAGATCTTTAAAGAAAATAAAAATAAAGCTTCTGTAAAATCCATACTCCTAATGACAAGATCTACCATTTCAAGCTAATCTAAAGAATGTTCAAAAAATAATTCTGTAAAATAAAAAATTTAATTCTTCAATTTGATAGTTTTAAGGCTGCCTTTGAAAATTCAGTCGTTATGCATATGCTGTATGATTAAGTCCTTAACTAAACAGTAAGATATTATTCTTACACATATTACTTTTTCATAATATAAAGGAGATAAACTGTATTTAGTAAAGCTTTATACAAACTTTTTTTCATATTAGGCAACATACTTAATAATAATCATAAGAACAAGATAACTTCTTCACATGCAGCAATAGCTAATTCCAGAAGCTGAGTCTAACACCTTTACCATCTGCCTTGTATGTTAGAACTCCAGGATGTCTTTTGGAAGTAACTATTTCCTTCTCTCCAACACAAAAGCCAAGTGTGATTGTGGAGATAACTATCTCCAGGGATAGCCTTCTGTAGACACTATGGACCAGTATACCCACATAGTTTTCCAACACTATTCCCTAGTCCTTGTGCCCTCAAATATCTACACAAAGACAGAACCACACCCCAGCGCATACAATACAAAATCTCAAAATAATGCTGTAAGAACGCCTCCCTGGTAAGGTGCCCCAAAGCCCTCACATTATTATTTCAAGTGTTCTGAACAGAAAAAAAAAAAAAAACACAAAAATCTGTATTACATATACATATGTATATGTATATTACATATACACAATACACATTGTGAAGATCACAATACGTATTGGGAATATCATGGAACAGATCCTCCTTGAAGCTATGCTAAGGCACACGGAAGACAGAGTGGTGATTCAAGACAGCCAGCAAGGCTTCACCAAGGGCAAGTCCAGCACAACCAACCTCATGGTTTTCTACGAAGGAGTGACTAAATCAGTGCATAAGGGAAGAGCTATGGATGTCATCAATCTGGACTTCTGTAAGGCCTTTGATATGGTCCTTCTCTCTAAATTGGTCCTTCTCTCTAAATTCTCTCATCCTTCTCTCTAAATTGGAGAACTATGTATTTGATGGGTGAACTGTTCAGTGGATGAGGAATTGGTTAGATGGTCACATCCAGAGGGTAGTAGTGGTCAACGGCTCAATGTCCAGATGGAGATCGGTGACAAGTGTTGTCTCTCAGGGGTCTGTACTGGGACCAGTACTGTTTAATATCTTCATCAATGACATAGACAGCGGGATCCATCAGCAAGCTTGCAGATGACATGAAGCTGCATGGTATGGCTGACAGACCTGAGGCACAGGATGCTATACAGAGGGACCTGGACAAACTCAAGAATTGGGCCCGTGTGAACCTCATGAGGTTCAACAAGGCCAAGTGCAGGTTCCTGCACCTGGGTCGGGGCAACTCCTGGTATGAGTACAGGCTGGGGGATGAAGGGATTGAGAGCAGCCCTGCTAAGAAGGACTTGGGGATACCAGTGGATGAAAAGCTGGACGTGAGCCAGCAATGTGTGTTTGCAGCTCAGAAAGCCAACCATATCCTGGGCTACATCAAAAGATGTGTGGCCAGCAGGTCGAGGGAGGTGATTCTGCCCCTCTACTCCATTCTGGTGAGACCCCACCTGGAGTACTGCATCCAGTTCTGGAGCCCTCGCACAGGAAAGACTTGACCTGTTCGAGTAGGCCCAGAGGAGGACCACAAAAGTGATCAAAGGGACGGAACATCTCTCCTATGATGACAGGCTGAGAGACTTAGGGTTTTTCAGGCTGGAGAAGAGAAGGCTCCGGGGAGACCTTATTGCAACCTTTCAGTACTTAAAGGGGGCCTACAGGAAAGATGGGGACAAACTTTTTAGCAGGGCCTGTTACAAAAGGACAAAGGGTAATGGCTTTAAACTAAAAGCGGGAAGATTTAGACTAGATAGAAGGAAGAATTTTTTTTTGCGCTGAGGGTGGTGAAACACTGGCACAGGTTTCCCAGAGAGGTGGTAGATGCCCCATCTCTGGAAACATTCAAGGTAAGGTTGGACAGGGCTCTGAGCAACCTGATCTAGTTGAAGATGTCCCTGCTCATTGCAGGGCATGTTGGACTAGGGGACCTTTAAAGGTCCCTTCCAACTGTTCTATGACTGTATACACACACAGTCTGCTATAGTTGGTCCTTGCATAAAACACTATGGACACAGGCCATTCTGTATGTCTTGGTGCAGCACCACAGGATTGTTATCTGGGCTGGATGCACTTAGCAGTGTATCAGTGACATATGAAACGTTCATTTACTTCTGAGCTATTTCACTATAGACAGCACAGACTGAAAACATATTAGAGCAGATATTCTACTAGTGTAAATTTGCATTGTTAGAAGACAGAAAATCACTATTCCTACTATATATACTGACAAATTTTTAATAAACTTGGTAAAAAAGATTATTACCTCTTTTGCAAATTCTTGTCGTGATTTCATGTTCAGATTGCCACCAAGACCCCGTAACAAGTTAATAATAAACTGTCCACGATCAGTGCACCCATGAAGATGAGACAGTCCATTCATCACAGTTCCAACTAAACTGGTTTCTACCACAGAGTCGTTCTGTAAATTGCAAGATGTAGATTTGAATATATTCCCAAAAATAAATTCCTAAAAATGTATTCCTAAAAATAAAAATATTGCTAGCAGGCTATTACTCATTCCTCTTTGACACTTCACAAATGATGAAAGATCTCAATACTGCTTTTGTTCTAGAAAATTCACTTGACATGAAATTTTTTTTAAGCATTGATTTGGAAGTTTTAATTCCAGACTATGTACTGATGTAATTTAGGATAAGCAATCAGAACTTTCCTTACAGATTTTGAGAATCTATAAGCAATCAACATAACTGTATACTGGAAATCTGTGTCAGAAATGGATTCTTTATGGATTTTGCTCTTTAGCACCAAAGGGGATATGCAGCCTCAGGATCATTGTCACGGTTTTTCCTCTGTATCCACCTGATGATAATTTAAAAGTCTAAAAATTTCTGTGGGTGAAAGAAGCAAGAGGGGAAATAATATTAAAAACACAACAGGATCATATGTGTTCCCCAAGGGGAGGTAATGCAGGTCTCTCAGATACTAGTTTAACTACCCACAGCAGTGGTGATTTCTCCTAAATAATGTTTTGTGCAACATAAGCCACTTGTTCAATGCAAATGCAACTCCTTCAGATGAAGGGGAGGCAGGGAAGCATCCAGATTGCTTAAGAAAATATAGCAAATGCAGAACAATTATCTTGATGTACATCCCTGTACTGGGTTTCCCCCACGTCCCGTAGAGCCAATGCCAGTCGGCTCCAAGACAATCCCACTGCTGGCCAAGGCTCAGGCAATCAGTGACGGTGGTAGCACCTCTGGGATAACATAGTTAAGAAGTGGGGAAAAAATCCAACTGCAGAATTGCAGCTGAAGAGAGGAGTTAGAATACATGAGAGAAACAATGGTGTCTGCAGACACCAAGGTCAGTGAAGAAGGAGGAGGAGGAGGTGCTCCAGGCGCTGAAGCAGAGATTCCCCTGCAGCCCGTGGTGAAGCTCCAGTCTACACTGTGCAACTTTTCAAATTGTAGCTTTTTTTTTTTCTGTTATAGTCGATAACTTAAATCTAGAAAAATAATTTCTTCACTTCTTCATTTTTTAGTTTAGACATTCAGATATTTCATCTCTTTGAAAACATACAAAGAAATGTCTGGTAGGGAAAATTAGAGACAGATATTAAGTTTCACAGAAATACATGGCTTTAACTGGTTAAAATTGTATTAAATGCTTCAAAACTTTAAGTACAGCAATTAGTTTTTGGAAACTGATTAGAATGGTTCCAGTATTAATCTTATGAAGAAAACAGCAACTAAAAAAGCACTGAGATTTTTTTTACTTAAAATTTAAAAACTAATATGAATGATCTCTTCAGTGTTAAACTAGATAAATGGATCATCTTAACAGAAGCTGAAAATTTATTGAGTTACTAACCTTTTTCACAACCCAGTTTAAAGCCTTTTCAAAATAGTCCCCAATCCAATTTTCAAGGTTATATCTGCATTCCTCTGGCTGACTTCTTAGCCAAGATTTTGTCAGAGAATTAAGATCTGTATCTTCATCACTAAGTCAAAACAAAACAGAAAACAAGATTCAAGCAAATAGAAAGCATCCATATCTTCACATAGACTGGTTCAAAAGGAACAAAAAAAATCTAGGAAAAATTCAGAGAAAGACTTTAACAAGAATTTCTAATCAATATTTGGGGTCTCTAAGGGTCACACACAAACAAAGAATCCACTCTTTCAAAAAGGTTGAGATATATTAGCCAAAAGGTTATAACAGGACAGCATAGAAGGGACGTACAATCTAAAGTAAACTTGCTTCATAAGTATAAGCAAGTAATTAAATTGCTCCATCCACTTTAGACTATCTTTCAAAAACAGAGAAGTAGGTATATTTGCTCACTTTAAAAGTATGTAATACTGCTGTGACTTACCTCAGAAAGATCATTCCCATTCGAGATATTGTAGCAGGAGAGGCACAGCTAAGGTCATGAGTTTCAAATATAAAGTTGACATTTGAGCCAAACTGAATTCTTTCTCCACTAGGCATAGTCAGCAATCTGTTGTCATCCAAAACGGAATTCAAAGATTCAATCCATTCAGGATCAATATCACCATCACAAATTATCCATGAAGTAATATCTATTTCCAGACACAAAAATAAAATATCAAACCCAGAAAAACATTTAAAGAATATCACCCCTTGCTATTTTAACACTATTTATTACTCTTCCTTCATTATAACTTAAATATAAACTCTTTGAAGATATTCCTTATGTTTTATCTTCTGATGTCTATTTTTGCTCTCTTATCACAAAATTTGGAAAGTACATATCAGTGTTCTTGATTATGATTGCCACCAAAAATTTTTCTTACCTTATGCTATGCACAAATAATAACATAATATAAAAATGCTACTGAAAATAAACAATTTCAGTAATTTAAGCCTCCCTCACAAACATACCTCGGGGTTCTCGTACCACTTGTCGAGCACTATTTGTAAGCACGCCATCAGACCATTCTCTGGTATCCATGTCAATATGGCCTAGCAACTGATGTCGAGGCATAGCTTTGGGATTCATAGTGTACTGTTTCACGACTTTGCCAGTTTTACCAAGCGCTGTCTTTAACATCCTCCAAAGTGTTGATTTACCTGCACCACTTGGACCTACAATAACTACACCCATTCTTTGACGTAGTTGTTCATATAATTCCAAAGCCTTCTTGATCTAGATAAGAAAAGAGATAACGGCTATGTCAAGTTGCAAATCTAAATCAATTTCCAATTTATTTTGCATGCAGTCACTTTGTTTCTATAATTTTATTTTTTGAAACAATAGGTAGAAGTAATTAAAACTATGATACTAAAGAATATCAAGTAACTTATTTTGCATGCAGTCACTTTGTTTCTATAATTTTATTTTTTGAAACAATAGGTAGAAGTAATTAAAACTATGATACTAAAGAATATCAAGTAACTTATTTTGCATGTTAGAAGCATTTCTCTAAATTACTAATATAAAAATATTAGCCCTCTTTGGGCATATTTTTACTGAGAAGATAATGAACATTTAGTCACAAAACTTCATCCAGCCCTACAATAAATAAATATAATGAGACACAGACCTGCTTGATAAAGCAAAATGTTCACATATTTAATTCTTTCACTGTCCAAAACATTCATTGGAATTTGTAACCAGCTTGAACAAAACTGTGTGTCACGTTCATATCTTAATTTTCCTTGCACTATTTTTCTTTCATTTGCACAACTGATCTACCATGCTTCAAATACACACATCTATTTTTTTATGTATGTATAATTAGAATCTAACTATTCGTTATTCTCACTTTTTAATAAGAGGTTTCTTTCAAAAGTATACAGAAATGAGTCAAACAAATGCGATATTAATCAGTTCTAATTCAGAATAACCCGTATTGTTTTGTTGCTGTAGTTGATGTTTACCTGGGTGCCTACAATTTCCAAGTTTGCTTCTTCAAAGACTTGTTGTAAAGCTGTAGTTAACTCAGCATACTCCACATCTTTAAAGTCAATGCCAGGAAATACATCTTTAACCAGTGCATCAAATCGGGCGCAGTCTGCAAATGTAAGCTTTGACATGGTATTAAGCCGCAGAGCTTGAACCACCATGTGACTTTCATTACCTGGAAATAAAAGCAAAGAAGCCAGATCAGTTTAAGCTGTTTTTTGGTTGCTGTTGGGTTTTTTTCTTGGAATATATCAGCACTTGAGCCCATACTGCTAAGACACTGAAGGTGGAATTATAGCGCAGACTACATTCAAGTTCATGTACCACTACTTGAAAGTTAGATGCGTGCCTTACTGTAAGTACCATATATGCTCACAAATGCATTCTAGACAGATACAAGATGGTTATGATGCTGCCCAGATAGTACATAATAGCCTAATGATTAAAGCGGGACTAAGAGTAGCAGTGCGCAATAAGTGCACTCATCCATCCCACACTTAATTCCCACTCATTTAACATCTAAACAACAAAAAAATCATTTAAGAAATCTTAAAAAAAAAGTCAACCAGTCTAGTCCAATACATTCCTATCATTTCTACCTGTCCTTGTAATTGGCTACCAATCTGAATCTAATGCCATGTGACAATTTTAGCAGACCTCAAATAGAATCAAAATGGTCTGATGACTGATGAATAATGACAGCATCAGAGGATCAACTTTCCTGACCTAAGCCAAGTGAAAACAAGAGTCTTTGAGAATCACTCGAAATCATCCCAGAATAAAGTCCTATATCTACATTCTTATCATATAAAAGCTCAATATGGAATATGACAACAGTCTTTTGTGATCTAATGAAGGAGGACTTTCACAGATATTTTTTTGTTTTCTACATTGCCTCCAAATCCAAGCCACAGCTTCTCAAAACTCTGGTGAACAAGAAAGCTGTAGTGAATGATATCTGTACAATATCCTAAAGAACCAAAAGTTTGGCATGGTCAACCTTACTTTCTTGCTTTCCTTCACTTTTCTTCAGCTGATGAAGAAGACAGCCACAGCCTCTCAAAACAGTCTTCAATGCTCGTAAACCCCAATCATAGTGCTGCTGTGGTGTCAGAAGCTCCCTAAATTTAAAAACAGCAATATTTAGTAAGATTTAGGTGACAGCACCTGAAATTTTTTGTTTGGTGAATTAATATGCTCATAATATGGGTTTGGTCAAAAGAGAAACTGTTGAATATTTGTAGCACCATCTGTAATGCATTTCAGAGATATAAGCAGTGACACTCTGCAATTTTCAGAGGGACTATATTCACCAGCTAATGTATTTATTATTGTCCCTAATGGCATTAATTAAAACCTCTGAACTTTGTTCTCTCTAATATTCATACTTATAACCAAATAGTCACTTGCATTTCAACAACTTCCAGAGTCTAAATACAACACAATGCCTGTGAGCATTCATACGCTCACATTCATATTCAGTGAGCATAACAGGGGAGGAGTACTTTGCCACCTTGAGATTATAATTGCATTCCAGATATTTTCACACTTGAACCTTCTAATATATTGCAATATTTTTATTTTATAAGTTAAATTAGCATCTACAGAGATTTGTATGGCATAGCATTCAGATTTAAGAGCTGCATTGAATGTAAAACTTTAGATGACTTGAAACATTCAGTTTTATGTCTAGTTTTGTTTCTCACACATGGCTTTCTGCAATATCCAAGTCATAAAATATTACAGAAATTTAACAGAAAGTATGTATAGATTGTATTCCTATAGTCATGCCTTGGCATAGACTAGATGGAGAAGAAACAAGATGGCAATGAGATAACCACAAGGATCAATGCTAAAATAAAAGCAGGAGGGAGGAGAATTAGAAAGGTAACATGACTAAGAAAAAAAAAGAAAAGCTTACCTTGCTAGATTAAAAATAGCCACTAATTTTCTACCAAGTGTTTTAGCATCCTTAAAGCCTTCTGAATACAAAATCACTTCTGCAATGAGTTCATTGTCTGGATGTGTCATAGCAACTGGCCTAAAAAGTTGTTTGAGGTTATCAGGCAGTTTCTGTCTTCCTCCATAACCTTTTCCAGCAGGATTCAGAGTGATAAAAATTCCAGAATTGTGATCCATTTCAACCTATCATTAGATGTGCATTGTAATAGTAAATTGTAATATGGAACTGTATTCAGAAATGTTGGGTGGACTATGTTTAGATATAGTAGTTTGACTCTGTTGTTTATAGACTATTTTAATAAGAAGAGAATGAGGAAGTTTTGCTGTACCTTTTTGCCAAGCATCTCACATACAGGACTATGTTTCTTCAATGCATGTTGAATTGTCTGAATCTGCATGGATACTGCAGACAACACAGCTTCCTCAAGTCTATTGAATTCATCAAAACAGCCCCAGGCACCACACTTCACTAAGCCCACAAATATGCGCCCCATCGACTTCACATCAATGCCCTTAAAATTAAAAAGAATACTATTAAAATTCAAATAACAAGAAAGTAATGAAAGACTGTCTTCCCATCTATTAAAAAATATTTCATTGGAAAGAGCCACAAAATTCTAACGGAAACTGACAAATTTCAAAAATATTTCTAGAATATAATATTGTTTTATGAAGTATGGGCATAGATATCCATTTCCTGAATTACAAAGAACCATATTCACCTCATCACAATTAAAGACTAATACTTGTCTTCCAAGAAGTCCACCCAAGGCCTTTACTGATTCTGTCTTTCCAGTTCCAGCTGGACCATAGGGATTTCCTCCAAGGCCCATCTTCATAGCCTGAGTAAGAGTTAGGTAACACTTATCTGTCAAAGGTGTGTAAACAAGTTTAGGGGAATTACCCTGCAGAAACAAAATAAATTATACTGATTAATAGAGAGAAATTATTGAAGATGTGGTTTCATTGATTTCATTCATAAGCCATTAATTTGAAAACATAACACAACAGTCAAGATTACTGTCTCATCAAGTATATGAATTTGTTTACAGTTATGAAGTTTTCTTTATTTTATATCAAATGTCAAAACATTGTATAATTTTTTTTTAGAATTATAGAAAAGGGGTCAACACAGATGCAACTGCACTCTGATATATAAAAATGGCAAGCATATTAAACAATATTTATATGATAATGTAGTTGCTTTCCATACAACTTATATTTACCCCACCAATATCAAAAATGAAAATGATTACTCCGTCTTTTAGTATTTTCTATGAAGCAGCATGTTAAGGACACAACCAAGTTTTTCAACTTGGCAACAGTTGGGAGACAATGAGCTGCGTGTGTGAAATGAGAAAGTGTTTGACGCATATATAAAAGCCACCAGATAAAAATTAAAAATACCACACCTGATATTCATAAGTATATTGGAGTTCAGCATCTACCATCTGAACGTAACATTTTTGGTCTTTCATGTAAAATCTCAGCTGCTTCTTCCAAGCCCAGTCTTCAACACTGTGAACCTCAGCTTGATTCAGCTGCTTCACCACATCAATGTTATGAATGATATCAAGAATCAGAGCTTTAAGCTTGAGCTCAAGGATTCCCGATTCTGCAAATAACCACAAAAAAAAAAAAAAAATTGCAACAATGTAGTAAGGAAGATACATGTTGCCCATTCTCAAGTTCATTGTGCTGCTTTCTAGTATCACCTGATTTTATTCAGATCTCATTTCAATAATATATAGAAATGTTCTTTCTTATCTAAATAAATCAGCATAAAATGAGGTCCTGACAGAGAATGCGAATCATCATGTAACATCAGTCATTTAGAAGTGATTTGTCTGCCTCTACACTCAATAGAGAGAGGTAGAGGCTCTTCTGCAAAGCAATTTATTCCAGGAGCATTTACAGCTATGTCCATTTTAGTGGTCAGTGTGGCACAATCTGTTAATTCATCTGCTGAAAACCACACTACATGCACTCTGGAGATTTTACTCAGACTAATTAGGGTGACATGGAATGAATTAGCAGATTTGGTGCATTAAGTGTACATATTTTTTAATTTAGTTTCAGTTGAAAGAAATTCAGTTTGTGTGCTCCTATACCATTCTATGATGGGAATTAAACCAAAGTAAGTGGAGACAATCAAGCAACTCACTTCAAAATCACACCTATTACCCAAACGAAAAAGTTACTGTAAATGTATTATACAATAGATGGAATGAACACTCTTCTGTAACTGATGACATTTCTCCAATGGTTATAGAAACACCACAGAAAGGGAGCTTAGATAAAGAACCACACTTATAGACTGCTGAAGGTAGATGACATGAATCCTATTCCTAATTAAGATATCAGATGTTAACAGTTCATAAATTCTAAACTAGAATTTAATACAGTAAGTAGCGATACAAATGTGGTGGAAGACTGTCAACTACATGTCAAATTGAGTCTTTTTACACACACAGGGTAAGAGCCACCTTACCTAACCTACACTATTGAATTTTACATCTGAGGTAGTCATTCAAAGCCCCTCTTCTGGTCAAAGCGAGGAATAAGCATTCAAAGGCATAAGTATTCTGACCCATTTGTACTATATAAGATTCAGAACAATCATGTCTTGAGAATAAATAGTTTATTGGTTTTGCTACAAAGATACTCAAGAATTATTAGTTCAGAGGCAGATGTATCTATCTGAGATAGAAAAAGAGAATCACCTACAAAGTTGTACAGAATAATGTACAATGTACCTGACATAATGTACCTCAACTGCTCTTTGGCCAGTTCCAGTGAAATGTAACACTAGAGCAAATTTATTTATATATTTGCGAAGAGGTTTGCAAATATATAAATGCTCCAACATTGTTTTTAATCTCAATAAAAATCTATTGTTCACTCTGAAACATTAAATACACTAATCTTGGCAGTAATAGGTGGCTAATTTTATGTAACTCAACTTTATGAACTCAAATCAATGCAGTTTTACGTAATTTCCTGTTTAAATAAACCGTGTTAAATACTATACAACTACATAGTCATTATAAAGAATTATGTATTAATGATCAGTTTCATACCTGGACTCCCAGTATCTTCTATACTAGTATCAATGCTAGTATAATGCTCCAGTTTAGCCATGAGTTCTAGTTCTAATTGTTGCAGATTATGGTCTTTGATAGCACTTTCAACATCTTCAGTGAACTGAATCTGTTCTGCCAAGGAAAGAATCTTTGGAAGAGAAAGTTCAAATTTTATAAATACAGAAGAGAGAAAGAAAAAGGTTTTTCAATTGATTTATAATTGCTTATTATGTCTGATATTTAAAGTATTTTACAGTTATCATTTTTGAACAAAGCCACACATTTGCTATGCTCTTAAGAACACAAATAGCCATCTTAAAAACTGACAAAATTTAGTGAAAACTTGCAATGCAATCTAATATAGCAAGCCCCTTAGCTGTTCTACAGTGTCTGGTAGCAAAATTTTTAAAGTATCTTTTCCCATTAAATGATGTGTCCGATGGAAACCATCACATTGTGGGCATGCTGAGCCCATACTCAACAGGCTCAGGAGCACCTCTGACTTTTTGTATCACTGATCTGCTAACACAGTATTTTGCATCCCGGTTTCTAACACTCCACTTCTGTTCTAATTACTTTAAGTTCACTGGAAAAGCCCTGTCTGAGCTATGAAGGTTCAATCAAACTTGGAATTGGAAAGATCTGTAACAAAAAAATCCACCAATTATGCCAGTCTGAAGATTTGTAATGGTAACTGCAAGGGAGGGATACAAGACCATTAGGAAGGACAGGAAAGGAAGATGAGAGGGGGAGTTGCCCTTTACACGTGCATGGAGCTTGGTCTGCAGATGGATGAGGAGTCAGCTGAGATCTTACGGGTTAGGATTAAAGAGGATAGGTCAAGATGACATTATAGTGGGTGTCTGCTACAGGCCACTGGCTAGGAAGAACAAGTATATCAGGCCCTCTACAGATAGGAGCAGCTTCACAGGCCCTAGTCCTCATAGTGGACTTCCACAACCCCAATATCTGCTGCAATATCTGCTTATGAAGGACATAAGCAATAAGCAATTCAGGAGGTTCCTGGCACCCATGGATGACAACTTCCTCTTCCAAGTGATAGAGGAGCCAATGAGGACAGGGTCACAAAGACAATTAAGGGACTGAAGCATCTCTCCTATGAGGAAAGGCTGAGAGAGCTGGGACTGTTCAGCCTGGAGAAGAGAAGGCTCAGGGGAGGATCCTATCAATTTCTATAAATACCTGAAGGAATGATGCAAAGAAGACAGAGTCAGGCTCTTCAGAGGTGCCCAGTTACTGGACAAGAGTCAACGGGCACAAACGGAAACACGGGAGGCTCTGTCTGAACATTAGGAAACACTTTTTTACTGTGAGAGTGACTGCACTGGCACAGGTTGACCAGGGAGGCAATGGAGTCTCCATTCCTGGAGACATTCAAAAGCCGTCTGGACAAGGTCCTGGGCGAAGCACCTATAGGTGTCCCTGCTTGAGCAGGGGGGTTGGACCAGATGACCTCTAGAGGTCCCCTCCCACCACAACCATTCTGTGAGTCTGATCACTGTGCTACTGGCCAAAACTGCATAAAAGAATTTCAGGTTCATGACTATTTCTGCTTATACAGCTAAGCTTTAGAAACTGTATTTTAATCAGATTCAAAAATGTTTTTTTACGTTACTAAGTCTTAACAGCCCTGCATGTAACATTCACTACCAACTAAGATCAAGATTTACATCAAATTTAATAAACAGATGGTTGTTAGATCAGGTGCCATGTAAACCATTTGAGTATTTCAAATGTTTACAAAAGAATTATAAGAACACATATTTTTAAGAATTTCTCTATGCTATAAATGAATAAAATGGATTTGTTTGAGGTTATTTTCTTCCAAAAATCACTATGTATACTTCTGTATGAGACTTTAAAAAACAATTTATTTGGTAAATTTTAGACTACACAGTGGCATTAGTGGATCAGTTACTACCTGGGAAGGAAAGAGTGATGGATCAATTGAACCTTGTGATTTTTTTCCAGCATCAACACAGTCAACTAACATCTTTTTCAGGGTCTCCTTCATCTCCAAAGCCAAACCATTTAGCCATACCTGACAAAGACATGAAAAAAACTCAAAAGTCACATACCGAAAGAATTTCTCAAAGACGCTTGAAGTATACTTGGATGTGATTTTCTTACCTCCACATCATTTGACAGAAGAACTTTATTTCTAAGTGGCACAGTTTCTCCTTCTACAGACTTCATGGCAACTATGCATTTAAATTCTTCATCAAAGCTCACACTATTAATGCCTATTAACAAGAAAACAACAATGAAGTTACATATTGTTCATGTCAAACATTAATTCCTTAGTGTCTAGTAGTAGAAAGAGAGAAAAAAAAAGTCTGCAACCGATTATTTAGCTTTGAAAAACCTTATTTCTTAATAAGTACATTTCACAGATGAAGACTGATGTATTACCGGCAAAAAGTTTCTTAAGATGAGACTGGATAACCAGAGGATTCGTGGACTGTCCTAATATTTCTAATAAGTCATCATCTCCAATGAAGTAGAATCGTGGAAATGCTGAGCGCTTTTCCTATGTAAAACCAAAATAAATCAGCTTTGTTTATTTAAATTCAAACTTACTGACTTTCTTTATAGAAAACTATATTAACGTCAGCTGTACCTCCAAAAACTCATTCAAAGATCTCTGACATCTCTGAAGTTGGTCAAGTATGGTAATTAAGGTATTTCTTATTGCTGTCCGGGCATTCAGTGAGGTTATCCTATTGTCACTCTTGATATCTGACATAATGGATCTTGACAGAAAAAGATTGAATAATTCATAAAACAACCATTACAATTTTAATATGAATATGATATAGAAGTAGTTACGTAAATAAAAATTAAAGCACAGGTAAGTCATATAAATATCTGGTATATAACTTTCAGTTTTCAGTATTAATGATGAAACATTTCAGAATTTACATCAATGTCTGTGCAATGTAATTTAATAACAACTGTTTCTTACTAAAATTTCTCTACCCAAAACCAAAAAAATTCAATTCTTGACTTTAATTTCCTTCTAAGAAGTCATTTTAACTCAAATCAAGACAGATAATGGTACATATCTTTCTACATTTCTAAAATCTCCTCCCTTTTTATCTCCTTGACTTGTTTGGAAGAAATAAACCATCCATTTCTCACAGAAGTCCATCTGTGTACTTTCTCAGTGAATAAAGTGCCTGTCTTCAACAATAAATTATTCTCGAAAAAACAATTGCATCACCTCTGCTTCTGTTGACAAGATTGATCTTGTGTTTGCCTGCCTTGCTTGTGATCTTTGATTTTTCATGTGATTCCCTTCTCCATATGTACCCCATTAAATGAAACCTACGTTACCAGCTTTATTCAGATCTATGTCACTGTGACACATCTATATCTTATGAATTCCTGTTGCTGGCCTTCATCTCCATACGTATTCCAATTGTTCCATATATTTTCACCGTGAAGAATGTTCTAGCCTACGTGTGTCAAAGACACTACAAAAAATAAGTCACATTCAGTAACACTAACCTAAAGTCTTCGTCAACTCTGTTAAAACGAGGCTGTTCTTTGGGCAGAGCTCCACGACCGAATATCGGTTCCAAATAGACCCACTTCCTTTGAATTTGGTTTAAATTCTGCAGATACTCATCCAACTCAGCCAGCTTTTTTTCCCAGATGGACACTTTATCTTCAAAACCTTTGTAATATGGAGAGTCCTTGAGGGACTGTAGAAGACAGCGATGATCTCCAACTTGGTTGACTATGTCCTTCCAGTCTTTAATAAGCCTGATAGTCTTGCCTTGGCTATCTTCATAATCTGTTAATGTAAAGACAGCCCCAACTCCCCAGAGTTCAAGCTCACGTAATGATTCTCTGATTGTAACTTCACCTTGGGCCCGACAATTCAAATCCTATTGAAAAGTATGAAGAGATTTCATTTGAAAATACAGAGCCAGCAATGAACTTTCCATTCAAAAATATAACATAGATTCTATTCCTATAGTAACAAAAATACAAAGATGCACACAGAACAAGACATATTACATAAAATAAACCATAAAATAAAAAATAGTACTTTTATTTGAAATTATTCATACCTTAAGTTCCATTGCTTTTTCTATAATGGCATCCGTCACTTTTAGTAGATCTCCAAATAACAAACCCTCAAGTGTTGTGCCTCGGGGAAGACCCAGAAGACGAAACAGATCCAGCCAATGGTCTGAAGAAAGATGTTCTCCTCTTATATATTTTAGGAGTGGAATTATCATCTAGGAAAAACTCATATGTGAATCCATCTAGTCTTTATGAAAATTGTATCTGATTACAGTGTGACATGATATTCAAACAAAACAAAAACTTTCATTCTTAAACTGAAATACATTTTTTTCATTTCCTGTATTTAATGCTTAAAAGTACAACTCTGAGGAAAAATCATTGCTAAGTGTGTGTCTATGTAAACTGTACTAACCCTCCGGTTCACTATAAGCAACTAAAAGTTTCTCAAAAGTAAATGAAATGTTCAAAACAGCATCAGATGGTATTTTGTTAAATTGCAACTGATTTTATAATAAGAACTGAACAATGAGCTACAGAATGAAGTATATCACCCGGTAATACCAAAACATTTTTGGTTTTATAACCCTTTTTGTAATGAGCATCTTACTTTATATTTGTCCACTTCTTTTTGCAACTTTACTGTCATTACAGTATGTTCTTCCATCTTCCTCATTTTGTCATGCCAGTTAAACAAAAACTCTTCAAATAGGTATGTTTTACTCCTGTGTGACAATCAGATAGAAAAAGGTCATAACAACAGAGTACTACAACCACAAATATATGTCCACGAAAAATAAAGTAACGAAATCATACCTAAAAGTAATCCAGTCTTCTTTAGCTTTTTCCTGAAAACCCTGATAAAACTCTTCGTACAATGCCCAGACTTCTGCACAGCTCTTAATATCTTGACATACAACTTTTGACAACGAGAAGTCAGGCTCTTCCAATTTAAAGTGATGGCATTCTTCACTGAATAAAAGATCATTGTAATATACATTACGTTATTCCATTATACATTTACGGTTTAAGAGATGGTATCATATGTAAATAATTATATTTTTTTAAGAAAAGCTATTGGCTTCATTGAAGAACATTGCTGCCAACTGCAATTTCCTTATAAACTCCATCTTGAATAGAAATAATAAAGGAATACGAGGGATAACTCTCCTACACTCTCCCATATTCACAATTATTTTCCATAAACTTTCATTTATTTCTCATTTACGAGAAAAATTAGTTACTTTGTGCCTCTAAAAACAAATCTTGAAAGAAAATAATTTTTAATTGATTGTTTCTTTCTGTTAGGTAGGAAGAGTATGCTAATTTTATTTACTACCATATTTAAGAGCCAAGATAAGAATTTAAATAGAAAACTTTGTCCACTTAAGATTTGCAATGAGCTTACTGAAAGCAGGCACCCAGAGTAAAAATTCTTTCCTTTTGCACAACAGTCTATCATATAGAACTTACTTAAGAAATGGGAGACATAAGCTCTTGCCCAATTAAGTTGCAAGAGGATTGAAGGAGTAACTCCCCCTTCTTGGACAATATCCCAAACCTCTTAGTGAGAATTTCAGAAGTCAGAATCAAGCCTTTAGTTTACAGGCTCCCTTATGCGAAAGCCTAAGAGACTTCTTGAATTTTTCATTCCAAAAAACTCATGAAACACTTTAGCTTGAGAAATTCATGTTATGTAAAATCAACAAAAAGGACCCTGAAAAATTAATGAAAACATATAATACAAATAAAATGAAATTCCTTTTATTATCTGTTGTGACAAAAATTAGTTAACATTTTCTGAGATACTATTGCTGAAAAAGATCCATACAATAATAAATAAGGTGTACAGGGAAATATACATACATAAGTTTTTCTTTCACAGTTTCAAGTTCGTCAAATTCTTTTTTTTTTTCCTTTATGATCTGAGCACTTTTCTCAAGCACATCCTGATCACCTGTTTCAATGATATCATCACTTGGCTTTAGTTGATCCCAACGAGCTTTAAACTTTTCCAGGTCTTGAAGATATATATTAACACGTGAAATCACATTTCCTTTCATCATTTCAACCTGTAAAGCAAGAGTTAAAATGAAATTCCTTCAATTGTTTGTAGCTACGACTATGATATAAACCAAAGCATCAACTTCAAAACTTGATCAAAACTTGATAACTACAACTTGATCAGAATCAAATTTAGAAAACTTCTTGTATAATACCTAAGAAATAGTTCATCTTTATTCTCCTGTTTTTTTTAAAAAGGGTGCACTGATTTTTTTTTATGCTGGTATTTGAGACCTATTTATTCAGCCTGTGCTAGCCTGTATCTTACAGAACACAGAAAAATTGCTGTATTTGTATGGCACATTGGTACCTTCAGTAGAACTTCAAATGAGTTCATCAATTTGCCTAAGGACTGTAATTACAGGACTCTGCATAGTTTAGCAAAGTTGTGTGAAAAGAAAATAACAAGCATCAGTACCAAAAACATGATAAAGTAATAAAAATGCTACCTTTTAACTATCATCCTGTTTTGCTCAGTTAACCATTACATTCATTAAGCCATCTCTGTTACCAGAAAGTTGAGACAGAAGTAAAACAATGTAACATTCATTTCAGCATCAGTTCAACAGAAGTTTCACCTAGTTATTGTTTAAACAGTTTAAGTATTCTTCCTTTAAAGGCTCTCCCTCCACTCAGTAAAGTTGGTGTTAACACTGAACTGAGAACATTTATGGATTTAAACTGAGTAAAAAATATTTCTCCAGACTGAATCAAAATAATTTCAACATTTTTAGGTACAATATTAATCTTTCATTGTTACCTGTTCTGCAATCATAAGCTGGTGGCTTTCCATCATTAATTCAAATTTATCCCATGTAGCTCTTAGGTTACTGATAGTGTCCAAACCTGCACCAGCCACGGTTCGCAAAAGTTTGTTTTTATCTTCAGCCTCTTGAAACAGGAGAAAAACCTAAATTCAAATGGATTAAAAATATGTGTGTATGTAAAAATTCAGCAAATCCTGTTTATCCAAACTATAAGAAAATACGTAAGAATTATCAACTGTGTATGCACAGATTATATGCTTATATACAGCTGCTTTTTTAATACTGTTTATAGAATAACATTAAAACACTGGAAAAAAATAGTATCTGAGGTATTTAGAGAAATTCTAAATCTTGATCCTGACATGAGATATACAGAAGTGAATGTTTACTATGAAACAGATAAGTGCCTCTTTATATATTGCAGAAATTGGAGAAATCCACTGAGTGTTACTATATGCTCAGGAACCACATAAAACTCAAAAAGGTTCCGGTTGGAGGCGAGAACTGTGGGAAAGCATCAAATATGCTACACCGATTTTATATTTTCCCTTAGGCAGCCACTTTATTCTACTGCTCAAGACAAAATACTGTGCTACATGGACCACTGCCCCGACCCTATTTGGCTACTGCATGTTCTAAATTAGCTACATTAAATATAAGTTTCCATACTAGAAAGCAACTACATTTTTTCTTAGCTGTTGTTCTGGATATGATGAAATAGTATCTTACCCCTTCTTTTTTTTCATGTAGGTTTAGATATTTTAAATTGTCTTCTGCTATTTCCTCTACAGTCTGGGGTCTAATCACTAATGTTTCCATGGCATCAGTGAGAAATGAAGAAACATCATATAGGTGCGCTATATAAAGGTGGAAAACAAAGTTATCATGGAGAAAATATTTGTAGTAATAAACATCCAAGTCACACAAATGTACTGTGATACAACATTGTCATAAGATATGATAATGTATGCAAAGTATTTGCTTAAAAAATTGCAGATCCCAATCTTATATGCTGATTCAAGAAAAAGTGCATATTTGTGTTCACACATAGCTTTTTAAATGTAATCCACTGCGTCCAGTGTACGATTTAGACCACAAGTACCAGACTCCCTTCTAAAAATTAAGCATAAATACCTATGGCATTTATTTATACACTTTGAAAATCTGTACAGGTCTTTTTTGGGTAAATGGAGAAAAACAAATGTTAAAAATGCTTTTGGGGTTTTGTGGGTTTTGTTTTGCTTTGTTTTTCAAGAAACTAACTAACTAAAGCCACCTCACTTTAAATATTGAAAAGATTCACAAACAAAAGCCTGATGAAGCTATGATGATGTATTTTCCTACCAGGGTAGATCTTTTTGGTACTGAGACAGGAGCCATACAATTCCAGGAAATAATACACTTTGCAGGAAACAATTCATCTTTCAGGCTATGGAAATAATTCACTTTCTGCACAACCCCTGTTCTGTGTTTCCCATACCAATTTTTAGATTTAAAGCACAAAGCCCTGGTACTTCCCATCATCTACATCTTATTCCATTTTGTTCACTTGTTCCAGATATAGATAGACCACCTAAAAATAGAGAAATATTTCGCACTCTTTAACACTTCGCATTTTGACAATCGAAGAGGCAAGTAACCCTGTGGAATAAGTCTAGATTATTTAAGACTCCTCATGAAGTATTTCAATTTGTGAAAGAAAAATCTAATATTTTTAAATCATAACATCTCATGATGCCTCCTTCAATTACCCTCAAATGCCTAAGAAATCTTCCTCCCTCAAATGTCAAAGAAAATTTCCTCCCTGAAACGACAAAGAAATTTTCCTCCAGACAAAAGAAACAAACAAAATAATGTTCATACGCATTCTTTTACATCAGGAACAGATGTGGCCAAAACAAATGAATGGGAAAGATGCACATGGACATCAAGCAGTCTTAGGCTAGGCCTGTAGTAACAGGCCTAAAAATTAGTAACAGATTACTTTCTCTGCACTGTGATTTCTGCAGCTCACTGTGCCCAAGAGTAAAATATTTCTTTAAAAGAGTATTTACATTAACACAAATGTCCACAAGTACAACAGAAACAAACAAAAAAAATACTATTCATTAAAGTTATTTACCTTGAACAGATTTTCTCAAAGAAATGACAAGAACATCATACAACTTCTGAATGAAATCATCAATTACAGTTTTCACAGGGTTGCAATTAACAGTTAAACAATCTATCTTGATGGTGCTTCAAGACAAAAGATCAAAAAATAGTAAATATTCAGTAGTATACTTACACATCAATATCTCTAACATCTGTGCACATCTATAGTTTACCCTGATTTTGTAGCCTAATAAGAAAAAAAAAAAATCCCCATAATTCTACAAATAAAAGCCAGAGCTTATTAGGAAAATTTTTCACAGTATTGAAATATGTATAACTATTATGCATATATATGCAGTTTTATGGGGACTATGGTTTAATGCTCTGCTTCTCCAAATATTTAGAAAATTGCTTAATTTTATATAACCAATGTCACTAAATTCAAAAGCACTACTTCTATACTCAA
This sequence comes from Fratercula arctica, assembly GCA_947846985.1. Lineage (NCBI taxonomy): Eukaryota > Metazoa > Chordata > Aves > Charadriiformes > Alcidae > Fratercula > Fratercula arctica. Next base: position 15,883,973 of record CANTUZ010000001.1, on the reverse strand, counting down.
AAAGAAAACTATGTAAATAGTTCGTAAAGTCATGCCTTTAAATCTCTAATTTCCATGAGAATTTACTAACCCAGGCTTCAATAGTCCTAAGAATGTAAGAAAAGTCATAGTAAGTCAAGGCCCCATATCTAATATCTCGCAGTGACCATAAGTAGATGCCTAAAGAACACTAAGAAAAAGACCTACCTTATTTGGTACCTTCCTGAGTAACCTCCCTCAACACCAATTATTTTCAACTCATGCCACTTCATAGCCACATGTGGTTTCTGGCTACAACACGTCAGCCAATTTCATAGAGAAGTGTACTCTTCACTGGGTAAAAAACTGGCTGGATGGCTGCGCACAGAGAGTTGTGATTAATGGGGTGAAATCTTCTTGGTGGCCAGTCACCAGTGGTGTCCCTCAGGGCTCAGTTTTGGGGCCCGTTTTGTTTAATATCTTTATCAATTATCTGGATGAGGGGATTGAGTGCACCCTCAGTAAGTTTGCAGACGACACCAAACTAGGTGGGAGTGTTGATCTGCTTGAGGGTAGGAAGGCTCTACAGAGGGACCTGGACAGGCTGGATCGATGGGCCAAGGCCAACTGTATGAGGTTTAATAAGGCCAAGTGCCGGGTCCTGCATTTCGGTCACAACAACCCCAAGCAACGCTACAGGCTTGGGGAAGAGTGGCTGGAAAGCTGCCCAGCAGAAAAGGACCTGGGGGTGCTGGTGGACAACCAGCTTAACACGATCCAGCAGTGTGCCCAGGTGGCCAAGAAGGCCAACAGCATTCTGGCTTGTATCAGGAACAGCGTGGCCAGCAGGAGTAGGGAAGTGATGGTGCCTCCGTACTCGGCACTGGTGAGGCCTCACCTCGAGTGCTGTGTTCAGTTCTGGGCCCCTCTGTACAAGAGGGACATTGAAGTGCTGGAGCGTGGCCAGAGGAGAGCTACCAAGCTGGTGAGGGGTCTGGAGACCAAGTCACATGAGGAGAGGCTGAGGGAACTGGGCATGTTTAGTTTGGAGAAGAGGAGGCTGAGGGGAGACCTCATTGCCCTCTACAGCTACCTGAAAGGAGGTTGTAGAGAGGTGGGTGTTGGCCTCTTCTCCCAGGTGAATAATGACAGGACCAGAGGAAATGGTCTGAAGTTGTGGCAGGGGAGGTTTAGATTAGATATTAGGAAGAATTACTTTACTGAAAGAATGGTCAGGCACTGGAACAGCCTGCCCAGGGAGGTGCTTGAGTCACCATCCCTAAAGGTATTTAAGAAATGTGTAGATTTGGCACTTCAGGGCATGCTCTAGTGGCAGAGATTGTAGGGGGTTTTTTGTGTGTGTATGGTTAGACTCGATGATCTCAAAGGTCCTTTCCAACCATGAAGATTCTATGATTCTCTTCTATTCACCCCAGTCTGTCCTTGAACTCATGAAAATCTTCACTGCTCAGAATACCACTTAGCCAACAAGTTCTACCAGTCCATTCTCCTATATGAAATGTCACCTCTTTTTACTTGTACTGAACATGATTCCCAGCAGTTTCATTTGAGAACTCTAACCATGCAATACACTGAATTCCATGTGAACATATGTAAGAATAAAAGCCTACGCTAGCATATCTTAAACTGTAAGTTATAAGAGGTAATCAAGTGTTTCAATACAGGAATTATTTCAGGTATAAGCATTTACTAAGTCTGTTCCTAACTGCCACATATGCTCCACATATACAGGACTTAGCTAAAAGAATTGTTTAAATATCACCGTGTTTTGCAGTATTTCAAAATCAGCCCTAAATTTTAAGGGAGTTTCCCATCATATCAAAGGAAGATATTCAGAGTTTTTAGAGAAGGCTGTGAAGATAAAAGGAAAGAAGCGCCTAAAAATAAAACTGAAAAACAAAGTCTAAACATTTTGAAAGTACACCAATATTTTAAAAACACCTGAAATTCTATCTATATCTCCACTTAAAAAAATATTCCTATTTTACTATTAGCTTAAAGTATCTCAAAGAACACATTATTCAAACAGAAGAATAGATGCACTATACCTTGGAAGACGTTCTGCTTCTTTCCCTCTCACTTTTAATGCTTTGAAGTTTTTTTCCCAGTCCTGTTTGCTAGAAAGGTGTGTCTCCACCAGAGTTTCCATATCTACTTGGCCAATTACAATCCATTCCTTTTCATCATTATTTTTGATTTCATGGAAAAGAAATATTTTCCAGACTAAAAAACTCTGTTTCTCAGTTATATTAAAACACTTTAATAATGCTTTCAAGCTACATTCTCTTTAACCTTTGTGCTCCTTCAATTACCTACAGATCCTCTTAGCACAAAAATCAGGAGGTACAAAACGGTTTAACATATTCACACATTCAAGGATAATCAAAACAGATTTTGAACAAGAGCAAAAAGACAGCTATAATACCGAGGTTTCAATGGGAACTGTACATATTCTTCAAGCTGAAGGTGTGCTTAAGTGGTTGGCTTAACATAGGTGGACTTACTACGCTTTTGCTTATATGCCCTGTAGAAAAGGATAATAACGCACAAATGCCATTGTTCAGTTACTTATAGAATGTCCAAGGACAATAAGGCACAAAGGTCATTGTTCTGTTGCTTCTAGAATGTCTGAAGCCTAAAATGATACAAATTTAAAAAAAACCAAAGAAAAAGCATGAGTCAATCAAATATTGAAAATACCTTGAATTTATTAGAAACTTCTGTCAGCCTTCTAAACAAATCCTCTGCTTTACTGAAAGCAGTCAGAAATCCATTTGCATTTCTTTCGGTCATAACAGTGAATATAGACGACTCTTCTGCTTCGCTTACTCCCCTAAACTGATTTGGAATGGAGATGAATCGTTTCATTTCTCTATAATACCTAGCTCGTACTTCTTCAAAAGGAGGTCTGAATTGCAACCGACCTTGCCTAAAAAGTGAAACAAATCATACAGAAACTAATATTTGAATGTATTCTGAGCCAGAATACTTTCTTAATAGGAAAAAAGAAAATATCTTACTTGAATGTTAGATCAGTAGTTATTTCTGGTAAATTCTCATTGAGAGCTTCTAAGCCCATTTGATACTGATGCTCCAGAGCTTTGTAAAGTTGATGATTCCAGTGCTGTCTCCAAGCTTTCATATCACATGATTTGAAACCCTAAAATTTAAAAATTCTTATTTTTATTTTATTCCTCAAACCATAATTATAAGCTGAAACTGAGTACAGTACAATGCCTGAAGACCAGAATCTTAGTAAAATTCAAAGAAGTATCACACCGCTGGAACAGAGTCCCCAGGGAAGTGGTCATGGCACCAAGCCTGTCAGAGTTCAAGGAGTTCTCTTAGTCATATGGTTTAGTTTCAAATGGTCCTGCGAGGAGCAGGATAAGGATAAGGAGCAGCTCAAGATATTCTATGACCAGTTTGAATATTAAGAAGACCTAGAGCTATTACATTTATTTCAAATGAATATAAGAAGCAAAAAACAATATCCAAACCAAACCAGTCTCTATGGCAGTTCAGCATAACGACTTCACTGAGGTTCATCATCCATTGGTTTACTACAATATTCTTCAAGGTTACTCTAAAATGCACAGGACTCTGCTAGAAATAAGATACAGAGCTGGCTGAATAAGAGATCTAAACCTGTATCCCACCTTTTATTTTGTTATGATATGTAAACTACCTTTTAAACAGTATTTCAGAATTTCTTCTGTGTTTTCACAGATCAACATTACTAACAAGTAGATAGAATAATTTATCTTAAAGAAGTCAGATTTTCATTGGAATCTGCTACATTGCACTGTAAGAATGTGTAAAGCTCTATGATACACTCAGGTATGTAAATGGACGCTTGTAAGCCATCCAGCGATTTTCAAAAGGGCAACACAAGTTAAAAAAGAAATTAGAAACTCCTTCCAGATTAACTTATTTAACTGCTTATTTAATTGGATAGAGATTTGCAGCCAGGGCTTTGGAGGCAGTCCAAGGTTGCTGCAGGAAGCTACACAGTTAATGTCTGCCCTACAATTCAAGGCTGCCCAGAGGAACTCTTCCAACAGGAAGACTTAAGAGATTAAGAAAACCTGATATTGTCTCAAGTAAGCCTTCAGACAATTATAAATAGGGTTTTCAAAGAAATATGTAAAATCCTGATGACAACAGCAGTAAGACTATACCATCTTGTAATTTTGGATGGTGAAAGCACGATACACTTGGTTAAGTTTTATCACTTCCAGTCAAGGATTAAAAAAAAGTGACTGAATACAGTTCAGTTAATTGTCCGTATAAAATATTCTGTAATAACAAAACAAGTTTCAAACAGATCTTAAAGCAAATATAGACTATTAATTTTTACTTCAAGCTAAAAATTTGCAAACTAAATTTCAAAAGAAATTGCAAACCAAAAGCTGAATCAATGCACTTACTTAGTATTCATATTATCTTTAGAAGATGGAAAAAAATTTTAAGAAAAATGTGGCAAAAATTCTGCATTTATTTGACTGACAAATACCAACTAAAATAATCTGGGTTTGCGTTAGAAATGATAACACCACCACATCCATATAAGAATATAGTCCCATTACTGCTGAAGGCTATAGGAAAAATTAAACTGACTTGAATGATACCTCAAAATAGATTAGGAGATAGCAATACCATCCAGTTACTTTGATAAGATTCTTAATCAAAATCTTAATCATCTTACTTGATGATCTAAAGGGTCTTTTCCAACCTAAATTATTCTATGATTATATTCTAAAAGCTGACAGTTGATAAGTGAACAAATAATAATGTGGTTTTTCATTATTTCAGGCAGAAATGCATTTTAATTCTAAATTTCATACCCTTGTTCTACTCTGCCTGGGGATCACTCATATGTGTATCAATTTTTTTATTTTACCTTGCGTTAATGGCTCAGACACAACTGATCTACATGACCTATGGCTTTCCCATGTTTTCATCTAACCCCTGTCATTTGACCAAGTGTCATTCTTCTCCCATTACTAGTATGACATAAAAAAGATTATCCTCATCCTCCTCATGTGAGATTTTACCCCACATCTGGCATCAGCTAGGACGCAGTCGGTTTTCCTGAGCTAGCTAGTAACTCCTTAATCAAAATTAATTCAGTCATGCTATGTTTGAGTCTTAAAACTTGATTATTGTTGAAAAGTCAAACGTTCACAGTCTGCAATATGATAATGAAACCCTGCCTGTGACTCGAGGCTGGCAAAACCAGTTCGGAGCTCCTGGAGTCCGTCTTTCCAACGCTGCTGCTGCCGAAGTAGATCAATATTCATGAGCGATATAACCTGTTAAAAGAATTTTAAAGGATAATAAACCTATTCATCATCATGTAAATTAAAGGAAGGGTAAAGTAAGCTATAAGAGATGTGATTTTAATTTCACTTGGAAAATATACCTTTTCAATGAAGTTTGTGTGCCACTTTCTTAGTTTTCTGTTTTCAGTGGAAAGCCGTTCAGCAGCAGCTTGGAGTTTTTGGATATAAGCTTCCAATTCTCTAGGATTATCCCATGTTATTTGAGCTTTTCCTCCGGGACCAGATTTTGAATGCTTGAAAAACATACAAACTTTGTAAGATTTAATATCAAATATAGTCTACCAGTGAGCATACAGGAAGTGATAATATGAGAAAGGTGGTTTCACTCCCAGTGAAAAATGGAGAACCTCCCTCTCACTACTGCACTAGAAACATAATAATCTGGCAAATCACAGACATATGGGCATATCATTATAGCTACATCAACACACTGGGGAAGGATTAATGCCAGATTCTTAATAGACTTTGAAATAAATCCACTGATGTTGAGACTCCTGCCCCACACACATAAGCAAACACCTTAAGCTAAGAGGACACCTTAAAGTCTTCCTTTCCTCTTTGTCCTGCACAGGTCAAAAAACAAAATGTCACACTAATTGCTATCCAACTTCACCTGTTTATCATGAAATATTTTTTTTAAGTTACACTGTAAAATTCCACTGACTCATAAGCAGCTTTGGGGAATTCCATTTCTCTGGGCTTTTTATCAAGATTCTGGCGGGTTTATGCATTTTGCTAAGTTTAGAGTAGAAAACCAGAACACAAAAGCATCAGAAGTTCCACAACTGGACCTATTCCTAAAAGACAAAGGGCAGAAATCACGTCAAATAGGAGAATATGTTGTGCCTTTTAACATTTCTGCACCATCACTGTCTTAGGGTCTGTACACCAAAGGAAACTGTGGCATTATCTGCAGCCAGCCTAAGGAAAATTTAAGAGACAGTCTGGGAACTTTTTCCAGGAAACTTTCGAACCTACAGTTTGGTCTGGTCTTCCCACCATTTTGTGTCAACTAATCCCAAACCCAACATCACTTCTACTTTCAGCCTGATTCTTATACTCTGTCTTGCAAAACAGTTCTCAGGGGTGAGTTCCCAATCATTTCTATAATGCTTGCTCTGGAGGCATTATTCTCTTGCGCAATACAGGGTTTATGGGCACACTATAATTCTCCAACCATTCTCACATTGTTAAGAGTATTGGAAGAAGGTGAAGTGCTTCAAAGTGATCAAAACTAGTAGACTGAAACACAGAAAAAGCAGCACAGAATATGCACGGGTAGTACTGAAATTTAAAATAAAAAGAGAGAGGAATTTTTTCACCTTAATTATCTGTTCAAATGCTAGAGCAGACTGCAACATCATTGGCTTCTGACTCTCAATCATTTGTTGATCAATAGAATTATAGAAATGTGCCACCTGTAAAAATGGAGAGAGTAAATTTACAAGAATAGATAAAAATATTTATATGCCAATAAATGTAATGCAGGATATTTCTGAAAGTATTGCCCAACCAATCCCATTAAGAAATGAGAATTAACTACAACAGTAAAATGCTTACAAAAGTAAAGTACATATGTAATCCTAATGTGATCCTACCTTCTTTTACTGATGAATTCTAATAGCAAAAAAGACTGCTACTTACACATCTGAGGTAGCTATACTTCACCTTAAGTGAAATAAGTTCAGTCTCAGATTTATTATAAGTGGAACAGTCCCACTATTTTTTGCCAACATAGGCATCTAGTGCCATTTCAGAGGCCTTCAATATCCGTGACATCCACCAGGATATGGCACAAGACCTAAAATAGATCTATTTACTTTCAGATTGACAGCTGGAGTAAGAGAGATACCCTACACTTGGTTGTTGTCCACACATAGACATCTAGTGCCTTTTGAGATGACGAAAGTTTCTACTTGGATTCACCTGTCAGTGATCCAGATGCATGGGTATTTTGTAGGTCTTGTGTCATCTCTGCCTTAGCTGTGCAGGTATCTCGGATATCAATGACACCTCGTGTGAAACTGATTTGAGCCTGTCTACATAAGAATTTTTATCAATATATATATGTTTTTTCTTGCATCTTACAGTAACAGATGAAAACTTGACATGGTTTTTCAACTGAAATATAAGCCAAATAAAAACTTATGTAGCATTGAGTACAGTAAAAAAAAAAAAAACAATAAAACAAGAAACCAAACACACATTTCCATTAAAATACTTATTAGTATATTGTCACTTGAAAATTAGCAATGGTGAGGACAAGCTGATCCATTTTATGACATTTTCCTTCAGTTACAATTATCAGAAAGTGAAACTAAAACCAGGAGATCAATAAATGTCTTGTCATATTTCTGTATAGTCATACAGTAACTTCACATGACTTTAATATTATCATTAATTTTGTTTCAAAAAAAAACACATTCTGAAACTGTAAAGCACTTATTTATTCTTGTTCTGTTTTAAGGACTTAGCTAATTTGTTCAAGAAACAAGGCACTTCCATACAGACAAACACAGCAAAAAGCTCAACCACGCAGTCAGAGGAGATAATAGTCTAGAAAAGTTCTACTACTAAAACTGGGAAGTCAGAACAGGAAGTTATTATGACATTTAATCTTATACCTGTTTGAGGATGACCGCCTGCTTACAGAACTTTTGTGCAGTGTTTGCAACATGCTGTATTTTAGCTGGTATAGCAAAACCAAGTGCTGATAGCTGACGTACTTCTCTTAGGAGAGTTACCAAACGATCTGAATAAAGTATGTTTAATGTTCCAAAAACGTGATCCAACTCCATTACAGGACTATTAGCTTGGATGCTAAACGAAAATCAGATTAAACATATTATTGAATATAATTTTATATTGATCCTTTCTTAGGTGCATTTTATAATAACATAATAAACAAATCTAAAAAGCTTGATGTCATTCTATTACGTTCTTCTATGTTTATTAACATTTTAATTTACTCAGAAATTATTCTAGTAACCTCTCTCTTAATTCAAAGCGAGTGGAGACAAGAAATGAACAATGCCTATTGGTTTTGCTCAAAAAGGTTTTCTGGCTTATTGTAATAGTTAACATGTAACTCGCAGCTAGACAGTATGTCTCAAATACACTGGATCCACCCTACTCTCTCAAGCCAGCACTTTACAGGCCCCAGCCTTCAGCACTGCAAAGGGGGAGAAGTTCTCCAAGGGAACCAATCCAAGAACGAGGAACTGGATCAGTGGAATGTCTTGGTATACACAATCAGATGGTAATAAGAACATCAGCTTATGTTTAGATTTTACTCCCGTTTTTTTTCCTACTGTCGTAATGCTTCTACCACCATCCTTCTAGGCTTCTTTCATAAAAACTTCAGCTTTGCTCATTTTTTCACTTTTTTCCTCACCTTTTTCTAGTTCCCATATCCATTGCATTCCCCTTTGCAGTGAGCTACATCTTTTCTTTTCCTTTTAATTAATCTCTCCACATCTTTTAAAATCTCTCAATAACAAAATTTTATGGTACTAATAAATCAGATGGCTGTTATTAGATTGGAGTGCTGCCTCTGTTTATTTGTGATATTTGAGTGTTTTTCATAAAATAAAAGTCTACACATAAGTATCAACTCCTGTATCCTCTGAAACTGCGGACAAACACTTTTTTCAAATAAACTCAGAGATGCAGAAGGAAGCTATGTGGCCAATGAATTAAACAAAATGTTAAAATATATTTCAATATCCCATAAAGTAATTTCATTACTTTGGGGAACAAAATTTATGAGGTTTGAATTGATTTTCTTACCCTTCTTCCATCTGCTCCATTTAGATTGCAGAATTTGTTGTAAATAGCAATTCATTTGTTACTCTACATGTCATCTGTATATCACAGCTACACTCTAATCTGGTTTCTAGACATTATCACTATATGGATTATAATGGATAACAACAAGCAAACTAAACATGTCTTTCACCCCACGTGCTACTAGAAACTGCAAAATTAGTTATCAACATTGTCCTGTATATTTCACCTTACCAACCAAGCCCGGCAGGATGACGAAATGATAATAAACTCTTCCATTTTTTTTCTCCACTCATTCTCAGTTCTGTCCTTTTTTTTTTTTTTATTTCCTTCATCAAGTTCTATGCTACACTACAGATTTCAGCCTAAACATTATTTAAACAAGAATGTATTTACCAAAGTCCTGACTTGGGATTTGATAACTCTGTCTGGATATTCCTAGACCAATCATCAAATTGCTCTTGTTCATATACTTTCAATTGTTCCAGAAAAGAATCTGCACTTCGATGAAAACTTTGAAATCCAGATAAGTCAGACAGTAGAGCCTCTGCCAGCTTGATAGCATCATCCACCTTAAACACAATCAGAAAGAAAGGAAGCTTAACTTCCCAGTATTCAATCAGAAAAGAAAAATCGCCACAATAAAAATCAGCATTACAAAACACCCAAGTGGGATTCAAAAACTGATTAGGGAAAAAAAAAAAAAAAGTGAATCCTGAATTGTGTCCCAGATCTTCAAGTTCCCATTACGGTAAATTGGGTCTGAATAAGTTGTCCACTACAGGTGTACAGCACTATTAAGATATCCCAGAGTATCCCACCAGGTCTTCAGTTAATTCTCCATAAAGGTACAAAACTTCCCGGTGTCCTTTGTTGTATCTATAAGGTCCATGCCAATACTCAAAGCTATTTTAGATGAGATTTCTCGTCTAAATGTGGACAAACTAATCAAAACCCTAGTCAATACAATTAGTGGAGATTTAAGAGCAATTTAAAAAATTTAGCACAGCCTAAAGGAGACACAAAAAACTGACACACATCAGCTGAACTGCTCTCTAGGTCTTTAGCAGACCAAGAAGAAATAATCGCAAAACCTGCGCTGCTGCTGTTCTCTCTGTAGGACACATAACAAAATAACACCTTTAAGACCTCCACCCTGTGTCCCAGTGAGCTGAAATGGCACCTTGAGATTTCTGCAAATCACAGGTGAATGGCAAAAAACTGGGCTAATAGTTATTTTAGGATAAATAACTTCTACTCTCATTCAAACCTATAGTTACTGTAAATGGCACTTACATTTAGCAAAAACATTTCGCTTTTAGGTAGTCAATACTGTCCAAAAAAAGTTCCAGAGTTTCCAACTAAAGGGTAAATGTACACTAGCAAAAATAACATAAGTTAAAATAGTCACATATGTTTTAAACTCATTTTGTTGTAAGAGAACACAGAATCGTTTGTAGTTTACTTTTACTACGGTCCCTGTAGTAAATTCCCTGGCAGGCACTGACAAAGTACCACCAAGAAATCCCTTTGATTTCAAGGGGACACTACACAAGTTAATAATAACAAGTGAGAATTAGGATGTGAGAATCTGGTTATCTGTAAATCTTATATACAATTTTAACATGCAAACAGAAAGGTAAAATTTAACAAAATGTCCCCACTCAGAATTTTATTTTGCCAAAAAATAATGAAGTCATAAAAGCAGGCAGTTCAGTGTATCATGAAAGACTGTCTTCTGGGACAGTTAATAAAATTCAACTTAGCAAGTAGCACCACTGATGAGGAATCCTGATGATGTAACTCTTGGGAAGTTCTCAATTTTTCTGTGGGGAATTCCCCACAGAAATCTCAAATACCATGTTTTACTTTCTATGATAATATTGCGCCTGAACAGTAATGGAATCTGTTACCTTCAGCTCCAGCTGCCGTACCCATACAATGTTATTGACATCTTCAGAAAGGTTTTTGCCAGATAGTGGTCCAGAAACATCACCAGGAACACCATGGCATCGGGTTTCAAAGTCTATCTGATAGTCTAACACAAGCAAAAGATTCACGTTAGGCCAGAAATCTAATAGAAGCAGCTTAAAATTTTGCTGTAATTATAAAAACATACTAGGGATACTGATAAAATTTTAAAAGTAAATAAAGAATTCTAGCATTGGTAAAAAAACTAATGCATTTAAATACTTTTAAATGCATTTTTACCTTTGACATAATCTTGAAGTCTTGCTAGTAAAGTTTCCCTTTCAAAAAGCAATTCTTTGCTTATATTTGGATGCTTTATCAGTTCCTTATATTTCTGAAATGTTTGAAGAAGCTGAAATATGAAGTTAAAAAAATTTATCTCTTTCTCCTGAAAAAAAATTAAACATATTCTAACACTACTCGTTAGTGCTCTTCATAAGGACCGTCTTTGGCTCTAAGTACCTACTCCTTTGCTCTAAACTGACTACTTAAGAATTCAACAACCTTATCTGCAGGAAAAGTTTTCAGACTACAAAAATACTCATACCTGCTGAGGACTGTCCTGAATTTCTGAAATAAATTTCTTCAATTTGCTTGCTATTTTTTGTTCCGCAGGTGCAATAATTCTTTCATACTGACAGACTGCTGCTTTCCATAATGGCTAGAGATAATGAGTTCATATGTTAGTTTAAGGCTATTCACATACATCATAAAAAGTCACAGAAAGAACATGAATAAATTAAAAATAAGCATTATACCTCTGTGTACGCATTACAGTGTACAGGATTTAGGCCAGCAAAGGGTTCAAACACCTGGGCAAGATGTAAAGCATTTTGTTCTCCAGCTGGCAAAAACAACGTAAGTTTTTCATGCAGTGTTCTAACAGTTAGCACCTATAACAGAAAAAAATATTTGATATATTCAACATATTTTTTACATAAAACTTACATTTAGAAGCAAAAAGCACAAGCAGCACATCCCACCTCTCTCCTTTTTACAAGAATCTTTTGAAAGGCTCAGGCAAACGTGGATTATGGAATGCTATTTGACTCTGAAAAGGCTATAAAAGTGTTTTAATTCCTTTTTTTAACTTAAAACAATGTTGTTTAATTCTGTGTCTAATGAAATAAATGTGTATAATTCAAATCTCTACCTCATCAAGACGTTTTCCAAGTTTGGCTAACAATTCAGGGAAATATTTCTCATTTTTCCATGGATGGAGAGTATAACGTTGCCACAGTTGTCCAGTTAGGTACTCACAAGCTGACACCCACTGCTCACAAATCAAGATGCCAGCCTTTAGATTTTCTTTAACACTGTGAAAAGCATCCTCCCACAGATTCAACGCTGCTAATTTTCTCTGAACGTATCTACCTAGTGAGCCACCTAGAACACAAAAAAAAGTACACAAAAGCAATATCTTGTTTGTTCAAAATAATTCCTTTAAACTCCAAATCAAGTTCCAAACACATTTTTAAAAAACTAGTGTAATGTCTTATTTTCAAACCACACAAATGTATTAATAACTGATCATTTTGTTTCAAATTTAATAAATTTAATAGATTTTCAGATTTAATAAATTATCCTTTTAACACCTCCAAGTTAAACAGAGGTTGGTCCAACATTAGAAGCTGATAGATTTGGATTCTGGAATCCAAACACAAGCATCTGTCTTTATCAGCAGCTGTACGCAGCCAGCCTTCCCCCCACGCACACACACATCTGGCTGCAGAAGACAAACTCACTGTCTTATCCTTGTCCCAGAACAGGGGACTGCTGTTATGAAAATGAGAAAAGCAACCCCTCTGCATGTCCTGCTCTCACCTCCACACAGACGGAATCAACTTTCAAATGGGGCTTTTGTAAAAATAAATTTTCTCCTCTGGGAAAAAGACAAGGAGTCAAACAGAAACAAGACAAATCCAGTCCACAGCCTGAAAGGTATCCAGCTCCATCTTGTTATTATCTATCGTCTTCCCAAGCATGTGTGAAGGCATCTACCAGAACTGGCTGAATTATTGGATGCTATAAGGCAAACAGTATTCATGGATCATAACTACAATAAGAAAGCACCTTAGTGCAGTAGGCTATCACTGGTGCCTTTAGGAAGAAGGCGGCCTCTGCTCATGCATTGATTTTACTTTTTCTCAACTGTTCATTTAATAAAGACTGCATGAAGGTTTACCTATTACATCCAAGAGATTATGCATGCGTGGCTGTGGATAAGGATCATGTTCTGTTTGTCTCCACACACCATCAACTGTATCTCTCGTAGTCTCCACCAAATCCACAACTTCAAATAACGAGAGACTATCCAAGTTGTAATAATCCTAGAAAAAAATATCCTTAATACAAATACTTTGCAACTAGTATTGTAGAAAAATGTATACTTTCCTGAAGCTCGCAATTGCTATAGTTTCCTGGGGTTTATTGCTTAACAGAATGTCATAATCCTCTCAAAAACCAAGCATTTGTGTAAGTTTACCCATGGGAACATTCCATTAATACCTTAAGTGCTATTTGAGAAAATACTTTACAGGTGCCCAAAATTTTGCATGATAAGAGCTCATTATTATCCTCCACATTTTCACTTTTTTGTTTTATAATTTCATTAGTCAATTTCTAGTTCACAAACTGTAGCATACTGTTGTATTTCTACAGCAGCTCTTAGGATTCAACAGTCAAATCTGCTCCCAAATAAATGTTGGTGTTGCCCTGCACCATTGTCACTAGAAACTACATAAATGTAATTTAAAGTAAGATTTTGCCTAAGAAAAATATAACTAAATAGTTATAAATTCATCTATTGGAAAGAGTGTACGTATACTGACATATATTTCAAAGAATAATGTTTTTACTAAGTCTATAAACACATCACTGATCACAGAAAAGGAAACATACTTTTGCAATGTCCTCAAACAGGTCTTTAAAATGAGAAGCTCTCTCTTTACTACACCATTTACTTCCATGATGAGCACAGTCTATCCAGAACTGAAATTCATCTGTTGGTGTAAGTATAGCTGCAAATAAGAACAGAAAATGCTTAAATATGAAATACATGGATGGTCACAAAACATTTTCAGTGAGAACTTACTTTCTAAAGAGAAATGTTTACTATATGGCTCTGTAATTACCCTTGACCTTCCGACTCTGACTAGATGTACTAACAAGTTCATACCAAGAGGCCAGAGCTGATAGTCGCTAATTCCAATTTACTCAACATGACCTGTCATATTTCACACTCTGCAGTCACTGGGATAATGAAGACTGAAAACTTAACATAGAAATCAATGTTTTCCCCCTAATTTAAAATTAATTATAAAAGATGTAACTGCAAAACGAACCTCGCACATCATCTTCACTGAATTTTGTTCCTGTGTAATTTGGATCTGATCTTCTGAGAACAGTACTCAAGCCGGCTTCAAGCTCACTTAAAAGTTTCTGGAGTTTGGGATCAAATGTTTTACTCCATCTCTCATCCTGCAATGAAAATTTCAAAAAATGTGATTCGCATGATAGAACAATTACTATTTCCTCCTGAAATCTTAAAAAAAAAAAATCAGATTAATAGCATAGTGAGACAGTGTAATAAATCATTTTTCATAAAGTCATGGAAAAACATCTTATTCTTTTCACTTATCAAATCATAATGATACTGTGCAATTTTTTTAGTCACAAATTTAAAAATTGTTGTTGGATTTATAAAAGCACTCTAAAAATGTGTTCAAAATTCTTTGTTAATTAATTCTCTTAAATAAATATGGAATCTATTTCTATAGTAGAATATGCAAATTGCTAGAATCAAATATTGCAAGTTACTGTTTTTCTAAAACTATTTTATTAATGTGGTGATATATAAGAAATTAAAAATATTTAAATGCTGAAATTCTGCTTGCTTAGCTTTTGAAATACAGCCATGGTTAATGTTTTTGACAAAAAATCCCCAAAGGAAATACATTCTTTAATGGAATAGAAGAAAAAGCCTAAGAACATTTTAAATTTGTGAAAAATGTGAAAATTGTGAAAAATGCAGCTATACAAATTAATCTGGAATCTAGCACACCTATCTGCCACACATTACAGAAATAATAGTTTGCCTGATACTGACCTATGTGTTTCAAATAAAATATAAGAATATCTAAACCAGGAAAAGTATGCAAGACTGGAATTACTGGTGGAAAGGAGGTAAGGAGCTCTTGTCTCCATTAACCACCAGTCAGTGTATTCCACATTTCTAGTCAGGCATACGTATGACCAGAATCCTCCCCTCATCCTTACTGATCGACAGGAGGTAAAGTACTTTATTTAACTTAGAAATTAGAACTACCATTCATTATTTAAGCTCTTAAAATGTTTTATTTTTAAAACATAAAACATTTATCTCAGAATACTTAACATGCTATGGAATTTCAATGTTTCAGTATAAACCTACAGAACTTTTAAATCAGTACACTGCTCACCTTCAGTAATACTGGTGCAAAAACTTGTCGTACAGCTTGATAAAGAGTGTTTATTGGTGAATCTAGCATAGATGACACAAGAATATTACTATGAAGATTATCTTCTGTAATTACATCAGGCCGCAGCTTAAAGAACACCAACACATTATCCTTTGACTCAGTAGCTTCAATCTGTAAAAAACAAGGAGACAGGATATGTTTAGAAAACTGTCATTGACTGCATATTGTACTAAATTACCTACACCATTTACACAAATTATTTACATCAAGGAAAAAATTATAAAATATATTACTCCCTATGGGCTCTGATAACATTCTGGTAGTGTCTGATTTGATCAGAAAATCAAAACCTGTATTATACTCATTCCTGAGTTGAGAGGAACCTGAAATATAAATTCCAACATCAAATACCTAATGCCTTTTTCATTATAAAATATCTGTAAATACCATAATTACTTATGCTATTTTGATTTTGAAAAGTTCACTTACCACCTTCTGGGGGCAAACCAGAAACTTCATCTTGTGCGTAGAGAAGACTAAGCATTATTTTTTAAATTTTTTTTTTTTGCATTTTTACGCTACATAATTTTGGGAATACTTTTCTAAACATTCAGTATTGTCCTCCTGAGTCTGTAGATACATAACTCTACTGCAATTCATAGATTTCTCAAGGACAGAGAAAGATACGCTCCTCCATCAGTAAAATCTTCAAATTGTAACATGACTCTTGCTCCCTTCACAGTCCAACTTACAGGTAAAGTTCCAAAAGTTGCCATAAGATCAATTATTGAAACTATTTGTGGCCGAGAAGAACCCATAAAACAGGAGAATATTATTAAACATTTGATGAAACAATAGCAAAAAGATATGCTAGCGAAAATCTCAAATTCTGTTCAATTGTAAACATCTGTGAACTTTTTTCTGTTAAAAGAGGGATAGGGATAGTAAAAACAGCTTTCAATTTTGCTGGACAGTATCAATTTTACTTTCTTATCAGGTCCTTAGCCCAACACCTACAGACATCGTTTCACTGACACAAAAGGTGAACATTGTAGCCCCTACGTGCATCTCATCTTCCGCAGCTGCTGACTGTGACTTTGTATATTAGACAGCGGCTCACAGCACACCCCAAAAAATGCTACATGTAAATGTTCACTCTTGCATGAACGTAGCATACACTAGGAGTACACAGACTACACTGATGATTACACCAGGAGGTATGTAAGTTACTGGTCCACACAGTAGTTCATATTTTAACAACCCATTATGCTGCCATCAGTGCACAAAAAACCCATCACTAACCTAATAGACACCACAGCAGAGTGATGGGACGTGCGTCAAGCGCCGGGCTCTGCCTGTACGCTCTGTGTGGCAGGCACCACACCGTGTCCTGATTACATGGCGACATTCACTGTTCATCACGCCCCACAGTATCACTCAGATACTGAGAGACACTCGTTGAACACAAACACTGAGAGCAGGACATTTCACACAATAAACCTCAGATTTGCTCACAGCTGGACACATCAATCTGCAAAATGCATGATTTGGACAAATACCCACCGTGGAACTTGCCAAATATCAGCCCATGTGCCACATATCGGGCCACTCTTCCTGCATGGACACTGGCAATGCCATCCTTCCAGTCACCTGCATACACCTTTGCCCAGGAACAACCCAGACACAAGCCTCCACCTGGCATTTGCAGCAAGGTAACAAGGCATTCTCCAGGTTGCATGGCATTCACACAGTGACAATATACAGCACACTAAAACTGTGTATCAGCATAGGCACAAACCATCAACAAATATATCACTCAGCTGACCATACAGTCTTCACAGACTGTACTGCATCCAGCTCTGGAGCCCTGAGCACAGGAAAGACATGGACCTGTTGGAGCAGGTCCAGAGGAAGGCCACAAAAAAGATCAGAAGGATGGAACATCTCTCCTGAGGACAGGCTGAGTTGGGGTTGTTCAGCCTGGAGAAGAGGAGGCTCCGGGGAGACTGTATTGTAGCCTTTCAATACTTAAAGGGGGCCTACAGGAAAGATGGGGATAAACTTTTTATCAGGGCCTGTTGCAATAGGCTGAGGGGTAATGGTTTTACACTGAAAGAGGGAAGATTTAGAGTAGATATAAGGAAGAAATTTTTTACCATGAGGGTGGTGAAACACTGGTCCAGGTTGCCCAGAGAGGTGGTAGATGTCCCATCCCTGGAAACATTCAGGTCAGGTTGGATAGGCCTCTGAGCAACCTGATCTAGTTGAAGAAATCCTGCCCATGGCAGGGGGGTTGGAACTAGATAATCTTTAAGGTCTCTTTCAACCCGAACAATTCTATGATTCTATGTCCCTGCTCATTGCAGGGGAGTTGGACTAGATGACCTTTAAAGGCCCCTTCCAACCCAAACCTTTCTACGATTCTTGGGCCAGTCATTAACGTAGCAGACGCTGAGACCAGCACAGATAGTTGGCAGCAGACTGATGTCTCCCAAATCAGATACCGCTGTCTCACGACCACTAAACCTGGGCCAGACCCCAGGCTCTGCATCCCCGTTCGCACCGGGGGGCGCGGCAGACACGCCGGATCTGCCGGGGCCTGCTCACCCTCCGCTGACACCCTCTTACCTTGTTGGACGCGGTGAGGCGGGTGCCCGAGCGCCGCACGACGAGGAGGAACTCGTTGCCGTCGTCCAGGAACCTGGCCAGCTCCGGGCGAGCGTGAAGCGCCGCGGCCAGGGCGGTAGGGCCCACAGCTGGATCCACCTCGAAGTAGTTGGCAGCCGTGGCTGAAATAAAGCGCTTCCTCTTGTCTCCCTCCCCGGCCATGCCGGCAGGACGCGGCCTCGCCGGGCAGGGTCAGGGCGAGGGTGGATGCGGAGCCGCACGGGGATACATGGGTGGGCTGGCGGGAGAAGACCTGAGGGGCGGGAGGGACGGCGGCGCACACCGGGGCGCAGGGAGAGGCCTCCCGGCGTCCCCGCGTTGCCAGGACCCGTCGCTATGGTGACTGAAAATGGCGGCCCCTGCGCGCTCGCGAGATCGGTCCGGCTGAGGACGGGCGAAGCGCCGCCGCAGCCGGCGGGGAGACGGGCGGCGATCGAGGTCCTCGGCAATCGGCAGGCGCAGCCACGCGGGCGGCGCGCGCCCCCTGCAGGCCGCGGCGGGGCGGGCCGCCCGTGAGGGGCCCTGTGGCTGCCCGCGGCTCGGCCGGCCGTCCGCGGCGGCGCCCCGGGCGCTGCACAGCATCCCGCTCGCAGCCATCCAAGCATCCCTCCTGCGTTACGGTGTCAGGGCCGCCGCGGTACTTGGGGTGCTTTTCATACCTGCCCCCCACAGGCCGTTACCGGTAACGAACCGGCGGTTCCCGGCCTGGCGCTGCTTTTGGTACCGCAAGGCGGAGCGGGACACCCGCCCCGGCTGCGGGACAGACCCTGGTAGGCGGGCGTTCGGGGCTCGCAGACGCCGGCAGCAGCAGGAGGCGGCCGCGGAGAAACGTCCCCCCTCTGAGGGACACCCGCCCCGCAGCCCCCGGCTTCCCGAGGTGGAGCGTGCTCTGGGGGACAACTGCCGTGAGCGGGGAGCGGCGACACCAACGGCCAATACTGCAGAATAAACCCGAATCGTAACAAATTGCGGTCGCTTTTGCGCCTCGCGCCGGGAGCCGTGCGGGCCTCGCGGCCTTCGGCGGATGCCGGTGAGGGAGCGCTCCCACCCCCCCCGCTTTATTTCACGGTACCGGCCGCGCAGACCCTCTGCCCGGACCCCCCTACACTTCCCAGGGCTGACCCCCTCCGAGAGCCGGCCCAGCACAGCCGCGGCGGCGGGAAGGACCTGAGCCTGGCTCCGCCCGCTGGCAGGCGGGGCCCCGGCGGCGGGACCGCCCCGGCGGCTCTGTCACTTCCTGCTCCGTCGCGTCTGTGTCCGGGTCGCTCGCCGTTCCCTCAGCCGCCGCTACCGCCCGGTTCCCCGCTCCGGGCGCGACACCCGTGTCTGGCACCGGTGTGGCGGCGGGGTCTGTCCCCGCGGCGAGCGGGGGGGCGGCGGGGCCCGGCGGGGGCGGGGAGCAGCAGGGCCGGACGGGACGGGGCTCCTCTCGTCTCCTCACCGCCGGTCTCGGGAGGCGGCGGGGGCGGCGGCCGGGGGGCGGTGAGGCCGGGGCGGCCTCGGCTGCGGGCCCCGGCAGCGGTGCGGCCCCCGCCCCGGGGCAGGACGATGCCGGTGAAGAAGAAGAGGAAGTCCTCGGGGCCGGCGGCTGCAGCGGCGGACGACACCGGCCTCAAGAAATGTAAACTCGGCAGGTACCGTCTGGCGGCGGGGCGGGACGGGACGGCCCCGCGGCGGCGGCGGCTGCTGCCCGCTCTACGCCCCGGGCGAGCGGCCGCGGGGCCGGGCTGCTCCTCCGCGGGCGAGGGGGACCCTGGTGTACCCGCTTCCCACCGCCTGCCCCTGGGCTGCGGCGGCCCTTTGTGCGGTGGCCGCGGGGCCTGGGGTGGGCAGCGGGGACGGTGGGCTCGGTAAGGCAGTGCGGGGCCCGTGCGGCTCCGCGCGGTGCCCCGGTCGTGCCGGTGGGCCTGTACCCGGGCTCGTCCCGGGGGCTGGGGGAGGGGGGGGGGTGCGGGGCGCGGCGTTTGGCTCGTTCATCCTCCGGGGAGAAACGCTGCGGAGCGGCCCGTCCCCTGCTTGGTTTTGCCTTTCACTGTACCGGCAGGGCCAGCTCCAGCGTTTGTCCCCATAGTCGTTCTCCCCTTTCGCCTGGGGTAGGCAGCTCCCCTCGTTTTGAGGTTGCTAATACGCACAGTGTCTACGTTAAACCGTCTCTTTTCTTTTTTTTTTTTTGCAGTAAAATGGAAGGAGAGTTCAGCACACTCAAAAAAAATATTAGGAAAGGTTTTTCTAATAATACAGGAGCTTGAGCATCTTTTCATTAACAACTATAAAAAGACCACTTATGCCTTGATACCCAAAAATAACTGTTAGAATGATAAACCATTAGTATGGTGTAGCAGGAGCTTCCAGTGTGACTTCCCTAAAGTAACTGTAATGCCTTCTTCATCTATTAGAACTTCTTAGGTATGTCAGTAAACCAGTAGTTATGACAAACATCCCGAGGACATAAGAATACAAAGGACTTATGAAATCAACGCTACGGGACTGGCTGTTGCAAGAAACTATGGCATATGGCCGTTCTCATAGGTTGACCAAGCTTGAGCTTAGGAGTACCCAGGCTTTTATTTGCTATGACTCTTCATTTTGGATGACTGTTCCAGAGCTCACTTTCTGCGGTCATTGATGATCTTTTACTTTCAGTCTAAATTTACTTATAGCCAGTTAATAACTGCTCTTGTGCCTGCATAATACTTTCTATAATGCTGCTCCTTCATGGTTCTGCCTCATAGTGTATTTGGAGTGAGCGTTTGTGTTTTCTTATTCTTTGTTTTGTTAAATTAAGCTAAATTCTTCTGGTTTGTAATACCAGTTTTCAGTTTCCTTGCTCATCATAGCTCTTTTCTGCATCTGTTCTAGTTTCAGTTCATCTTTCTTGAACATTGCTGACTAAAATTTTATGATCTTAATTTCTTTAAAAAAATCTTCTGAAAGCTCCTTAAAAAAAAAAAAAAAGACTCTGCAGGAAGCTAGTAGTCATTGGCCGAAAACTGTGATGTAAATGAGAGTTCATAATGGCTGATCACATGTTAGATCTAAAATGTTAGATACGTGAGCATTTTTGACATAGCATTCTTATACAGCAATGTATTGGTAATATTCTTTAATAAAACCAAAAGCAATATATGGGAGATAAAGTTGTTCATGACCTCTCAGAATTGAACTGTTCTTTCCCTGCTTGACATTTTCATTTTAAAATTGCAATGTAGGAGCTGCATAATTTTAAATCCTCTCATGCAATTAACTTTCACCTCATTCTTAGAAATAATCTTAGCTTGTTCTAGAAGTCTGTAACTTGTATTTAAAAGGATTGTGCATTGAAAAGGTGGTGCAATTCCTTACTGACTACAGATGCCTTCATGTGGTCAGTGTTTTTACTAGAAGAAATCAGTTATTCTATGTATTCTTTTAAAGAATGATAAGTTATGAAAATTCACTTCCTAGGCAAACTGGGTTGTGTGTCACGTAATGAAGACAATGGGGGGGGGGGGGAAGCTGTGTGCGCTGAGCAGTTTTAGTCTTAGTAGAATAGTAATATGCAATCTGTGGCATGTGTACCAAACATCTATAGAATTTGCAGATATTTAGTTACATGTTTAACATAAATTGACCGATTTTTTTTTCTTCCCAAATTTGGATGCTTAACTATAAATCGCCTGACTTAACTCTGCAGCTCCTGTTGACCTAAATGGGATCTGTGCATATTCAGCACTCTCGAAGATCATGATGCTTATTAGAGACCTAACTTTATATATGCCTGTATGTATAAATATAAGTAGATAATAGGGCATTTGAATTACTGAGTAGTGATACTTTGACCGTCTGTGTGTGGATTTTTTTTGTTTAATATCTAAAATTTAACAGCAATTTTACATTTCAGAAAAAGTAATAGTTGCAATAAATTGGGCTATGAGAGGGTTGTATCTCAAGGTAGTTTTATGTTCCAACAGGTGTTGAAACAGAATGACAGATAGTTGCCCTTTAACAAATTCAGCTTCATTGTTGATGTATATTGACTTTGTGAAACAGCTTAAATAGTTTGAACTAATAATAAACAACTTGGAATTTAATTTTAAATCATTTCCTGTTTCTCATATTAAAATAACACTTATCATCCTTGTGTTTCTATAAGCTATTGCAGATCACAAGCCTCTGGTAAAATAATAAGTGGAGAGGAACATTTTTCAAGCAAAAAGTGCCTGGCTTGGTTTTATGAATATGCAGGTAATATACAATGGATTCATATTTAAAAGTATATGGTTTTGTTTAAAACGAATGCATCAAATATTATTTGTATGTTGCTTTTTTGTGCTGACATTGACAGAAAAAAAAAGTCCATATTCGCTTCCTTATAGCATTCACTTGAGTTAGTATAGCTTTTACTCTTGTCTTTTCAGTATTTGTTCTTTTTGACGTTTCCTTCTTTACTCTATGCTTTGTAACTTGGCATATGTAATATACGTCTCCACATTGCAGTTGATTGAATGGGTCTAACATAAAAGCTACTTAATAGTGTATTTCAGTGATTTTAAAGATATCTTATATGCAATATAGTCTAACTATTGTCGTGTGTAACCCTTGTGAGCAGTGAATGTTACTTATATTTCAATCTGGCTTCTTTTTGGTTTTGAAGGTCCCGATGAAGTTGTGGGGCCTGAGGGAATGGAAAAGTTCTGTGAAGACATCGGTGTTGAGCCTGAAAATGTAGGTTTCTTGCATGATACTAATAACACTTTAAAAGGGGGTAGTGGATAAGATTAAGTTCTGTGTAAAACTCTTAACTTCAGTAAGCAAAGAGTTGGTTATCTTCCTGCTTTTAGGAGCTGTTCTAAGGTATTTCAGCTGAATACATCAATTATGTGTGCCTGGTGTCTGAGGTCTCTTGTTTGTTTTATTATAGTAATATTTAATTTTCAGGAATTGAAATTAAGGGAGGGATTGCACATAGCTGAGTTATTAAATGGTAACAAATATAAAGTGCAAACACCTACAGCAATGCTAGAAAGTTTGAATGCTTAGAGAAATCAGCCTTTTCTTACATACTGACTGCTTCTCCCCTTGTTGTTTTGGTTTTGTTTTTTTTTTTTCCCCCTAGATTATTATGTTAGTTTTAGCCTGGAAACTAGAGGCTGAAAGCATGGGATTTTTTACCAAGGAAGAATGGTTAAAAGGAATGACCTCATTACAGTAAGAGTTTTTAAATATATAATAGAATGTTCTAATTTTATGTTTGTACCAGTAGCTTAACTATTAGCTTGCCCTAAGTTTCTTTTCATTGTCAATAAGATGCAGAAACTCTTGCTTTTAGGTCTGGTCTCCGTCAACGACTGGAAGTAGCTGCTGTTCATCCAGTCATGAATCTGATGAGTTCACTCAAATGATAAAGTTTTGCCTAACCCTAATAAGTCAGGTTTTCGTGGCTTCTTTTCCTTACAAAAAATATGTTAGCGGATACAAATAAGTAAATCTGGAGACACCCGTAAGCATATCTCAGTACTGGTATTCTAGAAAGTTTTTACTGATTTCTAAGCTGTATAAATGAGGACTGCATGGATAAAAATTTTGGTTATTAGTGTTTTGTATTCGTTGCAGATCAGAAGCCGTGCTTAATGCTTAAGTTAAATAATGCTTTTCAACTTGCAAATAAACTTCTGTTTGTAAGAATCTTTGGTGAGTTAACACTCTGTCTAAAGAGGTTGTTTCTTTCATGAAACTGACCAGCTTTTTGTAAGGCTTACTTCAGTTGTCACTTTTTTTGTTCTTCATGAAACTACTTATGGCACATGAATGTTTTAAAGGTGACTTGTTATGACACTGCATTCAATATTAAAAATGTCAGGGAGCTATTGTTGCAGCTGCAGCACAGAGGGAAAGAGGGGCTGATTTGACCCTTGGAGTTGGTACAATTGCCTTATCAGTTGTGAATTGGTTTGGGAAACTGTACTGGGCAGACACCCTCTGGTTATTCGAGACAATGGCATAAGTGACTCTGGCCTGACTCTTTTGCACAAATCTTATTTAATTTGGGATCAGGCTTCCGATAGACGCCTTAGTATGGGGGGTTTTTTTGTAACCATCAGAAGCTCTTAAATTTATTAAGAGCTGGAATGATTAAACTGCCTGAAATTCAGGACAACAGAGATAGAATTCTGGGTGCATAACTTCTTAGATGCAGTGAATGGGTATAATTTGGTCACTTCTCTGAACTACTTAATTTTTATGCCCAAATGGAAGCTCCCAAGAGTTAGCCAATCAGGCACCTTTTCAGAGCCAATATTATAGACTTTGTTTTTAATAATCTGCTGTGATTAGGAACCTTCTGGTTCTTTTGAGGACAGAGCTGGTCATGCTATAGGCTAAATGTGTTTAAGACAGAAATATGGTACTGCTGTGCATTTTTTATATGAACAGACTTGTGATTGAAGCACTTGGCTAAGCCTAAACCAGTTAACCTGTGTGTTTTGCTTCCAGTGGGTGTGCACTAATAGCAGGCTGTAGACTAAGCAGCTGGATGAAGCAGTGACACTCATGTAAAGGAACTCAAGATTCATTGGCTTAAAAAGATAATATAAATCTGTGGACTTGTGCTGTTTGTGCTTACTGGGAAGGGAAGATCATATTATGGGATTCCATTTGAAATAGGGGAACTTAGTTTCTCTCGGAAGGTTCAGCAGAAGTTTTGAAGAAAGATTTTACACTCTTGAAGCAATGGAGTATTACTACATTTTTGCACAGCATTTTTTATTACTATTATTTTTGCACGCACATTGAAAGCCCAGAGTGTATTCTAAGTCAGAGTTATATTACATAATCTTTATTTTGAAATATGTGAAATGTCACATAAGGTAATTGCATGAACAAGGTTGGATGGAATTCAGCTCCATAGTAAGACACCTAAATGTGTGGTTTATATGCAAGACCTGGATTTCTTAAACTCTGACTAGATCTCCAAAGATTGCAGTAGATGTAGTGGAGCCTAGGGAGGTATTCAGTTTGCCCTAAGACCCTAGTTGACTGGTCACCTGAATTGCTCTTACGGGTTTGTTGGCTGGACCTCTATGAATGGCAACACCTAAATCTAATCTACAGTTAGATGCCAACATTTGGGTGCCTGCATATTGAAATTACATTCTTCTGTGTGTGGTTTTGTGATACGCTGATGAACTTTGTTCTTTAGAGAGGAGGAGAAAAATAAAATACGTGATAAGGTACGCACTGTCAAAATTAAGGTGGATCAAGCACTAGTATATCATGTTGGTAGGGTGAATTCTGCCCTGTATATATATATGTGTGTGTATATATATATGTATATGAAAGCTGGGTGCCTGAATCTAAATTAATCACCTGAAGCTCTTTTTGTAGTCAGCAGAGAGAAACAAGTACCTGGGCAATTTATTTCAGCTATTTTAAATGCCTCCTTAGAATGAAATGAATAGCTCTCAGGAAGTGGCTTTAAAGCCATGGAGGGTGAATAACTTAGAGCTGAGCATTTAACTTTACATATATGAGTTAAAGGAGAAGCGTACTCATGTATTTGTCAATTGCAAGCTTTACAGACCTACAAAGAAAAAAAATCTAGTCACAAAATGAAGATAAAGGAAAAAGGATTACAATTCATGATTTTATTAAACTCCACAGAAGTAGTTGTTTGAACTAGGTTAATGGAAAGAATTTCATGTGTAAGGAAGTGAGCCATAAGCATCTGTATTGTCTGAGTACTTCCCTCTGGCTGTCGTCTTTAACCTTAGAATTTGAGCCAAATTTTATGTTAAGGTTGAGCTTTTGAAAATAAGTGGCCAGGTAAAGGGGAGAGAGCCAAGTTAGATTCCAGTTGAGGGAAAGATAAGGTCATGGTCTCGCATTTTTAGGTACATGAGAGAGAGAGAGAGGGGAAGGAAAGTTAGGTTTGTAACTTTTTGCTATTTGCAGAATTATTAGTAAAAGCAACTTATTTGGGTTGGTTTTAATGATAGCCTAATATCAACTGTTTTTCCAACAAGCTTTTTGCTTGTTATTGCCTGCCTTTCTGTTAATGTTTGTGAGGCGAAGACAAAGCATAGTGTAAGTATTTTATTTTTGTGTGCCCATGTAGCATTCAATGTGTACTGGAATCTAAACAATTTCTGGTCTCCAGACCTGTAAATCAAATTACACAGTGAAACTATAGCATTGTCAGGGCATGGTGTCCCTTTGCTCTCTTAAGGCATTACTTCCTTGGACCTCTGTATGTTCCAGTTATAATATGGAACCTAAATTTCAGAAGATCCTGTATCGATGCTTGAAGAGAGTGGATGGGCTAGTTGGATATCATTTCCTTTTGTCCATCTGGAGTGCTGGATATTGGCAAGTGAACTCTTGTAGATTAAAAGACCTTCAAACTGCTTTATATACTACCATTAAATGCTTTTGGTTTAATGTTTGTATACATATTACTAATTTTTCTTTTTTGTAAAAGACAAGCATGTGTGGAAAATTATGAAATATGAAACATTGGAATATCTGAGTAGGAGTTACTAAATCATTACTCTGTCCATGTTAGCTATGCCTCAGATGAACTCTCTACCTCAATAAAAATCAAAATAGGACTGCTTTATGGTGCGAATGTAAATTTTGGTATAAATATGATGTAGGGATGTGAAGAGAATGTAGTAAGCTACCGTCTAGTTTTGTTGGTCTTGAGGTAACCTTATTTAATGCTGGCTTTCAGCAAAGGCAGTTCAAGAAATTACATCTTTTTCTAGTCTCTGTCCAGGAGTTTGGTGTTAATTCACTTGTGCTAGTTAGAAAGTTGGTTACAACTTAAAAAAAAATACTTTTAGGAAAATTATTCTAAGCATGAGTGACCTTAGTCATGTTTTTTATGGTACAGCCACGCAAGCAGGTATACCTCTATAAAAGATGAGTTTGGCAGCTCCGTACCTCACTACTGTGAAGAAAGTCAGTGGCCAGGTGTGGAAATGTCTGAAGTGGCTTTAACAGAGGTATTTCCCTGCGTGGGGCTTCAGAGGGTGGTGCCTGTCCTAGTGTCATCCCTTTGACTGTTTGGTTTTAAGTAGGTTGGCAATAGCACAGGAGTCTCAAGGCTTAATAATTGCACATCTTCATACCAATTTTTTTAAGAGAATTGCGTCTGCATTAAAATACATATAGCCAATTGTACAATATTTTTACTATCAGGAGTTTTACTTTCTACCTAAATTTGTGATTATTTGAACAATTTTAACAAAATCTTTTGTAAGAAATTTAAACATACTGAAATTTGTGTTTATCCATGGTATGGTAAATAACCTCACTCAAATTATATTTGACAGAACACGTAGTAAACCCACTTTAAGTAGTTTATATATATCATTAGTGCACTAACAACATGAGCATTTAGTTAGGCATTAAATAGGCAGATTTGTCCTCAAATATAGAGGACAATGTTATTGCAGTATGAAGGTTTGAACATAGAAAGAAGATATATGAATATAAAATGAGATGCCTTTGTAGCTAGCATAGCATAATACCATTTTAAAGGTTAAACGATAGAATACATAGACCAATTAGGTGTCTGAAGACAAATACAGTAATTTTATCTTTAGTTAAATTTACCAAAGCTTTTTTAACAAGATCTCTTTTCAATTTAATGCATGGTTTATTCCAAAATATATTAGTTCTTGTCACTTGAACACGCAGCCTAATTAGCTAATAATTTTATTTATTTAGCACTGAACTTGGCCGGGACTCAGTGCTGCTTTAGGTAGATGCTGCTGGAGACAAGAAATAACAAAAGGCTCCATCATCTGGAAGTGCCTGAGAGGGGCAGACAGACAGATGGACGTGCACACACAGGCTGGCAGACCTGAGGAACAAGAAGTATCTGTTACCTGTGGGCAAAGTACAGCATCTCAGTGACTTGCTGCGGTGCTCCCCAGGGGCCCTTGCTATGGGCTGCTGTGACAAGTCTGGAGAACAGGAGGCTGAGGGGAG
Source organism: Fratercula arctica (assembly GCA_947846985.1). Lineage (NCBI taxonomy): Eukaryota > Metazoa > Chordata > Aves > Charadriiformes > Alcidae > Fratercula > Fratercula arctica. The sequence continues at coordinate 15,855,793 of CANTUZ010000001.1, read as the reverse complement.
ACCTTATCGCTCTCTACAACTACCTGAAAGGAGGCTGTAGAGAGGTGGGGGTCGGACTCTTCTCCCGAGTAACAGATGATAGGACAAGAGGAAATGGCCTCAAGTTGCACCAGGGGAAGTTTATATTGGATATTAGGAAAAATTTTTACACTGGAAGGGTTATTAAGCATTGGAACAGGCTGCCAGAAGGGGGCACATTACCAGAGGAAGTATTTATGCACATCTGCATTTCTGAAAGTACTGCTTCTGTCACGCAGGATACAGGGCAAGGTGGAATTATTTTTTTAATTTTTTTTTCACAATGGCAGCTATTATTTATAAGAATAAAATGTGATATAACAACTGCTCTTTTGAGTGAGTATTTCCTGGAGGATTAGGTGCGTAAATTACATTCTTCTCTGCCGTCATTGGTGAATGTAACTCATTTTCTATTTGGAAACAAAAGTCCTTGCGAAGTTAAATACGTGGAGATCTTCTTTTCTGCCAAAGGGTTATCCTGTCAACTGGCAGACCTCTACACACTCGTACAGCCTTTGAGTTTTCAGTTGAATAGCTACTGACTAATCCGGGTCAGAGGCTTATCAGAGCTTGCATTTATCAGTCATAAAACACGAGTGGACTACTACGTTTTGCAGAGTGCCTGTGCTGAATCCTGCCACTTGTAAATACTTAGTCTTGAAGTGCATGTTTAGGGTTTGGTTTTTTTCCAAAGAGGTATGGCATAAAGCCCTTATTTACAACTGGATTTTACCACCTTAATGCGCACCCAGTGCTGTTTTGTTCAAACTTTCATAGTGATTAAAAGATAAGATAGTGCTGGGTATGAATATAAATTGCAGAGTATGGCATAAAAAGAATACTATTTCAGAAGTGAAACAGAGACTTTGTATTATGTTGCTGATACATTTTTAAAAAAAACTTGCTTACAGAAGCCAGGCATTCATCATTTCAATAAGCTGCAAATGTTGAGCATGTTCAGTGTTCTTTAAATCACTTTATAGCATTACTCCTGTACATCTGATGATTGCATTTTGGTGATTTTAATTTTTTATTTGCTGGCATTTTTTTTTCATTGTCCAAATGTTTTGTTGTGAACTTCTAACATCATTTGTTTTTCTTTAAAGGTGTGACTGTACAGAAAAATTACAGAGTAAATTTGACTTCTTGCGGTCACAATTGAATGACATTTCATCCTTTAAGAATATCTACAGATATGCCTTTGATTTTGCAAGGGTAAGACTACTAGAATGCTAGAGAAGTTCTTTTTTTAATTATTCAATGAGCTTGTACTTGAGTGGTTTTTGTGCTTTCTTTATTCAACCTTAGGATAAAGACCAGCGAAGTCTTGATATTGATACTGCAAAATCCATGTTAGCTCTTCTGCTTGGAAGAACTTGGCCACTGTTTTCAGTATTTTATCAGTACCTGGAGGTACAAGTTTCCTTGACTTTCTGAATGATGGCATAGTAGTTGGGCTGTTCTGTGAAGAGATTTCAGGGTTTGTGTGGTTTTGCTCAAGAATGTATCCGTGTTGCTGCTGTTCCCTTGTCGATGCGCTTATGAAACAGTGATGTTCTTGTGTACATCACAGATCCTTTTCTCCCTCCCTGTACCCCGCCCACCCTTTTCTTATCAAAGGCAACTAAAATTCTGTCTTAAATAGTCTATAAAGGTAAAATTAAATAATAGATCCCCAGTAGTCTCTTCAGCTGCATCTGTGCTGAATTTCAAGTTTGCTTTATGTAGGTACCTTGAGCTCTGGCTGTCTTGAAGATTTTGGTCAGATCAGCTGCAAGTGACTTAGTCAATAACGTGGACGTGTGTAAGTTGTGGAGCATGCTAGGCTTGAGACCATTCCCTGGTTTCAAATTAGTTCTAATGTTGCAAAGTAGAAGTCCTTATGATCATATTGTATTGTACCCCAGAGAAAAGATGATTTTTGTAATCATTCATTGTGGAAATATATCTGAGCTAGGTATACCCCACTTCAGGGCAAGACGAAAATTTACCGGATTTTGAAGACTAAAAGTGATGACTTCCTGATTCCCTCGTATTTCGATTTTGCTCTGATCTTTCAAGAAACCATTTTATGCAGTTTCAGAACTATGAAATATGTACGTGTGGTATTTAAAAAAATGGAAAACCAAGGAAGTAGGAGCCATTGTTACCCATTAAATTGTTTGTTAGGAACTGATTGAAGATAAAATGAGCGAGATAAGGAACGAGATGCAGCATTACCAGATGTCACTTGACGTTTTAATGTTCTGAAATTATTTTCCCTAGCAATCGAAGTATAGAGTTATGAACAAGGATCAGTGGTACAATGTGCTAGAGTTCAGCAGAACTGTCCACGCAGATCTTAGCAACTATGATGAAGACGGTGCTTGTAAGTATTCATAACATTTTGCTTATTCACTATTATTTCAGTGTTTTCAATTTCCATAAAACAGATTTCTGTAACAGAAACAATACTGGAAGGTGTAAAATATTTATTGTCCAGCAATGCATAGAAAAACTGTCCTGATAACCATCCATCTTCAAACTGCAGGTATTAATTTGTAGTAATGTGTCAGGGGTGTATGATGGTGTACTTGAGCCAACTTATATTCAGTTGAGGATCTGGTGAAGCTGCTTGGTACATCAAACTATAGACTTGCAAATAGAATTATAAACAGCAAAGTCTCATTTTGTACTAATATATAATAAACTGTAGTTCAACTATAAAGTGGCCTAGCTGCTGGTACTTGAGGCTGAACTCTACACCTGGCTGATAGTTGGTCATACTAAGACTGAATTGCATTAGGCATCCCATTTTGGTCCATGTTCCAATTATGTGTAATTTTGAAAGCTGGAAGAAGGGATTAGTTGTGCCAATTTATAATATAACCTTATTTTTATGCTTTCTGTTCAGTTCAGTGCACCTGTCAGATGTAAGGAACACTTTTTTCCATAGTTCTGTGTGGTGTTATTTATGCACTTTTTGCCATCTTTGGATTGAAATGATTGTAGTCATCTTTGAGTCTTAATAAGTATTTGACCATAGGATTGACGTGGATGTTACCTAGACCAATAGTTTTAACCTTTATGCTTTAAGAGAAGGTATTTGAAAGACATTGGCAAGTATAACTCCAAGTTTCATCCATTTGCAGGGCCTGTACTTCTGGATGAATTTGTTGAATGGCAAAAAGTTCGTCAAGCATCATAGCAAGAATTCAAAAGAAAATGCAAAAGGTTTTTTTGGTGCCCACCTGTACACAAACTAATGAGAAAAACAAAGGATTGCATTTTCATTCTTAAGAAAGACTTTACAGTATTTTTTTTTCCTTTTTTAAGGAAATTTTCTTGTTACACGTGATATGGGCATTGAACCACACCTCTTCTGAGACTGAAAGTTGGAGTTCTTGTTTTGAGTCTTACGTTTATAGCGTTTATTTCAGAACAATAAAGATTCAGATTTGTGACAAAGGCCTAAAAGTGAAGAATGTCCCTTGAATGTGAGTGTGGTGTCTATTTTTAAAACCAAATCTTTAGGATTATCTTTCTCAGAAGTGCCCTTTGCTGTGAAATTTTGAAGACTTTAAAAATGCTTAACTGGCACTGTTGCTTGCTGATGGTATGATTGTCTTGTGTGACAAATATTAGAAAGAATGACTGATTTTTGGAGCCCTGGGTGGGAGTGTGCGTATTAAGTATTGGTCATGGGTTGTGCCACAGTTTTCAGCTCCTTGTGGAGATAAAGGCCTTAAACTCTTGGTTTTTTATTTTTTTGTGCAGTACCCACCCAGTGGCATGGCATTTAATGGCAGGCCCTTTTAAAGCAGAAAGGTGCAGAGCATATGACTCTATATGCAGAATGGCTGAAAACTAGTTGCCCGTACTTCAGATGGTGAATACAGATAACTCTTTGTTACCGTAAGGCAGCTTCAAATTTTTACTACAATTTAGACTTTGCATTGCTTTGTATAAAAAGTGCAATTTGTATTTTAAAAGGGAAAGCTGGAAAGATGTGGTTTCAAGCTTTGCTTCTTATGTGTTTTAGACTGGAAGCATTCACAACATGACCTTTTTTTTTTTTATCTCCCTGGATGCTTTTCATAATGTGAGTCAAGAAGAGACTATTAAGCCACCTACCTTTGACCTGAATATAACAGGCTATTAATTTTTACCCTGTTACTCCATGTGTTGAGTCCAGTAACTACTGCGATTGCCCTTTTGGGTGCTCAGTATTCATGGCAACCTTTAAATACAGTAGAAGTTTGTCACTCTACCTTCCTGCCCAGGAGGCCTAATGCCACCCTTGAGAAGGAAAGAGATTTTAACGAGTAAATGTGAGAAACCAAAACAGGATGAGAGACTGAAGCATTTGTAACTTCTACGTTACTGTATAAATATAATGCAGACTGTGATAATGCCATGAGACTCAGTCAGTGATCAAGGCCTCATTGTGCCAAATATTTCAACAGCTTGAAATAGGAATAGACAATGTAAGATAGGCATGACTTGAAGATCTTTGCCTCAGGGAAATGACTTCTGTTTTGCACATCCCTTATTCATACTAACAAGCATGAGTTTTCCTATCCTTAAGGAAAGCTTTATTCCCAAGATGAATTTTTTTCTTTTACAAGTTGGGGGGGGGGGGGGGGGGAAGAAAAGGTATGAGAAGAAATAAAAAGGAAGTGGGACAAACTAGTATTGTGTGCCTGCGCTCTTGCTCTACTAGAGAGGACCACTCTTGCAACTTACTCACCAGACCTGCCTGCGGTGGGCTGCAGGAAGCAGTGCAGTGGTGGTCCATGGGCTGTGCTGCAAGTCACCTGATAGTGGTGTGGTCTTCAAAATGCAGTTGAACCCCAGAAGCTTGGATCTGCCCAAGCGAAAAAAAGCACTGGGGGGTGGGGGAGAGGGGAAAAAAAAAAAAAAAAAACAACCACAGCTGAGATACTTGTAAGATCTCTGCTTGTACAGTGGCTAGTGTCTGTGTGCATGCAAACACATGCACTACAGCTATTCTAAATATTTTTCCCACCTTTTTTGAAGGAAGTACTTAATTTTATACCTCACATAGGTTACAGCAGTTCTCTTCAATATGTTACAAGTTGTCCATTTGCATTGCTAATAATTCTGATTTCACTCATAACAGAGTGCCTTTCATTTGGAAATTGCCCTACCCCATGGGAAGTTAGTGCCAGAATGAGATTAACTTCAAGAGTCTGAAGATCTACTGGTAGAGTAAGGTCCTAAAATGCACAGATAAACATGCGCCAATTAACTTACGTCAAGGGAAGTACTGTATAGTAAATCTCTGCAGGGGAACTGATTTTGAAATTATTTTCACAAATTCCGTATAATGACTCTCCTTGCTTATTATATTTAGGTCCCATTATAACTGGGAAATTCTCTTTCCAGAAGTTTTGAAATACCAGTTAGAAGATGAATATTTGATAGTGTGATTGGAAAAAAATAAGTTTAGGTAACTGCGAATTGTTGTGAATTCAATTTAAACCAGTTGGTCCTAGAGGATGGTATTAGAGTCTAACAGTAGGAGTGATGCATCTACCAATCCAAGGTGGTTGAGTACTTACCGTTAAGGTGTAAGACACTATGTGATGTATCATTTGTATCTCTGTTAAGGTTTTATCAGTATTCCTATAATAAATCCATGTTTCAGGGATTTATAACTTGATTGTGTGTGTGATTGAAAATCATCAGTTACTGTAAAACTTTGACTGGGAATGAATGTATTTAAACTACTTAAAATCAATATAGTTTTTCAAATTTGAATAAAATAGGGTTTTAAGTTATGTTTTTGTGCTCAAAACTGCAATCAGATTTACTGTTTAAATGTGAACTAATGGCTTGTACAGTTTCATTGTGAGCTGATCACTTTTATTAGCTGTCTTTTATTAAATCACCTTACAGCTTACTGTGGATAAGTGGCAAAAGCTGTTTATTTATTTTATTTTTTTAATTTTATGCGTATCCACAAGCCAAAACTGAGTTCAGCTAAATGCTTTCTTTAGTCTTTGAACTTTAATTTTGCTTTGCTCAGGTGCATTTCAGTCCATTGAATTAAAAAAAAAAAAAGTGACAACTTATTTTTCAGTATTCTAAGATGAAAGTTCACAGGTGAAATACGCTGCCACAGTTATGACAAATAATAAAATTGAAGGTGAAATGTCTTCCAAAACTAAATCATAGTGGTGTCTATCTTGATGTTGCAAACTTCACTTTAATCTAGCTTTCATTTCCTAATATTAATTCTTCCTAGCATAACTAATTTTTTCTAGTTTTCATAGACAACTGACAGTTTTGGTTTTTAAATCTGAAAATGCCCACCTGTTCATGGAAAAAGCCATACTGGTAGATTGGAATGTAATGTTTCTCCTATGTAAAAATGTGATCTTGAATTAAACAGTCATGTATGTCTACCTATGTCTTTAACTGTACATGTAGTTTTGATCCAATTTATCTTTACTGTTTAAATGTCTTAATTCTTTACTAATGGCTGTAATTTCACATTTCTATATAGCAGAATTTGAATTTTGCATTTGAGATTACTCTGGATACAAGCTTGGTACCAATCACAGGTGGCCCGAAAGGGGGCACTGTGGTCTGTATTTCCATTGGTAAGGTTTTTTCCATATCTCAAAAGCTTTGAGCTGATGTGTTGATACTGGCTGCACAAAAATTGCAAAAGGGACCATAAGTTTAATGTTTCTGTTGTTTTGTTCATTTTTTAAGCTAGTGAACAGTTCTTTGTGATATGTACAAACTTGTACAGGTTTAGGTTTAAGTATGACAAATAAAATGGTATGTAATAGGGCAGAAAACTTATTTTTTGTCATGCTGCCTCTTTTAGTTTTTTCTTTTGTGTTTGTGTATCTGTTTTTAAAATCACTGAGAGACTTAATTCCAGCCAGATGGCTCAGTCTAACTTCTGACAACCTTACTGAATAATTTCTTTGCTCCTGTAGGCACATACAGAAAATGGAACTTGATCTCAACTGGGAGCAACAGCAAACCCTGTTCTTGGTTATATTATGAGGTGCTAATAGAACATAATGGTCCTGGTAATTAACTTCCATGAATTATTCATTGGATGAACACTTTTGCAACAACCTGTTGCAATGCATATGTATGAAAAGAGAATGAGCTTTTCTCTCTTCCCCGGACACCTCCCTGCCCCACCCCCAGCACATCGCTTGCGTCACTGGTCTGTTTTTAGGAGAAGGCTGTGTTTTCTCGTGTGCTCTTCCATAGTGTCTTTTAGAGCCCATTACAGAAAGAATCAAAGACAGCATCCCGTCATATGTTTGAGTTAGCAAGGCTGGTTTCCTTGCAGATACAGCTTGTTCCACTACTTGACGCTTTCTAGTTGTTGAGGTCCAATTCCATACCTGCCTCAGGACACTCTTCCCTCACGAATATCATCACTCTCTCAGACCTAAGGCAGTGCCCCTTTGTTGTCTCCACAGTTCCACTTCATTTTCTTTTGATAATGAAGTTCCCGATGCCTTCCTGAGGCAGTAGGCTGTTGAGAGCTATGCAAACCAGGCATCTCATACCTGTATCTACAAGCGATGGAAACAGTTCTGTTATTTCTCTTTCCCCTTGTCTTCTGTGTTATCATTCTGTATTTCTTACTGCCTCTGTGGCAAAAGACACTGTAGTGTTAGGTTGGCGTATTAAAGACTGAACATGTACTGCAAAATGATGTTGGCTAGTGTTATCTGAATTTTGATTTTTAAACCACTGCCAGGCTTGTCACCAAAATGAAATTAGTTCTCGGATTTGTATATCACTTCATCCAGACTCTTAAGTTTTAATCTTGCTCCTGTTTTTATCTTTGATTTTTTTTTAGCTAATCAGAGTATGGCATTCCCTGTATGTTGGGATCTCCCTAGCTTTTTTTTACACTTGGTAGCAACTGACTGTGGTAACAATGACAGAAGATGAAGTTACTGAATTTGTCGGTTTTATAGGCCTTACAGTGGACAGATTTTTATCTTAATGAGCTGAGTACTATTTCTTAATGCAAGTTTGTTCCAACCAACACTCAAGTTCTATTGACTTACTACTTTATAAATTATTAAAATGTCATGGTTGTGTCCTGTTCCTCTAGAAACTATTGATGAGGATGCTTTAAACGTAAAATTTTTCCGCTTCTTAAATTAAACTTCTTCACTAATTTTGACAATTTAAGAAAAAGAATCACTCTGAGTTTTAGGGGTTTTGTTCATGTATGTATTTTTATCAGCTAAGTAGTGAATTAGTGCTGATTATAAAAATAAAGGGTTTTTTTCATCTGCTTTAAATTCTAGCAAATATACAACTTGGTTATTTCCTTACTGTTTTCAGAATTATTTAATTTTTACTTTCACTGTTCATTTTATTATGGTGAATTAAAGGTCTAGACCACAGTATTGCCAGCTTATTTAAGTTTTTTCTGATAATAGCACTGAGGTGATTCTTTTTAATTTTTTAAGTATTAGAATATTTCAGGGAGGTTTACTGTGCCTATTCCAGTAATTTAAATTACAGTAAAATGATTAATGTGACTTGTAGCCTGCTAACTATTATAGACTTAACATGAAATAATTTTTTGCATTCAAAATCAGTTAACTAAATCAGTTTTTCTAATGGAAGAGGAAATATTATCCTATGATGTAATGCCTCTCAATAATTAAATCTTATAAAGAAATATGATAAATATCAACAGCTAATATTATATCCTTATCTAGCTGCTCCACATACTTCAGTTTGAACATGAAAAAACGTTAGTCAGGACACCTGAATGAATGATTCAGAACACATCTGAAATACATTATTATTAATCCATGAGAAATGTAATCACTTTTAAATTTTTGCAAATTACAGCAATAATAGAAAGAGGAACGTTATTTAAGTAACAAGTAGGTCCTCTGCGTACCTGGCTCTTGCTTCTGAGTTGTGCTTTTGTGTGATAGTTTGAGGGATTGGTTCTACTTGCATGGTTCTACACAACAAAGAAAACAGTTTATTCCCTCATGTGTGGTTGATTTTTTGCATCAGGGATGAGTAGTAATACAAAGCCCTGTGCTGGAGTTTCAAGGGCTGTGCCTAGGGAATGACACTGATTTTTTGACATGATGTGCGCTGGAAATATTCTTGGCACATGGGAAAGAATAGGAAGTATATTTGAAAATAAAATGCAGTCATATTCTACCACTTTTCACTTTATTGCTATGCTTATTTGTTTAACCAGGGGAATGTTCTGTTCCTATTTTAGAGTTCTAGTCTGTTTGTGTATATGCACACACATTTATATTTATTTGAAAAAAAAAAAAAAAGTTCCTCATCTGATTTTCAATCTGGTGGAAAATCCCCATAAAGAGTTTGAAGGTGGAAGGAGAATTAGAAAGGAGGTTCAGTTTTCCTATAGCATGTGTGGGATTTGGAGGCTGTGGAGGTGGCCGGTCACCTTTCTGTCCTATGCAAATCACAGATCTCCCTCAGTCGTGGTTTCCCTGCATTTGAATGGTTTTGTCCTAGGAGCTGGTTTAAAGTTTTGCTGGTGAAATGCTGTTCCTTCCTGAATCTTCAGTAGGCTTATTCAGGACCCATTGACTTCAATTATATGGTTTGGGGGTTGTTTTTTGTTTCCCCTGCCTTAGGATGGTGGTTACTGGTTTACAGAATAAATACTCTGCTGTGGAAAAATCTCGATGTAGAAATGGAGATGCCAAACCTAACAGTGTTCATGGGAGGATGATAATTATTGCTGACACTTGAGTGAACCACCAAGATAATCGTGTGCCAAGACCTACCCTTTGCCAGTGTTTCTGACTTCTTCTTTTGTTAAATTGTTTATGGAACTGTGATTTTAGGTCGCATATTAAATCACACAAGGATATTGCTGTGCCTATGCCGTACAACTGAGTGCATTGGGTCTGTCTGAGATGCAGTTAATTTTCCCCATAGCAGCCCGCACCATTCGTCAGGGAACATACTCATAGTCCCTGGTTAATAATAGAAAGACTATTATTTTTCTATTAATTTGAGAGTTTGGGGGGCAGCTAGTGAACTTGCATGTAAGACTTCAGTTTCATTGTACTAGGTATTGAATAAAACTTTTGTCCCAACCTATTGACATTACTGTCTTACCAATGAACACTGTGCTTATGCTTTGCATAGTGCTTGTCTTTTAACTAGAACATTCCTGCAATCATAATATGAAATATTTTCCATTTAAGTACATCATCTATAGTTGTTCAATATTCCTTAAAAATGTAATTAAACCAAGACCTTGTTTTCTATCGTTAATGTTAGCAATGCAAGAGAGAAAATCAACTCTTTCCCATTTATTACTTTGTTTATACGTTTCTTGAATGTTTTGTGCTTCCTTACCGCAAAGATTAGATTCACATTAGCATAGTTTGAGTTCATCAGTGATGATTCTAACCAAGTTGTATGATTATTTTGGTTAAATTTTGCCTTTTGGAAGTAAATAACAGGGGCCCAGTTCTCCAAACATGCTTAAGATTTCATCCTTACAGAAATTACATTCCACATTTATTTTTAGGCCCTTCTAGCTTCAATTTTAAAATGGTTCATCCCTGAATTTTCTGATTTTCTGCTGTCTCTGAAATAGCGGGTGCCTGAACTATACCAGAAGCAGTAAATACTAACTGCTAAACTTCTGCTGCTTTGAAATACCAGGTGGGAGACAGAGGAAGTGCTCACATTTAGGTTGGGTTGCAGGCCAGCTTTATGTGTGCATCACTTGGGCTGCACTTTGAAACAGATGTGAAGTTTGCTAGTTAGCTGTATTTCTTTTAAGTAAGTTTTTTTTGTTGTGTTGCAGCAAGAAGTAAAGATGGCCACGTTACATTATGCAACATCTTCATAGATTTAGAAATGGTGCGGCCTAGTAAAGCACAGCGAAATAGAAGGAAGTGTCAGGCAGTGTCTGAGATAAATAGTGAGCTTTTGGCTGGTCTAGTGCATTGTGCAAACAAAATTATCTGGTCTGAATTTTCAAATTTTGGATGTTTCCTTATGCAGGTGCCTAACATGCTGCACAGTGGGCCTGTTTTTAAGATGATTTAATAACCAAAAATGTTGGTGCTTGTCCTTTGCAATGGTGTAACCCCTTGATAGAGTATTCTGGTGGCTGATAGGTAGAAGAAACCATTTAATTGCTGGAAGTTTCCCAACTGTAAGAGAGTCCTCAAGAAATCAAGGACCAATGGACACTTCTTCCTCTCTTGCATGTTTGTCATGCTAGACATCAGGAATAGATGGACTTTGGCTGTCCCCAGCCATGTTTGACACTCCCAGAGTGTCAGATTTGATCTGGAGTAAGGAATTGGTAAGTGATGCTCCCAACAAAAGTTTTGTGAAGATCTATATGTTATGGAAATGTGACACACCAATGCTTGGTAGCTAATTTGAAAGGAAAAACATTACAAAAGCCATTTCAAATCTAAACAAAGCAGGACTAGATTTAACCAGCTTTAATAGATTTAATTTGTGGGCTGAAATTGCCTTTTTGCAGTTCAGAAAGCCCTAAGTTACTTTGGTTTTGCTGAGTTAACTCTGTGGGGTTTCAACTGGAAATATTTCTGTACAACATACAACATGTTTTTGTAAACAAGGAAGTGATTGTGGGTTTATATACCAATGTAGTGCCAGTAAAATATACTTGTTGGGAATGGATAGAATTTCTGGACATAAAAGCATATCTTTTGTTACTGGAGGGTGGCTTACCTGGTTGCTTTATTTGCTACTGTTCGCTATATATGGCCAAACTATAGTGAATTAGCACTATGTTAAAAAAGTAAATTTACAATTTTATACGAACACAACTTTACCCAAGTTTCTGGACAAAGGGTAGAAATGACACCCACAAACAAGAAATTTGTGGTCCCTCTGTCCCTTCCTACCCTGCTTCCCTCCTCCGTAACTGTGTCTCTTTCCAGTATATGAGTGGAAAACCCCTGAAGAAAAATTTCAGAAGAATGAAATGAAGAAACTATGACTAGGGGCAAGAGAGTTTTATTTTAATTATAATTTTCCCAAATAATTTTATTGGAAATATGTAGTTGTCAGCTAAGCTTCAGAAATAGTGAAATGAACTAAAGCTACGATATTGCAATGCATAAACATTGATGAGTGTTGTAAACATCTTGCAGAAGTTATGCTTGTATAATTAAAATCCTGTTTTTCTTCCTAGTTTCAATATAAGACATCAGAGGATCAGTCGTCTTCAGGGAAATATTTAAATTCAACTGCTATGAAAGTTATATGTTTCTGTTTCATGAGAATTACAGCTTGGATCTAAATTTCTTGATCTTTCTCTGCATAAAGAATCAAATGGAAAAAAGCGTTTACAAAACGAAAACAAAGTAATGGTTTCTCACTTAGGTAACATGATTATATCTAACTGAAAATCTGCTAGATATAGTTCAAGCAAAGTTATCTGATGCAAGAGACTGAGAACAGAGAGAGTATTAATAAATCTGTATTTGGAAGAATATTGAAACAGTTGGTTTATAGCTACAGCAAGTTAAAATATATCCCACCAAAATATTGAACCAAGACTCTACATCATAAATGTTTTGAAGTATTTCGGGCTTCCACCAGTGGCATTGATTTGACTTTGAACAATCATTTCACATTATTTTTAAAAATGACATGAGAGACCTCATAAGTTGAAACAAAATGGAAGTTTTTGTTTTGAAATAATGGCTTTCCCTCTTTTTTAAACTATGAATTCAAAATTTGTGCAAATAATGTTATTTTTTAATCTAAGTGTATTAAAAAAATGTTTAATACAATTATGTTGCCTTCCGCAACAGGCCTTTATTATGTCTGTCATCAGTGCAACCCACCGTTATGACCAAATTGGAAATCATCATGTCCCTTCTCTTTTCTATTTTTGACTTAAAGGAGAATATGCCGTGTTTTAGAATACGAAAATGTAATGGTTATTTCCAGTTTTAACCCAGAGGGAGGATTTGGAACTTTAAACAGTGTAACTTACCAAGTTGACTTTTTGGTAAATCTAACCAGAAAAGTTTCAGTGAACACTCATCTGCTGATTAAAGAATGTGCTTTTAACAAACGTCTTGCACGTGCTGCAGAACAGCAGCAGAATTGGCCTATTTGTGTTTTTTAAAATAAGATTGATGTAATTAACAATTCGATTCGCACCTAAATTCTGATCCACAGAATCTCTTAACAGGACAAGAGCCCATCTGTCTTTAGGACTGCCTCCTTGCAAAATGCGTCCTAGAAAATGAGTGGGGACTAACAGAGCCCTGCTGCACACTCCAGGAAGCCAATGTCACAGTCTTATCAGTGGGGCAAAGATTTTGAAATACCATTTTCAAAAGAGATGCGAGAATGCTATCTTCAGGTTGTCATGGACATGCGGGTATACCTGAAATCACAGATCAATACACTTGGGGCAATTTTCTCCAAGTCCACTTCTAAATGTGTTAATGCAACACATGCGCAAAGCGCAGCTAACTGTGCAATTAACATGGAAACATGTACAGGCTGCGAGAGGTTCTGCAGAGTGAGGTTGCTACTGAGAAAGAGCAGCTTTGCATAAACATTGGGCTGTACCCACACAGAAATCCTTGACCAGAAAAAAGGAAGAAATACCACTCAACAGTTATTTACAACAGTGAGATTTTAATACTTCTTTCTAGCTTGTTAAATAGGTAACTTTATGTAATTATAGAGTACTATAGAACTCAGTAGTGGATGGCAGCAGATCTGTAGAGTGCTGTGGTAGTGCAAAAGCAATCTAGTTTCTTTTGCTGCTGAATTGGACCTTGAAGCTCTCTGGGTATATAAGAAATGAAGCTCTTTCTTTGTTCTTATAGTCATTGGTGTGCAAGGTATGTTAGGGATGTCCCGGGAGCAGAATTTTCTCAGCCGACTTTGCTGTCTGGAGTAAGATTAGGAGCCAGTATCCAGATCCACCAAAGCATTTAAGCATACGTTGGATACCTATGTGCAATATCTAGCCTTCAGAGGCAACTAATGGGCACAGGCTTCTGCTTGTTCCCAAGGTGTCCAAGTATCTGCTGATGGGTGTCCCCAGAACTGCTGCATTTGACATTTCTGACCAAGTAGATGTCTAGATCATGTTAAGCTCAGTGGCAATTCAAAGAGCTGCCACCTATTTTTCTTCTGGGCAAAATACGGGAGGCATCCCAGATTATACCTCATTGTTTGAGCCACACACAAAAAAACAGTCATGAACAGAGATACTGGTCTTCCTTTTGTGCCATAGCTTAGTAAGCTTACACGGCCTTTAGGAAAACTCAGATAAACGTTATAAAATTAAATATTCATTTTAGCAGGGCTTGGATTTCTGATGAGTGCCCTCTCTACCATAGGGAGTGTAGGCACAGTCTAAATCAACCTTTTCCAAATTTCTTAAAATCACTTTTGACTCTGACACATAAGTCCAGTCGAAGTCAACAGAAGAAGTAAGGTTTATAACTGAGCATATTCAGCATAGCGTATCAGCTGTGTAAATAGGTGGGATGTGAATCAGAGACGCTGAATGAGTTTATCAGACTGTTGGAAGCTACAGCAGATGGGGCACTGACCATTTCCTGGCATCACCAGCAATCCTGCAACCAAAGCAGGGGATACAGGATCAGCTCTGGTACAGAAGAAGGAGCGAGCTACTAGAACTGCGTTGTTCAGCACTTAGAATCTCCTTGGAGATGTAGCCCAGTCCATCTCAGTTTAATGTCATTCATGAAATAAATGCCCAAGGCCTGCAGAAATTCAGAAACTGTAATAAGAATGGAATTAACAGATTAAAGGAACTCTCACAGGTAGGAGAAGGAACTGAGAAGCTGGGCCGTCAGTGAGAAAAACACAGTGCTTTTAACAACAGTAAAAAGACTGTTATCAAACATATTTCCTTTTCCGTTAATCGTTTTTGTATTTCTCTTGCCATTTTTTTCTATTTTAGGAGACAGACGTGTAAAAAATTTTAAGAAAACTGTTACTTTTTTTTCCCTATGGTTTGTAGAAAACTAGAGCAAAGCAAAAGCAGGATAAATTAGTTCACATGAAGAACCACATCTACACAGTCCACTTGCTACTCAGACTAGTTTATTTTGGGCTACGTTGGGTTTCTTACCCTGCTGCCAACTGAATGTTGCTCAAGTGTGAATTTTACTTGCTAACTATGTAGGACAAAGTGTTAAATGCTCCTGTGGCTTTATCTGATACCTATAAAAAGAGCTGACTTCAAAGAAAATCCTAACTTTACATTGATTGCTTCTCTATGCATAATTTGAAAAATCTAAGGAGCCTTTCATTTGTGAAATTTCCCAATAAATACAAATAGTTTGTCCTCTAAAATAATAGCAGTTCCTTTATCTCATGCAGAATTTTCTTTCTAAATTGACCTCGCTATTAGGAAGGTCCTTACTTTTCTGTTCAGAAGGTGAGTTTTTCCATTGTTAAAGGGACTACTGCACATGGACCAGGTAGGTCAGCATTGCTGCACGGGCAGTTTGGGTTCCAGTTATCAGGTAAAGGGAGGCCATGAAAGTTTCGTTCTTGAGGTCTATGGCATGTTCTAGAGGGAATTTTTCCCCCTCTGTTTCTATACTTTTGTTCCTGTAGAGATCACCTTCATAACCCTCATCTGAAGTGGACTTGATGCCAGAAAGTTATCAGTTGTTTTATTCGATTTTAAGTAAGAAATGCAGTTCCTTTTGAAATTCGCAACTCTTTTGGACGTGCTTGGTGACAACTTAGATGTTTAATATTTTTCCCAGCCTTGATGTGTCACTGCTGTACCTCATCAGGCTTTGTTTTGACTAAGCATTAGGCAGGGGTGAGTGTTGTCCACAGCACATCAGGCCTATAATAGGCAAGCCCAGGAAACTCAGAAGCTGCGGTTCCTTGGGAAATTTTGAAAGGAGACTTCTACAGAAAATGCTGCAAAATGCATATCAGTTAACAATGCGCTCTATTAATTTTCTAAGGTGTATTCTTTATTACCTACTATGCACATCTGTAAGAAAGCCATTCTTTTCTATTACTTGTTCTGTAACTGAGGCTTTGATTCAGAAGTCACAGCGTAACATCGTGTGGCCCATGCAATTTAGAAATAAACTGGAACCACATTAGTCCCACGCTGTCTTAGAAAACCCTGTATCTATGAACGCAGTAGTACCACGGGTTTGACCTCCTTGGGTGCAACACGGTTTCATTAGGTATTCTTGTGGTAGCTGCTAACTACCACACTTCAGGAGTGGGTGATGTCTATATACAACCTGGTTACAAGAGAGTTGTTTTAAGAAAGCCCCAAAACACATGTGAAATTACTATCAGTAGCAAGGCTGTGATTTGTTACTCATCATTATCCCTTCACAGATTTTAAGTATTTTTCTTGTTTTAAGAATGAATATAGTTGCAAGCCTAAGGAAATATAGAAATATTTTATATCCATTTGGTGGGTTTGTTTCAAAGTAAAGCTAAGGTGCAGCACTTCATGCCACCAAACTTTGACCTTACGTATTCTGCTCTGGCCTATTTTCCACCAACCAAGTGTCTGCGCCTCCTTTCTGTCAAACTTTTCTTGGCTATTCTGTCCCTCTTTTAATCAAGACTTTGAGTCCTGCAGCTGAGACCCAGGAAAGTTCATCTATTAGTGGTGCCCATTCTCTTCATTTAAACCTTGTATGAAATGTTTCCATTGATCCCAAAGAATACAGACTGCTGTGGTGAGTTAAAAAGCTTGTACACCTTCAGAACTTTGTTTAACCATAAAAATAGCCATACCTTGTCTATGACACCTGGAAACACTGAAACTATACTGTCCTCTGCTAAATATTATCTGCCTGAAAACCATGAACTTGATGCAATTTTTTTTTGCCTTTTTTTCATTATTTCTTCATTTGTGCATGTAATTTGCTTCTGTGGGTGGGTGAAATACACGTTAAGACAGGAGTGACCAAAACGACTACCTAGTTTTAACATCTGGATAATACTGGCAGTAGAGTTTTACCTAGTGATTCTAGCTGCAGGTAGTTATTCTTTTACTTAGTTCTCCAAGAGCAGTATCTGGTGCTAAATAGATTTTTTATATATGGGATCAGTATTGAAGTACTGTGAACGTTTTCAATAAATTCATTTTTCCATTGTAAAAACAATAAAATTATAATTGACAGCCAGAGGGACCTTGACAGGCTTGAGAGGTGGGCCTGTGCGAACCTCATGAATTCAACAAGACCAGTCCAAGGTCCTGCTTGTGGGTCAGGGCAATCCCAAGCACAAATACAGGCTGGACAGAGAATGGATTGAGAGCAGCTCTGCCAAGGACTTTGGAGGTGTTGGTTAATGAGAAGCTCAATGTGCACTTGCAGCCCAGAAAGCCAACCGCATCCTGGGCTGCATCAAAAGCGTGGCCAGCAGGTTGAGGGAAGTGATTCTGCCCCTCTACTCTGCTCTGGTGAGACTCCATCTGGAGTCCTGTGTTCAGCTCCAGGGCCCACAACAAGAAAAGGACATGGACCTGTTGGAGTGAGTCCAGAGAAGGGCCACAAAAATGATCAAGGGGTTGGAGCACCTCTCCTATGAAGACAGGCTGAGAGAGTTGGGGTTGTTCAGCCTGGAGAAGAGAAGGCTCGGGGGACAACTTATAACGGCCTTCCAGTACCTGAAGGGGGCCTACAGGAAAGATGAGGAGGGACTCTTTATCAGGGAGTGGAGTGATAGGACGGGGGCTAATGGCTTTAAACTGAAAGGGTAGATTCAGATTAGGTATTAGGAAGAAATTCTTTACTGCGAGGGTGGTGAGACACTGGAACAGGTTGCCCAGAGAAGTTGTCGCTGCCCCATCCCTGGAAGTGTTCAAGGCCAGGCTGGATAAGTCTTTGAGCAGCCCGGTCTAGTGGGAGGTGTCCCTGCCCAGGGCAGGGGGGTTGGAACTGGATGATCTTTAAGGTCCCTTCCAACCCAAACCATTCCATGATTCTACGACAATAACAGTGGCAATAAGTGACAATAACAGCGGCAGCCTCCTGTCCTCCCCGAACGGGAGAGCAGCAGCGTGCAGGCAGCCGGACGTGCCTGCTAGTTCTGTTCGCGAACGCTTTATACGAGGTCTGTGCGGCGATGTCCCGCCATGTCAAACCGCCGCCACCGGGGGGCGCTCCTCGGCTGCAGCCCCGGCCCCGGGGAGAGACCAAAGAGCCCAAGCGCTCGGGGCCCGGGGGGGCGCCAGCGAGGCCTTACGATCGTCTCTTTGCAAACCGCTCGGTTTTCCCTTTTTGGTGCTAGTCTAAACAGGAAATAAGCACAGCAAAGCGAGGCACAGCAGGACTGCAAGTCTGTGCACTTCTGTCTGTGTTTGTTGTGGTATTTGTTTCAGTACAAGGACAAAAAGAATGAAAACAGCCCTTTAAATAGTGTTTATGTGTAGGACAAGCATTGCTACAACGCTTGACTCAGTTACTGGTTTAAGTCTCATTTTGAAATGTGATCTAGACACATGGAATTCAGAACCATGTGGAAGCATCTGATTCTGATAAACGTCATTAGATAAGACAGCTTTATGGTTTCTTTGAGTTACTCAAGGACATGGATAAGGTGAATCTCTGTGTCATTTTTGCTCTTTCAAGCATATAGCCTTGACTGAAAGGCAACAGAAAGTACTCTCCTGTGACCCAAAGTTTTTCATATAACAGGACACAGAAGTGGAGGTTTCTTAAAGCATCTTGGTACCTAATTCCTTAAACACAAACCTGTCCCTAACACCAAAAAACAAAAGTTAAAAATAAGTTTTAGAGTGCAAGTCAGTATCAATTTTTACCCATAACTGAATGATTATCATGTAAGAAGGAATAAAAATAATACTGTCTTAAATGGAGACAAACAGTAGGATCTTGTCCCATTGAACTGGGATTGGCTTCATAGCAGTACTTGGAAATGCTGAGAATGCAAAAAAAAATGTTAATTACTCTTCCACTTTTTTCTCATGTGGAATATCAATGTGCACTAAGCTTTTATAACAGAACAAAGCCCCATACTCAATGATCTTAAATATCTAATGTTAAGGTCCTATGATTCTTGCGGAACTTCTATAAAATTTCTATAGGTACATTAATGGTAAGAAGACGACTAAGGAGTGTGTGGGCCCCCTCAGAAAGGAAATGGGGGAGCTGGTGACAAGTGATATGGAGAAGGCCGAGGTTCTCAACAACTTCTTTTCCTCAGTCTTCACTGGCAAGGGCTCCAGCCACACTCCCGAAGTCACAGAAGACAATGGCAGGGGTTGGGCAGAACTGCCCATCATAAGTGAAGACCAGGTTCGTGACCATCTGATGAACCTGAAAGTGAACAAGTCCATGGGACCCGATGGGATACACCCACGGGTACAGAAGGAACTGGCAGATGAGGTTGCTAAACTGCTCTCTATTATATTCCAAAAGTCACGGCAGTCTGGTGAGATCCCCACTGACTGGAAAAGGGGAAACATAATCCCCATTTTCAAAAAGGGAAAGAAGGAGGAACCAGGGAATTATAGGCCAGTCAGTCTCACCTCTGTACCTAGTAAGATTATGGAGCAGATCCTCCTGGAGGCACTGCTGAGGCAGAAGAATAACAAAGAGGTGATGGGTACAATCAACACGGCTTCACCAAGGGCAAATCATGCCTGACAAACCTGGTGGCCTTCTATGAGAAGGTCACAACATCAATAGACAAGGGGAGAGCAACTGACGTCATTTACCTGGACCTGAGCAAAGGCTTTGACACTGTTCCGCATGACATCCTGGTCTCCAGCTGATAAAATATGGGTTTGATGGACTGACAATTCAGTGGATAAAGAACTGGCTTGATGGCTGCACCCAAAGAGTGGCTGTCAATGGGTCCATGTCCAAGTGGAGGCCAGTGACAAGTGGAGTCCCTCAAGGATCAGTACTGGGACCAGTCTTGTTTAACATCTTCGTCAGCGACATGGACAGTGGCATAGAGTGCACCCTCAGCAAGTTTGCCAATGACACCAAGCTGTGTGGGGTGGTTGACACGCTGGAGGGAAGGGATGCCATCCAGAGGGACCTTGACAGGCTGGAGAGGTGTGCCCATGCCAACTTCATGAAGTTCAACAAGACCAAATGCAAGGTCCTCCATCTGGGCTGGGGCAATCCCAAGCACTGATATAGGCTGGGCAGTGACTGGCTTGAGAGCAGCCCTGAAGAAAAGGACTTGGGGGTGCTGGTAGACGAGAGGCTCAACATGAGCTGTCAGTGTGCATTAGCGGCTCAGAAAGCCAATAGTATCCTGGGCTGCATCAGGAGAAGCGTGGCCAGCAGGTCAAGGGAGGTGATTCTCACCCTCTACTCCACTCACGTGAGACCCCACCTGGAGTACTGCGTCCAGTTCTGGAGACCCTACTACAAGAGAGATATGGACGTGCTGGAACATGTCCAGAGAAGGGCCACGAGGATGATCAGAGGGCTGGAGCACCTCTCCTATGGGGACAGACTGAGAGACTGGGGTTGTTCAGTCTGGAGAAAAGAAGGCTCCGAGGAGACCTTATAGTGACTGACCAGTATCTTAAGGGGGCCCACAAGAAAGCTGGTGAGTGACTTTTTAGGATGTCGGGCAATGACAGGACTAGAGGGAATGGATTAAAACTAGAGATGGGACGATGCAGACTGGACGTTAGGAAGAAGTTCTTCACCATGAGGGTGGTGAGACACTGGAACAGGTTGCCCAGAGAGGTGGTGGAAGCCCCATCCCTGGAAGTTTTTAAGACCAGGCTGGATGGGGCTCTGAGCAACCTGATCTAGTTGAAGATGTCCCTGCCCATGACAGGGGGGTTGGAACTAGATGAGCTTTAAGGTCCCTTCCAACCCTAACAATTCTATGCTTCTATGATTCTATGATACCACAGCTGCTAAAATAAAATAATAACTTAAAAAAATCTGGAAATGTGAACACTTTACATCCTCACTGCATACTTACATATAGTAGACTAACTGTGCCACTGCACTATAGGGACTGAAATAAACCATAAAACCAGTTTGACAGGCCAGTTAAAACAGTCTTCTGTTCCTGTCCATATACACAAATTTTCCTGTTGACTTTCATTCTACATTTTTGAATACGGCATAGCTGTTGCAAGAATATCATCAAATACAGTAAATAATCATCTGGGTACTTTACAATTCTAGTACTTCTGTAAACTTCCTAGCAGAATAGGGATGACATTTAAGGATTTTATTGTTTTAGAAAACATTTTATAAAGTACTGACTTGTGAACTGATTTAAGTGGTCAAGCCATGCTGCAATAGGCAGAATTTCCAAGGAAATGGAGCACAGTTCTTTCCCTTGCTGATGCTACTGCTGAGCTATGCAGCTTGTGATGAATATGCAACTGATTCTAATGGAAATGAGAAACAGATAGGAAATCGACATAGTTTTGTGCTTTAAGGAGGTTTCTGAACAATAGTCAAAACTACCAGCTTATATCTGGATACAGCCTGGGCAATGAGTGGACTGAGAGTGGCTCTGTGGAGAAGAATTTTGGGGTACTGGTGGATGAAAAGCTGGACATGAGCCAGCAATGTACACTCACAGCCCAGAAAGCCAATCACATCCTGGACTGTATGAAAAGAAGCGTGGCCAGCAGGTCAAGGGAGGTGATTCTGCCCCTCTACTCTGCTCTCATGAGACCCCACCTGGAGTACTGCATCCAGCTCTAGAGTCCCCAACACAGGAAAGACATGGGCCTGTTGGAGCAAGTCCATAGAAGGGCCACAAAGATGATCAGAGGGCTGGAGCACCACAGGTACGAGAACAGGCTGAGATGGGGCTTTGAGCAACCTGGTCTAGTCGGAGATGTCCCTGCCCATGGCAGGGGGGTTGGAACTAGATGATCTTTAAGGACTCTTCACCTCAAACCATTCTATGATTACATGACAATAAGGAAAAGGAGATTTCCCCACAAAGACCACACAAAGCAGAAGAACCAGCCAATGGTTCATGAATCAGAAAATTTTATTTCAAGGTCAGTTTCACACAGAGAGGGCGGGTGGCACGGGGCTGCCCTTGTCCACAGCTGTGGGGGGCCTCAGTTGCATCTGTTGACTTAGGCGAAAGCTGCAGAAAGCACTGACTGAGGGCCTGCAGAGGGAGGGGACGGGAGTGCGCCATGGTCTGGTCCTGTCCCTGTCTGGGTCTGTGGTTGCAAAAGGCAGGATAAGAAACAAAGGGGCAACCACCCTGGCTCACCATGGGCAGCCTCTGACCAAGGCTCTGCCAGCCTCAGGCCAAGGATCTCAGTCCCACATCTCCCTGGCAGCCAGGAGCATGGCACACGACCAGCCAACCGCCTACTCTGGCAGTGCCACTGCCTCACTAGGTTGGTGCCAAGAGCTGGTGTCATTTTTGATTCCTTAACTTTGTGTCAGTGTCCTTGTAGAAGGCAGCAAATCTCTGTCTGAGTGTCTGAGGACGGGAGTGCGCCATGGTCTGGTCCTGTCCCTGTCTGGGCCTGTGGCTGTAAAAGACAGGATAACAAACAAAGGAGCAACCACCCTCATTCACCATGGCCAAATCCTGCCCAGGGCTGTGCCAGACTCTTGATGCCTTAACTTCATGTCAGTGTCCTTGCAGAAGATGGTGGAGCTCTGGCTGTGTGGCTGAGGCTGAGAGTGCGCCATGGTCTGGTCCTGTTCCTGCGTGGGTCTGCAGCTACAAAATGTAGGATAAGAAAGAAAGGAGCAACCACGCTCACTGACCATGGGCAACGCCTTCCAAGGGCTCTGCCAGCCTCAGGCCAATGCTGTCAGTGACACATCTCCCTGGCAGACAGGAGATGTCATGAACCTTTTGCCCACAGTGACATTGAAACTGCATCACTAGGTTGGTACCAAGAGCTGGTGTCATTTTTGATTCCTTAACCTTGTGTCAGTGTCCTTGCAGAAGACAGTGAATCTCTGGCTGTGTGGCCAAGGACAGGAGTGTGCCATGGTCTGGTCCTGTCCCTGTGCGAGCCTCTGTCTCTGGAAGACAAAGGAGGAGCAGCCGCCATCTGTCACACCATGGGCAACCCCTGCCTCCCTGCCCGGGCCAGCAGCCCTGCCCTCCCCTCCCTGCCCTCCTCCTGCCTCTCGCCTCAGCCCTCGCTCACGCGCCTGCTCACCTCCACTCTGGGCCGGCACCGCGCAGCCCTTTCTGTGCCCGTCCTGGGCGCCCTGTCACCAACCTCGTCACACGGCAACCACCAGCGTTCTGCCCCCTCTGATATGGTCACCGTGTCACCAGGTGTTCCAGAGCTTATGGAAGGCCGAGCTCTTGGCTGCCTGGGGAAAAAGGGCTGTTGCTCTTCAGCCTTGATCAAATGCAGTGGGATGGACAAACCCCATAACTCAGGCCCATGGGGAAACCAGCCAACATGGAGAGCCCGCTGCCACTCCTGTCTGTGTGGGGACAGCCTCTCCCCTGGGGCTGCGGTCACCTCACGGTCCCTCACCATCCTGTCCCACCCCACCTCCCCTGGGTCTCCTCCTTGCTGTCAGGGCCGGGGCAGAGCGAGGTGAAGCTCAGCATGAGGGTGCAGACAGATAAATGTGGTGTCTAAACACTGGGGAGTAATTCAGGTGTTTAACATACACTGACCTAGTGCCACTTGGGCTGTCTTACAGCCTAATATCCTACGGATACACATGAAACTGGCAGATAGGACCTGAGAAAAATGCATGCCTCTTTAGATCAGCCAGGAGGGATACATGATGGCATCTCACATTGAACTAAATGCTATTTTAATGCTGGTTGTAAGGCCTAGAAGTCCTCTGTCTCCATGCACGGACAGTTAGCTCACAGCTGGCAGCACAGAGCAGGGTTCAGGTGTCTGGAAACAGGCTCTGCAGTGTCACTTCAGGGGCTGTGAGGAGCCTCACCTGGTCTGTAGCAACTGCTCTGCCTGGGGGTCTCAGACACCCCACCACCTCATCAATGGCACTGGGTATTTATTGGTTAGGAACCGAACACCCTGTACAGATTAATTGAGGTTGGGTCTCCAGGGCACTTCAGACACCAAGAGGCCACTTTGGAGACCTCCCATAGATCCCGTGTCGCACACGGCAGCTCTATGGCCAGGAGGAGTTGGGGGTGGAGAAGCAAAGTTGAGCCTGGAAAAAGATGATGAAGGCGTTGCTTTAATTTTTATCTTTGTTTCTCACTACCCAAGTCTATTTTAATTGGAAATAAGTTTTCCTAAGTTGTGCCTGTTTTGCCCATGACAGTAACTTGCAAGGGATCTCCCTGTCTTTCTCTTGACCCAGGAGCTTTTTCATCCTATGTTCTCCCCTGAGGGAGTGAGTGAGCAGCTGGTGGGTGCCTGGCAGCTGCCCAAGGTTAACCTGCCCCAGTGTGTAATGTCACAGAATCACAGAATCGTACGGTTGGAAGGAACCTCTGGAGATCATCTAGTCCAACCCCCCTGCCAGAGCAGGGTCACCTAGAGCAGGTTACACAGGAATGCGTCCAGGCAGGTTTTGAATGTCTCCAGAGATGGAGACTCCACCACCTCTCTGGGCAGCCTGTTGCAGTGCTCTGCCACCCTCAAAGTAAAGAACTTCCTTCTCATATTTAGGTGGAACTTCCTATGCTCAAGTTTGTGCCCATTACCTCTTGTCCTGTTGCCAGGCACCACTGAAAAGAGCCTGGCCCCGTCCTCCTGACACCCACATTTTAAGTATTTATAAGTGTTGATAAGATCCCCCCTCAGCCGTCTTTTTTCCAGACTGAAGAGACCCAAATCCCTCAGCCTTTCCATATGAGAGGTGTTGCATCCCCTAATCATCTTTGTAGCCCTCTGCTGCACCCTCTCCAGCAGTTCCCTGTCCTTCTTGAACCGGGGAGCCCAGAACTGGACACAGTACTCCAGATGCGGCCTCACCAAGGCAGAATAGAAGGGGAGGATGACGTCCCTCAACCTGCTTGCCACACTCTTCTTGGTGCACCCCAGGATGCCATTGGCCTTGTCCTGCAGTAACGCTGTTTGGATTGCATGTACTGTAGATATAGAGGGGGGTGATGGTCACTTTCACTTATGAACTCTTCTGCTATATGGTTCTCAAATGGCTAATGTTTCTAATCCTGTAAAAATTTGAACACATACAGGTTGCCCAGAGAAGTGGTGGAGGCCCCATCCCTGGAGACATTCAAGGCCAGGCTTGATGAGGCTCTGAGCAACCTGATCTAGTTAAAGATGTCCCTGCTTACTGCAGGGGGGTTGGACTAGATGACCTTTAAAGGTCCCTTCCAACCCAACACACTCTATGATTCTATGATTCTACAGAATAGTTCATCTGTGCAAATCTGCTCAAGTGGATTTTTCCTCTTCTTCCTCAGCAATCATCCATGTCTACTGTCATCTAAAAGCCTAACCCTCACCTTGGTTACTCATGAGACTAGCGTAAGGTATCAAAGAACATACTGCTACAACTGTTCATGATCAAACTGTGGCAAGATTCTTCAAGGCAGACTCTTATCAGAAAGAGCAGACTGATACAGTTGATTAGACCTGGGACTAAACCCTGGAGTTTATTAATCCTGATGTTGGCTTTCTTGAGCATAATTCCATTTCCGTATTTATAGTATACAAACACTTTATATGTATGTATATGTTTATAAAGTGTTTGGATAATGTATAATAGAACAACAGTACAATAATAATGTATTTTTTCCTGACAATTCTAGATTTCGTCCACTAAACATGTTAGTATGGGCACAGCTTTATATACATATAGCCTCATTGTACATCTATAAAGTGTACACAGACTCAAGGCTTAAGAAAAGATAGAACACGTTTACAAGAGTTTAAGTGACTGAAATCCTCAGTCTAGAGAATAAGTGTTCCAGTAATAAGCCTGAAGTGCAAAAACAGCAGTAATGAAGAATTCTTAAGAATCACAAATTAGAATTGTATTATTTAAGGCATATTAGTAAGAATGTTCCAAATGTGAGATTTATTTGACTAAGAAATAGTCTCCCAAGGGAAGTCCTAGAACCAACTTTGAGACATTTAAAAATAAGTAAAGTATAATAAAAAAAAATCACACTAGGAAATCCTAATCACCTGACAATAAAAGGGACCAGAAATTTAATAATTTTTTTAAGTCTAATTTTGTTGATTACAGTTCTTGCTATATTCTGTCTTCATAGGCAGCTAGCTACTAAGTCAGGCAACTGTCATGCCTATTTACTAATTTGTGCTTATTCCCCTATAACATTTATTTTATTAAAAATAAATTTTGAAACTAATCTATTTCATATCATATTTTCTCTGTTATTTTCATAACAATATGGCAATATTGTCTGGGAGACGTATCGCCACAACAAAAAAATAGACAACTAAGTTAAGTACAAAGACCATGGAAAGTTAAGCTAGTCTACTGGAGGACTCTCAGACTAACAGGGTATTCAGGTAGCAAGAAAGGCATAATGTGGAGCTCGTTCCTACTGAAATCACTAGCAGTTAGGATAGTCTTTCAGGTGTAAGGAATATTAGTACAGACTTTCAAAGCTGTTGTAATTTCATATAGACATTCCAGCCACAAACATCAGTCTTTCATGGAATTTTCCATTCAGTATTTGATTTAACCTGGTAATTGAATTGTTGAACATGACTGATCTTAAAAATATGCCCGTGCTTACTGTGCAGCTTGGTGTCAAATACGTAGAGAACCTCAGTACCCAGCGCCCATTGCTGCCTCCGCATCTTTAAAAATCCAGTTAGATGCATGTCTGAATTGTTTAATACCTTTGACAAGGTGGCTCATTATCTTGTATTAGGAAAAAAAGAAGTAGGAAATTGATCTGTGTCCATGAAGTCCTATAATTCCCAACAAACCAAAGTTCTTAGCACATATGTCACTGCTCAGTTATTCTTATCATCTCTATATCTTGGGGCCTTGAGTATCCAACCAAGAGCATAAGTTTTGGTCAGTGCTGGATTATTTCCATGGCATTGAGAAGAATGAGGATATTTGGACACATGTGATGGATCTAGGCATAATTGACAGTGATATTACACAGTTGAAAATTTAAGCTCAAAAGGAAAATAAATATGGTATTTTTCCAGAGAAAATTCCACAAAGCTCAGGCTTCCTAAAACTACTTGGCACAAAACTCCAGGCAGTGAGGTTGATTGGATGACTCATGTCAATAGTCCTCCCCATCTCTTATTTTTATGATTTCCATTATGATTCTAGCAGAGGGGTACATCTTTGTTGTCAGAGTGTTGACTCAAGTGTGTCATACTGGGTCCAAGTTTCTGTATCTCCAGGTACTCTTTATGAACAGAAGTGATTAGCAAAAGCAAAGTGAAGTAAAACCACTTGCCCCCACTTGACAGGCAGCTGGGCTGGGCTGTGATTTGCAGCCAGGGAGTTTCTGTCTAGCCCTGTGTTTGCTATGCACAGTCACTCAACCATGAGCTCTCCTAAGTTGCAGCCACTGTAGTTCATGTTTTCTTTTTGTTTTTACAGCCAGGGGTAATTTGGAGCACAAATCAGAGAAATGAACAGACAAAATTAACTCTATATTGTAAAAGGGAACATTAAAAAGTTATATTATTCTGTTACATTTCTATGTTAAGTAATGGGTACTAATCAATGCTCCAGGTTAAAATAATTCCTGTTTTGTATCGTTCAATTCAGCACAAAGCCATGTGACAACTGCCCCAGTTTCAGTGTCAGCTGGTACTTGGCAGCCCATTCCAGAATGTTTATAGCAGTGTTTAATGACTGGTTTGGCTTTCCATCTCTAATGGGAAAAATACTTTTCTTCTGAATTCCAAGGAGTAGCAGTCACAGCTCTCTATTTACAGATAAACAGAATTCAAGATTTACTGCTCATTTTACTCCTCATTCCTTTTTTTTGTGCTATGTATAATCATTTTTCTTATTCCCTGAATTGAATATACAGAGTAAATACTTCTATTACCACTTTTACTACTTTGTATTATATGCTGTCTCCTCATCTGTTGCCTGTTTGTCCTTTTGGCACCCGGAACTGCAAATTATATCAATGTGGATACACCAAGTACTGTGAAAGACAGGATCAGATTTTGAATTTGTGAAGCTCATAGAAAGGGGTCCCACCCTCTTGCATGACTATGTAGCTGTGATGACACTCAAATTACTCCTAGAAATACATTCATAATATTGAACATTTTTCAGATGTTGGCATTGTGACAAGCACTACCAACCTTACCCAAAGCAAGCTAATTCTGGGAAGAGCTGAGAAAAAAATGGTGTTCTTTGTTTCCATCTAGAAGTATTACAGCTAAAGCGGATCCTGCAAATAGAACAACACATTAGATCTTACTGGGCTCCCATTGATGATTTCCTAAGGCAGAGCAGACTTAATTAATAGCAGAACTACGGGGAGCTCTGAAGACATTGGTAAACACAAATTTTAATATTTTGTAGTTATTCGTAGATGAGAATTTAGTGAATGTTTGGTTTTTAATAAAATGCCTAAACTTGCTTCAAAAGTAAATATGTGATGAGACAGGATTCCAGGGAAAGAGCTGAACAACCGCAGCTTTCAACCTGGATGGGCTAAAGCTGAGGTAAAAATCTGTTTGCAAGACCCACTGTTAGGAAATTAAGTGTTCAGTATGACTCCCATTTCTTGAATAGTGCTATAGGTTGATAATTGAGGAGGAAAACACACCTTCTTGTGCTTCTGCCCTTTGTATGAATTGCACTGAATCACAGTGCATATAAGAAGATTAATTAAGGATTGACCGTTGCACCCACATTATATCCTATATGCAGTATTTATCACAAGATACCCCAGAAGGATAAAAGGCAAGGCTACTGCACAAAACTGTGTGCCTTAGCAATCCTTCCTCGGAGCAGCATGGCTGTCAGCTTCATTATCTCACAACTCTGAATCAGTGTCCATGTAATATGAGGGGCAAATGATCTGAAATCCTAGAAAGACCACACATTTTAAATTTTTTTTATTATTATTATTGATATGTTTTTGACCCAAAACCATGGACAAGATCAGATTGTTAGTGTTACTAGTTTCATTCATATAAATATTTGCATTTTCTGTGCCACCTGGGCAAAGAAATTTATCCTTAAATGAAGTATCAGTATTTCTTGCTGGTATATTACCTATGCTGTAGGCTCTATATAACTAAAACAGAAAACTAAGCACCAGTGGCTTCCATAGCACACTGAGAGAATGATGAGATCATCATTAAATAGAGCTGACTTGCAAGTACTACTCAGCATCCCAGGAAACCAAAGCCAATGTCTGTTTTTACAAATGCAAAGGTCCTGGATCCAAAATGGCTTCATTTCACTATGACTGGGAGTTTCTGAGAGCAATCTATAAACTAATCTATAAACTAATGTAGTCATTAGTTTATTCTGGCACAGTAAGTGACCGCATGTTCCTGAGTGAAGTGAGAGCTTGTGATCTTAGAGGTGGTGTACAGCAATCTGGACTGGTAACGATGTAAGAAATCCTATAAATCAAAGTCCATCTGTACTTTATTTCATAAGACCCCCCTCAAAATGCCTTTTGGAATATTCATAAATTGCAAAATAAGGGAATTTTCACCATCTGTAATATACAGAAGGGGAAGCAGCAGCTGCTCACAAGTTAAACAAAAGTCGTCCCAGCAAGAAGACACACAGCAGATCTCTCTTTTGCCTATGGCTCCAACTTTGGCTTCAGATCTGTGGTGGGAGCAGTGTCCAGAGGCTTGTGGTCACCCTTCCAGTATTTCGGTATCATCACTAATTTGGGTCATGTGCTGCAGGCCTGCTTTCAGTTCAACAGCTCTATGCTCTGTATCTAGTTCATTCTGTCTCATCTGAATGCACGTATTTAATGAACGTGACTGGGAGTAACTGATATTTGAAGCATACAGTCACTCGTAAAATTAAAACTTGATGATTACTTTTCTCATTAGTTATGTGGTGCCATTTATTGGCCAGAGATCACATAGTGCCTTACTCATGTTTACATTCATAGTAATTAAAATTGTACCAACTATGCTTTAGGTTCTATCTCAGAAAAACAAAGACAACATTTTCCAGGAGTAGCTGCAACAACGCTGATGCTGCTATAGCCTGCTTATCTTTGCTTGGTTATTATATCTTACCAAATGTAAGGTAATGTTCTCATCAATTTGGCAAACCCTGCAGCACCTCAAGTATTTACTATACATTTCCTTCTGCACGTTTAACAGCAAAGAAACACATCTGAAAAAAAAAAAGTAAAAAAACCCAAACCAACCAAAACTAAACAGAAAAAGATGGTCAAGCTCATTGATAGAGAAAGCCATCCAGGATATGTACAAGCACATGTGGTAACACAGTCTGTCATACTCCCCATTCCTCCATACAGTTTTTGGTTCATATGTTCAATAAAACCAGACCCAGGACATAGGCTACTACCTGAAATTCATAGTCTCACTGGGAACCCGTTGTGCTCCCACTTGATGATGTTCATAATGGTCTACACTTGTTGCTTTATGCGATCCTCAATAATCAAAAGTGATTTCATGGCTTAATCTTTCTCATTTCATGCCCACATGCTACTGCTGTTACTTTATAGCCATACTTACTAGTGTTTCCACTTTTTATTCAATTCCTTTTCTCAGGTAACTTCAAATATAATGGTATCTTCTTTTGACCTTTCTCTTGCTTCAGAAGAGTTTGCCTTTACACAGTTTATGTACTTTATTTGCTTCTCTTAGAGGTTACTCTTGTCCTACACTCTTAGATTATTTTCTTAGACTTGGACTATTTTCTCAAAAGATTGCATCTACCACTTCCGTGATTTGTTGTGGTCTGCTTTCCTGAAACCAATTATTCTTATTCCAACTGTTCTCATCTCTTCTTTCTTTCTAAAAGCAAACTTAGTATCAATATAGCAAAAAGAAAAGAAAGCTGTGGGAAACAATATAGAGTAGCTACAGTTGCTAGGTAATGACCTAAATGGGTGATGAGACCTGTCAGTAATTTTTTAGCTTTATTTTAATCTGAAGCTGTTGTTTCATATTCATTTTCACTTATGCATAAATGGATGAAACAGTATGTTATCATTAATTCCTCTTGGCAGTTATAATCATGGTGGGTTTTTTTCGCTTCTAAGGATCTCTAAAACTTTTAAATGTACACAGAAGAACCTTGTAAAATTTAGTAGGGAAGAAACCGTGAGTGTTCTATGCAATTAATACATCTGAGATGTAGATACATAATTATTTACTCAAATCTGTATGAAAAACCACAGAGGGATACCTTCTACCTCCTTTAAAAGCAACTACTGATTTATATTAAATAACTGAACACTTTTTCTAGAATGCTAATGCTTCTATAGGATGTTAAGTAGCAGACGAAAAGTATGAAAGGGATGAAGTCTGTACACTAAGAATTTATTGGAATTTAGCAGTAGATGAAGTGTCTGAGTGATACACAATAAAAGAAAGGAAGGAAACACTTTAGGCAAGAAAACCAAAAGTAACCTGTATTCTCATGAAGGCTTTCACAGGATTTTTAAGGATCAGAGGCAAGTTCAGTTCTGAAGATCTCAACTAAACAGAGAAGAAAAGAAGAAAGAACCTGCAGGGGATACAACTTCTATGTCACGGAAAGCTGAAGGGCTAAAATGTGCTTTGCTGATTAAGGAATATAAAGGTGCTGAATCCTTTGGCTTTAATACAATGGATGAGGAAACAAATTACAGATGACTTGAAATCTCTCTCTCCCATATGGTCAGAGAGTTATTCCAAGCACAGTGCTCATCTTGGGCTCAGGGCTCAGTGAAGAATACTGTGGTCCTGCTGCTAGCATCTGCAGGAGGCTCACTGGCACCCTGCAAGCTCTACTGCTCAGCACCATGGCAGGATTGAGCCCACAACGAAGTATTTGTACAAACCTGCTTTCTTCCCGGCAGTATTGTGTGTCTTAAACAGGACAGAAAATGACATAAATGTGAAGAAGTATTTAGAAGCACGCACTGGTTCCTCCTGCCTTTGAATGCTTTGTGCATTGGCATGTTTTCCATCTTTCCCATAAAGTTGATTTCTTTGTTATTAGTTGGGATTACTGTCAGTAGCTACTGTCAGTTCCGCTGTTTATAATCACTGTGATGCTCAAACTGGGCAAAATTTATTTGGAGTACGGAGGTGTGCTTTTCAGATAAAACTTAGCGTCTAACAACAAAAGAAGACCAAGAAATGCTCTGTTCAGTGGCACTCTGAGGTTTTTACTGGCAGCAGCAAAACCACTACTAGTGTCATATTCCTTGCGGTGGACTCTTCCCACACTGGCTGAGATGGCTGGTCACCCTCCTGCTAAGGTAACCTGGGGCCTCAAGCTTCTTTTCTGCTCTGCCCTGACAAGTGAGAGACATGCTGTCTGTGCCCTCTGAATTTGTGATGTAAACAGCATTTTTTGTGGTTACCATTCTTGGCAAAAGTGGTGCTTCTAGGAATAAAAACTCCTTTGCTTGGAAAACAGGAAAAAGCAGTGAATGCCACTCAGAAGTCTGTATTACAAGCACCCATACTGTATGGACTTGAAACCAATGAAGAACTGCCGTTACCCCAAAATCTGCTGATGAGTTACACAATGCTTAAGAATGAGAAAAATATTTACAGGGCCATATTTCAGGTCTCTGCTCTACTCCGCTCTGCCAGCGCAGCATGCAAACTGAGGTTTTAGCTACCTCCGTACAGATTAGGAATTGATCTTACAGCGAGCTATAGTACTAACCGCAGAGTGTGGGATGAGGCTTTTGAGATGTCAGTTAGTAGTGAGACAGGGAAGAGCAGGTGAAGGGCTTCTGGCAGTTTATTTCCTGGAGAGGTACAACCCTGCCTCAGGGCTGCCAGGTGAGTTACAATGGGATGTGCAGCTCCAGAGAGAGGGGAGATCATGAAAGATTACAATTTACCAGTGTCGGGCCAGAGTATGCTGACATTGCATTTCCTCCCATCCCATGCTCTCATCTCCAAGCCAGCCTTCTCGCACCTGCAGTAGAGACTGTTGCCTCTACATCTCCCAATCTTTTCTGATGTACCCCCATAGAAAACATGATTCCAGAACATACCTCTGTTATATGTCTGCTGCGCAGTCTTATATACAAGACTGTTCCCAAAAGGCACAGAAAATGCGGGAGAGACATGCTCCTCCATTAACGCAACCTGGAACGGTGTGTCTGCTGCTCTGCACTGAGCAGCACACAACACAGGTCTGCCCACATGGCAATGCAGCTTCTCCAGTCCTTTCCCTCAGGTGCTCCACTATCTTCACACTTTGCTTCGCTTCACCACCACATGATTACGTTTAGGCCTTTGCTAAGGGTTATTCCATGTCATGCAGGGCCTAACTGTAACTGTGATTTTGGGGCTGTGAGGACCCTCCAAGGCAATTGTTATGACTGATTTATTCAAGTTAATTGCCTGGTAAAATGCATAATCAGAAATTAGCTCCAGTTGGAAGTTCAGATACTGCTATTGTGAAACAAATTATCCCTGGAAGCCACAAACTGGAGTAGAGGTCTCAGCAAAAATATAATATGCTCAGAGTAGACTGGAGATACCCTCAGAGGAGACTGGAGAAAGCAATGTTCAACAGTAGAAGTTAATTAAGAAAAAGGGTCCTAGAGATAAAATAAAAAAGAACATACAAAGACTCCATGGGAAATTTACTTCCTGCATTTAGTACATTTTCCATGGTTCTTTACAAGAAAAATTGATGGTCATGTTTTTATGTTTTTATTTTGCATTGTTTTCACTCTACTTGGGTAGTAGAGTTCATGTTGTCTTATACCGCATGATCAAACCTGCGGACAATATAGCTGATAATGCTTCATTTCAAGATTTACCCATAACTAGTGCAATGATTCGACTATGAAAACCAGAAAAATTAGCAGTCATTACAGAAATCCGTATGTGCTGATTTCCTTC
This sequence comes from Fratercula arctica, assembly GCA_947846985.1. Taxonomy (NCBI): domain Eukaryota; kingdom Metazoa; phylum Chordata; class Aves; order Charadriiformes; family Alcidae; genus Fratercula; species Fratercula arctica. Next base: position 15,821,808 of record CANTUZ010000001.1, on the reverse strand, counting down.
TAAGACAACATCTTAATAATAAAACAAGGGTGAGCTTCCTTTCTGCTCCCCTTGCCAAGCTGCCCCTCAGGAGCACCTCAGGACCACCCTGTCCAGAGGCTGTGATGGAGGTGCCTGTCGGACACGAGGTTTTGCTGCAGTCCCTGGCACTGTCCAGCCATCTCCAGGTTTCTCTCTCTCTGTCACAGCCTCTCCATGAGCAGGGCTGTCTCTTACTCCTCTGGGTATGAGGAGAAAAACGCCGAGGTCTCCCCTAAAGAAATGCTACCAGACCCTGCTGCAGGAGGCTGGGTAATTTAGAAAGGCTTTTACTGTCTGGGGGAACATGCCGCAGAGAGAAGTGTATGAATACAAACATCATAGTGCATTTGGATGAGTGATAGGAATATATTTCTCTCACATTTAATTGTCGGAAAGCTGACTTTTCTAGTTACATTGTGTTTGAGATGGAGTTCAACCTGTCTGTGGAGAGGAGCCACTACAGACTGGTCCTCAGGCTGGCCAGTGCGAGAGAGGATAGAAAAGGACAAATCAAGACAAAAGCATTAAGAAACGCTTCTTGGAAATGAATCTGGAGCTCAGGTAGGGAGGTATGTTTATGCGCTGGGGTGTTGCAAGAAGTAGGTCAGACTTCCACACCGGCCATCTGGGAAGACATTCAAATAGCTGTGGTTTGGCTCTGGTTTGCAGACACCCCACAACACGCCCTGGTGACTACAGCACCTTCTGGAAGCTTCTGCCAGCCTGTGCTGTGCCTGATGTGGGCTGGGACACCCTGACCCTCCTCACTGTGGGGCTCAAGCCACCCCAACCCTCCTCACCATGGGGCTGAGACACCCCAACACATCTCACCCTGACCCATCTCACCCTGACCCATCTCACCAACTGGCCATAACTTCAGTCTTGTTTTCTGCTAAGATTACACAGCTGCCAAATTGTCTCCCTCCTGTCACAAGATGAATAAGTTTTATTTAACTGGCTGAATTATTTCAAGGAAAATATTTTATTTACAACTGACTTGGTAAAACTTCTGTGATTTCCACTTCCCAAAGATAAGGCAGGGGAAAGGCCAGGATGTTCAGTGACAATGGCTTTCTCAATCATTTCAGTTCATCCTGGATAGTTTTGTCAATACCAATGTAGCAATTCAGTAGAAAAAAAATGAGATAGAATAAAGGAAGTATTTACCAAAGTGCCCAATGACATCCCCTTCCTCCTTAGGCCCTGCCGAGAAACAAGATAAAATTCTCTGATTCCTTACTTCCCAAAATGAAGACTGAATTAATGGGAAAGCCACAACTTGGCTTCTCATTCTCGTCACACTCCATGACCGCATGCAGCAAAATCATCAGCAGACAGGAGGAAACCCACAGTGGTGCCGTTCCACAGCAACCACTGGAATTACACTGGGAGTTAACATGCCCTAAAAATCTTACAATCTCTTTCTTCAGGGTGTACAGTCTTCCCTTCTGTTCCAGAAAAATAAGTCCTCAGTATGCGATGGGGAAGATATTATCCTGGTAGGACTCCAGAGTAGTTACTACAAATAAATTTGTGGAATTACGAACAGATTGATGGAAATATTCTGTTTTATTTCAGCACACTACAAAACCAAGTTTGTAAATCATCTGTTCTTCTTCTAATATCTTTTTCCAAGATACAGATCTGAAAAAGTAGTTCTCAGTCCCATTTCAATACTAAAATTGCAAATGAGAGATTAAAGATAAAAAGACTAATATGCCATGTTAGTCAAGAAAGTTTATATGTATCTGATAACTCCTTGTTGATTCCTTACTGTAGTGAGCTGTGATATGACAGAAATACAGGATCATATATGTACAAAATATATTTTTTATTGAAGTCCAACAGACAAAGTACTGGTAGAAAGAGAAATTATTTAATAATCAATAAAAGCTTTCTTGTGCAACTGTTGACCCTAATTCTCTGCAGAATTTCATCACTCTGAAAAATCTGTCTCCTTTTTTCCACTTGCAAGTTTTCACATGATATCCATTGAAACCATCCAGAATCTTGCCCTGTAACTCACATGTATAGGGGCATCAGTGTTAACAGCGAGTGTCTTATATTCTTTATGGGCTTTTGTTCATGTCAGATTTAGAACAACAGAAATATCCATAATAGGGTGCGCAGGTATTATCTTTTACTGAAAATAAATATCTCCTCGGATATCTAGAACAATTAAATGTCTTCCATAACCATCATTAATTAAGCCCAGGGACTAAGAATATAAACTATATTTTTTAAATCATCTGGTAATCAAATAGAAAAAAAAATCTTTGATATCTCTGTCATTAGTTCGAAAGCATTGTCAAAGTTATTAGCGTTTAATGCAGTTTTTCAACTCCATCACATTTCAGCTTCTGTATGACAGAGCAGATGTTTGAGACAAAGTTCCCCTTATTTGGTGAATGGCCATGAGGATCCATCCTGGAACATTTGTAACCTCTGGCAAGAACTTCTGACTTAGCTAAAATGTCCACTTCTATTAGCCAAAGTGGCTGCGGGATGATTAACCTATATTTGTGGCCCAGCTATGACAGGCTGAGGACAGCATACCACCCTGACTCAGTAGTTTTATATTCCCTTTGGCCACAAAAACTCATCCTTGATGTCAGTATTTACGCTGCTCAAATCCCTACATTTATAGGTAAATTTTTTTCAACAGGCATTTATTTAATCTTGCACACTTGGATTTTAACTATGAGCTCTAGATACTAAACTTGAATCCACACTTCTGATGTTTTTCAAGCTTCTTCATAGACCTGGGGAGAGCACTTCCTGCACTTCCAACCATTCATAACGTGCTCCAGTAAGTACATCTCTAGCTTGACAATGTAGGAACTGCCATGTAGTGTCTAACAGCTGCGGTGCTGCTATAAATTTGGCTGCTATACTTCCGTTCTTTATCATTAACTTGTGATGACTAGTGCTGTATGTGAGATATGGGGTTCTCATATCCAATGTTTTTAAGTATCTTTGTTTTGTAATAGGCAGTAAATATTTCCTCCTTGGAATGCAAAAACTCATTCCAATGGAGGACAAAACAAAGCAAGTTCAAGGTACCTCAGAAATCAGGGTCTGCTGTTTCATTAAATATTTTTGCTTATTCTACTTATTTCTAGGTGTTTTGAGTTCGATACCAGGATATGAATCATGTCCTGTGTTTGCTGGACTTCTTATTTCATTTTGTGGCCTAATACAGACCATCAGCTCCAGGACACCTAGGATGACAGATATTTCACCTTTCCAAACTTGGGGCTGTAGTTTCCTTCCCCCCTCATTTTGGTTCCTCTTTAATTTTAATAGTTTCACACTAATAAGTTTATTATTTGTTCTTGATAGAGGCTTCAGATAGAGAACACAATTACACTATATTTTGTTATGATTCTTTTATTTATGCCTGTTTTCAAGGGGTTTTTTTACCAAGAATTGGTTCATTAGGAAGCTACCTCCAGATATCAAACTACACAAAATTTCTTGAGCCATATCTTTTTCAAACAAAGTCTCATTTTTAACATGTTCATCCACATTAATTTACAACTAGAATGTACATAATTTCATATAACTAGAGTTAATCCTTCAAGAGAAATGGAGAGAGGAAAACATGAATCTGTGAGAAAAAAATTTCAACCTATAAATCAGCTTTTCTTCTATGTCTCCTTTTCACGGGAAAAATAAATACATTCCTTAGCAAAACTGCTGCTTGGTTAACTCTGCTTGAGCCTGGGACAGTACCTGGGACAACTTGGAGCATCTTTCACGTGAGGATGATGAAGAAGTAATTCCATCAAATCTTTCTCCTTTGGTCTCATGAAAATCATCCTCCAAAATGAATTAGTCTAATCCCCTGTATGAATGGTGTACACTGCTATTCTATCTTTTTTTTTTTCACTGCTTTGTCTGAATGCTCTGTGCTCTTAATGCCTCAATCATAGGATATTGTCTACTTTGCTAACATGATCTCTCTTATTGTATCTCTGTACATTTTTCAGACCCCAAGCCTGTCTAGAACACCAGTTTATGTGAAATGGGGTAATCTTGAAAACTTTTATTCTGCATTAGAGGATTTTCTGTATTTATAAATATAGTGTGGATGGCAGATGGACATATATTAGAAAAGCTCATCCCCTCAACTAACCATTCAATGAGATGTTACGATATAAGGACTGTAATCACTGTTTTGTTTATAACTGTATGAGTTAATGGCTTTTGTTAAGAAGAATGCATGACTGACCTCTTTTTCTGATACAGCTGTTAAAAATTTCATTAATTCAGGTTGAGTAGGAGTAAATAATTTCTGTGTATATTATGCATTCTCCTCTGTGCCATGCCCATTCTAATAGTAGGCAGATCTGTGCTAGCATCTCAGGTTTGGGATTTAGCCTAGAGCTGTAGAGGTTCGACATTTTACCACTGGAAGTCTGTCCCTTGTTAATCAAGATAAGGGTCACTACATTGGAATTTAACCACCTACTCTATAAAGATGACTGACAAGTAAGGTTACCCCTTGTGATGACTTGTTTGGTTTGGTTTGGTTTGGTTTCAGTCTGAGTCAGACAATGCTCAGACTTTTTTAACAAAGATCCCCTGATACTTAGCAGCTACTCAGAGAAATCAACATCTCTGTAGCTTCATTACTGTCAGCAAAGAATGGCTGGATTAACATATTCTGCAGCTTCTATGATCAATAATGTCAGGGCTGAACCACCAGATTCTGTTGTAGAAACAGAAAATGCTTTACTCTGAACAGAACGTTCCAAGAAAAAAGGCATTTGGAGCAAACTGAGCAGCATTTTCCCCATGATGCATTTTCAGTGCCTGGTCCAATGATATGGAGGGGTATCCAAGTTCTTAACAAGATAGTTCTGAATAATATCCGACAATCTGTATATCTAATTATCTGAATAAATATCATATTAGTATTGCTGTTCACATAGGACTGTATTTGAAAACGCATGTTTTGTTTAATCAGAAAAATGTTTGACTTCACAGAGCCCTGACACTCTGGAGCAATTCACATAAACAGTGAGAAAGTTGGTTGCATTTTACCATGTATATCCAACATACGTTGTTCGAAACTGCTAGTGTGAATAAATTAACTATATCTTTCAGCCACTTCTAACACAGTTTTTTGACTCTTTGCAAAGAGATTTAGAAGTTCTTTGTAGCAGTGCCTATCTACAGCCGTAAACTTGAAAAAGAGGACTCTAAGATAAAGTAATATATCGAATGGATCACTTGGCTAAAGGATTTAAGAAAATGACAACACACTATTGCGTCTGGGCAAAGATTAGCTCTGTATTTCTTGAAATAGAAAGACTAAGTATTTAGAAGATATTAGTGTGGGCCTTTAACATGCAGCTCATTTAAGAATTCGGCAGTTTGTTGTTATGCTTCTAGTCATTATTTAATGGCACTTGTGGAAAATCCACTAGTGACTCACTGAAAAAAACTCTGCTTTCAAATGTCTGTGAAACACCTTACTCTTCGTTCCTTAGGTAAACAAGACAGAGGAGTTCCCTGCCTCAATTGTCTCTCTATTCTTTAATAATCTAAAAATACCGTCTGAGTTTCAGACTCAGACTTGAGTCATAGTTTTATGTGACTCAAATAACCATCAAACAAATCTTATCAAATCACAACAGAACAGTTTCAATTCTCTTAGGTTAAAATGAGCACAATAATAATTAATCCTGCCCAACTGCATGTTAGCTTTGGCAACCTCACTAACCATTTTATGTTCTCAGGCATATTATAACTCTCATATACATGGTGCTCACTCACACTTCTAAATTCTGTAATGAAAGAGTTAAGAACAGCCCATTTTGAATGCTTTATCCTCTTACAAATCCCTTTTAGATAGCATTTTTGAGAAATTTTTAGCCAGTCACTTTCTCATTTTTTTCCTCTCTCAAATGAATATTCTAAGCATATGAATCAATAGAGTGCCTAGCATAGAATTTAAGGGAGAAATCTACCAAAGGTGTATGTATTTTGGGTTGTCAACTTGGTATTTATTTGGAGCTGGAATACCAACACACTGTGATTACACAGAGATTGGATTGGGAAGCCATGAGCAGTGGATTCCCGTTTGTCAGATCTATTGGTTGAAGAATTAATTTGCAAACTTCATTTGAGCATCCTGCACTAGAGTTGGCATCACGTACTAGAATCTGGATTTTGAAATCTGTGGCTGTCTTTAATGAGTTTGCTGATATTACTGGTCTGTAAATTAATATTTATTGATTATTTCACCAATATTTTTAGGATCCTTCTATATATATACCACTCATTGACTTGGATTTGAGGACTGAATTGAGGTGCTTAACAAACTAACAGAAATGAATGCACTGAAATTGATGGATAACCTTTAAATTTGTGACCAATCGTTTCCAATTTTACTATATACCCTGCAAGAAACTGCTCAGTTAGGTAATAGATATATATGAGGATTAATCATCTAATGCTTGTGAAACACACTGAAGCCAGAAGACTAATTTTTAGAATTTTATCATTGACAGACTACTATGAAATATGAGAAAACTCAGAGCTAAGAAACCATTTTAGACAAACATTTTGTTCACCAAAAAGTACCATTTCAGTTCAGACTGGGGGGAGGAGCATGATTCAGACCAGACCCACAAAAATGAGCAAACCAAGAGCAGTATACTGAGTGTTGTTTCTCAGATCTTAAGATACTTAAGTTCCTTCTGAAGACCTTGCAATGACCTACTGGATCAATAACACCCATCATTCAAAGAATTGCAGAAACATAGGTTATTTTAGGTTGGAAGGGACCTCCAAAGGTCATATGGGCAACGCCTTGCACAACACAGGTTTAATTAGACCATGTTGCTTAGTAACCTGACTGTTTGAATTTTGAATAACTCCTGGGATGAAGATCCATAACCTCTCTGGGCAGCCCATTCAAATATTTTACCTCCCTCATGATAAAGGAAATTTTCCTAATATCTAAGTGGAATTTCCGATGTTCCAGTTTGTATTCATTGCCTCTTGTCCTTTCTCTGCACATCCAAGAAGACTCTGTCTCCATCATCTCTGCATTTTCTTATAAGGTACTTGTAAATAGCATTAAGGTTTCCCCCTTGCTTTTTCTTCTCCAGCATGAACAAATACAGGTTTCTAAGCCTTTCCTCCTGTGTCCTGTGCTCCAGCCCCTGACCATCTTTGTAGTCCCTTCCATGTACTAGGGAGTCCAAACCTGGACACACCACTCCAGATGTGGTCTCTCAAGTGCCAAACAGAGGGGGAGATCACTTCCCTGGATCCGATGGCTGTACTTACTAATATTACCCATGGATTTTACATTAGTTTTGCTTAAGCCTTAATTCTCATAGACACATGAAAAGTGATTTTTTTTCCTTCTGACAAGAAAGACAAACACAAAAAATTCAGATCAAATCATTCTTTTTTAAATTTTTTCTTGTTCTGACTGAAAAAAAATATAAGTTATTTACACAACTTTAGAAAAAGCCACACACTTATCTGGTGCACGGCACATTGTATATCCTATGATTTAACTTACAGTTTGTTTAACCACATGGGTTTTTTTGCCATGTCAGCATTGAATGGGAAATTGATCTTTTCTTCCTGTTGTTTATTCTTTTCCTGTAAGTTATAATGAAGCAATGCAGCTAAAATTGCACAATAAGTTAAACCAATCCTTATGTTTTGATAATGTTAGAGGACAGTGTGCAGTTCTAGAGTTGTTGTTTTTCTACCACTAAGGAAGTAATAGCAAAAATCTCCAATCATGTCAGCTTTTATTCTGTTAGGTTAGTTCACATTTCTTTTGCCTTTTGGATTTGGAAGGTAAGCAGCCTATTGTATAAGAGCAAGAGTGAACTCTACAAGAATAAATCGTCACTTGGAAATCAATGGCTCAATATGCTGTGGCAGCCAAAAGAAGGTAACAAAGTGCTGGACATCATCAGGATAAGTGCTGTGAATGTGAATGATGGAGAGCATAATTTTGCCACTATATAAAACCTTCCTGTGTTCCAATTCTTGAGTACTTTGTGCAGTTTTGTTCTCCAGATCTCAGAAAGGATGTAATGACAGTGAAGAAAGTACCCAGAAAGGCAATTTAAATTATTAGGTGAATGGATCAGCTACCAAATTAGGAGTTTGGAGAAGAGGAGGTCAAGAACTCGATTTCACTAAGATTTACAAAATCATGAAGGTGAATCATAAGCTGAATGTAAAGCTGTTATGTACCAAATCTTACAGTATTAGAACTAGGGGGCATTGAATCAGGCTTGCAGGAGTCTGATTTAAGACAGAGAAATGAAAACATCTCTTACAGAGTGGTAAGTGAATATCTGGAACCTGCTATTGTAGAAGGTTGTGAAAGCAGCCAGCATCAGTCAAAAACTCATCAGACTCATGTGCTCCTTAGATATCATCTCTTATTACCATTGCTAAGAGACAGAATACCGAGCTAGATGGATCACTTAGTCATTCGTATGTTAAATGGAGAAACTGAAGCAATTCAGCAAAACTGAATGGAAGTATTTGTACTTAATGGTACAATCAGAGTTTTGTGCTCTGGGAATTAGGTACTCTGTGAGACAGATTTAAAAACTGGATTGATCCCTTCTCACACAAACAAAGGCAGGAGGAACTGATTCATCCCTTTAGTACAACAACAAAGCATTCATCTGAGTTGTGGGTGAACCCCAGATTCCTACTTTGGAAATTTAGTCTCCTAGTCAAATTCCCTAATAACCAAAAGTAGATATGTCATGTTGTAAAGTCTTCTTCAGTCTGAAGACTTCCAGTTCCTGTAATTCAACTGCATTAATACAGCGTAGAAACAACACTTATTCTTTTTGTCCGGGTGTAAGTCAGAAGTTGATGCATGTGATGTTTCCCAAACAGAAGTGGTAAAAAATGTTTAATTCAGAGTCATTTCACTAGTTTCAAATAATTATTTCTAGAAAAGCAACCTCCAGAGAATTTCTGGATGTTTCATAGCATTTTGCTAAGTTTTTTAGACAAAGCTAAAAGATACTGTTTCAATGTTCCTCTTTCCTCATCCAGGGCTAAAGGAAAACAAAACCAAACAAACCTTATTTCTAAGGATTTATCTAAGCTTGAAATTTAAATAGTCTGTTATTTGATAGTAATAGAAGTATTTTGCATAGTCAGAGTTTTCCATGTCAGAGTTTTCCATGAATGGGTTTTATAGATTATTTTGCACTGAAAAGAAATAAAGCAATAACAAAAAACTTAATTCATAAGCTCTGTGAAACTTCCAGTGAACATTTGTCATGGTTTGCTTTCAGTCAGGAATTTCCATTTTATATGATAAGGAAAACAAAGGACCAATGGTCCCAGGTTTTTTATTAACTTGAAAGATTCTGACACAACTATGGGCAGCTATTTTCTAACCTGTTTATATATAATGAATTACACTTTACATCTGGCTAGTGAAAAATGGATTAAACAAACTGGAGGACACTGAAACTTTAGGAGCATGTGACTTGAAATCTTCCCAAGACCTTGGTCTGACTGTCTCATGGCCGTGCTGATATCATGATTACTTCCAGCACAAAAGGTGGCAAAGAGAAGATGCTCTAACCAGTTCGAAATATTCAGGTATAGAATCTATTTGGCTTAAGCCTTATGCCATTCTAGTGAGCTTTTTCATGGTTATGAATCTGCAAGTATGAACCATCATACACAGTAATTCTCATTTATGAGACGCATGACTATTGCTTACATTGTGTGTGTATTCTTTTATGCAGGTAACCTTTCTTTTTCTAGATGTTCCAATAAATGGAACCATGCTTGCCCACTTGGAGGAAACATGCTGATGACTCCCAGTAGCCTCTAGTTTCCCCATACTGCACCCTCAATTCCTGGGAAAAACAGTAGGAAATTTAGGGTGATCAAACAACTCTGAGCCTTTATTGGGAGGTTAATTAGTGGTATAAGTCATGGAATGGTTACCACCTTTTAGGATGTATGGATAATTATCACAGTGTGCGGGATTTGAAGCAGCTTTTTGATATGCCTGGTGTTTGTGAAAAACATCTGAATAGTTAACTATAGAGATGGGCAGAAAGTAGGCATCTGTACTGGACTTTGGACAAAAAATTACAATTGATTTAGCACAGTCCTTTGGTAAAAAATATGGCTGCCTTCAGATAATATTCATTAGGACAATGAGATAAACCCAATAAGTGTATGCAGTCTTTGGATGGCTAAAGCCTACATGGAAATTAACAGCAATGGGCCACAGAAAATGATGGAGCATCTATATCTGTAACGAGAAATTTTTTGTTGTGATGTTTTAAATCTAGCTAAATTAGCTAAAGCAGTGACTTCTCCGCTGTATTTTCGTTATGTGTCTTACAGATGTAAACTCCTGTCTGATTCCTTACTCAGGTATTGACTAATAACCACAGAAGTTTTCAGCAGGGGTGAAAATACCAGTCTGATTTTTTTCCCTCTGGTGCTCTTTAGCCAGAGAAGTAATGGCTTATTCTATTGTGCCTATGAGGAGTCCACAACATCTAATGGTTAGCCTATCCCTTGGGAAAGGGCAGGTTTCAATATACACTAGCTGAAAACTAACTATAATTAATATGCTGGTTTTCGGCATGTATTGACAATAAAAAAGAACTATTTTTATTGAGGTATTTGGCAGCAATTCTAAAGAAATACTGTCAGAGAGAGGGAGAATACAGCAAATAACTTAGACTACTAAAAAAGTACTTGAACACTGTGAAACAGAAAGCTCCATAGGAAGCTCACAGGATTATTCAACACTGGTGAGAATGTATTGTGTCCAATTCTGGGCTTCTCAGTGCAAGGGGAACATGGACATGCTGGAGAGAGCACAACAAAGGGCCATGAAGATGATGAAGGGACTGGAGCATCTCCCCTATGAGGAAATGCTGAGAGAGCTGGCACTGTTCAGCCTGGAGAAGAGGAGGCTCAGGGGGATCTTATCAAAGATGGTAGAGCCAGGCTCTTTTCAGTGGTGTCGAAAGACAGGACCAGAAGCAATGGGCACAAACTGAAACACAAGAGGTTCCCTCTGAACATCAGGAAAGGCTTTTTTATTGTGAGGATGACTGAGCACTAGCACAGGTTGCCTAGGGAGGTGATCTCCACCCTTGTAGATATTTAAAAGACATATGGATGTGGTCCTGGGCAACTAGCTCTTGGTTGCCCTGTTTGGACAGGGGAGTTGGATAAGATGATCTACAGAGGTCCCTTCTAACCCGTAATCTATAAAAGTTTAACTTTTCAGAATGAATATGAACAAGGATTTCTAACAAAGGTCACAACCTTGGCAAGTCTTCTTCTGTTAACTGAGAATAGTTCTAATTTTACTTTTCTATAATCCTTTATCCCCACTAACCAGTTTGAATTACTAGCAGATGGTCTTTGTCACTGCAGCAAATCAGAGCACAATGCCTGCTGAGGAAAGAGAAAGAAGCGGAAGATGCCACTTCTTGGTATTTGCTGGTACAGAAAAGAAAATTTTGAATGCCAAGGCTAGGAAAGACATGATTGGAACTTTTCAGCAGACGTAAGAGCAGAGATATTTTGATGAGAACCTAATTTCTAAGGAGTTGTAAAAAATGCTGCAGAAATTGCTCCCTTTCGTTCTCATTTCATCCTACAGCTACTGTGTTCCAAGTGCTCAGTGTTTAAAGCCACATCACAGGGAGGCTGAGTACATTTTACCAGGAACTCTGTGGGAGAAAACGCCATCATTTTTTCCCCATCCCATGTATTTGCAATTGAATGCTGGTCATTGTATGCTAGGTCTTGTGAAAAAGAAGGAGGAAAGTTGTTATCTTTTGCTGAAAGTGAATACAGAAGGGTATCTGTACAGCAGAGGCCAGATTGAAAAGGGTAGAATGTCAAAGAATGGAAGAAAAAGAAATGAGGACATGGGTAATAGTGGCTCAAAGTGCTCTGTTAACATTATTCATATAGAGGACTCTTAGTGTGCAAGATATGTTATGGTTTTAAATAGGCTAATAAGATGTTCAAAATATTGAAATTATGTGTCTAGAGAACTTCAGTCTGAATCACATTGAAGTTAATTTGCATTTGCAAACTGTATTGGCTGGTTAATCTTTCTATATCTGTTTCTGACTGGTATTTCATGGTAACTGAAGGTCCACTAATATTGTGAAGACATTAATCAATAAACTTGAGAAAACCTAAAGTAAACACATGAGAATAAACTCCAGATAGATTTCAAGTGACAGCCACCATTTGGGAAGCTGGGTTTTTTTTTATACCAAGACTAATTCATACTCAAATATCTGTAGCATATGGAACTTGAGTATGTCTTAAGTGTCATACATCATAAGTATACTCACTGAAATGTTTCCCAAGTATCTAATTTTGATATTTCATTCCTGATACTAAGCTATAGAATCACAGAATAACTTTGCCCAGAAGGGAACTCAGGAGGTCTTTGGTCCAACCTCCTGCTCACAGCAGGGTCAGCTCTGAGATCAGACCAGGCTGCTCAGGGCTTCACCCAGTCGGGGTTGAAAACCTCCAAGGACGGAGACTGAACCACGTCTCTGGGCAGCCTGTGCCACTGCCTGACTGTCCTCACGGGGAAAAGGTTTCTCCTTATACCCAGGCTGAATCTCTCTTGTTTCAGTTAATGCTCGCTGTCTCTCGCCCTCTTGCCCTCCACCACGGTGACATGCCTGGCTCCAGCTCCTCAAAGACCTCCCACAGGCACTGGGGGCTGCTGTTAAGTCCCCCCAAAGCTGACTCTGCTCCAGGCTGAACAAGCCCATCTCCCCCAGCCTCTCCCCAAAGAGCTGGTGCTCCACCTCCTACCATCTCGGTGGTCTCCCCTGAGTTTGATCCATGTGGGGGAGTGAGTTTTTCAATTAAATGTACAGCCACCTTTATATTATATTTCTTTGTAATAGAAAAAGATGAGATGTTTATTTCTGTGCTACTTACCTTTATAGTTGAAAACATGCACTTCAAATCCCCCTTTACTCTTCTCCTACCAGTAATTCAAACATGAATTTTGAGCTTACCACTTGCTTGTGGTACTTCCTATAAAACTGTATGCATCAGACATGTAGTTTCCCCCCCCTTATTCTCAAAAGCTTTTGCAATAGAGTTAGGAAACTGCTTTTTAAAAAGCCCAGCTGTATAAACAACACGAATATGGTTGGCAAGCAAAAACCAGGGCTTTAAGAATCATACTTCCTTTCCTAAATGTTTTTTAAATGTATGGTTTTACTCCTAAATCTTCTTATAAATAAAAAATTCACAGTAAGCTTCACTTAAAGAGTTTTTCTTCCATGCAGTTCTGTGAAGGACAAGCACCTGTCCTTAGGGTTCTTTGATGCTGTCTTTTTTTGGTAAATTCAATGCAACTTTTTTCATTAATTTAGTGTTATTCTGAATTATTTGTGTGCATATATGGGAGATTTTGATCCTGAAAAGAAATCTGGGGTAGACGCCCAGGTGGAAATTCCGGTAGGTATTGTCTTGGAAAAAGAAAAGGCATCAGGGATACAGTACAACTAGGTTGTACTTTTAATGATTGATGCATCTGGAAAATGTCTGGTAATACTTCATTCAGTATAGATAATTAGCTTGTGAACTGCAGCCGTATATTTTTCACTGGTGCTGAAGAGAGGATTTTCTCTCCTCCTCAAAATCCACATCATTAACCTGCCTTCTTCCTCTGCTGCATTTTTTCTTACAATACCTAGGATGACAAAGGCTTTCATGGGGTTAGGTACTAGAGCCAGCACTGGTTTGAAATGTCTGGATTCAGTAATGATGGTACTTGTTCTGATTTGTTATTACTTAAAAGGTATAGAAGATACAGTGCTTTTAGGTGGTGATCAATAGAAAGCTGAGTTAGAAATTAGTAGGAATCTTTGTTACTAATAGCAAATGTGTTAGCATACATCACAGAAAAGAGCTTGTGGAGACAGAAGAAGGATGTGTGTGTTTCTGTTAGGTTCCTAGCCCCAATTTTCATAAATAATAAGTAGTCTGAACCAAAACGTTTCAGAGGACATTACTTTTTACTTCACATCCTTAAAGGGACAATTTGTCCTTCCAGAAGATGTAGAATCCACAAATTTGAAGTTCAAACTCCAGTTAGACATTTAACATGCAAAATTTCTATTTCATCCAAACAATTTAGTCAAATCCTTTGAGTGTCCAAACTTCTACAAAGAAATGTTGAATCACTATATAAATAAATCATCAAATATTTTTTTCTTCCTAATGCTGATTTTTATGATATCTGCAATTAACTTTGTCTTTCTACGAACAATGGCTATCCATTCACAGTGGAGGTCTTAAGATTTCAGAATCAAGTTGCTATAGAATATCACTAAAGGAGTAAATTGACAGACAAGGAACATGTTTTGCCATAGTGGAAGAACTAAAATTAAAACATTTGAAAGACATATTATACATATTTCTGGCTTGACACAAGAAATAAAATACATCAAAACATACCAAGACCTAATTATGACTGTCAGAGAGCCACAGTGCCACTGAGGTAGTCTTTAAATATATTTTTGTGAGTGTTTGCAAATGTAAACATCAGGATTTAAAAAAATAGAAATGTAAGGTGGTGGATGTCTCAAAAACAAATATAGAAAATTAAGTTTTTACCTTTGAACTGGATTCCTGGGGTTTCATTTTCCATTTTTTGTACTGTTGACCGGCTTCTTCCCATTAGAAGCAAAACTATGTTGGCTAGACGCAAACTTATTGTTTGCCTACAGTTTGGTGGCAATAGAAATAAATGGATATTTTGTACTTGATGTGAATAATCAGAGAACCCTTACAACGGAAGAAGGCTCTGAGGAGATGGGTAAGGGTGATGTGCTCGTGAATCTCAGGGAAGAATATATGGCCATGGGTGTTGCAAAGAAAGCTGAACTTGTCTCAGCACAAATGGGACTGGAGGCCACAACTGCTGCTTGGATCACTGTGCTAAATCAAAATTCCATGTAACTTTACATAATTTCAAGTATGTAAACTTTTTATTAAGCATTAAACCCTGCCTGTGTGGAATATCTGAAAGACCCCAATCAGAGAGTATTGGACTTTGACAATTGGATACCACATTTTACAAAGTAGTAAAGTACCCGTTATGAAAGAGTAAAATACTTCTACAATCTCAGAACATAGTGGCTGCAGTCATTCTTCAAATAATTTTTTTTTTCCACAAGTTCCATATATTTCTTTCAAGAATCAATAAAATTCAATTACAGCAACTGCTACAAATATCTTCCTCAAACGGTTAGTGCAGCCTGGATACAGGAGCACTATCCTGATTGCAGTGAGAAGCACAACAAATGAGTCAGGTCTTGAGCAGATTAGTGACATACCACTGCATATGAAAATAAATGCCGTTAAAAAGGCGACAACTGCCAAGTTATAACAGATAGTTTAGCATCCTACATTTATCCTGACACAGCAAAAGTCATAGGTAGTTCATATAGAATGGTCAGACCAAAACTGGAAGACAGTTCTAGTCCTGAGGAGCGTTCAGAGTGGTAAGGAGGAGCAGAACATGGTCTGACCTCCGTGGGAGTTTGCAGCTACTGCCTTGCATGGAGCAGCTGACCGGGGCACCCTCACTTCTCTGGGGCAGTTTTCCTGACTCCCATAAGTTTCTACCTGTGCAGGAATTGTTTGGACAGAGAAAACTTGGATTCTTGCACCTCTTTGAGGCATTTTCTCTCTTTTAGTTTAGCTGCCAGCATGAGGTGGGAGCCCCTGTTGCTCCAAGGCCAGACACAGCTGTGAGTGGGAGCACTGTCCTGGTAGGGGATGCACAGTGCTCGACTGCCTTCCAGCTGTAGAGTTGCCACCTCGCACAGCAACACAACAAACCTCTGCAACGTGATGGCTCCTGGTTTGTTCAGGCACCGTCAGAAACTAGGTCTGAAGATCAGCTCTAGAATAGGTGACCTAAATTGAAGTACCTCTGTGGGCACCAGATGGTGGGGCTCCACTACAGTCAGCTCCATTGCAGTCAGCAGAGCCCAGCTGTGAGGGACTCGGCACAGCAGCCTGGAGAAAGGCATCTAGTGCCATTTAATGTGCAGGAGGGAACCCAAGACATCTGCATGAGACTGTCAGATATGACATAGGACTGATGAGAGTTCCTTGTCCTTCAAACATTAAATATCTATATGTGGGCAACTGAAATAATCCCAAGATGTCTACCACAGTGTAAACTGAACTACTGTCTCGGGCTTAGCGAGTGTATGGATTTCACTGTTTATAATGAGAGTTTAGACACATTGCACCCAGGAAGGAGCCCAGATTTACTTCTTTTAATCTACAGCTTCATCTTACCTTGGAGCTCAGTGGATGCAGAAGAAAGGTGCTGCTGATCAGCAGCTCCCAGGGTGGCAGCAGCCCCCAGGTCCTGACAAGCTCATGCACGTGCAGAGCTGCACGCAGACAGAAAGGCAGCTGATCCATGGTGCCCTTTGCCTCTGTATGACTTGTGGTCCACAGGGTCTGCAGGTACTCATTGAAACAAGAGCCATTGCCTCTTGGAAACATGTTTATACCATAGAATCATAGAATGTGTTGGGTTGGAAGGGACCTTTAAAGGTCATCTAGTCCAACCCCCCTGCAGTAAGCAGGGACATCTTCAACTAGATCAGGTTGCTCAGAGCCTCATCAAGCCTGGCCTTGAATGTCTCCAGGGATGGGGCCTCCACCACCTCTCTGGGCAACCTGTTCCAGTGTCTCACCACCCTCACTGGAAAATATATATATGTTTCTTGCCTCTGGCACTGGACCCTGCTGAACACCTCTAGGTACCCCAGTTGCATGTTTTTGCCAGCAAATGGCACAGGGATGCTGCTGTTTAATATAAAAAGGAGTCAGGTTGTGTAACATCCCTGGCCATCCCAGCTGAAAAGCTGCTTGTGGAAACCATTCTCAGTTGTCTTTGGCCCCCTTCTTGTAACAGGTCCCATAGGTGGAGTCCCACCTGGAAAGGCAGAGCCAGAGTGTTTTTAACTACTCTGGGACTCCATTTACCCAGCTGCACAATGGGCCTCAGAATACCATCCTTCTTCCCAGAGGAAGCAGATGTAAATGTGATGGCGTAGCCCTAGGCACTGGAGACTTTCCACTTGAAATACAACTTGTGGTAAGAAACATTAACAAACCGACCCACTGACTTTTGTTTATTTGTCTTAAGTGAAGCGTCTGCTGTTTCAGGGTCACAGAGCATTCACCACATTCACTATGTAGTGCTATTTTGGGCACCAAACACAGAGTGTAAATCAAAACACGACACCTTTCAATTATTTGTGATAGCAAAATGTATGTTGAAACCATATGGTTGGCACGATTCTTGTTTTCAAATAATTAGTACCTAAATGCTGCTTTAAGGCACTTCATTTCTTCTCGCCACATCTCCCATCCCTCTTTGTCCATTTTTCCTTGGGGGGAAAACCGGCATGATTGTTCCAGTCTCTGCTGTGCCTGTGAAAATTGCCAGCAGCCCAGCTAACTTCACCCACACCCACGAGATGCCAGAGCTGCAGAAATTTTGCAGTGCTTGTTGAAATCTTACTATTCAGCAGTTTTGTGGGTTTCAGTGCTTTTAAAATGTGACTTTCCATGCTCGCTTGTTTGCACTGGGGTCAGCACAAGGTCTATGAGCCACTGCTGGCTGTTTTTACCTTCATTTACATCTCTCTCCACAGTTTTTAACTCCTTTTTTTTTTTTTTTTTTTTTTTTAAACTCAGGCAGTGGCATCACTTGAGCCTGACCCATAGATTTTACATGTTACATTGCCCAACACTGGCAGGCTTTGAAGTTGTCATTTATCATTGCCAACTTTAAAAACTTGCTTGAGGCTTTGAAGAGTCAATGTGGTAAGGTAATATACAGCAACTTCAGAGGTCTGTACTTAGTTCCCAGCTCTGTGAAGGCTTTTTGTCTCCCTTTAAAAAAAAAAATCACATGCTACGTCTGCAATGCTGTTTTGGAAAAAGGGGGAATACTGCTCATTTTCATTGGCCCTTTTATGTGCTTGTTTGTACAGTCCTTCACCAGTGTTTCTTCAGTTTGTGTACAGAGGACATGAAAATCCATGCCTCAATATAGGCTTCTAGCCACTGGTGTAATATCAATAGCAATAAAATGTGTAAGAAAACATATTGGATCGTGTATATTTACACGGCCAGGGCTCCCAAAGGAATCAACTCAATGTGCAGAAAACACGATTCAGCCATAGTCCACTGTCAGGTGGCTCATTACACACAGTCTTTCAGAAATCGATTTCTGTTTTTAGCATTTTCATTTACTCCCTGTGACAAAATAGCTACAGACTCCCTGCCTTTTTTCTCTTTCTCCTCACTTGAAGAATCTGTTCAAAACGGTGGACTGTCTTTTCACTTGTTCATTTCATTGTCTTGAAATAGCAAAAGACCCAGCCTTATGCATCCCTTCTTACACAAATCTAGTAAGATTTTTTTCAGAAAAGTTGCCCGATTTAATTTTTTGCTATTATTACTTTGTCCAGGTTTTCGAGTATTCCTTGGAAATGACTCAGGACAGCTCTACAAAGGGTACCAAAGGCAGAGTTTTTGAGAGAGTTTTCATTGTGAACTTCAAAGGACTTCAGAGCATCTGTGTAAAAAATATTGCAGATCAGAAAGTGAAAAATCATTCTTCCCTACATAATCTATCATTCTCTTCATGCAAGACAATTCTATTTACTACCGCTTTGACTACTGCAGCTTAAACATTTTGAAGAGCAGGGCTCCATACCTCCTTGGAGGATCATTCGGTAGGCTAACACTGTTCTTTAATTTTACTCTTGTGCCCAGTTAATTTTTTTTTTTTTTCTGTTCTACATTTATATCATTCAAATATTGTCTCTGATTACTTGGTTTCGCCTTTAATTACCAGTTAGTGAAACTATATTTATTAAGATAACCCTGAAACCACTTGGGAATAATTTGGGATCATTCTCTCATAAAGTGTGACCACGTTTTGCAGTAACCATTAGGGAATTAATTTCTCCTACTACAGAAGCAAAGATTCCAACATCAGAGCTGAGAAAGGGCAGTGGTATAAGTTCCTTACACAGAATAAAAACCTTTTACTTAAGTCTGGCAAAGGGCAATGATATACAAATGGTGGTATACAATTGTTCTCTCTTAGGTACAAGAAAGCTAATTTCAAAGCATTTTGAATTCACAGGAATGTTACCTGTGGAGTTTTAAGCAATTCATTTTAGTCATAGATTTCTGAGATATGTCTGGTACTGTTCTGCAGAGCAGTGACACTCACAGCTTCATTGTTTCAAGGAAGTGCTCCGTACAGCCACGAAAACCACAAAAAGGCAGCACCACTGCTCCTAAGCTCCAGACACAGCAAGCAAAATTCACTGTAAACTCTGCTTACTGCATAACTGAGTACCCCAACGTTAATGAAAGCAACGCTGCAACTATCAGCACAGAAATTTTGGAAGGAAAGAAATAAGACATATACATAATCCGGCAGTCTGCATTAGCAAGGAGTGCAGCACATCAGCAATATGGATTCGGTGCTTGTCCTGAAGCTCTTCAGGGGAGAGCACTTCTTAAGAAGGTGGGATAATTAACAGTCTTTATGCCACCATTGCTGAATCAAAAAGTCTCAGCGCTGGTGATGGACAGTATAAACGAGAACATACAAACTGTCTGAACAGATGTTGTCTATCCCTAATTGTAACTATATTTATCACTGGCTGAGATGGGCACTGACATAGAAATAGCCTACATAACAAATTCCTCTCAGCTTTATTTGCTTTTGCTGTTTGTCATCATAGGATAGAAGGCTAATATTTTCTGAGTAACAAATTGAGCTTTTACACATTCAGCTTCACTGATTTTTCTCCTTTTCCTGTTTTGTCAATACGATAACATCCATGGCAGGGTAGTGTATTCCAGAAAGTGTGTACCAGTGTCCACCAGAAAGCTGCCTGAGGTTTTCCATACAGGAACAGCCTCCATGAAAGAGGAATGTGGGTTCAGACAAAACGGTACCTCTCCTTGGACCCATGCTTTTTGGTGCATGACATGATCACAGAATCATAGATTCATAGAATACTTTGGGTTGGAATGGACCTTTAAAGGTCATCTAGTCCAACCACCCCTGCAGTGAGCAGGGACATCTTCAACTAGATCAGGTTGCTCAGAGCCCCGTCCAACCTGACCTTGAACGTTTCCAGGGATGGGGCATCTACCACCTCTCTGGGCAACCTGGACCAGCATTTCACCACCCTCATTTGTAAAAAATAAAAATCTTAGCAGCAGCTGAGACTGGAGTGATCCTGGGGAGACAGAAATCATCTTTAAGCTTTGAAGTATAATAATGCCCATGTCTGTCATAATGCCAGATTTATCCTATTATCCAGTCGTAAGTCAAAATCACACATTTCTGTCATTCTAGACACACAGATTCATTGCCTACCTGTAGCTGGTAGATTGCCTCTTTCAGAGTAGTAGCTGTTTCATTGATCTACGGCTGTGCTGCCCTCATAAAGTAAATTAAATTCATGTTTTTTAAGGAAGACAGATTGTATGAAATTGTCACTTTACATGACCTGCTTTACTAATAATAAAAAAAAAAAAAAAAAAAAATTTAAATATTCAAAACTGTTTCCTGATACTTAGCATTTCTTGTTTTAGGTACATCTCAAGCAGTAAATTATTTTGAGAGGTAGATAGGAAGTCACTTTAAAGATCTCTGCATTAAAATTTGTGTTAATGCTTTAGAGTTGTGTTTCTTTACAGAAACAAGGAAATATAATATCCTATTGTATACTCCGTAATGTTATTTCTTATCATCCAAGGCAACATTTATTAACAATTGAATTGTGCATGATCTATTCCAACTATTAAAAATTACTGTTGAATGAGTGTAATTACTGAAAAGATGCAGAATTTATTTAAAAAATCATGAAACTTGTTATGTATTTTTATTGTCTGTCGAATAGTAGAATGACAATTTTTCTAGCAGAGTAAGTTATTGCAAAGTTATTGCCAGTTGTTGCCAGTGTAAGTCATTGCAAAATAATCAAAAAGTGTGGTTTGCTTCTGCCCATTTCTTCCCACAACCTATGTCAATATTCAGAGACCGTGTTTATACAAAGATACAGTTTGAGAGTCCTCAGTGGGACAACAGATGCCTAAACCACAGTGTTGGGGAGGAGAGAAAAAGTAGCCGTCTAAGCATGTTTACTTTCAGCGACAAGGAAGTTCTAAATTGTCCCTAAGTGGTGACTCACTGGGTTGGGGCTATAAAAGTAAAGGTAACTGCTCTCTAAAACATCAGGGCTTCAGACTTCGCAAATCCAACATGATGCAATCAAGATTTTCAGCTGTCTTTTTCTTGTTGGGTTTGCCATTTTGCCTGGCAATCCCTATTCCCCTTGAAGATAGCCATGAATTCACAGAGAAAGACCTTCAGTTTGCAGAGGTACAGTATAAAATAATTAGTTTGCATGTCTTATAAATAGTAAGTTGTGTAGTTACAACTCTTTGGAAACTGGGCTTATTACTTCTTTTCCCTGTCTTAGCGCTATCTCAGGACTCACTATGATCTCCGTCCGAATCCTGCTGGCATAATGAGGAAGAGTGCCAACACAGTGGCATCTAAACTTCGAGAAATGCAAGCATTTTTTGGCTTGGAGGTGACAGGCAAATTAGATGAAGAAACATATGAGCTGATGCAGAAACCAAGATGTGGTGTCCCAGATGTGGGGGAATATAACTTTTTCCCTAGAAGACTGAAATGGTCAAAAACTAATTTGACCTACAGGTAAATGCATGGCATTTTGAGTGTTATTACTGTTATTACCTTCTTTCCAGATACCTTGTCCAGTAGGTTGCTCAGTGTATGAGGTTGATGGGAGAAGGATGCATTTGAGTTTGACAAAATTCATGTTGCAGTTTAAAATCTTTACAGTCCCCTTTTGAAAAGGTGCCCCAAGCCCACCTTACAGCCCAAGGAAGTAAATGCGATTTTTTTTCCATTGCGCTGTGTCATGGAGGAAAGCTGGTGTGGTGAAAGCTAGTAACTCCTCATCTGGCCTCCATGTAGACACTTTGGGCACATCCGTGATGATGAATGAAAGAGGGGTAAGGACTAAGATCACGCACCTCACCACTGATCCTTACAGTGCTTAAGCACTTCTTAGCTCTGCCTTGGACCTGGCTTAGTGTTCGATTCACGTAAGTCTTGTCCTGGACACAGCAGCGTAGATGCAAACCAGTCTGTGCAATGTGGATGTGAGAGCAGGGGCTGATCCTTGTCCCTCTTCCATTTCATAGCCCAGATGTAGGTATCTGTGCTTATCCAGATGCCAGATATCTGAAAGGGTCAGACATACCCCTTCACCATGACCTCAGAAAGCTGACCTTGGGAAGCTACGGTGCTGAAAGGTCACGCGGTAGCTTCTTCTCCCTTAATACCACAAGGTTGTCAATAGGGGGTTTTGACCAGCTGCAACCTGAGTTTCTTTAACAGATTCCAAATATGATATCACTGAACTCTTATCAGTTCAGTATCTGGTGATAAATATTATTTTAATATGGATGATTCTAGCCTATAAAGAGCTCTTTGGATCACGTTTTGCTCCTTCAGGACATGAGGATCATGAGATATTTAATATGGCATAAAAAAAGGTTGAAGTTACTGGTATGATTTGACTTAATACAGAATATATCTGCCATTTTCTATATCTTCTGGTGCATATAAAACCAATTACAGAAATCTATTGGATTGTTTCAGATTTCTCTGAATTATTCTAATGAAAATAGAAATGGTTATTTTTATTTTTTTGAACACTGTATGCAGCTGCTGAGCTCTGGTTTTAGATAAGAACATAGGGAGGAAAAAAGCAAAAAATG
This sequence comes from Fratercula arctica, assembly GCA_947846985.1. Lineage (NCBI taxonomy): Eukaryota > Metazoa > Chordata > Aves > Charadriiformes > Alcidae > Fratercula > Fratercula arctica. The sequence continues at coordinate 15,798,849 of CANTUZ010000001.1, read as the reverse complement.
TTAATGAAGTGTACAGTCAGATAAAAGTGTATTACACATTTTCTTCAATTCACACTATTTAACTGGAGATATTAATCTGTTTGATAGAATTATGAATTACACTTCAGATCTGAGACGTGCTGAAGTAGACAGAGCTTTCAAAAAAGCATTCAAAGTTTGGTCCGATGTGACACCGCTTAACTTCACCAGAATAAGAAGCGGTATAGCTGATATCATGATCTCCTTTGGCACTAAAGGTAACACAGAACCAATTAGTTTTATGTTATACTAATTGCTGCCAATAAAATGGGATAATTGATTTCATTGTTTTGAATATTGTTTATAGAACATGGTGACTTTTACCCCTTCGATGGACCCTCTGGATTACTGGCTCATGCTTTCCCCCCTGGTCCAGACTATGGAGGAGATGCCCATTTTGATGATGATGAAGCTTGGTCAGATGATTCTAGAGGTAACAGAAGTTCCTGAGATTATTTGAAATGGTGATAGATGGATAATTTCATCCTGTTTGATATATGTAAACATTTTGTTTTGCCTGTTTACTGTACGTTAGTCATTACGTTCACTGTCTACTCATAGGAAGCTGGGTTTAATCTCCAATCATAAAGGCAAGTATAACATACGCCTACCATAAATGTTAAGATATACAGCTCCTAAATGCAGTGATTAAAAAAAAGTCACAAACAAGGTATTTTGTCAGCTTGGCATTTCACTGAGCTTAAGGGCAGCTAGTTCTGATCACAGACTGATGGGAATTACCTTACTGAAGTTTATAGAAAACACGTATACTTAACTCAGCTGCAAATCAGCTACCTACATCTAATTTGAAAATTCCTCACCTTGCCTATTCGGGACAGAGAATATAGTACAAATAGAACAAAGCACTATTTTTTTTTTCGTCACCGTGTTATTTCACCCTCCTAGCATCAAAGCTAATTGCTGCAATACTGAAAACGATATGGTCTCTCTGCCTGAGGTGAATTCCTGGCAGAAATGTTCATGACTTCACTAGGAATAAGATTTCACCCCAGAACTTTCCAGTGTTGCTAAGAAATTTCAAGAAATCTAAATCTGCCTACAGAGCAACATTTTCAAATAAAATTTAGATTGAACACCAGCTATGAGATACTCAATTGATTAGGCCCTTTTTAAAACAAAACCCATGGTAGTTTGAAAAAGAGAAGCAATTATACATCATTCTTCCATTAATCCAGTTGTCTCCTTCATTGTCCCATATGTTAAAGCACAATTAGTGGTTTAGTGTTCATTAATTAGTCCAAGTCCACTCTGGTGATACAGGAAGTTATACGTTTACTTTCATGTATACATATACATTACATTTCATTTACTGTTTTTTTTTATAGGCTATAACTTGTTTCTTGTTGCTGCCCATGAATTTGGTCATTCACTGGGACTTGAACACTCTAGAGACCCTGGAGCTCTGATGTTTCCAATTTACACATACACTGGAAAAACTGGTTTTGTGCTTCCTGATGATGATGTGCAAGGGATCCAAGAGCTCTATGGTAAGTCTGTGTAATATATAATATATATTTCCTGTATCATTATAACCCGTTACAGATGCACTGCACAGTTACTAAAGAGCTGCAGATGTTATATAGCAACAGTCATCACTGATCAAGATCAATTCACTGGATTCTTGGCAACCAGATTTCAGGAACAGAAGATATTTAGCTTTTGCAGTTCATAGATAAAAAAAAAAAAGAAAAAAAAAAGAAAAAAAAAAAGAAGTAACACTGCAGAGTACAGTTGGCCTCTGTGCTGTCTCCTTTGGTGGTGAGGGGTGGTGAGCAGAGTCATTGTATTTTTTCCCATGCCTCAAAAGAGAAGGTAAAACAGAGTCTGAAGGGAGAAACAGAAATATCCATGTTTCATCATAGAATAAAGAATAAAAAGAATAGAAAGAAAAAAGAATAAAGAATAAAACTTTTGGGGGACCTTAAAAACTTGGGATAGAGAAAGCAAGTCCATTTAACATTTTTGCAGCACAGCTGAACTGCAAAGTCCATTAATGTATTTGGCTAAAGGAGGGAAAGAGAGAACAGACTTCCCCCAGTACAAATCATCATTCTGTTTGGGAACTCTTCCATGTCCTATTCGATATCATGATCCAGAGAAAGAAAATGAACTTCGTCAAACTTAGATCATACTATTTGATTCCAGGGGCTGGAGACAAAGATCCCAACCCAAAACATCCCAAAACACCAGAGAAATGTGATGCAGAGTTATCACTTGATGCAATAACGGAACTTCGTGGAGAAATGCTGGTCTTCAAGGACAGGTAAAGACTGCCCTATCATGGATGGTGGGTACTGGATAAAATTTGAGCATGTGAAAACACCTTTTCAGTTTTTTACTAAAAATCTGAGTAAACATAAATTTAAAAACTCACAGATCAATATAGATGCCTCTAAGAAACTACATCATAGATCTTTTTAGGCAGGATTTAGAATAGAATTAGACTTGACTTCCCAGTGAAATGAAGATGTTATGACTGAAGACTGAGACCGTTTGTACACATTTTTCATTCCACAGGGCTTTCTTCAACATGCACAAATCTACTGACATTTATTTGAATTAAATTTTACTACACTCAGAAGCCTTACGTATGGCAGCAGTGTTTCTCTTATTCTAAATGAAAAAAAGATTCATTTGTTGTTTGAGATGATCACTGTGTGAATGACAGAAACGGTCTGCAGCTAGGTAACTAAGAGGAAAGGAAAGGTCTACTAGGGGTTCTAGGTATTGAAAAATCTGTGTTGGAAAAGAATTTAATTCTTCATTAACTATTTTTTAGTGTAGCACATCAAACCTACTGCTATTCTGTAGTATGACAAGAAACATTAAATATATTTTTCTTTTCCTGAACTAGGTTTTTCTGGCGACTGCACCCTCAGATGGTTGAGGCAGAACTGGTGTTACTTAAATCCTTTTGGCCAGAGCTTCCAAACAAAATAGATGCAGCTTATGAAAACCCCATCAAAGATCTTGTGTTCATGTTTAAGGGTGAGTTTTCAGTTTTGTTGTTGGCAGAAAAATATACATATTTAGTCAAGCTTGGTGAGTGATGTAGAGGTAATAAATAGAAGAACAAAACATCCTACCTTCCTTGCTCAAAAACCAAGCTCTGTTGGTTTCATCCCATACAAATCTATACAATTTTCAGTGAATTAGGAGATGTAGAATTAAGCTTAAGCGCCTAGGATCATAGTTAGCATAAATAGTTTAATACCTGCTGAGTATGTGACCTAAGAATCTGTTATTTGTATGAAAATAAGGATCATGACATCGTCATTTTATTCTGCTCTCAAAGCTGAGCCTTTACAAAAGACTGATGCATATTTTGTTCTTATTTTCAGGAAAGAAAGTCTGGGCTTTGAATGGCTATGACATAGTTGAAGACTTTCCTAAAAAGATATATGAAATGGGGTTCCCGAAAGAAATGAAAAGAATAGATGCAGCCGTACATATTGCAGACACTGGCAAAACTCTCTTTTTTGCTGGAAATAAGTACTGGAGGTAAGCTGGAGACAGATTGGTACTTCTTTTCAGTGTCCCCAGTCATAACCTGTCCAGAAGTATCAAAAGATCAGCAGGTTGTTTCAAAGCAGGCACTCGATTGTGGCTCACATCGTGGTTGTCATGGGTATTATAGCTGTGCGGAGTATGTCATAGAATTGTATGCAAGACTTTTTTGAACATATGGACACAGCCTTTAAAAACCGAAAGACTGAAAGAAAGGAAAGGAGAAGAAAGGAGAATAAAATGCCCTAATACAAGACAGTTTGTAATACAGTCATGTCTCCTAGACAAAATTCCCATCTTGCTTCCTTGAGTTGCTTGTGTGGCACAAAATGCCATCAGTGCTGTGAGAGTGAGACCTATCCCACCCTACTATGGCTGGGTTTTTCTGTCCATGAGGGGGGCTTACAGCCAGGTCTGATGTATAATTAAGATGTTACCATCCCTTCCCAGTATCTCTGTGCCGAGCAGCCTCGGGGTAGGCTTGTAGTGCCAATACATCCAGATACAATCACCTCCTCATAATATGTACTTTAAAGATCAGTTCTGAAAATGTTGCTTTATTAGTTTTGTGTTTATTGACCTTGTACTTCAGGTGCAAGAGTGCCCTGGGTTGTTGCTCTGAGTTTCATTATCACATTAGGCATAAGGTACCTAAAGGCGGCTGGCTGTTTCTGACGTTATATATGCCCTTTCAAAGCATATAAAGGGCACAGATCAATCTCACAGCCTGTAAGTCTTCTGAATTTTTATTTTCTTGTGTGTTTAATATAGTTATGATGAAGAGGTGGAGGCTATGGAAGCAGGCTACCCCAGGCTGATAGAGGAGGAATTCGCAGGAATTGGTGATCGGGTGGATGCAGTCTATCAAAGAAATGGTTTGTAATCTGATAATGAAACTTTACTACAATTAATTGTTGCTGAAACTTGAGATTAATGTCCTGTGGGAAAACCTGTCTTTTGTAATTTTGATTTTTTCACAACACCACTTCTGTTCTCAACTGAATCAGGTTTCTAATCTAAATTGCCCACTGGCCAAGGTGCTCTTTTAAACTGTGTATGTATATATTTGAGGAGCCAACAAAGACCTGCCTCCTGGTTTAGGAAACCTAAAGGGATATGCTTAATATAGGAGTATTATAATGTTCCTTCAAATGGAGACCATTCCTGTCAAGGTCTTCAAGGAGTATTTCCGAATCAGACTCGTAAACATTAACAGGCAAGCCCCCTATTTTCCTAAGCAAATGCTGTATAGAAATAAAATGTAGAGCTTGACACTAAATTAAAATACTAGTTATTTTAAAGAGATCCAGGTCTGGCAAATGGAATGAGGACCTTTGAAAATTTAGTTCAGCGTTCTAGATATACTAAAATATTACATTCAAAAGAGTTACTAAAAAAGTGAAAACAAGAAGGATAATTTTTATTTGAAGGATAACTTTAATGTGACAACACAGTTTTCTCAGGATTAATTCGTTTTAACTTTCCTTTTCCTTAGGTTATCTCTACTTCTTCAATGGACCGCTGCAGTTTGAATACAGCATCTGGAGCAAAAGAATTGTCCGTGTCCTGCATACTAACTCCATATTTTGGTGCTAATTGCAGTTGAGTGCTATGTCATAGGCTGCAGAGCAGCTTGTAGTACATGGAAATAATAATATGGGCATATAGATTTATTAGAGGACAGCAAGATTCTGTGAAAAGGCACTGGCTACCTACCACCTAATGTATACTGTATATATGGAACTATATAGCTGTGTGTCAGTCTGGGACTGAATTAACTTAATAGGAAACAAGAAAAGAAATTATTAGCATTTCAAGGGGCATTACACCATTTAAAGTTTGTCTGGTATTTAAATGAGATGCTGGATATATCGTACATGATCATGAGCACTACTAATTCCCAGTAATCTGAGCATGTCTACCATCTTTCAAGCATCTCCTAGCATGTCCCAAGAAATAGACCTGATAAACCTAGCAGGGTTATATTTTTAAACTAATCCTTCAGGTCTTTGTGAAATTCCTGTTAATGTACTGGGAATTCAGATGTGTGATGAATGAGTCAGGACTGCATAGTGACTCCCTGAGCTGGACAACACCAGACTGCAACCCTGAAGTTAGACAATTCAAAGGTATTTGAATGTATCCCCATTTGAATGGGAATCCCCCCTGGAAACGAATGCCCTTGTCATCTTTCGAATGAGCAGAAGGAACAGAAGCAATGAGGTGTCATTCCAAAGCAGACAGAAAAGTAAGAAAAGGGAAGAGTGTTCCCTGCAGAAATCATCAGCCTGTATGACACTGGGGAAACCAGAAAGAAGTAGCAAGAACAAGAGAATCACGCAGGTTGAAACCTTGCATGAAGCTACGTACAGTAAGTAACACGGCCCGTGTTTGCAGCTGATGTAAACTGAAGTAGTTCAAGTGACATTTTGTAGAGGTTATGGCTAGCTGTGCCAGCAGAGAACCTGAACATTCAAATCAAAATATTCAAAGGAACCCTTTTTTTTCCTGTTGGTCACTCTTTTAATATCTACAGCAATTGTTTCAGTAAAATGTAAGTTGGGTGGGTTTTTTTGTTTGTTTGTTTTTAATCAATGCAAATGATGTGGGACTGTGATTATTTTTCAGTTTAAAAAATAATATTAAATAAACCGGAGGAATAAAATGACATTGTGAAATGACTCAATGCTTGTCAGGCCACACCTGGAATCCTGTGTTCAGCTTTGGTTCCTGCTTTGCAGAAAAGATGTGGACAGGCTGGAGAGGGTCCAGAGCAGGGCCACAAAGGTGATCAAAGGACTGAGAAGGCTGCCATATGAGGAAAGGCTGAGAGAAGTGGGTTTGTTCAGCCTTGAGAAAAGAAGGCTTAGGGGAGACATTATCACCACGTTCCAGTATTTAAAGGGTGGCTACAAAGAAGATGGAGACTCCCCGTTTTACAAGGAATCACATGGGAGGTGAGGGGTAATGGGTGCAAGTTACTTCTGGGGAGATTCCAATTGGACACAGGAGGAAAATTTTTCACAATGAGAACAATCAGCCATTGTAATAACGTCCCCAGGAAAGTGGTGGATTCCCCATCACTGGACACTTTTGAGATTCAGCTGGACACGGTGCTGGGCCATCTTGTCTAAAGCGTGCTTTTGCCAAGGAAGGCTGGACCAGATGATTCTTGAGGTCCCTCTTCCAACCTGGTACTCTGTGATTCTGTGATACTGTTATTCCATGACTTAAGTCAAAATATCCTACACTGTATGTCATAAAAGCAAGACAGAGCTATTGGATAAAAGAAATCAGGAACCCTAATGTGTGCATTTTAGTCATTAAAAATTTCCCCTCTATTTAAAAATTTGTTTTGCCTTTTTTTCCCTCTGAGAAAATGAACTTTATAGAAAAGAAAGTAGGTGAGAAAGACAGAAAGACAGAAAGAGAGGAAAAAGGAAAGAATCATAAAGTCTGCAGATTAAGAACTGAGTCGAAATTAGTCCATATCATTACAGAAAGTGTGAGAAATTAAGAAATGCTGTGAAATTCATTTCCACATTAATTTGAATGCTATACATTAAAACCTAATTGAAACTATGCTGTGCTCTTCAGCCTCCTCAAAACCAGCCCCTGAGCGAATCACTCAGCCAGGCCTGCCAAGAAAGCCCATCAACGCTGAATATCTGGCACAGGTTGCCAGGCTTACCCACCGATGGGCTAGGTGAGTTTAATTCTGTCACTTACACGACATAGATGGTCAGACAAGGAAACCTAACAGATTAAGTGGTCTCTTCTGACTATAAAACTGTGAATTAATGTATTCCAGACCTTAATATGGTTAGAGGACATTATGGAAATACACCTGAAGAAAAACATCTTACAAATGGAAAAACTTAAAGTGGACTAAAATCAAAGTTCTGTTATATGACATAATGTTCATAAAACTGTTACAGAAAAAGTCAGTACAATTCTCTATACATAGCAAACAGAAATTGGTTCATTTATATGTCAAAATGAATTTTGACAGACATGGTGTGCCTGAAAAAGTAATGCTTGAGATTGGGCTGCAGTTTGGCTTACTGTGCAGCAAAATACGCTTCTGGACATGTAAACCTAGTCCTCATTATTCTCAGTAGAAAGACTTCGTGGAAAATTGTGTCAAAATAAAAAAGAGTCTTCCACAAGGGCAAGTTGTTGAGTCTGAATGCTCTGAATTTCAAAGGTCTGGCCTCGGCCTCACTGGACCAGGGAATGCAACGCTGTACAGGGAAGCACGGGGATGTCAATGGATGTCTTTCATATCTACGTGAATTTCTAGGGAAAGGTACTGCACAGGAAGCTGGATTTTCTAGAGGCTTCAGTGTGATCATATCCAGCTGCTCCCCAGCCCAAACAGCCAGATTCCTGTTTGCCGCTCGGCTGACTGGAATCAGCCTCCGGCAGGAGTCCAAGCAGGGCTCCAGCTCATGCGTCTGCATCCCTGGCGAGAGGCGTGTGCTGCTCTGCGGTTAGCTCTACCTCAGCTCAGAAAAGTACCAGGCTGTCAGTTCCTGGCATTTTGTTAAGAAAAAATGGAAATGAAAAATGCTCGTGCCACGGAAATGGAAGGCTGAGGTCAGAGCCAGGGGGGCCCTGATGCTGCCGTCAGCCAGAAAGGAAAACTCTCCACAGGACTCAGTGCCCTGGATACACTGGCATCTCCTGAGATTAATATTGAACGATTTCCTGGTGGGGATCCTTACGGGATATTGCCCAAGACCATCAAGTAGTGAAAAGAAATGTCATTTTCTTGAAACAGGGACTGAACTGACTGCTTTCCCTGAGATACTGTGAGCGAGGGAAGGACCATGAGAGGCTGAGACAGCTGTATCCCAGGATGTAATATAAGAAGAATTAATAACTTCCCACCAGATTGCTAGTTTTTATGTGGAACTACACAAATCCACCTAACAGTATATGCACTGCTGTTGATTAATATGCCTTTTATATCTATTTTGATCTCTGCTAAGAATGATCATTTGGATGGGGGGAAAGGATAAGGCAGGAATAGGAATCTGTCAGATGCTCCTCAGGAGTGGTTTCTGTACAGGTTAAAAAATCCTGAACAAGGAAGATTTAGAGGACGCAACTATATGTTCCAGGAGAGAAAGAAGTGAGCAAACGTCACTTTCCAAAGTGAGAACCCAGACAGCTGTCCTCTAAATTCATTAATATGTTGGAATGGCAACATACAGTCTAAGAGGTACTGTGAGCTACATGAGATTTACTAGTAGCTGACAAACTGGAGAAATAATTCAATTTCAGCATGAAAATGCTTTTTTTCTCAGCATAGTCTCCAGAAACCTCTCTGAGGACACTAGATGGCAGTGACAGCTTTGCTCCTTAGATATGGTGGGTGAGGAAGCTGCAGCTAATTACAGCAAATTCTTACATTTGGTGAAGATATTAGAAAAACAACACTAATAAGTAGAATTTAATGATTATATTCTGTTGAAATGTGGATCTCTGAGTAAAAAGTTAGGGTATTAAAATATTTAGGAAATTTCTCAATGTATTCACTGTCAGGGCCACTAATTGTTCAGTCTATTGATAGTCCTTTTCTCGACATCAATGTGATATACTTAAAACAATATACTCCGTGAACAGTACTTGGAATAATCCCCTAGTTTAGCTTTGGAAAAATATACACATACACATACATAGACATATTCCAACTCCTCAGGAACAGGAGACCTTTTCAGGATGCGACTTGTTTTCTGAAAAAAATTACACTGAAGAATATGGAAGTCAGGCAAAAGCAGAGAAAAATATCAGTTACAGAGAACCCAAGTAAACCAGTACAAGTATAATCAAAAGTGTCTGAAATATCAAGTATGTGATCGCATCTGCTTGGAAGAACTAAGGACAATTTCTAAGCCCTTCGCAGCTCATGCTGAGCTAGTATTTCCAGACTTGTGAATATTTTACAGAGTGTTTTTATCTTTGAATTGCTAATACCATCCAGATCAGTAAGACTACTGAGCATTTTGAGCGAGGCAGAAATTGATTTTCCTATCCTGAAAAGACTTTTGAGTGAAACATCTTTACTGTTTACAGTAGAAAGAAACAAGAAATTTCAGAGATTTTTAGTGGAAAAATATTTGTCCTCAAGGACAGTCCATAGCCATATTGTCAATTAGCATACTTGCTGGCTCTGGGGGGAAGAGTATACTGTTTCAGTTTTTTGCTCAGACTGACTTAAATGAGGGCATAGACCTCAGTCTTCAGTCTTCTGGGTGAAAGAACTGCACATTCACTTATGTTATGGTGAGTTTCTGTCTGTCTGTCCTGCTGGCGATGTTTCCTTTTTACACAAATACAATTAAACAGTACCCTTCAGAAAAACTGACTACCCACTCATCAGAAAGCTCATTTGGGATGTAAGATCATGCCCTTCTGCCAATTATGTTTGGGGGTTTTTGTACAAAGTGGGGTGCCTACACACACTGTGAGTCTACACCAGTTCTCGGGTTTGATGATTCTGCTGTTTCTGATGAAAAACATTTCCAGAGAAGACCTCACCAGTTGTCCCTAACATGGTACAGGGGGTACAAAGCCCAGGGGGATTTTATCTGGCCTGGGATCTTCCTCTTTCCTACCTAACACAGTCTTCATGTGGTTGACATATCCCTCTTAGTCACAGTCTTTCGATTACATACTGCAGTTTGAATTTCCAGCTAATGCTGTTCAGCAGTACCTCTGGCTCTCACTTCAGCTCTCATGCACTGTTATCTCCCGTGTACTGTGCTACAGAGAGCGCGCTCTGCCTCTGTCTTCCTCATAGGAAATGGATGAGGGAGCATCTTGCTCCAAGAAAAATCTTTCCAGGCAGCAGAGAAGCAGGTATTGCTTTCTTATTTACATGTCATATAAAAAATTCCCTACTGCTACAATAATACAGGACGATGCAGTTCTGTGTGTGTCTGAGCGAGCCAGTCAAGTTGTAGCTTTACTTTTTGCATGGACTGCACCAGAGTCCTGCCACCAGGCAGTAGAAGGGTTATGAAACAGCGTCCTGAGAATGGGCACAGCCATACTGCATAGTCTCTGCTTGACCTGTTCTGCTCTTCTTAAACATTTCCAGAGTCAAGTGTTTCTTTCTCCAGCCAAAATGATGTTATTAAGGCGCTCTGTAAGTTCACCATTACAGGGATGGCCACCCTAGGAAGAAAATAAGAAAAATTCCTTTTTATATCTGCATGACTTGTGTTGTCTGAACATATTCTTCACAGGAACATAAAATGACATAGCCCCCTTCAGAGCCTGTCATCCTAAGAGGAACCTGGGGGAGTCTTTTGGGAAACAGCTGTGCCTGAAGGGTCTGGTGTTCAGTGTTCTTCTCACTATCTGTTTATCTAAAAAACATCCTTTTCAGACTCCGCTTGGGCTGTCTCCTAAGTTATGTCCCCCAGTGTGCCCCATCCTGAGAGCAGTAAGTAGTTCAAGCACTGTAAATGCCTGCTACACAGAAACAGCCCTGCACTAACCTAGCGAGCTTTAGGGAGGGAGCACACGCCATCAAGTGTAGTCAGGAGGAGGGGTCCATTTTATGGGGTGCTTTTGCTTGCGCAGTTTGCGGGTGTCCCCTGAGTGGTCCACGCAGACAGTCCACAGTCTCAGGCAGGAAGGACATGGGCAACTGCAGCTTTGGCTGGCGGAGTCAGTGCTGTTGGTAGAGGGACAAAGATAATTTAGGTGGACTTGGTAGACAACTATGACCTCAGGGCCCCAGCAGCCAAGGCATGCCATGCATATACATTAAATTAATGGTTCCAGACAGTTTCAGGTGAATCAGGAATCATAGAATCATAGAATCATAGAATCATAGAACCATAGGGTTGGAAGAGACCTCTGGAGATCATCTAGTCCAACCCCCCTGCCAGAGCAGGGTCACCCAGAGCAGGTTACACAGGAACACGTCCAGGCGGGTTTTGAATGTCTCCAGAGATGGAGACTCCACCACCTCTCTGGGCAGCCTGTTCCAGTGCTCTGCCACCCTCAGGGTAAAGAAGTTCCTCCTCATGTTTAGGTGGAACTTCTTATGCTCAAGTTTGTGCCCATTGCCTCTTGTCCTGTCCCCAGGCACTACTGAAAAGAGCCTGGTCCCATCCTCCTGACACCCACCCTTTAAGTATTTATAAGTGTTGATAAGATCCCCCCTCAGCCGTCTTTTTTCCAGACTGAAGAGACCCAAATCCCTCAGCCTTTCCTCATAAGAGAGGTGTTCCAGTCCCCTAATCATCTTGGTAGCCCTCTGCTGCACCCTTTCCAGCAGCTCCCTGTCCTTCTGGAACCGGGGAGCCCAGAACTGGACACAGTACTCCAGGTGTGGCCTCACCAATGCAGAGTAGAGGGGGAGGATGACCTCCCTTGACCTGCTGGCCACACTCTTTTTGATGCACCCCAGGATGCCATTAGCCTTCTTGGCCACAAGGGCACATTGCTGGCTCATGGTCACCCTGTTGTCCACCAGGACTCCCAGGTCTCTTTCCACAGAGCTGCTCTCCAGCAAGTCCTTCCTGGCCATGGTCCTTGTAACTCTTGAGGACATGAAGGTGCAGAAAGTGCTCCTCCTTAGGGCCAACTGGGGCTTATTAATGTTAAAATAGTATTTTAAATTGTTAATGTTAAAAACAATGACGCTGGTACAGTTTTGTTATTGTCAGGGCTGAAATGCGTATCATTTGATGCATCCTTCTACTATTATGACTACTGATTCAGGAAAGGACTTAGCTCCCAAAGACTTCCCTTCTTCTCCATTCACACTATCTAGAGAATTATCTCCCCCCACCAAATTTTCCACTGGCTATGGCTCTGGGTACTCTTAAGGTCAGTTGGTTCTGGCCTGGGCCTGTAGGGTACCTCGGTAAAAGAAGGTATGCAGGCCTGTGAGCAGGTATCACAGAAGCTTTGGGACATGCTGTGAAGCCTTGGCCACAGAGTACCGGGGAGAAGATGTCACCACTCACAGGGGCCAAGCCTGAGAGGTCTGAACACAGATATCTAACTCTCCGCAGGCCTCCAGGTTCTGGCACAGATGTGTCTTTGCCATAGAAAGTTGATAACTCGCAAATCTTACCCCTGGTCCAAATTATATGTTCTTTTGCTATAGCACATGAGTGGATAACAGCAAGTAAATCAGGCAGAGCTGCATGATGGGGTCAAAAGACATCGGTGGTGCAGAGAAGTCAGATTAAGACAAATGCCAGAAAAATTTGGTCATGGGAAGCTGCAAGGATGTTTGAGGTCTCTCGAGGCAAACTGCAGTGCAGGTACCCCAGGACAATTAGAAGATGCCTGCAGGGCCATGCAGTGCAGCTTCAACAAAGGACAGCCTGATGAAGTGACTCACCAGGGCAGTGAGGATGTGGCCAGGCAACTGGAATAACTGAGCTTGGTAAAATACATGCTCTCCTTCTAGCTACATATTTTGATCTATTAGTTCAGTCTATTAAATCAGACCCTGCAAGCAAAAACCATAACGGAAAACAATTTTTGTGATTCTGACAGAGCCTAGACACAAGGTTGTTTTACACTGCAAAGTAACGGGTATCACAGACTTAGCTGATGGCTGGGCTATCTGGGTGTAGTTTCCAGGAATCACCTGAGGAACCTTTCTCATGGAAGATTTGGGTGTGTCACATTAATAATTTAGCAGAGCGCTTTATTGACAAAACGATTTGGGAACAAATACTTTTGTAGTTCCAAAGTTTGGAGTTTCTGCTCCAAAACAAAGGGAAAGAAACTCCAGTGTGATCATCAGTCCAAAAATTAGCTTGCATATGAGAATAGATTTCCAACTGATGTCAATGCCAAATTAAGAGAAGCAAAAATTAAATAAGGCTGTCGTAAGTACCGCAGAAGTGTCCTGTCTACAACTCCATTGGAAATCATGGTGCAAATAAACTTTATCCATAAGGCAACAGAATCATAGAATCATAGAATGTGTTGGGTTGGAAGGGACCATCTAGTCCAACCCCCCTGCAGTAAGCAGGGACATCTTCAACTAGATCAGGTTGCTCAGAGCCTCATCAAGCCTGGCCTTGAATGTCTCCAGGGATGGGGCCTCCACCACCTCTCTGGGCAACCTGTTCCAGTGTCTCACCACCCTCATTGTAAAGAACATCTTTCTGATGATGGGATCTCAGCATTTCTTGCAAATAAAATGCACCCATCTCTATCTACAGTGACACAAAACAGTGAAATGACAGCATAGTAATGCAACAGGGATATACAGAACTATAACAGGAGAATCAGGATGTAGCGGGAAATATAAAGCAAGTGATAACATCAGTTATTTCCAATTACTTAATTTATATAACTATTATGAGCATCTAAAGTGTGAGAACTAAGAAAGAAGTAATCAATAAGAAGCCCTGCTAGGGTCTGAACCAAAATTCATACAAAATAGAAATATCAACTCACTTGGCTTTGGTTCCAGAAGCAATTGCCCAGATAACAGCTGCTTTGCAGACTCTACTTGGGAAAATTATTCCTCCCGCACAAGTGATCTCCAGTTTAATAATAACTCAAGAGAAGATGCTAACAACATATATGCATTGTTTTGGAAGAGCACCTGGATCTGGTACCATCCAAGTTTTTCCACCAAATGACAGGAGAAGCCCTTCGGCAGCTTTCTGCTGGGTGCCAAGGAGGAAATACACAGCTCATAGCTTTGCATTTGGGAATTTTCTGCGTTATGTTCAGGAGACTTAGAGTCTGAGTTACACGCTATGAAACTGAGTCACTTGGTGCAAAAAGTAAATATCGGATGTGGGCTCACTCTCCCTGGTGAGGCTGCACAAGCATCAGCTCCAGAGGGAAAATACTTGTTGAACATTCAGGCTCAAACAAACCAGTCCTGCGCACGCAGCCTTAAATAAACACTGGAAGTTTTATTTTTTATAGTTCTTCTTGCTCCATTCACAGCTCTCTGCATTGGATTTTTCATGGCATTCCAAAGAATGACTCGCATCATATTGACACGTGTTTAAAGTGTGAAGTTTCTCCTTGGATCTAATGATTACAGTTGCAGAACATGAGAATTGCCCAGCTGTCCAAATCAGAGGCCATCTCAGACTGTCCCATTCCTCTCTATCCTTAACGGAAGTGAGGAGTAAATGAAATCCTGGCACGGAATATTTCAAGAGCTGCTGAATTTTGCATTGTTTTTCTTTAGTTCTTTCTTGCATAGATACAGTCATTCTTAATACCCACATTTTCACCTGAATGTCAGATTTAAAATAAAACAGTAAACTCTGCAGACTTTTTGTGCTCTTTATGAAGGAGTACTTCCCTATTATCTATTTTTAAATTGTTGTCCTAGTTCACTGAATGTGTCATTGTTCTTACACCGAGAAACAGAGTAAATAAGAGCACCTACTTTCTTTAAGTTGCCTGTTAATGTATCTTTAGCAGGTCTCTAATTTGTTCTAATTTTAAAACTGATGTTACGATGTTTTGCCCTTTGATGTGAGAGATATTTTTTAATTCTCCTGACAGTTTTGACAATCTTTTATTCTTGCTATTTGCTTTGTAAGACTGTGTGACCAGAAGTAGACACAATATTCAGGTCAGACTGAATCAGGTCATTATGCTTCTAGAATTATCATCAGTCTCTTTCTCTATACTTTATAACTTTATTGTTTATAGGCAGCTGCATTATAAGAGGTTCACTTTAACCTCTGTTATCAGAAATACCATCTAATAAGGGAAGACAAGCCAAGGGAACACAAATTTAAGAATTCCTCCAAAACTCCAGAAAAATAAGCAAGAGCCAAGGCATCATCAGTATTACTTCAGTGATTAGTTATCTGCAGTTCACCATTTTGTCTGTGTTTATGAAAAATCAGAGATTTACAAGCTCAGTACTCATCAACACTAACTGTCAATACTGAATCACAGAAAAGCCCAGCCATCCTGTTATAATGGAACCACTTGGCAGTAAAGGAATAGATATTAGCATTAGACAACAATGGAGGGCTATGTGAATCTATTATTTGTTTTAATTCCTCTGATGTATCTTACTACAGGGTGCTTACTGCTCAGATTACTGTGCCAATTTTATGACGCCAGGTTTGATAGAACGAGTTTAAAAAAAAGCCAGAAGGAAAGAAATGCAGCCTGAAAATACGCTTCTAGAACTAAAAGATTCGGGAAAACAAGCTACTTTATGACAGGGTAGAAGTTTAATGCATATATGGAATGCAAACTTTGGGGGGCAACATAGGAACAAACTGTGTCAACAGGAAAAGGGGGAAGGTTGTCATTACCAGTAAACTCCAACAGTGATGTTATCCTTAAAAGGGAGGATACATAAAAGCAAAATCCCAGGAGCAAGAAATGTCAAGCCAGCTTTGTCAGATATGCGAGACCCACAGATTTAATCCTATGTGTAAATAAATGGCCAGATTAAATCTCCCATTTTTGCAGATGAGGCTACCAGGTTGTGGAGCTGTAAATCCACAACACACACACACACCCCTTACAACAACCACAGATGTGTAGTTGGCACAGGTGTGTTTAGGTTCAGAATGAGTAGACTAAGTTTTGGTGAGATGATATAATCAAAACAATTCTCAGTATTTCCAGCAATACAATGTCACTGAAAATAGTGCACATGTAAATTACCTATTTTTAAAAATATCACTATGACATAATTAGCCTCACTTCCTCTGTGTTTGATGACTAAACAACAACATACTGTATGTCTACATAGTCAAGATAGAAGCTCCAAGCCTGTATGATATGACAATTACTGTATCATTAATGACTCACATTGGGGATGACCAGAAGAAACTCTTGCTTCTTCTGAAATATTGGGGCAGAAACAGAGGCAGGCTTTAGGGGCCAAGCAACTCAAGGTAAAAAGCTTTCTGTTTTGGCACAGACATGCTGTTTCTTGTGGACTAGGTAAAAGTAGTCTTCATAACTCCGATTTGGGATGAGTCGATTCCTCCTCCAAAGATTTTACGCTGCAGGTAGATTGTAGAATGATAGAATGGTTTGGATTGGAAGGGACCTTAAAGATCATCTAGTTCCAACCCCCCTGCCCTGGGCAGGGACACCATCTACTAGACCAGGTTGCTCGAAGCCCCATCCAGCCTGGCCTTGAACACTTCCAGGGATGGGGCATCCACAGCTTCTCTGGGCAACCTGGGATGTGAGCTGGCAAGTATAACCACAGTAGTCCATGAGCAGAACTCCAGCCTGCAGGAGTCAGGGCCCATCCGTGGTTTATTTGCTCCCCCCATGTTTGGGTGACATTCTGTTGGATGGAGGAGCCACTAGGCAGAATAACACAGACAGGGAGGAGGACCACCATGAAGAGGGCCAGGCAGGGAGCAGGGAAGGGGAGGAAGTGAGAGATGGGCAGGAAGGTGAGAAGGATAGGTGATGATCTCCAGACTGCCCCTGGACTGCAGGGCAGGTCAATGCTGTAGTGCAGCCCACTCACACGGTGGGCTGCAATGGGGAAACGCTGGAGCAGACCCTTTGCTGCTCAGTTTCCTTTCTGGGGGGGGACATAGTTTGTGCTCGATTTGATTCCCTGAGGGAACTTAAACATAGCAAGGGACCTGCAAGCTGGGAATTGCTCCCAAATCCTTTCTCTTAGATGTAGGGAAGATGGTTAAGTACCCTGCCTTTCTTATAGATGATGTTGAATGGCATGATTCAACATTGCACCTTCAAACTCTCACATTAATGGTACTTGGTAACTGAGCTTTTTTTTTTTTGGCGTTATGGTCTATACTGGATCTTTTGCTAAGCAGATCATAGAATCATAGAATCATAGAACCATAGGGTTGGAAGGGACCTCTGGAGATCATCTAGTCCAACCCCCCTGCCAGAGCAGGGTCACCTAGAGCAGGTTACACAGGAACACGTCCAGGCGGGTTTTGAATGTCTCCAGAGATGGAGACTCCACCACCTCTCTGGGCAGCCTGTTCCAGTGCTCTGCCACCCTCAGGGTAAAGAAGTTCCTCCTCATGTTTAGGTGGAACTTCTTGTGCTCAAGTTTGTGCCCGTTGCCTCTTGTCCTGTCCCTGGGCACTACTGAAAAGAGCCTGGTCCCATCCTCCTGACACCCACCCTTTAAGTATTTATAAGTGTTGATAAGATCCCCCCTCAGCCGTCTTTTTTCCAGACTGAAGAGACCCAAATCCCTCAGCCTTTCCTCATAAGAGAGGTGTTCCAGTCCCCTAATCATCTTGGTAGCCCTCTGCTGCACCCTTTCCAGCAGTTCCCTGTCCTTCTGGAACCGGGGAGCCCAGAACTGGACACAGTACTCCAGGTGTGGCCTCACCAATGCAGAGTAGAGGGGGAGGATGACCTCCCTTGACCTGCTGGCCACACTCTTTTTGATGCACCCCAGGATGCCATTGGCCTTCTTGGCCACAAGGGCCCATTGCTGGCTCATGGTCATCCTGTTGTCCACCAGGACTCCCAGGTCTCTTTCCACAGAGCTGCTCTCCAGCAGGTCAGCCCCCAACCTGTACTGGTGCATGGGGTTGTTCCTCCCCAGGTGCAGCACCCTACACTTGCCCTTGTTGAATTTCATAAGGTTTCTCTCTGCCCAGATCTCCAACCTGTCCAGGTGTCTCTGTATGGCGGCACAGCCCTCCAGTGTGTCAGCCGCCCCCCCCAGCTTTGTGTCATCAGCAAACTTGCTGAGGGTGCACTCTATCCCCTCATCCAGGTCATTGATGAATATATTGAAGAGGACTGGACCCAGTACTGACCCCTGGGGAACACCACTCGTCACTGGTCTCCAACTAGATTCTGTGCCCCTAATCACAACCCTCTGAGCTCTATCTTTCAGCCAGTTTTCTATCCACCTTACTGTCCATTCATCTAACCCACACTTCCTAAGCTTCCCTATGAGGATGCTGTGGGAGACCGTGTCAAACGCCTTGCTTAAGTCAAGATAGACCACATCTACCGCCCTCCCCTCATCTATCCATCCAGTCATGCCATCGTAGAAGGCTATCAGATTAGTCAGACTTGATTTCCCCTTGGTGAATCCATGCTGAGTACTTCTGATAGCTTTCTTTTCCTCCACGTGCCTTGAGATGACGCCCAGAACAAGCTGTTCCATCATCTTTCCAGGGATGGAGGTGAGGCTGACCGGCCTGTAGTTCCCTGGCTCCTCCTTCTTGCCTTTTTTGAAGACTGGGGTGACATTGGCTTTCCTCCAGTCCTCAGGCACCTCGCCTGTTCTCCAGGACCTTTCAAAGATGATGGAGAGCGGCCCAGCAATGACTTCTGCCAGCTCCCTCAGCACTCTCGGGTGCATCCCATTGGGGCCCATGGACTTGTGAATATCTAAATGATCTAATTGATCCCTCACTCGCTCCTCCTCAACCCAAGGGAAGTCTTCTTCTTTCCCTGTTACTTTATTCAATGCCTGGGACTTCTGAGGGCTGGGCCGAGCAGAAAAGACCGAAGCAAAGACAGCATTCAGTAACTCTGCCTTCTCCGCATCCTCTGTCACCATGACTCCTGTCTCATTCAACAGTGGGCCCACAACTTCTCTGGTCTTTCTTTTGCTTCCAATATACTTGTAGAAGCTCTTTTTGTTGTGCTTGACGTCCCTAGCCAGGTCTAATTCCAAGGCGGCCTTGGCTTTCCTTGTTTCATCCCTGCACGCTCTGGTGGCATTCTTGTAATCCTCCCAAGGGGTCAGTCCCTTCTTCCACTTATTATAAACTTCCTTCTTCCACTTGAGCTTTTTCTGAAGCTCCCTGCTTAACCATGCAGGTCTCCTGCGTCCCTTGGCCGATTTCTTTCTCTTCGGGATGCACCGATCCTGAGCTTGGAGGAAGTGGTCTTTGAATATCAACCAGTTTTCTTGAGCCCCTTTGCCTTCCATAGCCCTAGCCCACGGGATCTCTCCAAGCAGCTTCTTGAAGAGGCCAAAGTTAGCCCTCCTGAAATCCAAGGTTGTAATTTTACTTCTTGTTGTTTTGTGGATAGTGCCCACGATCCTGAACTCAATCATTTCATGATCACTACAACCTAGGGTGCCCCCAACCTTAATGTCCTCCACCAATCCCTCTGTGTTTGTCAGTACCAGGTCTAGAAGTGCTCCTCTCCTTGTTGGCTCCTGTACCACCTGTGTCAAAAAGTTGTCATCAATGCACTGGAGGAGCCTCCTGGACTGCCCATGCCTGGCTGTGTGGTCTTCCCAGCAGATATCAGGGTGATTGAAGTCCCCCATGAGATAGCAGGCTCATACGCAGAGCCAGAGATATGAAAGACTTCCAAGCCTGTTTATTCTCTCAGGACTGAATTCGGAGTCAGGCTGAACTCTTCCTGTTTGATGTTTCATAGGAAGAAGGATGAGTTATCTTTATGTAAACAGTAAACATTTTCCATGAGCTGGTTTACTAGATCAGGCGTTCCCTGTTTCAACAAAATGATAGAATTACCGGGATTCGGTGTTGAGTTTAAAATTACATATCTTTCTGCAAGAAATTTCTGTTGCTTCTCAACACAAGGAACACCTTGTAACTCCCTGTGTGAGATTAACTGAGAAGCAGCTTTGGGTTGTCATGCTGCCCTCCTTCCTTCCCGTTATGATGATAAGAGAACAAAGAGCGAACATGCAAGCTGGTGGTAGAGTGATAATGCCAGAGACAGGCAGAGTCACTGTGGTCACTCCCATAGCTCTTAACAAAAAAAAAATGCTACATTTTTTAAGCATCTGGTACTACTTTTAAGTGTCATGTGTGCAGCTAAGTGGCTCTTTGAGTGGTCTAGTTACGCATGTGCAAAACTCGCAGCTAACTCTGTAAGTCCATAAGGCACCTGATGTTTCTGACGACGAGCATGGCCAGAACTGCACGAGAGGTGGGATGTACAACCAGCTTGGCACACGTTATGAAGCCCAGCAGCTGAACTATGCATTCTTCAACCTAATTGTCTCAGTCACTTTACATAGTAGTTGTCTAAGCAAGTCAAGGGACAGAGCCATTTGTCTTACTTGATTTTTGATAAATCATTGTTGCAGAATACAAGACATACAGGTTCAAAATCCTTCTTTTCCTAAGAGATCCAAATATCTGCCATCTAATTTCTCAAGAGAGGTGTAATCACCAAATTACCAAATTTCTCAAAGGCGTTTTCTTGGGCCCCTCCACTGAAGCTGTTCTTGTATAAATAACCATATTAAGCCAGCAAGGAGACAGTGGTACTCTCTCCCCAGGTTTAGGGAGACCACCTGGCAGCAGGGGACTGTGGCCCCATTCTAACTTACACTGAACTCATGCAAATTCATACAATTTTTCTGGAGAAGTCTGAGACAGTGACTCTCTGCTCCCTACTGCTCGTCAGTATTTTTGGTTATTTCTGATGCTGGAGATCATCACAAACAATTGTTTTTTTCTGTTGGGAACATGCCAGATTTAATGTGTGGGTGTAGTACTTGTCTAGAATGATCCAGTTGACTAGTCTGCTTCCTCACTTTGAATCATTAGGTATTTCCATCAAGCAGCTTGCACAGATTTAATTTTCTTTCAGCTCTCAGGTCCCACAAATCTTTTCTCATTTGCTGTGTCAGGCATTCCTGCTTCAGATGGCGTAGGGTAAACAGCGAAGACCTGGAGGGCCTTTCTGCACCCGGCAAAAGAGCAAATGTGTGAGGCGACGGTGTATCATGTAACAGGAAATAATGCTTGCTAGGACTTGCGCAAAGATTAATGTCATTTGGATTAGTACTGAAAGAGCAACGTTAGTCCCTAGCCTATTAATTTGCTTATATGAAATTACTGTAGCAGTGTCTGCATTTGGATGTCATCCAAGCAAGCAGGACCCCCATCCTGATTGGGTCCCCTGGGAACTGCTGTCACATAAATGACATAAATTAGGCATCTCATTAGGTATCTCATTCCTCACCCCCCTGATACCTTAAAATCTTTCCTGTCATTCAGTTTCAAAGGGTACAGAATTCAAGTATCATCCAGCAGAAAACACCCTGCAGGTAAGGAGATGCAATACAAATGTCCTGGGACTTTATCAAACACTTCTCAGTCACAGTCTTGTTCCCAAACCACCTGGCAGTGAACAGGTTATAACACATGATGGCAGATGATGGAACATAAGGGACTCATTTCTTAGCACAAACAATTGCAAAACAGAGTTATTCAGTGAAGGAAGGTACAGGAGAACCTTCAGGGCTGTAAGAGAAAGTGTACACCTGGAAAACAACATGCACTTGCATCAAGATTTGTTTCAACAGACCAGATGAAATACACTGCATTAGAGAAAAATGAAGAAAATAAGCTAGGTATATAACAGAAATAAGCAAATCAGTTTGTGCCACAGAACTACAGGATAACTTGTAAAATTCCTTTTTTCATACTTAGCTGTGAGACAGAAATGGCAGAGGCAGCACACTGGATTAATCACTTCTTTATTAATAGGGAATGCTTCTTCTGTTCATGTAATCAGTTCTGAGTTAATGTAATTTCTTTTCATTCATTGAACGAAGGTTCACTTAAAGTCAAATAACTGAGACATCATGCACCTAATTTTTATTTGAGCTTAAGGAAGATGTGATGTATCTTGCAGGTAGAACTGATTGACTGTGGGAGAAAAATAAATTCCTCTTTTGTCAAGACAGAAATTATTTTGGTTAAAGAATGAATTGGTTTATCACAACTATTTATTGATCTGGGGGAAAAATCCAGTGTCTTCGCAATTAGTTCCTGGACATAGAGGCTAGCTGGATTCTTAGGAATGGAGGTTCACCTTACACCCACGCCAGACATATCATTTTGAGTTCTGTGTAGTTTCCTTATGACAAGTTTGACTAGAACTGCTGAATTAACTGATGTTTCTGTTCAGTGGATGACTTGAAAAAATAGCAATAAAATATATTTTATTCACAGATCATAGTTCTGTGATGATTTATACTAAGTCTGTGAAATGTCAGGTTGACCAAAGCTACAACGATGACCAGATTAGAAATGGATACACAATCATTTCTAGTGAATAAGGTAGAGCCAGTGATAAAGTACCTATCCTGGGTATTAGCTGGTTTATACAGCTGCCAAGAGAACAGACTATAGCAGCGCAGCACGAACTCTGCCCATACACTGTTAACCCAACACAACTTTTGAATTAGTGAGAACTGGTGAAGATAGCTTCTATCATTTTAGAATCACAGAACTTCTCGAGTTAGAAGGGACCCATAAGGATGATTAAGTCCAACTCCCTGCTCCTTACAAGACTACCTAAAACTAAACCATTTGACTAAGAGTGTTGTCCAGGTGCTCCTTGAACAGGTTGCTGCCATGACCACTTCCCTGGAAAGCTTGTTCTGGTGACCAACCACCCTATCAGTGAAGAATCTTTTCCTGTCGTCCAATCTGAACTTCCCCTGATGCAGCTTCATTCCATTTCCTTGTGTCCTATCACTGGTCATACTGGCACCATGAGTTACGTAAATGAAACAATTTTCACCATTAGCACAGAAACAAAAGAAAATAAAGAAAAAAAAACAGGGAAAAAAGATTAATTTTATGGCCAAATGCATAAAGAAAGTAGAAAGCTTTGGTTGTTCCTGAAAGTAGGTTAATGCTCTAAATAAGGACAGCACACTGGGTGGTATTTCTGTGTTATGTAAAATGCAGAACTGCTCCATTTCATAGGCTAAACCTGACTTACATTACCTAAGGGACTCCGGTTATTTTTCAGTCGTCTTCTCTTTCTGCCTCACCCTGGGACATCCCTGCAGTTGTACAATTTGCCTAATCTTCTCCGTTGATCAGCAGATTTCTTCATCTTGGCTCAGACTTCCATATATCTCCTTTTGAGCATATTGAGGGATCGAGCCATAGCAGAGGTAAAATGCCGAAGCCATCATGATCTATTGAAGGTAGTGCTAAGAAGAGGGATCTTCCTCACATCTTTTTTTTTTTAATACCTTGGTGCAGCATCAGTGGCTTACAACAGCTGCTTCCACAACCAAACAATTTTCCCATCGGTACTTGAGCAAGTATTGTTCGGTCTAGCCCTGCTGACTTCAGTGCGATTTTTAACCGTGAAACAGAGCGCCAATACCACCTTCCTCCATGAACAGCAGACCAATAAAACATCTTCCTTGGCCTCCAAATGCATGATGTCATTTATAACCAAACTAAACTGTGGGATAAAACTGAGTGCAGAGCTGACACACAACTGAATAGTTAGCAGTGGTAGTTAGTTAGTAGTAGTGATATTCACTCCGAGGTCAATTCAATGAAAAAAATAATTGTGCCAATGAAATTGTTACACCGAAAAACAACTTTCTGAGCATCTACCCCTTTTCTTTTGTGTTACAGACTGGCACCTGTGTCTGCACTTTCCCACACCACAGTTCAGTCCATGCAGAATAGCTACTCGCTGTTGCTACAAATGAAAACTAAACTAAAACTGGTTTAGACAATAGCAGTTATCTAGACAATTGCTATCACAGCTGAAACAAACTAGAATCTGTTCAGGCTGAAACAAGTCCAGAGAAATCCTGGCAGGTCAGTAGAAAGACTATGGACTTTTTCTAATGGCAAAAACTTGATTTACTGGGCTACACAGTGCTAAGAATTTTGTCAAAGAATTAAACATCTACTACTTTGAAAGTATTGATTATGATGGCATATATTCAATTTGTATAATCATAACTCTCTATTAAAGTATTTCTTCAGGAAGCTTGTTCAGAATAGCTATGTGGGAGTCACAAAATGCTGTTGCATCAAAGTGCAAGACACACTGTACAAAATAATAGGAAATCATTCTAATTTTGGTGATGCTTGTGGAGCTGTTTTCTGTAGCTGGATTCAGTCAGTACTTCCTCTTGCTCTCTCGCTTGTGTAGAACACCATAATAAAATGTCTGTTTATGAGCTTTGTCGAGACTGATAACTCAGCTTCTTTATTGAGGATGATTTTGTGGCATTAAAAAAATAGTGCTTTTTTCCTGCCTATTCTGAAATTGGAAAAGTGACTCACATGAAAAATTATTATTAGAGGAAAAAAATTATTATTAAAGAAAGAGGGGAGAAAAAAATAAAATAACAAGGTTAAAGACATAGGTGTTTGTTTTTGATTTCCTTACTGAGATCACTGCTTGTAAGCTCCTATTCTACCTGCAACATGGTGCCTCCTCACATCTTCATGTCCATGCCTGACAAAGGGTTTGCAGTGCCCTCGCATAGAATTTCAGCCCAAACTGCTGTGGATCATGGCTCAGGGCCTTCTCAGCAGCCCATCCTCGTGTCACCCTCCAGCAATGTCCCCACTCTGCATCCTGGGTCCCATCTGCTGCAACTCCCACCCAGCTCTGCCCCACTCCCTGTCCTCTCCTGCCTGTGGTCTTCTCTGTAAGCCCTGGGCAAATTTGTCCTCCTACAAAACCACCTTCAGACATTTGTATCACTGCAAATTTCTCATCATAAACTTCCCAAAGAAAGTTTCATTGGGAGTTACAAACCGAGTCCTTTTCACAGCTGTGCAGTGCAGTCCAGGCTGATTTAGGTCCATTGATTGCTTAATATTCTGCCTTAGTAGCTTCTGTCACAAACATAACCTTATCTGTTTAAAAGCAGGTCAAGTCTGGCAGTGTCAACAGTTTGTTTCCCACACAGCACTTTAAATACATGTAGATCACACATATGATCACATATGGATGTTGCGCTCTGTTTAGATTTGGAGCCCAGGTAGGCACTCCAGACTGCATGCAAGCAAATTCACGTTTAAAGCCTCTTCGCTGCAGCGCTGTCAAATATTGTCATGTCACCAACTTTTGCGGAGAGGCTAATTTACTCTGTGGATAAAGAGTTATAACAGCAGAAGCTTTAATGAATATGGGTTGGCAGTTGTAATGAAGTCTGCTCTTACTCCCACTCTATGGCTTGTTCGCAGCAGGGAGCAAATGACAGGTATATCAATGTTTCAAGTGAATAATTTCTATTAAAAACATTAATTTTCTATTAAAAACATTTCTATTAAAACCAACATATTGTCTACCATTTTATAATAGTCATATCAGCTTTTTTGATAACAAGGTATAGTAAAAAATATACAATGCTAATGCATGTGGCAGCATTAAAGGTATGCTAGATGACCTCTTTGAGTTTTGTGGTTTACTTGTGACTTTGATCCTACAATTAATTTTTGCTTTATTCTTTGCCTTTTTGTTTTGTTTTGTTTTATAAAAAGCTGAAATAATGAGGAAAAGGAGTAAAAAGGGAAGGAAAGGCTAAGTTCAGTTGTTTCAAAAATTTTTAGAGGCATATGCATAAATGAGTGAGAATCTTGACTGACTGGAGAGAAGACACTGAAGTTAAACAGCTGTTTGAAATAGCCCCTGAAATAACATACGTTTTAGATTATTACTTTTGGGACCTTTGGGCTGGGAATAATTTTTACTTGACTTTAGTCATCTGAAGGTCAAATTGTCTAGTCCTTCTTATAGTCAAAGGAGATAAAATTGTGCATCCAGAGATGATTCAGGCCATCATAACGTAGGTAAAAATACAATAAAATTATCTGAACATGATAAGCAAAATGAAAGATGATGAAGATATTAATTTTCTCATGCATATCCCTGGCATTTTCTAATTGATACATAATAAAACTCAGTGTTCATTTTTTAACACGCTTGCCTAGGAGATACGGGATGTTGTGGGAATGAGACCCATATCAGGGGTTCTATAATCTTTTAACCATCACTTCTAGCCAGCACCATCTGACAGGATGCCCGCCAGGATACGGAATGCTCTGGTTTGCCTAAGGGAACAGATAATGAAACAAGGATTTAGAAGAGACTGTGAGCAATAGACTCAAAATATCAGCTTGAAAGGACTGGTATGGTTTACTACTGTATTGTTCAAAGGTTTGTTTGTTAGATGCTTTTTTCTTATCTTTAATATGAAGCATTCACCTCTCTGAACACCAAGTGTGTTGTTTAAGTGGAGCTGACTTGTACCGCACAAGCTCTGTTCTCACAAGAACAAAAAAGTCGGACAGACAGACGGTACAGGTGCCTTGCACCTAGTGAAACATATGGAAGAGTTCTAGAGCTCCAACACGTATTTTGTGTTGTGCTGCATCTGCTGCACTGCGAAATCTCAGGACTGACAGGTAATGAAAGCACCATTTTGGCAAGGTGTCTGAGGGGTATTAGAAGGATTCTGACTAGGGAATCACATCAGTCTCCTGACAGTCTTCAATTTTTAATTTTGTAGTTTTGCTCTATTTCTTTTGTACAAGTTCTCAGGGTCATCCTATATCACCCTCTTGCGTATTGGCAGTGTCCCTGAGGTAGTTTTTCGTGCCCAATTCTTTAGTTAAATTACTAAAGAAGAAAGATCCCATGCGCCGGCCGGTCCCTGAAGCTCTTCAGTTCTTCTCTTAGCATACCTTGTAGTGATCTTCTTTATAGTTATCTCCTTATTCTCCCTGCAGTTCTACTTCTAATCACCATGTTCTCTGTTTTAAATAATTTACCTTTGCTGTTGCTTAAAATGCTTTATTAAACCCCAAGAAAATGTGATCTAATAGATTTATGTTACCTGTTAAAACATTTCATTAGCCAAAGGAAGATATGAAGTTCATTTATCACATTCCTTTGTTAAGTTCATGCCTTACTTATGTCATACTCTGTTAGCTTCCATTAGTTACCACTACCTTCAAAGTGATTTTTTGGATACTACTATGGTTGGATTAACAGGCTTTCTTTTGTCTGGATAGCTGTTCTACCATATCCAATGCGGGTGTTATATTTACTAAATTCTGGTAGTTCTATGTCACTCCTTGTCAACCAACTTCTTCCAACATTTGCTTACTGACTTTTTTCAGAGTTTTCAGTTCATATGTTTTGCTCTGAATTATGCTTCAGCTGAAAAATATTGCTTCCTACTCCATGCCCACATCCTCTTCCTCATCTGGTGTTTGGTCTTATGTTCAGTGCCTATATTCTTACTGAAAAGTGAAATGACAAGTTCTGTTTTCGAGCCATACCTAGAATATTTTAAATTTCTACCCCACTTTACACATAGCATCTTTGTTTCTTCTTGCCCTCTTTTTTACCTCTCTACATGATTGACAGTTTTCTTGCTACTTAATTTTTCTTTCAAGGTCTAATTTGGTTTGACAGCTTTCACTTTATCCCTACATGTCCTAACCTCTAAATTAGAGTCTTCTTTGAATGCCTGCATTCTTCCACTTAACTTCAAGCCTGTAAATGAAATGCCAAGCCAGATGTAAAATTATTCTCTGGTTCCCATGTAGTCAATGGGGAGAGACAGACAGAATGTGACTCAACCCACTAATATGTCAGTTTCTGTCCGAAGACATCTGGTTTTCTTCATTGACTGTAATACAGAAACTGAATGACTATGTTCCTAAACTAGACATATCTATGAAGCATCTGAATTTATGGGAGATTTATCTTAGATTTAGCCAGTTTTCTGTCCCTTACATATGTCACCTCTGGTGATTTTTTTTTCAATCAATTAGTATTCTGATATGCTGAAGTACTTTTCTAAGATTGCGTTTTTTGGAGATCCAGTTTCTTTTCACCTTTGACCCACAGAAAATTCAGATCTTCTCTCATTCAAGCATCTGAAATTTTTACTTCAGCTGACTTCTGATCGGTTCCTTGATTTTGTCTAATGAAAGTCAAAATGCTATTACTAGTCGGTCAGTACAATTATATATTTTGTAGTCAGCTTTTCCTTAATATCCTTGGAACTTAGCAAAACCCAAGTCAAAATAGAAATGCTTCATAATGGGGGCAATGATTACTGGTAAACACTGTGTTGACTATAATACCAAGGTTCATCTGAACCCTGCAGCTCTTAATATTATTTGTTACAAAGCAAGGGTGAGACCCTTCTGGTTAAATCCAAATGTTATCTGGTTAAAGCCATGATAATCACCTTTAGTCTCATATTATAGTTAAAGCAAAGAAATAGACTGTTCTTATAAAGCTCTATTCATGTATTTTTAGTGTGTACTTTAGAGTGGGATGAATCTCATTCTTGGTATGTACATGTGTTTCAAAGGGTAGTATCCAACATTAAGGGAAATTAATTTCATTCCTGAAGATGACTTTCATAGGTTTTCTTTCTCTAAAAGCATTCCAAACGTTATGTTCAGCATCTACCCAGAGATCTCAGTCAGATATTCAATTGCACATAATTTTGATCCAGATAAATTGCTTTTCCTTTGAAGTTACTTGCTTGTTTTTATTCTATCACATCATAATGCTTAAGGCTAATTGATCTTCCCTTTCTTTCTTCTCGCCTCTGCCCACAACATAATTATGTTCCACTCACACCTTGCTCTGTCATATTATTACTAACCCTGTCCTTGGATTCTTATTCTAAGATACTATCTAATATATTTGGAGCCTTCATCATGGAAATGTTTGGTGTCTCTGTTTACTGTCAAAAATTAAAGATGAGCTGAGTTAAAAAAGATTCAGAGTTAAAATTCAGGATATTCTGCAAAAGAAAAAGAAAAAAGAATAAGAATTGGTGAGAAAGTATAAAATAAATAACATAAATAACAAAAACAAAGAAAAACAATATGTTTGCTTGTAAGCAATTTTTTTGAATAAGTGAATCTCCATTGTACATATGTTTTTGAACTACACTTGAAGACATAAAAAACTGATGATGCAGAAAGATTCAGGAAGCCTCTGAGGTCAATAACGTTCTTGGACAAATAATGTAGAAGTGTGGGAAAAGACAGAAAGAAGCCAAACCCTTGCTGTTGTTGATAACAGGGAAGGGGAGGAGGAAAGGCAGATCTCTGGAGAGGGATTACTGGATTCCACCTCTTTCAGTTTTCTGTCTTTTCCTGCATAGCTTTTGCTATTACAGAGCAATGGAACAGCCCAGGCCGATCGATATTGTACAAGTAAGAAATTCAGATTTACAGATAGATGAATGACAACTTTCCCCTGAGTTTGTTACATCAGTTGGCTTTATGATTGGTATTTCTTCTGCAGAGGTGTCTGGTAAATAAAAAGTTGCCCAAATCCACCAGTTAAATATTCTAAAGTGAGACATCAGAAACTCCAACTTAGTTTCTGGGTCTATCTCCTATGCTCTGACAGGGCCTGGGGAGAAGAAGGTGCTGGTGGCATCTCTGCCAGGTTCAGTGAGACCACGTATCGGGTGACAGCTGCTCAGAGGGCAGGTTCTCCTCCTGGGATGGGGACCGAGTTGCACAGCCTCTGTCACAGCACTGGGGAAAGGAAGGAAGGAGCATTTTTCCAACTTCATTCAGTCCCCAGCCCTGGCAGCTGCTATGGTTTGCAGGGGAAATATTATTTGTGACAGCCAGTAAAGACCGCACCTACGCTGCTAAGCTGATAGGGACAGGGCTGCAGCAGTGGTGGGTGATGGACCATGCTATTCGGTTTTCAGCCCATTCCCAGTGCCAGTTAGCACGCTGCGGGCAACGCCTCTGCTGGCATCCGGGCACCCCAGGTGGCAGCACCAACGAAAGGTACCTGTTTTGGAGCAGGGAGGGCAAGAGAGCTTGGCTGCAGGAGGGCATGAGGCACACCGTGCTTTTCAGGACCAGTACGTGATCCTCTCTGGGTAGGTGTCACCAGGAGGCTGTCATCACCCTCTCCCCATGGGTGCACAGATTTTACCTACATGACACACAGTGTAGATTTCTGTAGTAAGGTCTGTGCTGCCTCGCCTGCACCGGTACCAATGGAATTATTTAAAGATGCAGATGTGCCTCAGACTCGAGGCAGTACGTTCAATTCTGTCATTCAATGTATTCTCTCAAGGAAATTCTCGGAACAACTATTGGCCTTAGCTACTGCTCAGGAAGGATCAGCGCCTGGGTCTTCATTACAGCACATGTGATTTTCAGAATATTTCCCTGTCCTAGTTGTGTTTCCTCATTCCCATAGACCTGTGTCTTCTGGGCATTTGTCAGTCTCCATCAGAACAGTTCTGCCAGGCGTGGAAGTGGGTACGTGACTGTTGCAGCAAAATGCAAATACCTTCCAGTAATTTTTGCTCAAGAACAGGGCCTCAAGCAGATACTAATAATTGAATCACTCTGCTAAATATACTGTAAACACCTGAGTCATGCCTCATTTTAATGCTCTCAAGAAAGAATTAGCTTCAATAAAACTGATATGGATTACTGAGTCAAAATAATTTTCCAGCAGTACAACTAAGGTTAAGTGTTCCTTTCCTGAAATGCCTGAATCGGCACATTCTCCTTAATTCCACAACTGGAGTACAGTAGCAATGATTGCACTGGAGATGATTTTCTAGAAAACTCTCCAGAGAAATTAACTGAGTATGTTTCTTTTATTGCCATGGGGACAAGATATTATAGGATGATAAGAAATCCTCTTGCACTTTCTGCATTATTATTTGTTTAACAGCAAACATAATGTTTTTGCCTTTATTTTCATTATCCTTCTTGTACCAATAAACACTGTTATCTTTAATTGACTAGATCAAGTGTCCAAAAAATTGCTTGTGAGCAGGACACATTCTTGTCCATGTTTGCCATTCTCTGTGCTAATGATTCAGTGGTTAACATGACAGCCAGCTAAAAGGAAAAATACAGAATTATTTGTACAGCTGCACCAAAATGTGGAATGTTTCTTGTGGAAGGATTTATCTCATCATTATAAAAGGTTTTTTATGGTCAATGGAGAAACAGAGGAAACTCTCTAAGAGTTGTTTCAGCCCATTCTAAAGGAGTTATTTCAGGCAGTTTGAGTGAATTCTGTTCCCCAGACACCTCTTACACAACCTTGAGAGTAATGGGAGATACACTTCCAACAAACTGTATCCTTACTTTACACAGACAAAAGTAGTTTAAATGATCCCCATCCTTAATATGCTGGGGTTTTAGTACTAGCAAAGGGCATGGCTGCAATGATTTTTTCCAGTCCTCTCAAGCAGTTTGTCTGCATGTACATGTCTTCATGTCCTTCCTCATTCAGGCTCTGCTAGTGCAGTGGAGGAATCTTCTCCCTCCAATCCCTTTACCTGTAAATTATCTCCTCTCCAAGGTCAACTGTGCATCCAGCAATCTTATTAATATTTATTAAGAAAGGCTTAGGGCAGACAGGACAAGCCAAGGTATATAAGCAGCTACTGTAGTTGTGCAGCTCTCCTTGCTCTCCATCTGCCTTTGGGCATAGATATTGTGTTTAAGATTTCCTTATTAGCTGTGACAGATGAAATCACAAGTACTGCTTTGAGCGCTGGCCTCTCCCTGCTCTGATGGATGTGATTATTTCAGTCTGGAAGTTGCAAGATAGCTTTTGTCACAGATGGCAGCTTTCATTTAGTTAGAACTGTGTTTCAATCCTTCTCTGTGTGTGGGATTATTCATCTGTGTTATGATCCTTTGGTAGTCAGATGATGTGCCAGTAAGGGAATGTATCACATAATTCTCCAGAGACCTTCTCTGAGTGAGTCTGAAGTTCAAATAGTCCAAAGGAAAGCGTATTTAACCTCCTCACAAATAGAGACCCGGAGGTAAGAGAATTAGTGTGAAAAGGCAAGAACTTCAAGACTTCATGAATAAAGAAGAAGGAAGGAAGCTGCTTGGTAGGAAAATAAAAGGTGACACACTTTAATGAGAGAAACACTTGTCTCTCCTCATCCTCCATCTCCAGACTGTGTCCCGTAGACTCTGATGGAAAGCAGAACAAAAACAGGGTACGTGTAACGTACATCTTCTGTGACTGTCCTCTCCCACCATCTGACAAGCTCTGACTATCATAGAATCATATAACAGTTTGGGTTAGAAGGGACATTTAAAGGTCATCTAGTCCTATCCCCCTGCAATAAGCAGGGACATCTTCAACTAGATCAGGTTGCTCAGAGCCCCGTCCAACCTGACCTTGAATGTCTCCAGGGATGGGGCATCAACAACCTCTCTGGGCAACCTGTTCCAGTGTTTCACCACCCTCATTGTAAAAAATTCCTTCCTTGTATGTAGTCTAAATCTTCCCTCTTTTAGTTTAAAACCATTACCCCCTGTTTTACCACAACAGGGCCTGCTAAAAAGCCTGGCCCCATCTCTCCTGTAGGCCCTCGTTAAGTACCAAAAGGCCACTATAAGGTCTCCCTGGAGCCTTCCCTTCTCCAGGCTGAACAACTCCAAGTCTCTCAGCCTGTCTTCATAGGAGAGGTGCTCCAGCCCTCTGATCATTTTTGTGGTCCTCCTCTGGACTCGCTCCAACAGGTCCATGTCTTTCCTGTGCTGAGGGTTCCAGAGGCACAGTATGCCAGTTGGGGTCTCACCAGAGCAGAGAGGCAGAGGCAGACCTGCTGGCCATGCTTCTTTTGATGTAGCCCTGGATACAGTTGGCTTTCTGGGCTGTGAGCGCACATTGCCGGCTCATGTCCAGCTTTTCATCCACCACTACCCCCAGGTCCTTCTCCGCAGGGCTGCTTCCAAACCCTTCATCCCCCAACCTGTATTGATACCAGGGGTTGCCCTGACCCAGGTGCAGAAAAGACAGAAGGTGAGAATTAAGTGTGAGAGAGAAGCATCTGAGCTTTGTATTTTATTCTTTCATCGCAATTATCCATCTATATGCCTGTGTTTACATTCACTGCGTTGGTGTCTATATGAGTAGCTTATAGGTAGACCGCGTGGATGGATGTGTGTACCATCTGTGCCACTACCGAAAGTTTGACAACTGGGTCTCTGAATTTCTGTGCTCTTAGCTGAACATTAGATACTCTTTATATACTGTGTTTTAAGGAAAAAAAAATATTAAAATTCCTTTTTTCTGTTAAATGCAAAATGTGTTTTACAAGCAATATATACTTGATAGGACTTCATGCCTTAATTCTAATAGTGTTAAACTTCCCAAGTTTAGGAGAAAGGCTAACATCAAATGTTTTCAGTGCTCTTGGCACTCAACACCCTCTTAATTTAATGTGGCTTAAAAATTTGTTGCAAATAAGCTCTTTCCCTGTTTTTTTCAGCTTTGGGCAGGAAACTGTTCTCTAAATATATGAAGTAATAGGTGGTGTAGAAGTTTGGAAGAGCTAAAATATAATCTGGGAAATTTTAGCATATTTGACTAGTATATTTTCTAAAGGAAAGAGAAACTTTCTTGGTAAAGGGAAGAAAAACAAGGAATTGCCAAGCATATTATGTTTGAGAAATAATTAAAATTTCTCTATTAACAATTTAACAGTCTTGTATGATTGCTTCTAACACATATTCAGTGTCTGATTCGTATTACATGGAATTTCTCAAATGTGTAGCAATTTATTTCATTAACTGCCCAACTATGACTTTTATTAAAATTGAATCACTTTTGAGCCATTATTACAACAATAAAACTTAGGGGAATTTTTTCACTCTTCCACCTGTGAAATTCCTATTAACACCAAAGGGAATTCAGACCAGATTCTCACTCACTTGACATAAAATGATCGATCTTTGATGTCAATTAAACTTTTCTTAATTTTACCCCTCAGTAATATGTGAATTCTCAAGTATTCCTCAAAGGAGAAAAGTCCTTTTTTTGCAGGACTTAGGAATACAAAATACAAAATACTTGTTTTCAGAAGAAATAAATCATGAAAATAATTGCTAGATGTTTTATTAGACATTTGTTTCAGAGGCATTGGGATGAACTGTCCTTTGAATGAATCATTCTTTGAACTAATATAAGGGAAGACACACCTGTTTCTTGCAGCATTTTGGCATGTCAGAATAATTAATTGTTTCAGATGAAAAATAGAAAGAAATCAGGCTTTTAAATGATCCTGCTCTCCTTTCACTGCATGTCTTCAACTAACAATAATACCTGGACAACAAAAAATTAATCACTTAATTCTTCTTCCATATAATGTGAATAAATGATTATACCTCTCTCTATTTTGTTACATTTTTAATTGCTTCACAAATATGATTTGTGTTCTCAGGTATAATGAGGAGAGAATATATGGCACAGACATTAGAGGAATGAACTAATGGCCCATTTTACACAGCATCCCAGATCTAACAGACAAAAGCTGGATGCTGCGAAGACAAAATCCCCACAGTGTAGCTCCTTTGAGAATACCAGTACCTGAAAGCATATTCCTGGGTCATCTGAGGCAATCCTAACCCTGTATTTTGCAGTGCAAGTTCAAAGATCAGTGACTACTTCAAGAAACACTAAAATACGAAAAAAGTATCCAAAATATTTATGAAAAATCTCAGCCTATTCCCTGTGGCCTTTTGATAATTTTAATACTAATTAAACTGAATCTGGTTACTATTTTTTTCATGTTGTAAGTATCCATTTGCTAAATGGCATAGATAAAAGAAGCTCTATTACTAGATAGATAAATTTTCATGCTAACAAACTTTTTTTTCAGTGTGAAAGACAAGCAGATGGCTTTAGAATCAAATGCAATATGAGATTTTTTATTTGGAGTTTAATTACAGGTGTATCAAGCAATCATCTCTGTAGAAAATGAGAGTTGGCATATGTGGGGCTGAGAAGCTATTACTAAGAAACAGGTAAGGCTAACCAAAATTTCACTGGGGAAATAAAAATATCCCTAGTTATCTCTGGAAGAAAGAGAAAGACAAATTTTGACCTGCGGACAATAGGTAGATTAATGACTGGGAGGGAGATCAACATGTGCCATAATTGTGTGTGTGTTGATGCTGTGGTTTTAGGTATCCAGCACAGCCACGTGACTTAGTTTCTGGCTCATCTTTGAAAGGCATTATGTAGGTCTCCCTTAGTTTGTCCTAAATAGCCACCGAGAGGGTACATGGTGCACTGAATGAAGTGTCTTCCACTGCAAGAAGTTCATGTACGATCTGGAGATCATAATGGTTATATGATGAGGTGTTTACAGTAAAGACAGAGCAGATGTATTGATAAGCTTTATGTGTCTTGTAAATGCATGACCTAGGGAAAAATCTGTCATTATGAATTACACAGCTGCCTATTACTTCATTCCTCAAGCTCCATAACAAGCCACAGCACTTCCTTCTGTTCACATTCACCTGAACTACTTCTCACAATTCTAGGAACAGTTAAATGGGTCTTTAGCATGTGAAGCATTATCCTAAGGGATTTTGATCACGTCTGTGATCAAGTCTTACAAAACTATAATGAAGCAACATCCTGATGAGCCTGCCTTGTGCTTTTTCAATTAGCTGGAGGCCACTGGATAATCATTTCCAACCAAGTCATGTGAGTCCAATTCCTTGAGGACACTGTGAGCACGAAAAGATAATTTAATTTAACATCTGAAACCTAATCCCTGCCCTTGCTCATGACTGCACATACAAGCTTGGCCCTTGCGCCATCCTCAGCAGTGCCAGCTGGAGGAACTGCTGCTCACCAGTCCCTCCCTCTGCTCTACAGCAGAGCCAATGCCTCCCTGACATGCTTCACTCAAATCTCTTGAATTTGACTAAACAATTAAAGTTACAAAGGTTTAATGGTCCAGCTTATTTTGGGTGAGGTAACATGAATTCCTTTCAATATCTCAGCTAGATGTTCTGAGAGGACAGTAACCTCTATGAAGGCAGCTAGTGGTGAGCTGGAGGAAGCCGCTGACAGAAAGTGATGTATTAATAAGGTCTTTTTATCTCTTTGCTTTGGCCTGAGTCTACATTCTGGAGATCACAGGTGGTTCTCTGTTAACTACAAGAATCATATGCTCAAAGAAATTGTTATATAAATTAAATAGATTGTGAATTTAATATTTGCAGTATTTATTAAATTTATCCTTTTAGGATATCCTTTTTGGAAACATTCTTGGAATTGTGTTCCAAGGCAGTTTAATGTGTTAGATGTGGTGTTTGATTATTTGAACTGGTAATCCAAATAAGCATTTTCTTTGGTATTCAGGTTTAAAAGAGATGTGAAAAGCCGTTTCCTTTTAGGTTAGCATTGCCACAAATGCACAATGACAGCACCTTCATGTAGTGAGCATCTTTAAAGAAGTGTTTTGAAACTTTTTTTTGTAAGAGGTTTTTTTTTTTTTTTAATAAGAGTTTAAACTAAATCAATATTTTCCTTCTTTTAGACAGACAACAAATATTCAATTCTTTTGGCTACCCTGCTTATGTCTAGCAGTTATCCTATAGTCTGTGGCTTCATGTCTAGGAAGTACATGTTTAAAACCATTTAATTGCCAACATTATTACAAAGCTGATAGATTAGACCCTTGGCTACCTGTGGTAGCAGCTAAAGATTTCCCTCTTCATCACTTTGTTCAAAGACATCCTTCTGCTAAGTGAAACCTTTGTGGGTGCTTGGAGTAGACAGGGCTCTAAGATGGCTATCGACACTTCTGAGCAGGTGAGCAGCTCCACAGGAGATCCTACCTCCTTGTGATTTTTGTACTATCTGAAAGGAAAGAAGCCATTTGATTCAGAACTATGGGCCATTAGAGAAGTGTAATTTTTTGTCAGAGGTTCAGGCAGCAGAAATTTTGAACCAAATCATGGTGTCTTCCACTGTCTTGTGCGTTTCCCTACTGCCTCCATCTCTCTTTGACAAAGGGCTGTCTCAGAAGGCAGGGCCAGTGCATGAAACATGTACAGTGAGGGCAAGATAAAGAACTGAGTGGCTGTTCCATGCATACCGATAACTCCCAAATGTCTCCAATGCATCTGGTGGCCACACATCTATGTTTTTACAGGGGGGGGAGTTAGAATACTATACACTCTCTAACAGAAATTCTTCAAAGTAAAGAAATGATTGATTGCACAAATTATGTTGATCTCCAGTTAGAGATAATAAGTAATGAAGGTAAAATTGATGTTTGGTACTCATGGTTTACTGGCAGTTATTTAAGGATCATTGCAGACCACTATACAAAGCAGTGATCATATCCAGATCAAACAAGGGTCAAGGACACGTGAAGATGCCAAAGAATTCCAAGTTTATTAACATACAAGTCTCCTTCAAAAAATGGACCCCTGCTACCTGAAGGCTGCACCAATCACTGGTCAAGTTCATTACTCAATATTTAACATGGTTGTTCTAGTCTCTGCACCTGAACAAATAAATAAATATGTTGCGTCTATCATAAGTCATCTGTATCCAGAAGACTTTCTGCTTAAGAAGCACACATGAAAGATAGTGGATATTGTATGAAATTCCAATATTAAAATATACGACATGAGCTGAAGACCAAGATTGCCAGTAGCTAATTACCTAAATTTTCAAATTATGACCATTACACATAACAGCAGGACGACAGTTTCCTGGAGTGCTTTCCTGCTCTCCCTGCCCATGTCCAAAAGAATCAGGGAACTCAGGCTTCTTAAGGAGGCGTCATGAGTTTCATGTAGTTATAGCATCTTGACTAAATATCTTAGTCAGGGCTTCCATGTTAAATTATCTAAGCTTATCCAGTCCACACCAAAAGGAATTCCAGCTCCTTATCTCTTCCTAATACTCAGTCCAAAGCATTGCAATCAAGTTCATATAACATTAACATATAATATATCAACAATGTTAAAAATATTAACAATATGGCTAATGGAAATATCTAAGTCAAATGCTTAAGCAGTTGTTAAGAGAAGGGATGACCAACTGCACATGGGAAAGCATTTTCTGTGGACTTGGTTTTTGTCCTATGAACCCAAGAAACTACAGAAAATCTTCTTGAGGCTAAATGACCATCACCTTAACTACCAACCCAGAGATCTGGAAGTTTGTTGACACTCTTTGTAACAGAATAAGAATTGCACAGGTGTAGGCCCTTGACCATTAAAGAGAAGAGAGGGGGGCAACAATTTACTGACCATTCTCTTTCAGAAGGAAAGGTGGGATCATGCCCACATTTCAGTTTCTTTGATGGCTTGGTGTGTTGGGACAGTGACATAGTCTGAATCTAGTAGGGGCCAGGGTGGTAAAGAGGAAACAGTTAATTAATTTTGTCTCACAACCGCAGTCCTTCTGCCTCACCCCTTGCTCAGACCCGTGTCTAAATTCAGAGTATGGCCCTGATATATTGCCAGTTATGAAATAAGGGGTCTTCTGTAAGGTGCCAAAATTTCAAAATTTTGTATTCCAGTTTAATTCCCGCAAACCTCAAAATTATTCTTGGGCAATGGATTCTGGCCTATCTGTTGTTCACTGACGGGTGATATAACACCAATGGACTGCAGTTGCTTTGTGACCATGCCTTCGTAAGAAGCTACTAAGTCAGACACTGCTGAGAGGAAATGACATGCAACTTATGAAATTTGTTTATACACTAAATAGAAGTGTGGAAGTGATTTCAGCTTTGTTATTGCTGATCATACTCAAGAAGACACAGACATCAA
Source organism: Fratercula arctica (assembly GCA_947846985.1). NCBI lineage: Eukaryota > Metazoa > Chordata > Aves > Charadriiformes > Alcidae > Fratercula > Fratercula arctica. Next base: position 15,759,982 of record CANTUZ010000001.1, on the reverse strand, counting down.
AAAAATACCTGAATTCCTGTTTAATTAAATCAGCCATTGAGGCTATCTCTACATGCCATCTCTCAGTTCACAATGAAACCTGGACAAATTGCTCATCTGAAGTAGAAAAATGACTAACATAATTATTAGCAGCAGCTCTTTATTATAAAATGAGGATGAAGAGATCCCACTGATGAATGGAGGTATATGGATAAAAAATAAAACCAGCAGCTTCTTCCATTTCTGGGTATGTTCGACACCATACTCCATCCTTCTTCTTTGGCACATTATGAGCGAAGAGGAGGTGGGAAAGACAACATCTACAGATCCTTCTATAAATTTAGGAGGTGAAATCATAGTGTGTGTATATTTACTTAGTTCAAGTTTCCTTTGACATAATTGGCAGTTGTTTATACAGTTAATTATAATTGTTTATATGACTAGGTTAAATATCCTTCCACTTCTTCTTTCCATAAGTCAAAACTGCCAAACAGAATGGACATGACATTTGTGTTCTGGATGGAATTTCAACCATATAAAAATAAGAAATGGCGAAATTCCCAGCCAGAATTTTGACAAATCTGCTAAAATCCTGGCACTTGGGCTAGACCCCACAGGATAGTACGAATTACACCGTCAGAAGACACAGTTCTGTAGTGGAGGAGTATTAGCCTGAATGTTGGCAGGCTTTCAGAGAAATGTTCTGTTCTACTGCAGGGGTCTTCCTGGGAAAGCACCCACTCTTGTCCCTGAGTGTGGTGATTAAGGCACTTGACGGTGATATGGGATGTAGGAGTCTGAATGCCAATGAGCTGAGGGAAGAAATGAGCAGTATTCCTGAATCCGTCCTGGCTGCTTTGCTGCTGTATAAGCTGGCAAGAGTCACCGCTGCGGTCTGTGCCGTCTCCAACCCAGCTGAGGTCAACAGTGACTTCGGGGCACAGAGGGGAGCAGCCTCCCAGGGCAGATGGGAAGATCAGCATCTTGTTGGGTTACCTCTGGGGCCAAGGCATGAAACAGATACCACATCTGTCAATAATTAAGTATTTCTGGGCATCCCTGAAGCAGAACTCATGAACCAATAGACCCATAGGTAAGGCAAAAGTGCCATGTGAGGTCGTTTCTTCAGCTCACCCCATTTAAATCAGAGCTGCGTCTTTGCCAATCTTCACTGTGTCCATTGACAAGGCAATTTTCAAGCACTTTAAACTTCTGATTAAAGCCACAACACAGTTTGCATCCCATAATGCCTAAATCCAGGACAGCACCCGTATTAGTTTAAACCATAAAAGCTGCTGATGGCTTTGGTGTCAGCACTAGAAGGCAAGTCCTCTCTTGCATACACATGCAAGGAAAAAGCACGCTTGCTCACACATCTCAGAGCCGTGCAGGCTGCCTCAGCTGTGAATTTTCCCCACTTGTGCTGCCAAACTCATTCCCAAGGCAAAACCCAGCTCTCCCCCCCAGCACTCACCAGCCACTCCGTAAATGTCAGCTCCGGCACACAGGCAACAGACCCTGGAAGGGGAAGCCAACAGCTGTGAAGGAGCTGTGACAGGCCTATCGGCAGCCGTGCAAAAGTCGGTGAGGAACACTAGCTTCCTAAACATTAAAAAGGGCTTGCTAAAACGTTTGCCAATTGGTTGTGCTGCATCTCGCCGCTCTGACTGCTTTGCCCCAGATCCCCTGGACACAGCAAGCAGGGTGTTTACAAAACATTTAGCTGAAAGCAAAGAGGATAAGTGCCATATGCTAACTGCTGCTGCTGGGTGCAGACATGCAAACACAGCGTTTAAAATGGCCCTGCTCTGTGTCTGAATTTCTTTTGCAGAAAAGCTGATGAATACTCTATGAAATGCAGACGAATACTCTACGAACACATTTTGGGGTGCTGTTCCGTCACCAGCAGAGATAATATTTTAACTTGCCACTGCCAAAGGGTGAGGTCCTAGCGTCCCAGGTTCATGTCTGGCTGCCTCCCTGCATCCCCATTCCCATCTGCGATATCCCACCCCTCCTTCATGCTGGCTCGGGTGGTCTTCTTGCCCTTAGGGAGCCAATGCCGTTGCTAAACCGAGCAAAAAGCTATCATTGGTGATATCATTGATGAGGTTGGGGTTCTTCTTCTGGGCTGCTTTCCTGCAGCTTCAGCCATCTGAATCGGTTCACTGAGGGTGCATTTTGTATCAGAAGGGCACGGGGAAAGAGCAGGAGTGCTGGCCAGGGTGGGAGGAGCAGGAGCACCCCGTTACAGCAGCAGTGAGCTATTGGGCAAAGCCACCCTCATCTTGCTGCAGCCTTAGACGTAAACATCCGTGCCACTTCACCTAGCGGTTCAGAGACCTGGGCTCTGACCTGGGTCAGGCATGCAGTGTGACCCTCCTCCAGCTGGTCAGTTCAGCTCCAGTTTCCTTTGGAAGGAGACCATGCCTTTTCCCCAGGCCGCCTCGCAGACTGCAGAGCTCAGCTGCTGCGGTGCTGGGGCTGTTGTTTTGAAGTTTCCAACATGTTTGCTCTCACTGGAAAAGTGGTTTATTTTCCTTCTTTTTCTCATGTTCAAAAAGAAGTAGATTATTTTTAGCTCATATTTCTCCTTTTGAACCTGCATGTGGGCACTGAGTCAACACAGGAGAATTCTGCTTCAAAAGATGGATGTCTCATAAATGACAGGCAGGAAAGAGGGAACTGAGTGACAGCAGTTCTGCAACGCCTGCATGAAGTGCAACGCATCATGTTCAGAAAAGGACACAGGAACTGAAAGTAGGACTTCTGGCAAATTGGGGAACTCAAAATCTACACCTCAAATCCTCATCATCTTCCATTTGAAGTTGTCTGAAGACCCCCTGCATCCCCAAGGTGCCCGTAGTTCTCTAGGACAATTTCTATCATTTCGTCTTTAGTTGTGAAAATGCCCTTGGCTGATAGGCTGTGCAGACCAGGATATATGGCCTGGGGTGCTCTACTGAGACCTTCGTGTTGTGGTGTGGGGGTTGCCCGGGGTGAGCATGGGACAACAAGGGGATGAAGCCATAAATCTGTGATTATGCGGGCCAAGTAAGCAGCACAAGTGATGGTTCTGTAACCATGCTGGGATACCACATTCAAGAGAAGAGATAAATGGGTCGTTTGTATAATCAGCTATGTCACTAAAATTGTCAGGGACAAGATGGGCTAAAGGAAGAGGTTCATCCCTGACATGCTGATGTCCTGCATGGGTGCCACACTGAGAAAACTGAGGGACATTTCTGGAGATCTCTTATCACGTGCCACAAGGAATTACTGATTATTGTCCCTTACAAAGAGCTGGGTCCCTTTAGCACCCCTGAAAAATTAGGTGATTTTTATCCAGGTGACTGATTATAGATTCAGATACTTGTCAGTTTAAAATACTGGTCCACTTTAAGAATGAAGAAAAAAACCCATACTGTCCAATGGTATGATTGCGAAATCAGGGATTTTTGGGCAAGGTAAACTGTCATGTGTTAGCTTGCTTTAAAACCAAATTTGTTTTCTATTTTTCTGTGGGAAATCAGAGGATGTTATAAACTGAGTCATGCAGTTATTGACTTTAGCAGGCACACAAATGATATAAATAGAGAAACACTGGCAAGCCTTGTACAGAAGAAGAAGAGATTGGGAGGTCTTCTAGCAAGGGCTAATAGGCAAAGGCAGGCAAAGATGAAGACAAAGATCCTTCCTCTCCTTGGGTTACTGTATGTTGCAAGTTCTTGTGCATTCCCAGTGGTTCCAGAAAAGGAAAAAGAAGATATGCAATTTGCTAAGGTAAGGACTACAAACAGAACTTAAGAAATAATTTATTGAGAAAAAGAGTGTAGTGATGTATTAGTGATGTCGAATATTTTATTAACAACACTCTGCCTTTGAAAAGAAATTATTATGTTCTTAACTGTTGCTTTTTCTTCCCCATCAGAAATATCTGGAAAATTTTTATGATTTTAAAGAAGAGAAAAATTCTCTCTTTAAATCAAAGAACCTCAATCACATGGCTGACAAAATCCGAGAAATGCAGTCATTCTTTGGGCTAGAGGTGACTGGGGAGCTGAATCACAAGACACTGGACATGATGAAGCAGCCTAGATGTGGAATACCAGACGTTGGTTCATACAGCACCTTCCCACAGAGCCCAAGGTGGCAGAAAGAAGATGTGACATATCGGTAACATATATTAAAGCATGTTTCTCCGTACACCACTGGGAAGCTTCATGAACGCTAGGCAGAAGTAATGACAATGGGTTCTTTACTATCTATTCCTGTATTTCTCCATATAAAAGCCCCATTCAGGATGAAAGGGCCATGAATGTGGGGACTGTTCATATCCTTTGCTTTATGCTTCCAAACAGTGATGAAAATGCCAAAACAAGAGTTTATGTTAGTTAGTTAACAGTCTACTAAATGATATGCTCAGTGAATAGAAGGGATACAACTGAGAGTACATAGGTTGGGATTTCTGAAAGATGTGAAAGAAAACTGTGAAAAATTCTTCTGTTATGGAAGCAAATTTGAAAATAAAGAACTCAAGACACATAAATAATAATAATCACAATTTAAAGTATTTGACCTTGATATGATGTGCCCCAGCCACATGTGATCTGGTTGCTTTTAATTTCTTTCTCCTTATTTCACAGGATTTTGAACTACACTCCAGACATGCTACAAGCTGATGTAGAGGAAGCAATTGCAAAAGCCTTCCAGCTCTGGAGCAGTGTCACCCCTCTGAGGTTCACCAGGATTTACAGTGGTCAAGCAGATATCATGATCTCCTTCGCAGCTGGATGTAAGGGGACTCCCTTGCCTGGGAATTATAAGTGTTTGTCAGTTTTTCTTACAGAGATGATGAAAAGCATCCTTTTTTTCCCGTTTTTTTTTTTAGTTCACGGTGACTTCTATTCGTTTGATGGTCCAGGAGGAACTCTGGCTCATGCCTACCCCCCCGGCAGTGGGATAGGAGGAGATGCTCACTTTGACGAAGATGAAAACTGGACCAAATTTACTACCTATAGTGGTAGGTAATCTTAAGTATTGCGTTGCCTGTTTTTATTAGACAGTGTTGTCTTGAAGGTGCTGTAGAGTCACAGATCCCACGGCAGTAGTTCCAGTATTTACTGAGATGTAAAATGTCAGTGTAATTTAGTAAACTGATTCTGAATATTTTGACCTGGGCTGCAGTCATGGCAGTCCCCTGAAGTTAAGGCACAGACTGCAATTACAGCACCAGTGAAAGAAATAACATTAGCATGAAACAGCAATATTGGCTAATCATAACATTGTAAAGCAAGGCATTTTCACCCTCAGCTAACGAACTTAAAAGTTGTAATATTGAGCTCTCACTTTTTCTTTTTCTTTTCTTTTTTCTTTTTTTTTATTAAAAGCGATGCAAATCTTTAACTTCTGCGAAGGAAAAAAAAAAAGTCTTGAGTTTGTTGGTAAATACAATTAAATAGAACAGTGAAGTGTTCTGGTTTCCAGCAATATCCAGGGATAATGTTACGCATTACTGGTCTTTGTGAAGTGGTTACCAGGTGAATTCCATGTCATTTATAATTCCCGAAGTCTGACCAGATGACGAAAATGTTCTGACCCAGCTTTGAGTCGTTATTAACATTAAAGAAACATTGATTCTTTGTTGGCAGGAAAGTTTCTGCAGCATGAACAAAAACTGTCCCAGATTGGTTTCCTCATGACAAATAAATGTTTATAATTCTAAATTCATTTATCCTCCAGGATTCCAGGGAACCTCTTACTTGGGACATAGTTAGATTTTGCTGTTTTATTATGATCATGAACAATATATCATCCATAAGAGGATGGAACCTGTATCCCACTGTCATGCAAGAAAATTTATTTAGTGTTTGTTCTTTGTGCTGGACTTTTTTTAGGATACAACTTATTTCTCGTTGCTGCTCATGAGTTGGGCCACTCACTAGGCCTTGGTCATTCCAATGTCTTTGGTGCTTTGATGTATCCTATATATATGGCCAGGGATACAAGGGACTACAGGCTTCCTCAGGATGATATTGATGGCATTCAGGCCCTCTATGGTAAGCAAGAAGCACAATTTTTTGGTGGATGGTGGATAAACTTTGATAATAAATTTCACTCAACAGCTAAACTGTACTGAACTTTCTACCTCAGGAAGGATACTGAGGTTTAATTTCCTGCTGTTATTTTTGGGTAAATCTCTTGGTTTCTTTGTGGCTAAAAGTCTACATCTGCAAAATAGAATCTATGGGCTGTAAGTCAAAAGGTCCAAGAGCCTTCCTCCAATGATACTAGAGGAACAGCCTATGTCTGTAGTATTAAATTTTCTTACCTTCCACAAAAGTGTGGTCACATGTACAACTGCCCTTTGGAAATGGTGTTTGCTCTACATTAACTTCTGAGCACATACAGTTTGAGAAACCAATGGCTTGTCAAGGTAAAACAGTGCCAGAGACCATTTTAACAGTCAGCAGAACAGAAAGCCAAGCTAAATTGCCCAGAAACTTTCCCTGGCACTAATTTTCTAGTTGTGTTTCAACCTTAAGAAATCTATGCATTTGGCTTCATATGGTACATCCTGAAGCTCTGCAGCATGAAACACTCTAATTCACCTTCCAATTCCACACTTACCTGTTTCCCAAAGGAGCCCTCAGGGAATCTCCTGCACTTCCAACAAAAGCTTTTCCCCCACAAGGGCCAACTGAAATGATACCTGCAGAAGCACCAACTGAAATGTCACCCCGGGAAGAACCAACAGGAACAACACCCTCCAAAACCCCCACAAGACCAGAGGACTGTGACCCTCATTTAACTTTTGATGCTACCACTACTCTCCGTGGGGAAATACTGTTCTTCAAAGGCAGGTAAGTGCTTTCATTTCTAGCAACACCTTTTTGCGAGACTCACAAAGGCAAAGCATAAAGTTCAGTTTAAGGAATTTATCTTCCCTTGGTTACAAAGGAAGATATTTCTTTCTGAAAGTATTATGGCAACTTTGCAAAATTTTACTAGCGGGGCTGGTGAGTAATGTGGTTTACTGACAGGTGAGTAAAATGTTTTAAGCCATCATCTATCATCACCCATGTCTGTTAAAATTGTGTAAGGCTGAATAATCCCAGTGTCATTCCTCAGCCTGCAGCTGCTTCACATGCACCACCATCTCGTCACACCATCCCATGTGTGGTTCAGGGAGCTGTGGAAAATTTCACTGGTGACTTTCTGTGGTACTTCCACCTTGGAGTCCGCACTGGACTACTGTCCAGTACTGTCTGTAGGGAGCCCCTGCTCTTACAGGCGTCCGCTTTTTGGGCATGATCTGACACTGGGCACTAGCGGGTTGTTGGCTGGGCGCATCCACCCTGGCAAGGATGAACAGCACGTCAGGCCCAGGGTTTCACCCACTTCTTGGGTTGGTAACTGTGTTTTGATTGCACAAGTTTCCTTTGATGAAGTGGGTCTGATTCCCCTTCTAAACAATGTGATGAAGAATAATAGCTTAAAAACTTAATCATTTTCAGGGAAGAGGAGGAAGGAGCAGTTTCTTCTTAAATTGGGTTTTAAAACATTTCTCAAGAAGTTTAATGAACATTTGTAACCAAATTGAAATTAAGAATGCAGCTGTGCCTACCTGCATAGGACATGGTGAAGATAAAGCTTCAGTTGTCAGCAGTACCACAGAACATCATGTGTCGTCTTGGGCAAGCCATCAGGGTGTCAGTGGAGACGTCTATGGAGCCACCAGCTCTAGATGCACCTACTTGAGCTGTAAGGTTGGATCAGATGACCTCCAGAGGTCCCTTCTAACCTCAACCATTCTGTGACCTCAGAGCAGCCAGCAGTAAAGGGCAAATGCCTATGAAAGAGTGGGCAAAGTAAAGCACTGCGTCACAAAAGAGGTGATATCTCTGCCTCATAGGGAGGACAGGTATCCAAGCAATAGGATTTAAAGTACATTTCTGTGCTAGTGATCTCACAGTGAAATACAAACAATGAAACACTGCTGTTTTCATTTCTATCTATCATCAGCTACGTCTGGCGCAAAAGTCCATATTTCTCAGACATTGAGCATGACACCGTCTCCTCTTTCTGGCCATCACTGGCAGCTGGCTTTGACGCTGCTTATGAGGTTGACAAGAAGGATCAAGTAATGCTTTTTAAAGGTATTTCTCTTACATTTCCATCAGTCCTTTTTATGAATGAATACAGTTATAGCAGTACTTCTAGCTTGTATATACTTCTGTATGTTAAGTAATAATAATAGAAGTAATACAATAGAAATAATAATATATATTCTTAATAGTTAAATCCATTTTCATTTTCAAAATGCCATTACTGTCATTAACTAATGCTGCTTCACAACAGAGAAGATCATAACTGAGACAAAATTGATTGCCTACATGAAGTTATTTAAATACATTTTTAAAGGTGCCAAACACACCTAGAAAATATGTTGAGTTTTAACTACTGAGTATATAATACTCTAACGTGGAAAATATTTCAAAGTTCTGAAATATTCAAATTTATGTGTGCCCTAGAGGGTCATGTTCTTCTTAGCTGGACATCCGTGCTGTTTGGTGGCATTTACTACACAGAAAGCTCTGGGTCTTTGATGCAGAGGAGCTCAGCCTCCCCAGGAATCCCTACTAACTTCTGGTTTTCCTGCAGATGACCAGTACTGGGCTGTCAGTGGCTACAGCATAGAGCGAGGCTTCCCCAAGCCTATTCAGGACCTGGGCTTCCCCACAAGTGTCAGGAAAATCGATGCAGCTGTTCATGATCAAAATACCAAAAAAACCTATTTCTTTGTAGGCAACAAGTATTGGAGGTAAGGCTCTTTCCTGTTTTGCACAACAGATAATCAAAATAGCTTTTAAAATAACAAGTTATATTAGAATTTGTAGAGTAAGTTTCTGGCCTTTTATTGTCAGCCTTTTCAGCCAGTATAAAGCTGAAACTCAGAGGCAATTACTCATGTCTTCTCAAAGAACAAAATCTGTAACACCTGAGATAAAGACAACATCCATTTACTATCACTAGTCTGAGATTAACAGACACAAGCAAACGAGCTTTGTTTACCTGTTAGGAAGCAGTATTACATGAAGCTAATATAAAATGTGATATTGATGTGATAATGTGAGTAGACTTCGTCATCATTTCATGTATTCGTTCAGTAGCTATTAAGGGGCAGGAGTGCTCTCTGAAATTTACAAATGACAAATCTATCGAGAAATCTATGAAAAGAGATTAAAATATTTACATTTTAAGAAACAGTTCAGCTAAGCAGTAATGTTAACCCTAATAACTAATCTGTAATATTATATTGAAAGAGTATTATTCATAGATGGGATGCCGTAAAATTAAAATATTCAATTTGAATATTTATTTAATTTTATTACTCAGTATAAGCCCTATCCAGCCTTATTATCAGCCTCAGGGAATGGAACTGAACTATTTATTCTGATGTTCTGAAAACAGCCTTTCATAGGCCACTGAAGATGTGAATATTCACACAGCTGGGAATTATACAGTTCTATGAGATCGCAGATGCTCACTGTTACTGGATTTTCAGCTGAGAGTAGGCTTATCTAGTAAAAATTCCGCCTGGTTTCAACATTGAGCATCACATGTTTGTTTCTTGTTTTCATGCAATTTCTTTATTTAGTTTCAATGAAAATACTCGATCAATGGAAAGGGGATATCCAAGAAAAATAGCAGCTGACTTCCATGGAATTGGCCACACAATTGATGCTGCCCTTCAGAAAAATGGTAAATAAATTAAAATGTAATTATAAACAAAACAAAAGACTGCTAACCGAAGCCAAAAAAGTCTGTTTCAAATACATATATTTACACATGAAATGTTTGTTCTGATATTTTTTTTAATCACCCAAGAAAAGAGTGAGTGTATATCAATATGTATACAAAAAGGCAATATTAATTTTCCAATAATTTTCCTTCCAATTCTAGGACATTTCTACTTTTTCCATGGATCAAACCAGTATGAGGTTGACATCAAGAACAAGAAACTCATCCGTATAATGAAGAGCAACAGCTGGTTTAATTGCTAGAAATATTAAATGATGATACAGGGCTGTATTTGTACCAGAAATGTTTTTTCATGTTTCTTGGTTATAAACAATATCATTCAGCTGTTATACTGTGCATCTGAGTCTGAAACGATGGTCTTTGATAATTCTAATTTAAAACCTTAAAAATGTAAAACTTAATGTACAGTTTTAATTTATTTTGTTTTCCAATTATTTATTAATCAAATTGGTTTTGACTAATAAAGTATTTTGCTCGAGTATTCTGGTTCTGGTTCTTGTGTTCTGGTTCAGTCGGCTGGAGACAAGGTATCTGATATAGCCACACACAAGCCTGAACAGTGTCAGGACCCCACAGCCATTTTTAACAGGCTCAGTATCTGTAGGGGGCAAGTAGGTGGGCAGCTTCAACAGGCAATAAGAAATGACCTGGGGGACAGAGGAGAGGACACTCAGGGCGAATGCAGGGGAAGTGGAAGAAGTAGGAGAAGATTCTACATGATGGTGTGGGAAGGCCTGTGGAGAGACTGGTGGCTGTGGCCTCAACTGCTGTGACCCCACTGCATGGGAACAGAGGGGTCAAGGCAGGGATGGGGACCAGTGCCTGCTGGTCGATGGGGAACATGGCAGTGGGCTGAGAAGACCTGTGGTCCAGTGCCACTGTGGGTGGTTTTGGTGGGCAGAATTGTAACAGCAGGATATGAGCGGCCAGAGAGAAGAGCAGGTGTTTGGTTTTGGGATGGAGGCAGCATGCAGGCAGCGTGGAAGTGATGGATATACGGTTACAGGGTACCACGGAGTCAGATTACCCTTGCTGAGCTGTGACCATGTGCCATGGGAATGGAGTCGGGGTTGATGGTCCAGCTCGCAGTGCTGGACAAGAATTTACTGACAAGAACCCCTTCCCAGCGCAAACAAGCCAAAGCGATAAGGAAACAACCCAGGACATTCATGCAACTACCAGAGATGAATCCTCCAGAGGAAGATTGGTGAGACACAGACAAAAACACATGTGCTTCCTCTGTCTACCTTGTTTGGGTCCCCGTCACAGGGCAATAGCTCAGTGACTAAAACACCCCTTGGGCTGTAAAAAAGCTTGGCTGAAGTCCGCCCTCTCCTTGAAAGGATTTTATGTCATATCTCAAAACACTGCTCTGATGATGTGATGATACAAAGAAGTCAACTCCTCCTCGCTATTCCTCTTTCTCTAGCAGAATTGGCAAAGGCAGCAAGAGGGAGAACAGTCTTCCAGTTACCACAGCTCAAACCCTGTTAGGCAGAGGTGAGACTTGCTCCCAGTCTTCTGCACAGGGCATATCCCTCAGACATCTTGTCAAAGCACCAACTAACATCCACACACCATCCACCAGGTCCAGAGAAAGCCATGTGTCTTCTAGTGTACCCGCAGACCCACCGTCCCACTGTGCTAGCAGACAAGACCAGGGACGGACAGTCAAGATGCTGCCACGTCTGATCTTGGAAAACCTCTTCTCTGCCATGTTCTGCTCCTCACGTATGCCTTGTGCCAGGCTGTATATGCACTGAGCACCGCTACAGCAGGACCTAAAACCAACCTAGGTGAGAAATTAAGCCATCAATCTCAGCAGGGCTTAAAAGTCATGTAGGGACTGAACAGCTCAGCGTTGCCACAAAGGCAGTGGTGCACCATGGTGAAGTCATGGACTGACAAGTGGGTGAGCTCACCTGGCAGCAGTCCAGGCAGGGCAGAGACACAGGAAAACTGGTGTTGCCCCAGTATCTCCCAATGTCTTTCTCAATATCTTGTGCTGTGTACACAGCCTGTCCAGAAAAAACTTCAGTCCAAGGACTTTTGATGCCTCCAGGGTTAGGCAGGGCACTTGTGAGTACTGCTTGTACTTAAATTATGGAATTAATTCCCTTTGATTTCAAAAGTGCCTACACGCTTTGATATCCTAACTAGATACCTTCTGGTATGTGAAGGCTACCTTCAGAAATCAGGCCTTTAGGCTTCGGTTGTGGCTGAGACTTGAAAGTGGTTGAGGAGGAACCAAAAAGAAAATTTCAGCAACAGTGAAGCAGAACATTGATGATGTTTACAATGACTCACCTTGGACATTATATTAACTTATTTCTCTTACATAAGGCCGGTACTGTTTTTTAGTTATGATCGTAAGGAAACAGCTAAATTAAAACGCCCCACCCCCCACCCCCAGGTATTAATTAGATTTAACTACAAGTATCTGAAAAATGAGTGATATTTACTTGGCTGTGAAGGAGAAGCTAGAAAGTATCTGGTGTTTTGTCAAACCTGGACCATAAACGGAAGACAACATGACATGGATTTCACTTGGACAAGGGGACTGGTGAGATGTGTTAACCATGGATTTTCCATCTGTATTTCTGCTTTGTCATAGTGTCTTAAACTTTAGCAAGGAAAGAACATTACTTTTGGTTTGGGAAAAGCAATGAAATTCCTGGCAAATGGTATAATAATACGTAATTCAGATGGGTTTGGAAACAGGAGAGCTGGAGCTGCCTGTCTACACTTAGTGGGCAAGAGAAGATTTCTTGTAAGTATGATTTTGTTATAACTCATAAATGATTGCTGGAATTAAAGGCCTCTTGGATACCAGCAGGGGAAATTTGCCCATAAACATAATTTCAAGTACTCATACTCTATGAATATGAACTTTCCCTGGAGTCTGAAATCAGGAAACCAGCAAAAAATAGAGACACACACAAAAAAAAAAAAAAACCAAAAAAAACCAAAAAAAACCAAAAACACAAAACCCAGTTAAGTCTGAAATTCTTGACTGGATGACTGTTGTTCCAGACCCGATCTCTTGCACATGAAAACTCAGGCAAAAATGTCTTAATGACTTCATTGACAGTTTAATAGGGTCCTCATGGAGTATTAGCCGTGAGAGCTTGTAACAGTACAGTCTAGCACAATAATATCAGGAGCACAAGAAACAAAAAGAGTCTTGGAGCACCTGCTGGCACTTCAGTCACATAACATATGCTGGGCACTTCTAAATGCTACGGCAAAGCAATGGGCTCCAGACCTGGACATCCCACAGTTCAGTCACAAGCACTCACCCTGCAGCTGGAAGACTCGTTCAGTCACACGAGCAGCAGCTGTCATATGTTGCTTTTTGGAATGGAGGAGTGTGTTACACAGAAGTCTTTGGAGATGTTGTGGCAAGGATCTTCTGTATTTCCTCTTCCTGGTCTGATTTTCAAGACAGTTGCTGTGGCTGCAGAGGAAATTCGGAAATACACATCCAATGCTGTTCTCTGTGCCTGGGGTTTAAGATCTTCCGGGGCAGGTTTTGCGTACAAAGCAAGAATCCACTCACAGGGACAGGCAGCGCTTCCACAAGCAAGGAGAAATTGAAGAATTAAGCTCCCAGGAGGCCCTGAATACTCAGCACTGGAGAGCAAGGGTGACCTGTGTGCAAGCTGACTGGGACAAGAGGGGCCTGTCAGTGAATCAGCATTACCCTGCTGGAGATGGATGACTCTAATATAAAAGCTAGAAATAGGTCACACACTCGTCTTCATCAGCAATATGATATTTTGGAGGCTAGGTTTATGCAGCCAGGTCTGAGGGTTTGCAGCACAGCCAGGAAGGAGGTGCCGAAGGTGCGGGGTTGAGCACCGCTCACCGGCGGCACAGGCTGAAGCTGCAGTTCTGCAGCTCAGAAGCTTCCCGTGCATGGGTCTGTTCTCCCAGGTTTTGGCCAGTGGTCCCGCGCTGCTGCCCGAGTGTCCTGGACAGGTCACTGAGGGTGTGTAAGGCAGCAGAGTGGGCCAGTTTCAAGCTCCACATAATTAAGCCCTTACTCTTTGTAGAACAAACAATTTAATTGCATCCTGTTGAGGCTCTGTGAGATGCTCTTTCACTTTCCTTTTTTCTATACTACAACATGCACTAGTTTTCAAATATATAACCTGTCCATTAGCAATAACCTTGCCAAAAAAGGAGCAAACTTTAACACTTCGAGGCAGTGTTACATCTCTTTCTCTGGTACAGCTAGCAGAGGTGGCGGCTACAGGAATGCATCCAAGGCAGAAGATCGACTCTGGAAGAGGGAAAGAAAGGCAATCTTAAGAGATTATCCAAGCACTTCTAAAGGTTGAAAGAAGGAGAAAATAACAATTTTCACACTCCTTTAAGTCAAATCAAGAGATTGTCATTATATATTGTACTACTGGAAATAGTACACCTCAAAGGACAACATCAAAGAAGATCTCTGTTGGTTATGGAATTTTCTTCATAAAGCATATTCTAGGTGATTGAAAAATAAGGGAGGAGGTGACTGATCTCATGAGGGCAATGGTGAATAGTATCAAGAAAAATGAGAGGTTGAAAGTGTCGCAAAAGGATGTATCTGAGAAGGCTGCTAATCAGAAAACTGTGTATATTTCATCAATAGCTTCCTAGATGGTTTTCATGACTTCTAATGGCCCTTTCATTCAAGAGAAAGATGAGTGAGGAAAATTTATCAAGTCCTACAGGCTGGAAAGTTACTTCTTTCCTCTAGAACCATAGAAACACTGTCACATAGAGACACTGTGTGGGAAGAGAAAAAAGTTGGAAAGCTATAGTAGGGCTGTAAGTACCAGAAGCTATTTCTGCAGAGAGGTTTTGTGGGTGTGTAAGCTGCACAGGAGAATTCTGCACCCAATTTTTAGATTTTTCATCTCACCCACTCCGCTAGGGGCACCTAGCATAACTCCCTCAGGGGATCACTTCCCCTTGGCTCAGCTGCCCTAGATCTGGCTCATTCCCTGAGCCCATCCGTCTCCTTCCAGGACCAGGAAGGGGGCCTCTGCCCTAACATGAACGCCTTCATTAGCTGTCTAATTTCAGGGTAGGAATTCAGTCCTCAGTGACCAGTCCCCGATTTCCCACTGTGGATGGCCACAGGGCATGCTGTGCTGTGGGGATCCTCCTGGTATCAACACAGTGCTCTTCAGCAGCAGAAAATTTCAGCAAACATCTCAAGTGTGCAATATATTTATAATGTCTCCTTTCACAGCTCTATTATCCTGCCAGCTCAGTGGAAGGGAGTTTATTTCTCTGCACATGCAATGTCCCACCTGTCCTGCAGTGCTGAAGGTGTACCCTAAATCCTGTGTCAGCCCCACATAGAAGTCTCAGATAAAGAAAGCTGTCTCCAATGGCTGTAGACATCTTTCTTCAGGATTCCAAGGACCTTCACTGTCACCTTTGATTTGTCCTTATGTGTGGCAGTGTGTGGAGGATGTGATGGGGCATGGAGGAAAAATGGATCCAACGCTAGAATAGACCTGATGTTGAGTCTCAGCAGTTCTCACAATCAATGGCAGATATGGAGAACAGAGAATGTTCTCCTCTGAAGGGGAAAACCTCAAAGAGTTTGATCCAGAAAACCTCCATGCACTCTAAAACCTTATAATAAGAAGGAGAGTACAAAATATGAAGTAATTGGGCAATTCCCTGAGAACAGTGGAAACTGCTGAATAAAAGTGTCATGGAAACACCTTGGCTCAATTTTTATAATGAGTTTAGCTATGCTGAGAAAAGTGTTTTCATTTCCTTGCTGGATGCCCATGTTTTCCTACAGACAAAAGGAAGTTTCATCCAGGTGAGAACTGTATCAAAGACAAACTGCATGAACAAATCACTACTTCAGCAAGCAGGGAGTTTCAGCATTAAGCTTCTAATTTTGAAGGACTCCACCAAAGGGAGAGATGATGGCACTATAATAATTTCTAAAAGTGCATGCTCCTGTACAGACAACTACAAAAAAGCTAGAAATTTTTTTTCTACTTGTAGTCTCCACTCCTGCAACCTTCTGTGAATGCTTTTCCTTTCGGGTACTTCAAAAACCCATTTGAAATCAATAGGAACTTTGAATGGAAAACGTTAAATAGATGCTTTATTTTTTTTGAGAGTAAAAGGACATTTTAATAACTGAAAGGTTAATGAACTTATTAAAAAGAACTACAGGTCTATTATCTCCTCATTAATCATATTTCCATGTTGCAAAACCTGCACAAGGGTGGAACCGGATGAAAGACAGCACTAAGCTTTTTTATGATAAAACCACTGTTTTGCATGTGTTCTGTTGCTAATTAGAAATTGTGAGAATCAGTGAGTCAGGGATTGGAAAGCTTTTACAAAGCAAACATGTCCTATATAAAGGTGAAGCAAGTGTGTGGCAGACTAGAAGGAAGGCTTTTCTAAAGGCAAGTGAAAATGAGAATGGAGAAGGTTCCATTTCTCCTGTTATTATGTGCAGCACTTCCGTGTGCTTTTCCTGCAGATACAGGACAGAATAAAGAAGGAGGCATGCAGCTTTTCCAGGTGAGGAAGGTAGATCTCTGGGAAGGAGATCTTTAGCAACTGTTGAGCGCTCATTGCAGTCTCTGGAACTAGTATATAGTAGCCGAGGAGACAGTTCTGCAAATTCCAGTAGAATGAATAACACGATTGGGTGTTTGTCAAAATCGAGGGGGCTGCATTCTGTACCATGATGACAAAGGCTTCTTTAACCCTGACTCATTCTTGTTGGGTTTTTTTTTTTGTAGAGAACAATTAAAACTGATGATGCATTCACTTGTGTGTTGATTCTACAAATAATTAAACATCTGAGTCAGTCTACATATTTGATTTGTAGTTCAGGTGGAAATGTGGTTGTTTATGTGATTTCTGCTATTATGAGACATAACTCTTCATAAAATAAGGCTATTATTTTGTCTGAATTATTACTGTCAAAAAATGTGGGAAAATGGGATACTACTGCTGAAATTCTGTATTCAGCCATATATTTCAAACAGCTTCTGCACTGCCTGCTCTAAAGCACCCTGGGTAAGCCTAGAGCATAGGGTAAGTGGAGGGTACCTTAACAGAAAATAATCAAGTTATTCGACTAATACTAATTTTGGATGCATTCGGAGTAAACTGCAAAACATTTATAGTCATAACATAATGCAAAAAACTATGATTAAGAGAAAAATATTTATACAGGCTTTAACAAACTCTATTACCCATTTACCCATACTCCCATGGAACAGAAAGAAAAGTAGCAAAGGTACATGTCTGAAGTGGTGTAAATATAACTTTTTATGATCTTCAAAAGCAAACACCATTGACTGTCCTAAAATGCTTTTTTTTTTTTTTAACTAGAAGTACCTGGAAAATTACTGTGGCTTTAAGAAAGATGGAGACTCTTTCATTTGGAAAAGTAATAGTTCAATGACCCGAAAAGTAAAAGAAATGCAGGAATTCTTTGGGCTGGAGGTGACAGGGAAACTGGATTCTGGCACTTTGGACCTGGTACAGAAATGTCGCTGTGGATTCCCTGACGTAGCCGGGTTCTCCACCTTTGCAGGAGAGCCAAAATGGGCAGAACAAGTTCTGACATACAGGTAGTTATAGTGGAATTCTTGTTGTAAGGACAGTGTGTTACGCAGCACAAGTTGTAAGAACATAGCTGTTTTTCTATCTTGTATTTTAAAGGATATTAAACTACACTCCAGACCTGCGTCCGGCAGATGTCAATGTGCCGATCAAGAAAGCACTAAGTGTTTGGAGCAGTGTCACTCCACTGAAATTCATCAAGGGGATGCAGACATAATGATCTCCTTTGCAGCCAGAGGTAAAACCCTACGTAACCGTTATGAGTTATTGCCAAGTTACTGCCTATATGAAGCAGCTGATCTGAAATGCTAATGATTTTGCATGCGCAAAATTCAGCGTCAGGTTGAACAAGCAGACAGAAAAACACAGTTCCTGCTCAAGCTGCTATGGCTATAATTTTTGAAGATCTTTCTGGGAGAGTACGAAGGCAGATGAAGGGAAGGAGGGAGAAAATAAAGGTAACAAGCTGCCTGTAGTTCCCTGGATCTATACCCAGTATATGATGCCCAATGTGTGCGCAAACCACAAGAGGCTTAGGACTTGTGGGATATACCCAGACTCAGAGCCGTAGAGTGTGGGTAGCTCTGGTTACACTCCTGGGATTAGTCATGGGCTTTGTGTGGGCTAAATAAGCTCTAGACAGACTCAAGGTTTATATTTTTGGGTTTTCCCTCAGGGCAGGCTTACCAGCAGACTGCCTCTTTCGTTAACAGTCATACATACATGCACTATTCTAGTCGGCTCCTCTGTTCCCACCCAAACAAATCCACTCATCTGGGCTATGCACAGTGTGCAGGCACCGCGTGTAATCTCCATGTGCTTAAATCCTTTTCTGGAGACTACATTCAAGGGCTTACAGTCTTCCCACTTAAATTACCAGTCAGGTTCAGGTAACCACCTGATGGCTGCTGACACAGAGTTTATGAAAATTTTACTTTATGAACAAAAAAGGAAATATATTTCAACCTAAACCACTTCCTCATCTTCCCTTGCAGCAACAGTATGTAAATGTCCACCCATTTCTTGAGGAAGCCAAGATTTCACTCCTGATGCATCAGTTCAAATTTCCCTAAGTTTTCCCTGTGAAAAATAGAGCTTTTAGCAAATCTGTGTGGAAGGGGAACTTGAAAGTTTACAAAATCAGCAGAACAGAGATTGCTCTGCGCATGGCTGAGATCTGTTACCTCCATAACCCCCAGTCAGCTGTGTATGCGACTTGCTCCTCAGGTCACGACTTCATCCCTTTGATGGCCCAAGAGGGTCCATTGCTCATGCCTACGCACCCAGCAAGGACTTTGGTGGAGATGCTCACTTTGATGAGGACAAAACCTGGACCAAAAGCACCGAGGATAGGAAATTAAGTTCTCTGAGCCCTTCCTGAAGCAGGCTGTACATGAAATCAAGGGTGCAGTGTCTGTCTCCTCTCTTCCTTAAGAAGTGCTTAAAAATGTGGCTGATTTTAAGGAGTATTTGGCAGCTGGTTTCCATAGCTATAAAAAACATATGAGCCCTCTGGTTTAAAAAGTTAAGGTTCCAGCTGAACTTCTGCCATGGTCCAGGTGGAGATTTATTTGGGAGGGAGCTGAGGGACCTGGCAGGCCCCTTCTCCCCACTCCTCCAACCTGCTTGTCTCTCCTCAAACAGTTACATCTCCTGCACTGGTCCAGGGTCCTTCTCCCACCCTGACTTCTGCAGGATCTACAGACTATTTCCTTGTACTCTACTGTAATGATGTAATTGTTTTTCTTTCTGACCAGAATTTCATCTCCAACTGAATTTCCCATAACAGCTTCGCTTCCTTAGGAAAGCAGTTCTGAAAGCTTCTGACCTACCTTATGTCAATCATGTTTTCAGGACAAATGAAAAGACACAGCTCTCCTATTATATGTTTTGTTTGTTGTTTTCAGGTACAAACCTGTTTTATGTTGCTGCCCATGAGTTTGGCCATTCACTGGGACTTTTCTATTCCAAAGACCCCAATGCTCTGATGTACCTAGTTTATAGTAAATTTGACCCTTCAGTATTCCCTCTTCATCAGGATGATATTAATGGCATTCAGTACCTCTACAGTAATTCACAATTATTAATCAAATTATGCTTGTAGTTTCAAAGACTTTGGAATACCTTTAAGAGACATTGTTGTGTACTGAATATACCTGAATGAGTTTCTCACTTAAATTTCTTTCATAAATTGCTTCTTTTAGGACCATCTTCTAACACCCGCGATGACCAAAGGGAATCTACTGAGATAACAGACCCAAATGAGTCAAAAGATCCTGCACTGCCAAACAGCTGTGGCCCCGATTTAACTTTTGATGCTGTCACCACTTTCCGTGGAGAAATAGTGTTCTTCAAAGACAACTAAGTCAGCTTTCTGAAAGTAAAATAGCATAGAAAAACAGCTTTACGCAGAATATCAACCACTCTAGGCAGGAAGGCAAGACAGGGAATCAGGATAAGTGGTGGGAGGCAGAAACAAGAGAAGTATAAGGAGGAAGACCACCGTTGAAACAAGTCATGCTATGAATAGGATGGCGAAAGATGGCTCTTCTGAAAACATGGTCTGTTTTCACCTTACACTGTAAGCAAGTGTTTGGTTTCTGGGAGAGTTCAGCTTGGCAAAAGGCACCACCAGCCCTGGGACTCTCAGCACTTTCATTGCTTTCCTTGCCTTTAGAGAGCTGAGGGTTTACCAGTCCCGACACAATACCTACTTTAAGAGCCCCTGCAGTCCTTATTTAGTATAACAAAAAAAGAAAAGGATAATTGGTTCAGTGCTAAACTCAGACAAACTGTCTCTCTCCAGGGCAGGACAGCCCAAAGACTTGAGGAGAACGGGTAAAAGAGCTGATTCCCCTCCTTTTCATGTGTTAAGGTTGTGTTTCCCCTGCTTCAGGCATCAACCAACATCAACATCAAAGTGAGGTTTGACCTCAGAGTTTTGAATCCTCAAAGCCAGTGAAGTGTTATTTTGCAGAAGATCCTCACACACAGGGACCATTTCTCTAAGCTGGTGTTGGTAATCCCAGGGTGGGGTTTCATTCCCAAAATCTTACCCCATACCAGCCGTGTCAGCCAGGTCTCTCTCCTGCGTGAGGGAAAATAATAACTGTTTTGACAAAACAGTTCGTCTGACCTATTTTAGATGTCTGCATCAAGATGAGAGGAATCCCACCATGGAAATAACTCACTTTCTGTTGACATTACAGGGAGCTTAGGGTGACCAAGTCAGGCACACAGCTGGGTTTAGTCAGATAAATCCTGCCCTGGTTGCCACGATGTGGTTTCATGCATTAGCATGCGTGAATGTCCGATTTTATTTAAAACCTGTTCTATACTTATGTAAGGCATTTTTGGCGCAAGTATCCTGCAGTCAGAACAGCTGATTTTAATTTAGTAACTTCGTTCTGGCCACAGCTGCCACCTGGTGTTGATGCTGCACATGAAATTCCTGAGAAAGACAAAACCATCATTTTTAAAGGTAAAATGTTGTCTTGTTATTTTCCTATGTTGTCTTTCCAAGTAACCTTGAGAGTTTGGCTTAATAAACACTTAAGCTCCTCCTGTAGGGTTCCACAAGCTTTAATTTAGTCCAATAAGTCACTGCATAGCAATGACAGAGATAACAAAAATATCACCCAAAATAAGGAACCTGTATCTTATTTTTTAATGATGTCAGTATAGAAAAATTTCTCTGCCAAAATAAATGTCATTATTTTCCTTTTTTTCTGGAAAATTATCTCTCGAATTTAAAAATGATAACACATGTTTCTTCCTTGCTTGTGGGAAACGAACATAAGTATGAAGGAAGACTGAGATGTCAGTTTTCATAAAAAGTGGTGTGAAGAACTATTCTTGCTATTCTACTATTCCATTGTAGAATGTTTTCAAGTAACCATTACTTTCTCTCTCTATTTTTCCATTAAAATATTAGCTTTCATGAAAAGGATTGTGTCATTCCCAGAAGATTCTGATAACATGTTTTCATCAACTTTTCTTGATAGGGAATGAATTCTGGGTTGTGAGAGGAGATACCATACTTCCTGGATACCCCCAAAAAATCTACACCCTGGACTTTTCAAAGGATGTTACCAAAATAGATGCTGCTTTTTATAATGGAAATGAGGGGAAGACATATTACTTCATAGCAGACAAATTTTGGAGGTAATATTTCCTGTGCCACTTTCCTAAATAGGAAATAATCACATGATTAATATAATGTCATGGTTTAGGGTCATGCATTAGTCACACACTTTTGGCAATCTCCTTCAGTGTCACAACTGGCTATGAAAAATGTTTGAAAGGGAAGCAAAACAGTGTTTTTAGCTTTCCTTTTAATTGATTTAATTATTTAACAGTTCGTTTGTTTATTCATTTATGTATTTTCATTTAACTGCTTTGGGGAAAAAAAGCCATCCTACAGCTCCACAAGGGAGTTCAGGAAATCAGTCAGAACCTCACTATTGATATCAAAGATGTTTCTGTGGGGTAAGGAGTATCCCATCACTTTTCCAGTTACCAACAGATAGTTTCATAAAGTTGCTGATAAAGGCCATGTACTTCAAAGAATTTTCTGCTGCTGCTCAGGTTTGTGTTACAGGACATATATTTCTAACGGCTGAAGGAGGTGCTCCTTTAGTTGCTTCCTTCTGCTAGGTTCAGGTTACCTACTGCTACCAGAAGCAGTAGGTAACCTGAACTTTTCCAGATGAATGACACAACTTCTCTCTTTCCTGGCACCACAATGCCCAAGTCATTGAACATACAGCAGAAGATCAGACTTCCACATTTTAGTTCAAACTCTCATAGCTTGAAGGACTTCATCTGAGCAGTGTGGTCATTAAATCTCTTACTGAGCAAAGGTATCAGAAAGGAAAATGCTTTCAGAAGCCTTCTTATTCCAGCACTTAGAGATCAACTGCACTTCACTAAAAATGTAACAGCCTGCTATAAGCAACTTAAGTAAAATGACTTAAAATAACTCACAACTTAAAAAAAAACCAACAGATTTTTCCTGATAAACATTTCTTACAGAGACGGAACATGAAAGCAATCTGTTTTTTTAATCTTACAAATCTAACTTATGTTTGAAATAAGGTTATCTACCTCTCCTTTAGATAATGTCTTTCAGAAAAAAATATTTAGCAAATTTATGATGTATTAGGTATTCTTAGACATATCTTGGCCTGATGTAAACAGAAGCAATTCTTCCAATGTAGCTAATAAACTAATAATTATTTATGGCACATTGCATCGGTCTCAAAGCTACCTAAATGATACTGATAGTCTTCAACAAACTCAGTTACCTGTTGGTAGGTACAAGGTAATGAGGTGAGCTGAATTAATCATGAGTTGTTTGCAGCACTGACACCAGGTTGTTTATCATTTTTCTCAGGTATAATAAAAGAAGTCAGTCTATGGACAGGAAGCCCATGCTGATAAGAGACGCATTTCCAGGAATTAAGGGGAAGATAGATGCTGTTTTTCAACATGAAAGTGAGTAACTGTTCTCAATAAAATCTGTATGAAATGCTCAGGGTCATAGGGCTGAGAATGCTTGGACAGAGAGAGGCACTTCTAAATGCCGCTCATAGCCCTCAGGATGACCAACAAGACCCTGAAATAGTCACATAACACTCCCATGTTTCACTTCGCCCCCTTGAAAAATAGTGATGATATATCTTTGGTGACAGCTTCACAGCTGGAAAGGCCAGCTCTAAGGGACAGAATGATATGTCTGTATTCATGGTGATGTGCACCTTACACCATGAAGATCACCACTCAATACAGCACCACTCAACAACATAAGGTCTAACTGCTGTGAGCAAGGCTATCGCAGCCTGGCCCTCTGACATAAAATGCCACCACTTGGAGAATGATAATTGGCACTAGCTTCTCCTGCATGAGAGAGAATGTTATCAGACAGGGAGATGCTGGAACAGACTCAAGGATGCATCCACACTGCCAAATGGCACGGCTTCCCAGTTGTCTTCTGGCTCCTCTGATCATCCAACCCCATGCATGTTAATTGCTTCCCAGCAAATCTACCAGCTTCCCCCAGAAAGAGTCTTACACGTGGTGCTGGGGATCCTTATCTGCAGCCCTCCCTCCCAGAGGGCGGTGCGGACGCGGTTGCCCCAGGCTGTATCTCTCCTTCCATTCGCAGTATCTGGCAGCATCCCAGCAAGCTCGTACCTGCTCACACCTTGCCGTGCCCTGTGCCACACTCCAGACTGTGCAATACCTACCCACAGGTGGTTGGAAATACATCCTTCTGGAGGGTTTCAACACAGCCATTGCATAACAGCAGATATTTTAAACTGCAGGAACACAGAGGATAGATTTTTTGTAGAATCACCTTATGGGATTCATTAAGGATATTATGTAGTGTGCACATGGCTGCTTTGCTATGGGATGTGTCCCCATGCTGCTGTGCACCATTTTGCAGAGGTTACTCCTGGGAGCAGATGCTGTCGGCAGCATAAGTGTATCCAAAGTTTTTTTGGAGTTCTTTCTGGATGTTGTTAAAGCATACTAATCTTTGCACCTGCAATGTCATAATTCATCTCGGCTTTTTTCCCTAGACTTCTTCTATTTCTTCCATGGAAGAAAGCAATTTGAGTTTGACCCTGACAAGAAGAGAGTTACTCGCCTCCTAAAGACAAATTTCTGGTTTCTGTGTCAAGAAAACGAAGTCTGTAATGGTGTTGGAAAGAATGTAGTGTTATTGCACTAGAAACACTTTCTTTTATAAATATATGGAATGCATAGGTACTTCAAATGTCAGTCAGCAAACATCAGCCCCTGCATAATCTGTGTTTCTGTAAATAGCAGAACTGTATTTAATGTACTGATGTGTATATATGTACGTAATTAACATCAGGATTACTAGCTTATCCAAGAACAATGCAGGTTTTACTTTTGATACAAAATTGTGCCTTGTTTTATTTTTTCCACCATCTTCTTTTGACTCTTCATGCTGTAAATCACCTTGTGCAGAGCCCTACCAGCCAGGAGTCCATGAGGAGGAGCATTTCCGTTCCTACACCTATCATCAGTTTTAACCAGTTTTAGATATTTCAAAGTTAAGCAAGCAGCCTAATCAAAGCTACTGCTCGTAATTACAGAGAGACAGACAGGAGATATGGAGAGGAATCCCTCCCAGCCTGAGGTGGGTGCCTGGGGATGGAAGTGCTCCTTTCCATTACTGGCTGGAGAGGCAGCCTGTTTGAGAAGTTTATGTTAGACACCTGATTATAGAAGCCTAAGCTTAAGTGTGATGAATCCTACCATAAGTTGTTTATTGGGATATATGTGATCAAAGGCTCATCTCCACAAAGGAGCAGAGGGGCACGTTGACATATAGGAGAGCCCCTGTCATCCCTGACCTGTTCTCCAGCTGTCCTGGGGGAGCCCCCATGGGCTGGGGGACACCCATCATCATATGTCAACAGAAGAGGGTCCCCATCATCTCTCAGGCAACTGCCAGGGGGACAGGGATGAGTGTACAGGGGAAGAGCATTTGGGGATTTTATAAAACTTACTGTGTCATGTTTGAAGGGGACTGCAGGAATATGCAGAATTTAATAGGGGAAAGATGAAAGGCAGGGAAGGATCAAGGTAGATTTGATCTAGAGGAACAGCTTTGGGAAAATAGAGACATAAGTGGATGAAGGGGGCTGGTTGCATGCAGTGTGCTGCTTTGGCCATATCCTACCCATTTGGTCCTGTCTTCTCAGTAAATCATATTTTAGGTGTGGGTGAGCTCTTTCTACACGTGTTTGGGTGAACTTCAAGCTGGACTGGTTGCCGAGTAGGTTAAGAGGTCTGAACACCAGCAGCTGGAGCAGGGCAGCAAGATGCAGGGACTTGTACATTCCTGGGGATACAGGAGCTTCTGGGGCAACTACTGGGAGGATGGCATATCTGAGCCCAGCGGCCAAGGGCATCCACACTGTATTTCCACGTTGATGTTTCACCAGGGGGAGGAAGTCCTCAACAGCTAGATGGGAGGAATGCGATGGGGCCACCAGTCCTCTTCATATTTGTTCAAGTGCCCTGTGTCCTCTGTCTGTGATGATCTTAGTGGCCAGTCTCATGGCTCTCTGGACCTGGGGGACAGACAGGCAGTAGATGCCAGTTCAGTACTGGTTCATAAGTATTCAAATGGACAGCTAGCAAGATCTAAGGTCTTAGACAACATATCTGTTCTTTTATGCATGTGAAAAATCTCACCCAGTACACACTGTCTCCCCCTATCGGACAACTTCCTTAAAAAAAAAAAAAAAACAAACAAACAAACAAACAAACAAAAAAAAACAAACAGAGAAGAGATGGGTCTTCTATTTGATTCTTCTTCTCCATGAATCCCAGAATGATTGAGGCTGGTTGGAACTCTGTAGGTCATCTGGTTTGAGCCCCCTGCTCAAGCAGGGCCACCTAGAGTGGGTTGCCAAGTGGGTTTGCACATATCCAAAGAGGGAGATTCCATCATCTCACTGGGCAACCTGTGTCAGTGCTCAATCACCCTCATAGTAAAAAAGTGTTTCCTGATGTTCGGAGGGAACCTCCTGTGTGTCAGTTTGTGCCCATTGCCTCTGGGCCTGTCAGGACAAGGCAGTTGTATTGTATTCATACATACAATTACATTGTATGAATGCAATGAGATATTTCACCACACTTTATGGAATATTTTTTCTGATGCTTTTTTAAAACCCCTAGTAGCAAGACTACTCAAATGGGGCACTCCAGTGTGGATCTAGACACTGAGCAAATTTTATCTGAATTCCACCAAGGTCCAAAACATATTATGGCACTTTCAGTCTTGCAAGACAAATACTGCTGCCACACCTTGCTGTGGAGGTGGCAAACAAGACTGCTGACCAAGCAGAACTTCAGCCAAAATGATTAGTTTTAATTACAGCACCTCCAGAAAAGCAAATGAGTAGCTTTGATTCATATCTGATATTGACAAGGTCAGGGAAGCGGGTTCAAGTCTTGAATGTTTCTATTTCCCTTTGCTGTTCTGTTAAACTGCCTTTGTCTCAACCCAAGAGTTTTGCCTTTTTCTTTTGATCCTTCCCGTACCGGGAAGCGCTGGGCGAGCGACACGTGGTTCTTTGTTGCCATCTGAGGCCAAACCACGACAGTCCTTTTTGGCGCCCAACGTGGGGCCCGAAGGGTTGAGACAACGACAGAATCTAACTAGAGCCTGAAAAAACGAATTTGTTAGGTAAATAGTCACGGTCACTATGTTGCTTAGTTTGTTCTCATGGCTGTGTTATGTAAACTCCTATGTGTTTTATGCACTCCCTGTGATGATATTTGTTACTTCTGGGAGGGGGATGAGGATTATCATTTTGCTGTCCTGTGCAATATCGGCTTATGATATGATAACATCACTTGTTAGACGGTTATTTTGGGGCGTTTATGTGATATTGCTCTCCTGTCCGTACATTGGGCACCACCTCTCAGAATTCATTAATAATTACACCCAGTCTATGGGGGAAACAGGGGGGGACACTTTCCCCAGCTCTTTTGCCTCCCTTTTCTCCTTTGAGTCAGGTATGACAGCTTTTGAGAATTTTGAATATCCTTGGGATGCTCAAACCAGCATGTTCCTAGTGTTATGTTTGCTGAATATGTTCCAGGTCTCGTTTAGGGTTAAACAACTATTTAAGACTATCGTGGCCTGAATGAAGTCACGCCACCACTGAGTGCTGCTGTGCCGGATATGCTAGAACTCCAGTATGAACTGGAGTCTAAGGCAGCCAAGTGGTATGCCACGATTGATATAGCGAATGCATTTTTCTCAATCCCTTTGGCAGCAGAGTGCAGGCCACAGTTTGTTTTCACTTGGAGGGGCATCCAGTACACCTGGAATCGACTGCCCCAGGGGTGGAAACACAGCCCCACCATTTGCCATGGACTGATCCAGACTGCACTGGAACAGGGTGAAGCTCCAGAACATCTGCAGTACATTGATGACATCATTGTATGGGGAAACACAGCCGAAGAAGTTTTTGAGAAAGGGGATAAAATAGTCCGAATCCTTCTGAAAGCTGGTTTTGCCATAAAGCGAAGTAAGGTCAAGGGACCTGCACAGGAGATCCAGTTCTTAGGAATAAAATGGCAAGATGGACGCCGCCAAATCCCAATGGATGTGATCAACAAAATAGCAGCTATGTCTCCACCAACTAGCAAAAAGGAAACACAAGCTTTCTTAGGCATTGTGGGTTTTTGGAGGATGCATATCCCAGATTATAGTCTGATTGTAAGCCCTCTGTATCAAGTAACCCGGAAGAAGAATGATTTTAAATGGGGTCCTGAGCAACGACAAGCTTTTGAACAAATCAAACAGGAAATAGTCCATGCAGTGGCCCTGGGGCCAGTCCGGGCAGGACAAGATGTGAAAAATGTGCTCTACACCGCAGCCGGGGAGAATGGCCCTACCTGGAGCCTCTGGCAGAAGGCACCAGGGGAGACCCGAGGTCGACCCCTAGGGTTTTGGAGTCGGGGATACAGAGGATCCGAAGCGCGCTACACTCCAACAGAAAAGGAGATCTTGGCAGCATATGAAGGGGTTCGAGCTGCTTCGGAGGTGGTTGGTACAGAAGCACAGCTCCTCTTAGCACCTCGACTGCCGGTGCTGGGTTGGATGTTCAAAGAAAGGGTCCCCACCACACATCATGCAACTGATGCTACATGGAGTAAGTGGATTGCACTGATCACACAGCGAACTCGAATGGGAAACCCCAGTCGCCCAGGAATTCTGGAAGTGATCATGGACTGGCCAGAAGGCAAGGATTTTGGAATGTCACCAGAGGAGGAGGTGACGCGTGCGGAAGAGGCCCCACCATATAATAAACTGCCAGAAAATGAGAAGCAATATGCCCTGTTCACTGATGGGTCCTGCCGGATTGTGGGAAAGCATCGAAAGTGGAAGGCTGCTGTGTGGAGTCCTACACGACAAGTTGCAGAAGCCAGTGAAGGACAAGGTGAATCGAGCCAGTTTGCAGAGGTGAAAGCCATTCAGCTGGCTTTGGACATCGCCGAGCGAGAAAGATGGCCAGTACTTTATCTCTACACCGACTCATGGATGGTGGCAAATGCTCTGTGGGGATGGTTACAGCAGTGGAAGCAGGGCAACTGGCAGCGCAGAGGCAAACCCATCTGGGCTGCTGAACTATGGCAAGACATTGCTGCCCGGATAGAGAATCTGGTTGTGAAAGTACGCCACGTAGATGCCCACGTACCGAAGAATCGGGCCACGGAGGAACATCAGAACAACCAGCAGGTGGATCGGGCTGCTAGGATTGAAGTGGCTCAAGTGGATCTGGATTGGCAACGTAAGAGTGAACTATTCATAGCTCGGTGGGCCCATGAGACCTCAGGCCACCAAGGAAGAGATGCGACATATAGATGGGCTCGTGACCGAGGGGTGGACTTGACCATGGACACTATTGCACAGGTCATCCATGAATGTGAGACATGCGCTGCAATCAAGCAAGCCAAGCGTTTGAAGCCTCTTTGGTATGGAGGACGATGGTTGAAATATAAATATGGGGAGGCCTGGCAGATTGATTATATCACACTGCCACGAACCCGTCAAGGCAAGCGCTATGTGCTTACAATGGTGGAAGCAACCACTGGATGGCTGGAAACATACCCTGTGCCCCATGCCACTGCCCGGAATACTATCCTGGGCCTTGAAAAGCAAGTCCTGTGGCGACATGGTACCCCAGAGAGAATTGAGTCGGACAATGGGACTCATTTCCGAAACAGCCTCATAGACACCTGGGCCAAAGAGCATGGTATTGAGTGGGTATATCACATCCCCTATCATGCACCAGCCTCTGGGAAGATAGAACGGTACAATGGACTGTTAAAAACTACACTGAGAGCAATGGGTGGTGGGACCTTAAAACATTGGGATGCACATTTAGCAAAGGCTACCTGGCTAGTTAATACCAGGGGATCTACCAATCGGGCTGGCCCTGCCCAGTCAAAACTTCCACGTACTGTAGAAGGGGATAAGGTCCCCGTAGTGCACATGAAGAATATGTTGGGGAAGACAGTCTGGGTTAGTCCTGCCTCAGGCAGAGGCAAACCCATCCGTGGGATTGCTTTTGCCCAAGGACCTGGGTGCACTTGGTGGGTAATGCGGCAGGATGGGGAAGTCCGATGTGTACCTCATGGGGACTTGATTTTGGGGGAGAATAGCCAATGAATCAAATCGTGTGCAACACTGTCACTGTATGTCCTCGTTACTATAATCGCTGTTGGCTGTACTGCAGTAAGAATCACCCAAATTAAGGACAGATGGACTTTGATGAACAGTTGAGTAAAGCAAAGTGGTGATGGGATCAGAGCTGACGCCCAGCAACTTCCTCAAGATCTGCATCTTCGGCCCATGGACTGTGTGCATGAGCTACGCCGGGTATACAGTCACATGTTCCGAAAACTGTAAGATCTGGGCGTGGCAAAATGGTATGGAATAAGGGGTGGATAATGTCCTGGTTCCGGCAGGGACAGGGTTAAGTATTCCATGCCATGTGAGCCACGCCCACCCTGAGATTAAAAGGAGGGAGGGGGCGAGCAGTCGGGTTCGGAGCGGGCTGGCGCGTCCCGGGGCCGGACCGGCGGGGAGCGGCGGGGAGCGGCGGTTCCGTATTCGCGTCTGTATATTTCTCTGTCGGTGTTATTGTTGTTGTTTTCTTGTTCCCTTTACTGTTCTGTTAAACTGCCTTTGTCTCAACCCAAGAGTTTTGCCTTTTTCTTTTGATCCTTCCCGTACCGGGAAGCGCTGGGCGAGCGACACGTGGTTCTTTGTTGCCATCTGAGGCCAAACCACGACACTATTGAATTTAGTAGGAAATATTTCGGTGCTGTTTATTTGCTATTCTTGTTTTCTAATTCTGGTTTTCCTTCACATTTCTGGTGTGGTTTTTTGAGTGGTCTCACAACTGCAAGACTTAAGCAGTCCATGGTCTCAGCTATAACAGTAAAAGTCAAAAAGGTGCATGAACAGTTTGGCTCACACTTTAGAGATTTTTAGTTCCTTAAGGAAGTTTCTAACCATCCTGGGTTTGAGTGGTTTTCTTCAGTTGTTCCTGCTGCTGATTCTCCTCTGCAGTATCTGTGCCCACCATAGCACTGCCATTGTAGTCAACTGCACTAGACCATGTCATTCTAAATGGGATAATCTCTTCTGGCTCTAATCTTTCCAACTTTTTTTGGAAATATTCTCCTTCAGATGGGATTATAATTCTCAGAGCAAAGCTGGCTTGTCCTAGACCTTTCATGATTGTTTTGTAGTTTTCTGGCTCCCAAATATTTATCTGACTAAGTCTTCCTTGGTTTTGATGATTTCTGATTAGTCAGGACTCTTTCCTTCCTTATTTTACTAACTGTGCACACAAATGTTCATACTAGTTGTTGAATATTGGAGAAGAGAAGGCTCCAGGGAGACCTTATAGCAGCCTTCCAGTACCTAAAGGGCCTACAGGAGAGATGGGGAGGGACTCTTTATCAGGGAGTGGAGCAATAGGATGAGGGGTAACAGTTTTAAACTGAAAGAGGGGAAATTCAGATTAGATATTAGGAAGAAATTCTTTACTGTGAGGGTGGTGAGGCACTGGAACAGGTTGCCCAGAGAAGTTGTGGATGCCCCATCCCTGGAAGTGTTCAAGGCCAGACTGGATGAGGTTTTGAGCAACCAGATCTAGTGGAAGATGTCCATGCCCATGGACTTAGATAATCTTTAAGGTCCCTTCCAACCCAAACCATCCTATGATTCTATGATTTTATGATAATATGAAGTCTTGGATCTGTAGAAGAAGTAGATTTTAACTGACTCTAGTACAACCTGTCTTAATATAATTTAGTTGTTTTAGTGTTGGATGTTGGTGTCTTTTTTTGCTTCCCAATTCTTATTTTGAAAATCTCTAGTACTATTGACAAGTCAGCCTCATCATTTGGGTGAAACCAGGCTTTTGAACTGAAGGTCATTGACCTGTATTCAATATCTTGTGCTCTTCTGAGATATAGTTTGAGACCTGGGTGCTGAGCTGATATATTCATTGTCTGTGGTACTCTCAGTCCAAGCATTTCAGTTATGGTTTTCTGTCTTCTAAAAACATCAGATTTTTCCACACTATAGTAAATTTCTAGCCTGTTTGCATGGAAAATTGGGTGAAGACAAAAGTCTCTTCATAAGGAACGAGCTTAACGTGATTCTTTCTCCTCTAGAATTCAGATCACAAAAATTACTCTGTTTTCTTATATGTTTTATTTATAATGGTCTCATTTGTTGTGGTTTTCACCATCTTGTCTTGGAGGACATTTTGCCTACATCTGAATGTATCTATTTGTCTTTTGTTTGCCAAGGACTCTGTAGTGTGTCCATCAGACACAATCCAGGAGGTCCAACATGGAATGCCCAACACTATCTACCCCAGGGAAAAACAGTTTGGTTTGGATGTTCTTACCATTTGTTGGTTTTCTTGGTTTCTCACACTCACCCTGCCTGGAAGGAACAAATGTCCTTTAATATTGCTCTTGGCATGATTACATATGTATTATCACAACAGGTAAGGCTGTGGTACTGAATTGAAATGCTGTTGTACAATGATTCAGACACCCTGAACCAAAAGACCCCAGAGAGTTCACCGCCTAAGTAAAACAGGCAAAGGTAACTTACACACCCTGGCGGAAAGGAATAAAATTAAAATGAGTCCATTTAATTACTGTTTTCAGGAAGTTGTTCCCAGTGAAATATTGGCTTGGGTTTAAGGAGACAGGGGAAAACCAAAACCTTTCTTGGTGACAGAAGCATCAGATTTATAGGTTCAGAAGTGCTGAAGGCAACTCAGAACTGCAAAGATGCATCTCTCAGCTGCCATTGGTATTCCAGAGAAAATAGTTAAAAGCTACTGTCCTGGTTCCGGCAGGGACAGGGTTAAGTATTCCATGCCATGTGAGCCGCGCCCACCCTGAGGTTAAAAGGAGGGAGGGGGCGAGCAGTCGGGTTCGGAGCGGGCTGGCGCGTCCCGGGGCCGGACCGGCGGGGAGCGGCGGGGAGCGGCGGTTCCGTATTCGCGTCTGTATATTTCTCTGTCGGTGTTATTGTTGTTGTTTTCTTGTTCCCTTTGCTGTTCTGTTAAACTGCCTTTGTCTCAACCCAAGAGTTTTGCCTTTTTTCTTTTGATCCTTCCCGTACCGGGAAGCGCTGGGCGAGCGACACGTGGTTCTTTGTTGCCATCTAAGGCCAAACCACGACAGCTACCAAGGTGCAGACTTCGTTTCCAGATGATTCCCTGGCAGCCCCTGAACTTCCAGGTGGCTGGTCTCCAATCAGCCTATTCATGTTTTCTCCCTGAGGGCAAGACAACAGCCCTTGCAGGTTCACAAGCAGTAGCTGTCTCATGAGATGTTTTGGCATTGGTGCCATACATCCAATTGGGGGTCTGTGAGCCTGTAGCAATTCCAGCATGTCCCAAATGGCCCAGAGCCCTGGGGCATATGCAGATCTATTTTCTAGATCAGTGTGGAGACATTGATCTCTTCTGGCTGCTTCTTTCAGGCTAAATTTTACATTTGCACAGCTTGTGTGACAACCTCTAAGTTTAGAGACAAAGGACTTTGAGTTGGTAAGGCTGGCTCTGCAAGGCATCCCAGGGCCTGTCTGCCATCAGGGACATCATGCCTGGGACACAACAGAGCAGGTTCCCACCCCAGGCAACAGCTCAGTTGCAGGGATGAAGCCTGTGTGTTCCATGGTTTTCCGGGTGTTCAGGAAACAGGTGCTTGGCATGGAAAGTGGCACTCCTTCCCTTCTCCTTTTATTGAAATCGTTGATGATGCCATGTCTCAGACTGTGCAAGTCACTGAGGTGTAGCTCAGGCACTGCTCCAGTCTGTGACTTGTCACGTTGAATTGCTCTCCTATAGGATAATTAGGACTGATTCAGCCCCTGACATCCTGAGCCCTATCGCGATGACCTTTGGAGTTCAGAGTGTTTTGCACTATACCACTGTGCTCCTAACACTGCCCAGCACAGCACCCTCATTCATAATCAGAGTGACTGATCATTCTGCTGTAACAGAATCAACAGCATTTCAATAAAGGAAATGTTTAACATTGGGTGACGTTAAGCCACGAACTTGTGCAAACTTTGTGACATCTGACTTGGAGGGTTGCCTTTGGTTTTTTCATCTCAGTATTAAAATGTACTTGGTTTATTAAGAGAAAATTCCTGACAAATTCTCTAACTTAATGGGAACATCTCCCAACCAGTTGAATATTGCTGCAGTGACATGATTCATATCTTTGACACTTCAGTCTTTGCATGAAAAGTGACATCCTCCAAGGAAAGCTGTTTGTTTCAGGATAACATTCTGGGGTTGCAGAAAGATTTTTATTTTGTTGCTTCTAAATAGATCGGAAACACATGAAGAGATTAATATATGCATAAGAGCACAGAACAGATATAGAAGTACTTCCTGCAAGAATGATGACTGTACTTTGTAGTGCCACCTGCGACTGAGAAAGTAAATGCAAACATCATTGTGACAAATTATGACAGTAAACAATTCTTAGAATTATGAGGTACCAATTTTAAATTTCATAACAATAAATTTACAGAACTACCAGTCAAAGTTCCCTTTTCTACAGTAATTCTGTAGTGAGAGATTTTGATTTAGGGAAACCCCAGTATGATTCACACCGTGAATTTATTTTTTCATTATTTAGTCAGGGGTGTGGGTGAAAATTTCTCCTCAGGGAGAGAAGGATGAAAGCCATTAGAACATTTTAAAATATTATCAGATATAACTAGGGGAAATAACTACGTGAAATAGCCTGAAGAGTCAAATGCAAGCCCTAGGTAAGTGAGGTACAAAGTAAATGAAAATCACTCAGACAGAAAATGGTTCAAGGCTGGGAAACGCTTCTGGGGAAATATGTCTTCTCTTATGCTTCTGCCTAAATGTCCTTTTCAGTCAATGCTGGAAAGAGGAAACGTGCTGGATAGGCCTCTGGCAGTGCTTACATTCCTATGCAGACTTAATGAACGAGGAACGGTGAGTAGTGTACCTAGAAAAGGGACAGTTCGAGGTCTCTTGCCTCAACATGAACGACAAGGGTGCAGTTTTGCTGAGGAAGAAGTGTGCAAATAAAGCAGGATTATTGCTAATACAGGGAGACACAAGCCTGTGCTGCCTGGGTGTACAATGGAAAAACTCTTGAAAACACTGGCCCTTTCTTAACAACAGTGTCAACCCCCTCTTCCTTAGGCACCCAGTTTGGGTTTAGCAGTGACTTAGCAGATGGACCTGGCACGGTGATTCAGGGCAACCTCAGTGAGGTACTGGTGCTTGCAGTCCATGCAAGAGCTGTCTCTGAAGAACAGCTGGAGGTAGGTAAGGGCAAAGTTTACCTCTCTCCATTGGTTATATGGAGATTTTAGGCAAAGTTCAGGCCAGGCCAATGTGTTAGGAGTTGTCCAAATCTGGTACTCTGATAGAGGTGAAGCTGCTGCAGGTCCATGCTCCGAGCTGGAGCCAGCAGCGACACTGAGCATGTATTCCCAGTAGGCGCGTGCACACAGACATACACACACATGCACAC
The DNA here is from genome assembly GCA_947846985.1 of Fratercula arctica. Taxonomy (NCBI): domain Eukaryota; kingdom Metazoa; phylum Chordata; class Aves; order Charadriiformes; family Alcidae; genus Fratercula; species Fratercula arctica. The sequence continues at coordinate 15,724,939 of CANTUZ010000001.1, read as the reverse complement.
AAGTACAAACACACAAAGACACTACAGATCCCCTAGCAGCTGGGCCCGGACACCCCGTCCATCCAACAGCTGCCCTGGGATGTCCTGGTGTCCCCTGCTGCCTGCACACACACACAAACGGATCCCAGTTGCTGACTTGGGTCCCCAGTCCCTCAAGTAGCCAACCCACAGAACCCTGGTCTCTCCAGTATCCAGCCCTGGCTTACAGCCACTTTGGCACCCAGCCTCTTACCCTACTTTCTGGCTCATCCATCTGGATCTTCGTTAGTGCTCGCACACATACATATGTACCCAGTTGACATGCATGCACCCCGGTCTCTACAGTCACAGCACCACAGACGCAGGGGCTTCCAGCCCCTATCCCACCCCAGGGGCTGTCACTGAGACCCACACACACCCCTGCACACAGGACAGTGCCCCTTGCCCAGGAAATAGTTAGAAATGGGGGTTAGTAATAGGCCAGGACAGACTGTTCCAGTCAGGTGCAGGTGTAACACAACTGTCCTGCAAGTAAGGTCTTTGTAGACACCAGCTGGCACTCATGAAAAATTCTTATTGTATTTCAAGGGGTCTCTGGTTCATTTTGTTGGGTTTTGTGTTTTTTGTCTGAAGGCAAATGCTTGAAAAGCAGAGGGCGGCAATGTGCTAGCTGCCACACCACGGGAAGAGCAGACAGCTGAAACACCTCATTCCCTCGTTCAAGGGAGATGTGCCAAAGGACACGCAGTAGGAAGCCAATGCAGACGGTGAAACAGCACATGACTTTGTAGCCCAACACTGTGGAAATTCCCAAGATGGAGGGAAGCCACTGCTTCTGCTTCCTCTTCCTGATGCTGTTTAAGGTTTTTCACTTGATGACTCTTCAACTACATAAACAGCTCCCACAGCTAGCGCTGGAGTCCAGAACTTTCTAGTCCTGCCACTGGCTTCCTTGGAAAGTAATTTATATAAAGTTTCCTGGAAAACAACCAGGTGTCCCCTCTCACTCTCTACCTGACTCAATATCCTCTTGGTCACACTAAAATTTGGCCATAGACCCTTTGCAGAAATGTGCAAGGCAGCAGAACCTCTCTGTACAAGCCGCAACACATGATTTCCTAACATTCCCATCTCAGCCACCAGACACATCTGATTAATCTGCATCTCTTCTTTGCCTGGATGTGTTTAAACATGATGCCTTTGGGAAATAAAAGAAAAAAGGGTAGAAGAAATAAGGAGTTAACTACTCCTTAGGGAAAAAAAGAAAAGAAAAGAAAAGAAAAGAAAAGAAAAGAAAAGAAAAGAGAAAAGAAAAGAAAAGAAAAGAAAAGAAAAGAAAAGAAAAGAAAAGAAAAAAGAAAAGAAAAGAAAAGAAAAGAAAAGAGAAAAGAAAAGAAAAGAAAAGAAAAGAAAAGAAAAGAAAAGAAAAGAAAAGAAAAGAAAAGAAAAGAAAAGAAAGCAACAGGGGTATTGAATCAGGAAGTACATAAACCAACCTATAGAAACACATGAAGGAGAAATATTTACAGGGAAATAACACTAGTTTAGAAACAGTTAGAGAAGTTAAGCAGCATTTCACAAATCCCAGGATCATGAGAGTTGTAGCAAAGACTTTGGAGAAGTATCCAACATGCACAATTCTTTTTGTTCATGTCTGAAAATGAAGATGGATTAAGAATAATCAATAATTAACTTTCCTTGGACTATAAACCATGAGGCTGAATCTTTTTACATCTACAAAAGCTGTTGGCTTTGAAGAATTATTGTCCTAGTCATTTCAAATACCAGCACTGGTATAAAGTAATTTGCTTTTCTCAGGAATGATGTGTACTCTGCTGAACCTAGATATAATTAGGCGGTGTTACACTACAGTGAGTGTAGAATCATATACTAAATACATTATTTTTCCCTGACATTTGGGAAACTAAGTGAAGTACTTCCCAGCACAATTAAAATTTTCATCCTGTATTGAGGTCCTTCAGAGCAAAACTTGCTCATGTATCAGAAAAAAAAATTATAATGGTACATATTTATATTTCTCCCTGTCACACTAGACATTTACTGTTTCCCTTTTAAGGTTTCCAAGGAGGATCTTTACCCCCAAGAAGGACAGTAACACCAAAACCATTCTGAAAGATGTCCAGCCTGTACTTGACAGCTTCCGGAGTTAGCAAACATGCAACCACTTCAAGCCATCTAATCCGGTGCTTAGCTGTCCTTGCAGTTAGAAATGTTTTCCTCAATTTAGGAGTCTACACTGTAGGTTCCCACATGTGTCCTGGGTATCTATAATCCTCTTATCATGGATAGAGACCTAACCCATACAGTCAATGAAGTACAGAGAGCAATTCATCTCATCTTAAAGTCCATGTCACATGGTCAGTTGAATCACTCTCTAGAATCCATTGTCCAAAATGTGAGCTTAGACACCCAAATAACTTATGGATATCTACACGACAAAACACTTAAAGCTGATTCCACCTCTTTACTCATTTGCCTGTACTTGAGACACCCGCCTGCGGCTGGCTGCCGTGACACAGGAGCTATGGAGACCTATATCCTTCCAAGGCAGCTGGAGATCAGGTGGGCTTCCCTACAGCATCTCAAATAGCACTAATGCTCGGGCAGCTGAACCCCAAACCTCAGGTCTAAATTTAATCCCTGTTGTTTAAAACCATTCTAGAGTTTTGGAGAAATCACTGCTTCTCTTTTAGGAAAAACCTTTCATATATTTAACAGTATTTACCATGGCCCCCCTCGCTCTTCCTTCCATGAAACAGTGAACACAGAGTCACAAAATTACTTTAATCTTCCTTTTCCAGACTCACAGAAATTCCTGTTGGGCTTAATGGAGTCTTTCCAACCAAAGCTCATCTCTCTGCCTGGATCCAAAAACACTTTTGCAGCTGAGACCTTATCTGTACTGGCAAGACTATAGACATTATTCTGGTTACCAAACATATGGGAAAACAGTTTATACATTCCAGTAACATGACTGATTTTTGTTAATATCAGACAGAAAATGTTGAATCATGTCTGACTAATCTGATAGCCTTCTACGATGGCATGACTGGATGGATAGATGAGGGGAGGGCGGTAGATGTGGTCTATCTTGACTTAAGCAAAGCGTTTGACACGGTCTCCCATAGCATCCTCATAGGGAAGCTTAGGAAGTGTGGGTTAGATGAATGGACAGTAAGGTGGATAGAAAACTGGCTGAAAGATAGAGCTCAGAGGGTTGTGATTAGAGGCACAGAATCTAGTTGGAGACTAGTGACGAGTGGTGTTCCCCAGGGGTCAGTACTGGGTCCAGTCCTCTTCAATATATTCATCAATGACCTGGATGAGGGGATAGAGTGCACCCTCAGCAAGTTTGCTGATGACACAAAGCTGGGGGGGGCGGCTGACACACCGGAGGGCTGTGCTGCCATACAGAGAGACCTGGACAGGTTGGAGATCTGGGCAGAGAGAAACCTTATGAAATTCAACAAGGGCAAGTGTAGGGTGCTGCACCTGGGGAGGAACAACCCCATGCACCAGTACAGGTTGGGGGCTGACCTGCTGGAGAGCAGCTCTGTGGAAAGAGATCTGGGAGTCCTGGTGGACAACAGGATGACCATGAGGCAGCAATGGGCCCTTGTTGCCAAGAAGGCCAATGGCATCCTGGGGTGCATCAAAAAGAGTGTGGCCAGCAGGTCAAGGGAGGTCATCCTCCCCCTCTACTCTGCATTGGTGAGGCCACACCTGGAGTACTGTGTCCAGTTCTGGGCTCCCCGGTTCCAGAAGGACAGGGAACTGCTGGAAAGGGTGCAGCAGAGGGCTACCAAGATGATTAGGGGACTGGAACACCTCTCTTATGAGGAAAGGCTGAGGGATTTGGGTCTCTTCAGTCTGGAAAAAAGACGGCTGAGGGGGGATCTTATCAACACTTATAAATTCTTAAAATGTGGGTGTCAGGAGGATGGGACCAGGCTCTTTTCAGTAGTGCCCGGGGACAGGACAAGAGGCAATGGGCACAAACTTGAGCACAAGAAGTTCCACCTAAACATCAGGAAGAACTTCTTTACCCTGAGGGTGGCAGAGCACTGGAACAGGCTGCCCAGAGAGGTGGTGGAGTCTCCATCTCTGGAGACATTCAAAACCTGCCTGGATGTGTTCCTGTGTAACCTGCTCTAGGTGACCCTGCTCTGGCAGGGGGGTTGGACTAGATGATCTCCAGAGGTCCCTTCCAACCCTATGGTTCTATGATTCTATGATTTTAGCACTCAGTTTTGCAAGCATCATAAGATTGTTCTAGATAGAACTTTTAGTTAGCTTATGAGAGCCCTCCAGGAGGTATGATGCTGATTATTCCTAGATGAGATTGGTTCTTTGTACTGTCTTTTATATTTTATTATTACATATTATGACATAATATGCCACATTTTGTTAAATATTAAAACATATGTATCATATATATAGCATAATGTTATTCATTATAATTCAATATATTATGATACTGTTATATGTTATTTCCCATTATTTCTCCAGTTTGTCAAGACCTTGTGCCATAAATAGTCTAAATTCATGATTCAAAGAAACCTATGAAATGTACCTCCACATTTTACCTGAAAGGCATTTCCTTATTTATTAAACACACTGGAAAATTGCCTGAAACAGAAGGTTCAGGCAAAATAAGGACAGTAATATTAGTTAAACACATTATGTCACTACCTGATGATGAAACTGTTATGTATCATTTTTACTAATCAGAGGATATTATACAGCATGAGTCAGACTGATTTAAAAATTTACTATATAAACAAAGCCGAGAAGCGTGTTCAGTAGCTCAAGAGTCAATCATCGGAGGCAAACAGCCTTAGACAAGGATGCAGACTCTTTGGCTTCTCCTGTTGCTATATGTGGCCATCTCCTCTGCTTTTCCTGTGGCTCCAGAAGCAGAAGATGAAGGGAAAACCCTACAGCTTGTAGAGGTAAGTGATTTTCAGTGCATTTCTAAGTGAAACATAAGGTAGTCTGAGAGATAAATATAATTGCAATTATTTTCACAGAATATGGCTTGAAATTAAAGATGTGCCATTTTACAGAGGTTTCAAGAGAAAACTTTTCCTATTAATCTAGAAAATGTGTGAAAATTATGTGGAACTTATTTACCAAAAAGTGATTTGAATATTGCATAACTTCACTTCTGACGTTGTCAGTAAAGTAATAACAAAACTACCAAAGCATGAGTTCTAGCAGCAAGGCTCTGTGGCTGTGCAGAAAAAGTCAAACTCAGCAACAATTTGCATTTCAGAAGATGCTTTGAAACTTGTGATATGACTGGTTTCAATAACATAAGGGAGGAAACTTGCTTGAAGCAGACAGGTATTTCAACATTTTGCTGAATGGATCATTTATGGAATACTTTGGATAAAAGGGACATTTATAGAAACATAACACTTACATAGACACAACACTATTTGTTGGAGACAAAACTGTTGAAATTTAGTAGGGAGACATGAGTTCCTAATATCATATTTCATAGCTAAAAATAAATGACGTGATTTGCCAGGTGCCAACTCTTTAGTAGTAGTCACCTGCTTTGTTGGGAGTCCTGGCTGTGTGGAGTCTCACTGCCAATCTCTATTTCCTTGAATGACACCAGTTATAAGCTTCCTCATAAGTTTTGCCATTAGAGTGATCAGGCACCATAAATAATGAGGACTTAATTAATAACAGTAAATATTAGATTTTAAAGACTGTCAGTGAAACAAGAAATTTAGAAAACTATATGAAAACTGTAAGTTATATCTGACACTTCAGACCAGTTCCTGGGGCAAATAGGCTGTTCTTGCTCCTGGTAAACACAGGGCATGTTGATATGAGAATAGCTCAAGATTACTTAGAAAATTTAAGCAGGACTGAAGACAGTAATGATATGCCACAATGCTCTTCTTTTTTTAAACTCTGGTTCAGAGTTATCTACAGAATTTCTACGATCTTCAAAGGGATCACCAGCCTCATTTAAGAAACAAGGATGAAAATCCCCTTGTTGAAAAGCTCAAGGAAATGCAAGCATTCTTTGGACTAGAAGTGACCGGGAAACCTGATCTTGACACTTTGGAGATGATGAAAAAACCCAGATGTGGTATACCTGATGTAGGGCAATACGTGTTCACAACAGGGAATCCCAAATGGAAAAGAAACAGTCTGACGTACAGGTAATCTTTCCTAATCTGGTTCAAAAAGATATAAATGTAGCAACTCAACTGTGGGGGACGTGAGGTAAGTAATATGCCATAATAATGCCATATATGGACATCCAGAATGATCAACTGCTTTCTGGAAGAAGACAGGCACTCTAGATGGCAGTATCTAAAATGAAGCCACTATGAATTTTCATTGATGAAAGATATGTCTAAGATTTCTGACATTTGCACAAGTTGTTATTTTTCAGCTAAAGTGTTGTGTTCCTAACAATATATAATGTACTGGGTTTGCCTTAAAGGATTTTGAATTACACCCCAAAGATGAGACAAGCTGATGTAGATGAAGCAATCAGAAAAGCTCTCAGTGTCTGGAGCAATGTGACACCATTGACATTCCGAAAGGTTGAGGACAAAGAAGCAGATATAATGATCTCTTTTGCTTATAGAGGTAACATTGATATCTTTACCTATTAAACAACCATCTGTAATCATAGAAATAATTTAGGAGTCTAACTGATTTTTTCCCTCTTCACTTTAGACCACCGCGACAACTCTCCTTTTGATGGCCCCAATGGGCAGCTGGCTCATGCTTTCCAGCCTGGTGAAGGTATTGGTGGAGATGTGCATCTTGATGAGGAGGAAGCCTGGTCAAAAAATGGAAGAGGTAAGGACTTCGTAACTGGATCCATTTATACAGTTTTACCTCATGCAATCTTTTCTCATGAAATACTTAGTTCATGAGCCTGATTACAGGGAAAAAGTGAGCAAAAGTGGCAGAACTTCTCCTTTTAAATTACTTTGGGGTTTTGTTTTTTGTTTTTTGTTTGTTTTTCATTTGTAGAAATCAGTTCTCAGAAAAGAGATATTTTAGGTCATAGTGCTTTTTAATGGCAACTAAGTCAGCACTTAAAAATACTTTTTTTGTTCAGATGAAACCTAAAACTTGGATACAGGAAAATCTGATGGTGAATTTATCAAGTCAAATCCTTTATCTTTCTTAACCTAGCACTTAATAGCTTGATGCTAAATAGGGTGTTCAACTATCACCAAAAAGGTCATCTCAGTGTTTGATTTGAAGGATTTTTCTGTTGGATGAGTGAACTTCCACTCATGATTGGCATGATCCTTGATCTCAGGAGTCTATGTGACAGCAGGAGAAACAGGGTTTGTGTTTAAGACACAAGGACACTAGAGAAAGGACAATGAGACCACAGCTAAGGCTGGACATTCTTTAATTACTCATATAGCTCTCCTGCTACAATATTTTTGAGTTGTAATGTCGATAGCGTTACTTACAGCTTCTCCTGTACCTGTAGTGTATTTTGGGAGGATGTGTAAGTGTTTCCCATTTAGTCAACTGCGCTGCATACTGAAATGGATTTTACATTGTTTCATATGATTTTTATCCTACAGGCTACAATTTGTTCATTGTTGTTGCCCATGAGCTTGGCCATTCACTGGGTCTGTCTCATTCAACTGATCCTGGAGCACTGATGTACCCAACTTACTCCTACACGGACCCCAATGAATTTCTTCTTCCTCAGGATGACATTGATGGGATTCAAGCCATCTATGGTAAGAAAAAAGTTTTTATTTAATATTTCTACTTGGGAGGCTGGTAAACAGTAATAAGAACATATTTAAAATATGCTTATTCCACCAAAATGGGTTTAACTGTTGCTGAACAATGGATAACAAAAGAGAAAATTCCTGGAAGCTAACTTCAGCTGAAGTCAGGTTCTGCAAAAAACTCCTTTTGGAAAAGATGAACACAACTGGTTTTATCAACATTGAAAGTCTGCTTTTGGTGACAGACCCTTAATTTAAAATCATATGCCTTCTCATTCTTTGTAAATAAGGTCTTTGGTGTCCTCAGAGACCTTCTGAACACTGTAGTTATATATCTCTATACTAAAAGATAAAATATTCTTCCTACAGGACAGTCTAATGTTGCTGTGCAGCCAACAGGACCCGTAACTCCACAAGCTTGTGACCCAAATTTGACATTTGATGCTATTACTACCCTACGTGGAGAAATGATATTCTTCAAGGGCAGGTAACAAGAAGAATATACAATATCTCTTTAAAATATTCAGTGGTTTTAAAAAAATCTGTGATCCATGAGGGAAAACTGTCCTTTTGGAATGTGGACCAAAGAGAAGTACTAGAAAATCACCATGTATTTACACAAATGAGAGTTCTCAAATCATTAATCCCACGAGCCCTAGTGGACAAGAGCAGTGAAGGAGATGAGGGATGGTGGGTTGTTTTCCAAGTATTCTGCTGCTGTGGTCACTGCTGCGGCAGACTTGTCTCTGAACTCAATTCAACTAATAGCAAAGTAAGAGCATTTGTGCTTCCCTGGTGTCCATGGGTCCCACACTCTAACTTCTGCTACTGCTCAATACAAGAGCAGGGGCAGAACTGAGCGCACTGTCATGTAGAAAGATGTCTTCTGGGTGGTTATGAAGCCAACTCTTAGCCTCCCTGTCCTACAGAGAAATAGAAGGGTTATATTCAATTTGCCTGATTTTTAGCATGCAACTGAGGTGCTAAAGTTAAGAGTGAAGTCACTCTAGATTTCCTTTACATTCGATGGATGGAGATACGCACACCCATCTGCCCCCTGTTATACTCCAGGAGCTGTAGTAATTGTTTTGCACTTCTGATAGGATTGGAACTATTTTAATATATAAATTTTGTTTAAACCAGATATATGCTGCGCAAACATCCTACAAGGACAGAGACAGAGCTCAATTTTATCTCACTGTTCTGGCCAAAGTTACCATCACGAATTCAAGCCGCTTACGAAAATGTTGAGAGGGATGAAGTTTTACTTTTTAAAGGTAATGGAATCTGAAATTCTCTACTTTTTCTGAGCAGTTACTCCCTGCTTCTTTGCAAACTATGGAATTACAGAAGTCAAAGTGTTTTTTTAAGGAAGACCAGTGAAACTGAGAATCTTACAAGCCTGCAAATCATAGAGTTATAGTGCTCTAAGGGATCTCCAGAGATTGTAATCCTGAAAACTTGCCCTTCTGTTAATGCTCTGAAAAACAAAACGTGAAAATAGCTTCCCTTCTTCAGGTCTAGCTCTCTTCAGGTAACAGCATTTTGCTTTATGTAGAACAATTTTTGCTGAATTCAGTTGGCAAATACAGGCATTTGTACACTACTGTTACTGACATATTTATTAATATTTAGTGAAATTTTTGAAAAAAACAAAGCAAAACAAACAAAAAAAAACAACAACAAAAGAAATGTTGGTGGAAAAGTGTACTGTGAGAGGAAAATTGTTCACTTAAAAATCAGTCCTTTTCTTTAAAGGTCTCAAATACGCTTTTAATGTCTCAGCTTCATTACGCACATATTGCAGTATCTGACATATTACCACATATTAATATATGCATTGCATCTAAAATAAGCAAAACATTTTGATTAGGCATACGTCTTTCTTAATACTTCAATCTAATCCACATTGTCTAGTTTTCAAAATATTATACAGCTCTATAATCAAATAGTATATTACAGGAATTTAATAAACTCAATATCCCAATCCAATGTCAGCAGATTGATTCACCAACCTCCAGCCTCCCCAAGTTGTTACTCAGACAAATAACTTTAATTAATTTGAAAAAAAACTGGGAAAATTGCTCTCCATACACCTTATGATTCTAATGTTTTACTCATAAAAACAGAAGGCACTTCCACCGTCTTCATGATGTAGTCCCAGTGTAAGAATTAGAATTGTTTTCTAAAGTAATAAACTGAAAGGAATAATACTGATGTCTAAGACACATTGTTTGCTACCCATGTAAAGCACAATTAAATGTTGTTTATAAATATCGAAAACAAATGGAATGCACTTATATTTTTCAGAGGATAAATATTGGATTCTCAGGGGATATGATATTGCACCTGGCTATCCGAAACCAATCTATCATTTGGGGTTCCCAAAGACTGTTAAAAGAGTTAATGCAGCTTACAGTGATGAAACCACAGGAAAAACATACTTCTTTACAGCTGACAGATACTGGAGGTAAGATTTAATGTTCATTTGCCAGAAGGCACATTTTCATTTGTCCCTGGGGACTGAAGTATTACCATAAAATTCAAGTGCAATGATGTTTAAACCAGGTATATTCCAGATATTTAAACAGGATTCTCTGGAAGTTCAAAAATTGTAAGCATTTGCTAGGAAATGTCAACTTTTCTATAGGAATTTTTTTGTTTGTTTGTTTTTGTCATTCATTAGATTCCTGTAGCAGGAATGTAGTTACTTGCAAATGAATGAAACATTTGCCCAATAAAAGAGTGATTTTCTAGTAAATTATTCACTTTTTCTCCGCAACCGTGCTGTTTTTCTGTGCAATGCTGTGGTAGTGTCCACTTTTCATTCACATTTCAAACAAAATGAACTGCTAATAAAAAGTGTTGTAATTGCATTTCTCTGTGAACAAACTATAAATATTCTCCAATCGTGCAGCTGGTCATATTTATATTTTAAGTGTGGCTCATGACAACTTTCAGACAGTAATTTTGTCTAAGCACCACACAGTTAACACTAATACAAGTATGTTTCAGGACTGTGCTACCATCTTCTGCTCCCAAGCTTTATGTTTTACTTTTATACTGAACTGGATACCCAGTGCCTTGAAATAGAAACTCATTTTATGTGCATGTGATGGCCAAGGCTCTGGACAGGCCAGAAATGCATTAATATATTTCTGGGCTGCATTCCCAAGTTCCTTGAGAGCCTTGTTACAAACTTTACCAAATGTAGGGTTTTTGAATCTCAAGACACTCATACTGTAAGAACCTTAATACAAAATAGGAAGAACCATAAAGTTACTTTAGCTAATCTTTATTAGACTTCTTAGTAACAGTTGAGTTGCATATGTGTATGGATTTGCTTTGGACTTTCAAAATATTGTCTGCTTCCTCAAAAATTTTAACCATGTTTCTTGTGTTAAGATATGATGAAAATAAAAAAGCCATGGATCATGGTTATCCCAGGAAAATAGTCTCTGACTTTGGGAAAATTGGCAGAGTTGATGCTGCTTTCCAGAAAGATGGTAAGTAAAACACACCTTTAATCTGGGTTTCTGTATTTGAGTTATTCTGTAGATAGAATATTGGGGCTTCTGTAGATAGAAGCATTGGTTTTCAGAAACCTGATATTAACCTTAATGAGATGGAAATGAAAAATAACAAGTATACATGGATTTTTTTTCCAAAATAGTCAAAAGAAGTCACCTATGAAATATAATTGGATTCAATTTTACTTTTAGACTATGTCTACTTCTTCCATGGAACAACTCAGTTCCAGTTTGATCCTCGTGCCAAACGGATTGTCAGACAAATGAAGAGCATCAGCTGGTTTAATTGCTAATTGCAATGTTTCTCCATATGCATATTGTATGTTTTTGTGTGCTGAATTTTTCAGCATTTCATGACTATCAGGTCAAAATGGATTTCTGCCCAAATTCTGTGGGAGTATAGTCTTAATAATTATTTATTGTAAAACAAATGCATTGAGATAATTTATCACAATTTCACCTGCTACATTAACGTTTCCTAACAAATTGTTTGTCATATCATTGTGCCTTAGTGTCCTATTTGCACTAATACTCAAGAGCCAAGTCTAGCTTCCAAACATTAAAAAAATATATTCTGTCATGGAACATCAGATCTTTTTCCCAATTCCAGAGAAAAGAGTAGCCAGGTGGCTCTGAACTCCATCACCCCACACATGCCCTGGTGAAAATCCCATGATCAATTAGGCCAGTTGGGGCTCAATAGCATCAGTCTACAAATCACACTTACGTTTTCTGTTCCTCTTTCCCCAACTTCCACTCTTAGCCTTCCCTCCAGGGTATATGTCTTTGAAAGTATAGGCAAGGGGTTTTTTTCTCATGTTTTTGGGTTTAGGAGCTGGATTTAAGCCTGGAAATGTAGATTAGAAAGGATCCCTGAGATTACTGGAAATAGTCCCTTGCTACCACAGGTAGCCCGCATCATATAATAGGCAAATAAACCTCTTTATTCAAGGCACACAGAAGTTCTGTTTCATACCTGAATGGGCGACTTGGATACCCTACAGCAGCTAAAATGCACTAAGTACATGTTTAGGGAATTGGATTCCTACCTGGGCAAATCTGTGTCAGTTAATAATGATATCGGCTATGACTGCACATGAAAACAGTAACCAGGCACTAGGGAGTTGTAGGGTACTCCACCGTAGTACAGTAATTAGGAAATAGGACCGTAAACTTATTAAAGGGAGTAAGAAAATGGCGGGTGATTGTGTGGACTGAGCTGGAACCAACACCTAGATTCCAAATTACTGAAAGTGGTGCTTGTGCCTGCAGGCAGGCGAGAGCTGCCGGCATACTCCAGAGGAAGGTTTCAGGTTACTGTAATAGAAGTAATTGCATTTTGAGAAAAGATTGTGTAACCTCATAAAAACATACCCATTCCATTTTTTTTCCACTACTTTACTGTGTATTAGAAGCCTGTTAAACTGTATCCTTCATAAATAAAGAACAGACTTGATAGCTCTTATGTTTATTAGTCATAAGTAAAAATTAGTCTAAATACTATTAAAAGATAAGAAACTGTATAATTGCAAATTAACTTGAATATATTCTTTGTAAAACCTTAAAAATACACTATAAAATAATAAAAAATAAAATTAAATTACAATAAATCAAAGGCTTTAACGAAGAAGTTAATTTATGTGAATCCTGTTCTCACAAGTTTCTTCATATTCTTCGATTTATGTATCAGTTCTTTAATTCAAAACCTTAGTAGCAATGCTATTTAATCATGTTTTCTTGTGTAAGCCAGCACTACTGAACTACCAATGAAAATTAAACCAAAATTTGTTTTAGAAGTATATAAATCTAAATAGATAATGTTGTTTCAGCAGAGATGGTCTACAAACATAACACAAGACTTACAGGGAAACAGAATATTGCTTACTAGAACAATTATATATTAAAAAATAAAACCTGGAGGCACATGTTCCCTTCAGATATGAAGTAGAAACAGAAGATCTCAAGGCAATGCCAGAACAGCTCCTCAGATTTAGAGCAGAACACTAATCCCTCTGTAGAAGAAATAAGTAGTGGATACTAATGGGGCAGAGAAAATGTTAAATGGGAGACAAGGAAGAAGGAGGTAGTGCTGTTTTGGTGAAAGAGAGAGATAAAGGGTGATTTACTAACCATGGAAGAAGAAGAAGTTAAAGAGAGGATGGAGTTTATAATGGCATATTTTTAGTACATGCCTTTTGGTATCCTGTGAAATTCTGATTTTCAGTTGCCAGGCACATTTTTTTTTTTTTAAATCTGTTGTGTGGATATCCCTTGAGCAGGAAGACCAAGAGCTCAAAATTCAGTGATTTCTTTGCAAGAAATATTGCCCATGCTTATGTGAATGAATATTTCCTTTGCCTGTGTAAGCATGGCAATTGCTCTGTTCCAGCCACACCGTTAGGAGGAAGGCACATCTGGTGCCAGCAGTTCTCGCCTGCCTGCAGGCACAAGCACCGCTTTCAGTAATTTGGAATCTAGGTGTTGGTTCCAGCTCAGTCCACACAATCACCCGCCATTTTCTTACTCCCTCTAATAAGTTTACAGTCCTATTTCCTAATTACTGTACTATGGTGGAGTACCCTACAACTCCCTAGTGCCTGGTTACTGTTTTCATGTGCAGTCATAGCCGATATCATTATTAACTGACACAGATTTGCCCAGGTAGGAATCCAATTCCCCAAAACACGTACTTAGTGCATTTTAGCTGCTGTAGGGTATCCAAGTCACCCATTCAGGTATGAAACAGAACTTCTGGAGATTAGTGTTTCCCAAAGCCCCACAGAGCCTACACTATCTCTAGGCATCTATGTTTGGGTGGTTGAATCCTGCACTGACTAGCTGCAGTTTTTGCTAAAGGTTTCCCAAGGGTCAAATACCTTATTTGAACCATTTGCCATTGTATCATGTTTTTCAATCGAGCAGGGTAATGATTCAGCTTTGTTGACTCTATGGTAGGACTGAGCCTGCAAAGTCGTGGCTCAGCTGCCTGAACAGGTATCTAGTACCATTAAGGTGCCTGAAGGTTTCCAGTTGGCCTCCAACTCCCAGTCTAGAATCATAAAATCATGGAATAGTTTGGGTTGGAAGGGACATTTAAAGGTCATCTAGTCCAATTCTTCTCCAATAAGCAGGGACCTCTTTGACCAGATCAGGTTGCTCAGAGCCCCGCCCAACCTGGCCTTGAATGTCTCCAGGGATGGGAAATCTATGACCTCCCTGGGCAACCTGTGCCAGTGTTTCACCACCCTCATGGTAAAAAATTTCTTCCTTATATCTAGTCTAAATCTACCTTCTTTTAGTTTAAAATCATTACCCCTTGTCCTATCGCTACAGGCCCTGCCAAAAAGTTTGTCCCCATCTTTCCTGTAGGTCCCCTTTAAGTACTAAAAGGCCACAACAAGGCCTTCTTGGAGCCTTCTCTTCTCCAGGCTGAACAACCCCAACTCCCTCAGCCTGTCCTCATAGGAGAGGTGCTCCATCCCTTTGATCATTTTTGTGGCCCTCCTCTGGACCCGCTCCAAGAGGCCCATGTCTTTCCTGTGCTGAGGGCTCCAGAGCTGGACACAGTACTCCAGCTGGGGTCTCACCAGAGCAGAGTAGAGGGGCAGAATCACCTCCCTTGACCTGCTGGCCACATGTGGCCACATGGTCTAGAAGTCACATGTCCCCTCTAAATCCTGGGTCACGGCCAGCAGGCTTGTGTCAATGTCTCAGGTTCAGTAGACTTTCTCAAAAGCACAACAAATCACTGTTTAGGCAGCTTAATTGCAGCCTGAGTGTTTTCACGTGATGTCAGACTTGTGCTCTCATCATAGTCGATGGTATTGGTCAAAATGTTTGGTAAGCTCCTGAGAGCTGTACAAATCATCCTAAGTTTATCTCCTACATGTGGTCAGATGAAATGCTCTCTAGATGCCATCTGAATTATATTGATTAGATTTCTGTTGGTATAATGCAAACTTACACAGTTAACTTGTGTGCAGCCACCCATGTTGTGAACACTTAGGAAAGAGGAATCTGTGCTGGTATTGTGTAAGATCACCATGATGCAGCAGTATTGATGATTCTTGTGATGCTCTGTGTAGCGTCACTTTGTCCTACTGATGTGATGAGGACAGGCAGTGACCTTTCTGGCTTAAAACATAGGTCACATTATTGCGATCTGGATAAAACCAATTCTAGGACGAGAAAAGAAGTCACGAGGTAAACCAGCATCCACCAACTCTAACCAATGTGAAAGATAAGCATTAGGAAACCATAACCAGCAGCTGCTTATACAGTTTCTTTTCCCAGACCTCAAAGACAGCTATAGGCATATTTGTGAAACATCGCTTGTGAAAAAAGACGTGTTCAGGCCTCTGTCCCATGAACAGTGGGAACTGGATGCTGTGTTGTGTGGGTGGCCAAGTTGCAAAACCCTAAAAGTACTTGGAGTGACATAGGCCTCCATCATCTGTCACTCAAATGTCTTCAGAGAAAACACTAATGTAGCTTGAGCTGTTGGCTGAAACTAGACACGTAGACTAAATTAGTTGTTTAAGCTTCTCTACATTCAATAAAGACAGAGGGAGCATCTACAGAGGCCAGTTCATCCTATTCTAAGATAGCTGGTTGAATCACTCTCCACAGATATGTGTTTGTCAATTTTCTATAGAAGAATGCTTAACTAATTAATGTATAAAGTTAGATGCAACTAATCTTAACCTGGCGGCTCTCATTTTCTCTATCCTTCCACTGCTACACAGCAGACAACTCTGGGGATCAGATGGTGAACGATGGTGGGGAAAAAGATAACCGCTTCTCCCAGCTCACATCAAGTCTTCTCATAGTGCTGCCTTTATTTTTCACAAAATCATTTTCATTTCAGTCAAAGCATGTTTTCCAAAAAGGTGTTCTAGTGCCATTGGAAAATACGCATGGTGCAAAAGCCACTGAACGGGGGTTTGTCTTTTGTGACCTACACCACATACATGGTGTAGGTCAGATGATAGCACCGTGGTCATTCCTTCTAGCTTTGAAATCTTTGAGACAAACAAATGTATCCATTTAGAAACATAAAACAGATGTCAAAAAAAGACATTGTGTACTTCTGGATAAACACCCATGTCATTTCCAGTATCAGCTGAGCCAAGCTCCCCATCTCAGAAAATTTGTTGTCAGAGTTTGTACCTCAGTTACAGAACTGAGTGGGATCCAGGGTCTCTTACCTTACAATGCAATGATAATAAAAACAAACTAAGGGAAGGTATGTTTTGTTTTGCTTTTGGTGTGGGGGGTTTTTTGGTGATTTTTTTTCATTTTTTTTTTTTATGGTAGCTGAGAAATGCCATTAACAAAGAAGTTTAACTAACAAGGCTACATTGTGAAATTTGGGCTAAAAAATTCGTCATTAATGCCTCCAGCTGGTGAAAAGTTGGCTGCAAGTGACAGCAAAAAAGCCAAAAAACACAGAAGCAAGGATTTCCTGAAAAAGCCACAGTCCAACATGAGGGTGTTGCTTACAACTGTGTTGTAGATGTTGAGTACGTGCTGTCAGAGCTCCTCTGAGGTGCCAAACACCTTCAGCTCCCATTGCTACCAGTGGAAGAGGAAGGTGCTTGTCCAGCACCGGGTGGAATCCCATAATTTGTCCCAGCTTGTGTAACTCTTGAAACTTCCTTTATTCTCAATTACTTAAGACAGGAAATAATCATATCCCCTGTGGCTAATGTGGTTAAACTGTAGAAACTTTTCGTGATGAAATGGCAGATAGATAGATGATAGATAGATAGATAGATAGATAGATAGATAGATAGATAGATAGATAGATAAGATAACTGCAGACAGATATAGGATTATTCACATTATTTAGGCTGTATTTATAGGGTAAAATCTTTTTTGTTTATGTATATCCTGGATTCCATGATTATAATTTAAAGGAAATGCACTTTTTTAAAGAGTTGCAGGGAAGAGGTGGGAAGTGATTTGGGATTTTTATCCATTTTCCAAAACACCCAGTCTCATTTTATGCATAAATTTAAAAATAAAATTTTCTGCTTACAGTAATTTCTCCCAAAGTTTTAATTCTTTTGGATGGCATTCATATCTGGCTCATTGCTCCCATTTTCCAGGCTGAGAATGGTTGAGTCCTTGCACGTTAAGTGGCCCCATTTTACACAGCTGGATTGGTAAAATTTAAAAGGTTTTGCATTTGTCCACCATTTCATATGGTGTGAAATTGCTCAGGTTCATTAAAATTCAGTGTAAAATAGCTGAAACTGAGTGCCAGTTTGGACATGGTAGCCAAGCAGCTTAGCAGTATTCAAATCCTAACTGACTTCAGATGTCTGTGAAATGGGATGGGTTTAATTAAGCTTTATTGTGTCACCCAGCACAGCGTTATAGGATGTGTGGGGAGCACGATAAACTCTGAGTCAGTCTGCAGCTGGCTCTACAAAGCACCCCACAACCATACGAACTGGGATGGGAGAGAGGATGCGCATGGAGCAGAAAGCAGACTGCTCTCATACCGGGACAGAGATAAGAGCAAGAATGAAGGACCTTTCATTTTTGCTTTTAACGTGTGCAGCTGTTTCTAGCGCTCTTCCCGCCCACCCAGAGAAAGAAAACAAAGAAGAAGACACAAAGCTTGTACAGGTAACTACATTGTCTATATCTGAGATCTATTGAGTCCTCTCTTTTTAGATATAATCTGCATGTTCCATTAGCATTTTGCTGTCTTTCTGACACAATGCTGTTACACAAAACTTTGTTGCCCAGACTTTGCTAAAGTAAGATAAATCTCTAAAAACTGGAAATGTCAAGTAAATAAGAGTCAGGGACATGTGGTCTGTTTCTGTTTAGCTACAATTGTCAGGAAAACATCTGTTGTGCTCCAAAATCACAGGCAGATAGTTTTGCCAGCAAAGAAGACAAAAAATATCAGTCCTAAGTTATTTGTTTAAGAAACAGATCAAAATGTGAAATGTGTTTGCTTTATTTTTTCACTAGGACTATTTAAACAAATTCTATGCTGTTGAGCCAGATCCAAATCAACTTGGGTGGAAAATAAATGCTGAATCCACAGCTGAAAAACTTAGGAAAATGCAACAGTTTTTTGGTTTGAAAGTGACTGGAAAAGCAGACTCTGAGACACTGGAAATGATGAAGAAACCCAGGTGTGGAGTTCCTGATGTGGGTCTCTATGGTGTTACCCTGCCAGGATGGAAAAAAACCAAGCTGACATACAGGTAGTATTTCAATGATTACTTCTGGAGTTCAAATTTTGGTTTTGTGAAAATCCACGTTTGTTATATGTAAATATAACTTCTATAGCAATTGTTTGCAGTTGGGAATACAAAAAAGTTTCTCTTTCCCCAGCTTTTAGCTATGCGTATTCCTGAGAGGAATTTCTGAGAGTCAAGCTGGGTATTTTACATTTTCTGAGTCTAACATAGTATTTTTCCTGTCATGTATCACTCCTGACAAATATTCTGTGAGCCAAACTGAAATATCAATTGCACCCTGTACACACCCCCTTATCTTCAAAATTTCCTGAGACTGACAGTTTAGTAGTCACGGAAACCTGAG
The DNA here is from genome assembly GCA_947846985.1 of Fratercula arctica. Classification (NCBI taxonomy): domain Eukaryota; kingdom Metazoa; phylum Chordata; class Aves; order Charadriiformes; family Alcidae; genus Fratercula; species Fratercula arctica. The sequence goes on along the minus strand of CANTUZ010000001.1, from coordinate 15,706,101 downwards.
GAGATGATTTTCCTCATGCTCAAGAGACAACCTCCTGGCTATGGGCCATTTTGAGAAAAACTGATACCATGTACACAATTTTTATTATGAAAAAGACATGTTGGACAGATATTCCTCAAACTCACGCAGTCAAAGATGAATTTTGGGAGCTCTTAGATTACAAGTCAATTTGCTTCTTATATATCTCTGTTCATCATCTTAACAATTTTAGAGAATTTTTTTCTGCAAACACTAAGTGCTGTTACTTGAACCCTCCTAACTGTAGAATTGTGAACCACACACCAGATATGAGCAAAGAGGATGTGGATAAAGCAATCCAGAAGGCATTTAAAGTGTGGAGCACTGTCACCCCACTGATTTTCACTCGTATTCATGATGGAATAGCAGATATAATGATTGCTTTTGGGACCAAAGGTAATATGCTGACTGCATACCAATGCTAAGATTAATTTAAAGATTTTCCAATAATAATAACATAAACTCAACACTGTTTCAACATCATATTATTTAGCTCATGGACATTGCCCTCGTTATTTTGATGGCCCCCTTGGTGTCCTTGCTCATGCCTTTCCACCTGGCAATGGTTTTGGTGGTGATGTGCACTTCGATGAGGATGAAGATTGGACCACAGGCTCAGCTGGTAGGTGAAAAAAGGTTTCCGAAGAGGCATGGAGATGGGTAAATTCCTTTCTGATTTTATTAGGTGAAGGAATAGACTGAGATGAAACACAGCATTAACCATAAGTGCAGTTTAAGGATATTACAGGCCATCCTCCAACTTGGATACTTAGAATGACGCTGACTTAAAACGACCCTGATCTACTCCAGTTCTTATTTGACACTGGCAAAGATACCAACGGGACAACCCTTTTTTAGATGCAAATGCTACAGACACGAGCCACTCTTACCTGGGGTTTGGTAGAGCCCATGCCCACCATGGTTTTACAACCTGTTGTAAAAGCTTTCTGACTTTTTCCATTCTGGTGCACACACTGGCACCAAGCCTGGCACTACCACACACAGCAGCCCTCAAAGGAGATCCCCACCACCTGAAAAACATTACAACCACCAGTCATAATGAAGAATCTTCACTAATAGTACCAAGATAGGTCCAGCTATAGGCTGTTATAGCTTTACTGTGCATTCAAGACAGAATGAACTTATACATGAAAGGGTTCTCCAAGAAATTTCAGCTGCCTGCCAGCAGCTGAGAGTCTGAACGTGCTGTTCAGGCCACCCAGGAGCCGAGACGCAGTGTGTAGACCTGACTATAGATGTGTGCCACCAGGCCAGTAAAGAGAGGAACACCAAGTGCTCAATCATCTAGCTGGTACCCATCTGTTCCCCTCAACCCCCAGGCTGGCCATACATCATATACGACCTCCGACAGATCCATCAGTACACAGGCACATTACCCTGTTGTATGTTAGATCCTTTTCCAATCCGGTTTTTGGGATGTTAAACTGCAGAGGATAATTGCAGCAGGAGAATTGAGGTCACACTGCAGGAAAAGCGTGGAGGTAACAAACAAGAAGGTGCTGTTAAGAGCACTGCACAAGGTGGAGAGATGTGGGTTTACTGTGGTGGAAAGAAAATGAAGGATGAAGGGTGGACATGTCATGCTAATAAAATGTAATGTTTCCCCTATATTGAGATTGAATGGGTCAACCCCAGGTTTGCTGCTGTTCCTCAATAGCATGGCTCCAGCAACCAGGATTGCAGAACTCGTTGGAGAGCTCGGAGGACTCGTGAGTGGGGAGGACTGGAAATACATGTGGAAAAATTGAGACTTTGTTTGTTTTTTTGAGAAATGGAAATCTTGTCTTCAGCCAGCCTTTCTTGGGCAATCGATGACCAGTCCTCTGCTCTGCCACAGACTTGTGATCTTCACTAAGTCTGTTGATACTGCTGGCTCCAGGTCTGCAGGCAGATGGTCATTCTTTCCTAATTCAGAAAGGCGTATTTCTTGGAGGGATGCATGTTGAAGGAAATCCCATTTTTATCTATTTACTGTGTTAACATGTTTCACTGGGAATAAGCGTGCATAAGCATAATATTGCAAACTGATATTTTATTTTACAAGGCTATAAAGAACCCATACGCTTGAAAGACTTAATGACAAGTTAAATCACCCTGCTGACATTATGTTTTCCCTTGTCTGTTCATGATCTCGTCTTTCTTTCTCAGGTTTATAGGAGGGAAGGTGACACACAGAGTGACACTTTGATACCTCAAGTGAGCACAGAGTGCATCGTCTTATCCTTGCCCTGGAGAGCTGTTAGTTTGATCTGACTCACTATCTAATCTGTTCTAGCTCAGCCAGGAAGCCCTGCCAGGACATTCCTCAGAGCTGCACCCACATTCACCCCAGACATCTACTCATGCCACACACATACTTTCAGGAGCTAACAGGAAGAATATCAGGAAAGAGGGCCAAAAGTCACTCCCTTCTAGTGGGGGAAGAGCACAACCTTATCCTATACATAATATAAGTTTACTATGTGTTTACTGTATGTTTATATGCATACTGTAATGGATTTCAATATATTATATGAAAACCATCACTGAGCAACAGCCCTGCTGTGTTCATAGTGTATCAGCCATTTGCAGACCAGAATTAGAATGTTCTCTTTATGCGTTTTTTAAGGGTTCAACTTGTTCCTTGTTGCCGCTCATGAGTTTGGCCATGCCCTGGGCCTCTCCCATTCTAACGATCAGACGGCCTTGATGTTCCCCAATTACGCCTACGTTAGCCTCAGTGAATTTCCCCTCTCTCCAGATGATATAAGGGGCATTCAGTCCATTTACGGTGAGTAAAATCAATGGCTTAAAAAAAGAAGTAAACAGGAGAGAAATAATCTCCTTCACAAAGTTTCACCATAAAAATCATTGTATTCTCATAATATCAAAAAATGCATTTATATGTGAAAACCTTAATGTTTCTACAAATTTGTTGTATCCTTTCTAAAATGTGCCCCTTAGGATCTCGACCAAATGCCCCAGATAAAAGGCCAGCCACCCCTACCTCACCTAAAACCTGTAGCTCCCAGATGTCTTTTGATGCTGTAACTACACTCCGACGAGAAGTCATTTTTCTAAAGGGCAGGTAAATATTGATAGGACATCTCTGTCTGTGAGTTTTATTTTTTCATTATTTCTACAAAGACTGAATACTTCGGTGGTTTGCATGATTATGGGATTTATAATGAGATAAATGGATAGATTTCAGTTCATGGAAACAAAACTATTAGTAGATATGAGTTATGTTAATATTTTTCAGGATCCCCTGAAGAAACATGCTTCATTTTTTTCAAGAAAACATTTTAGTCCCAATAAAGCTTTATTCCCAAATGTATAGATGGTCACACCAAGCAGTGACATGAATAAATGCAACCATTTCCTAAGAAATTAGTATTTTCTACCATATAGTTGGACCAATCTCTCCTCCAGTCGCTTACACAAGCACAAAGTCGCCCAGGTATACAGAGAATAACTTATGATCAGGCTCATTTGAGACTCTATAACTATCTTACTATATGGTATAGGAACAACCAGAATTTTTCAGCTACTTGTAACTGATGCCATTAATTAATCAGTACCAATGGGAAGGGTAATTCCAAAAAGAAGTCAGAATTAAAAAAGTCTCAGTTCCCATCAAGGGGAGTGTTTTCCTTTCTGACACATCAACGCAGGTAACTCCACTGACAAGAAAGGGCTTGTAAGTTACAATGTTGTTGACATTCTTTTGTATATATAGAAATATCTGTGGTTTCCTATTTACTACAAAAGCTGTTTCATATTTAATTCAGACACTTATGGCGAGTCTATCCTGATAACTCAGTTGAACTTGAATTAATTTCTACCTTCTGGCCAGCACTACCGTCTGGTATTCAAGCTGTGTATGAGAACATGAAAGATCAGATCCTATTTTTCAAAGGTGAAGTATGATATTTTCTTTAAATTTTTCTTACCTTTAACTTTGTGGGAAGATGTAGGAAGGAAGGGCAGCTCTACGTACATAAAATTCACTTTTCAAGTGAATAAAAAAACCCTTAGAATGTTTAATCTAGTTTTCCTACAACCTACATTAAGGGAGCGTATTTTTTTCTTTTAGTGTCTCAAAATCACTGGTGAAAACAATTTTTTTTTTTTTTTTTTTTTAACAGGCAATAAATTCTGGGTTCTCAGCGGATATCAGGTGTTGCTTGGTTATCCAAAGAATATCAACACACTCGGCTTCCCTAAAGGTGTCAAGAAAATTGATGCAGCTGTTTGCAATAAAAATACAGGGAAGACAGACTTTTTCATAGGTGACAAGTACTGGAGGTAAGAAAAATTGACCAATGTGGTTTTTTATTATTGACTCCAATATAATCTGGATGTAATTGACTCCTGTACAGGGAGAAGAATATAGTTTTGACTTTTTAGCGCTGAAGGGTGTCCTGAAGTGGGCATTCAAGATACAGACCCATTTTGATGCATTACACCCGGAAGATGAAAAAAATCCAGCATGTAGAGAATTTTTACAAATACAACAGATAAAAGTATCTCTAGAAAACAAAGATCTGAAAGCTAACCTATTTCAGCAGAAGGCTGGCTGGGATGGCTTGTGCAGGATTTCTGATTTCTGAAAAGTCCTGGATTATTTTATCTCTTTTAGAGAGATAGAGGTGATATTCCATTTTCCTTTCTTTGGCTGGTTAGCATTGGATTTGCAATGTACTTCTTTTAAATCTTGTTCCCAAGCTGGCATGAGTGATTCCTGATACCCAAACACCAGACAAACAGAAACAAAAAGTCAGCTTTGGGAAGTTGGTAGGTTCCCCTTGTGTGCAGGAACAACTGCTGCAGAAGTCTTCTGCTGGCAACCAGGAGCATGCATGGGTCAAACAGACTTTATCGTGACTAATTGTGGGGTTCCTCAGTGAGGCATGGATTCAGTGTCAGCTGGATTTTCAGCTGCCTGTCCTTTCCTGTCCTTTGTTTTCGATAGTTTTGGAAAGAATAATTACAATATCTTGCATTGCTATTTTACTGCCTTGGTCACAAGACAAGAGCATGTAAGAAAACCACATCACAGATTTCTTATCTAGTAACTCAGTCTCTCAGTCTCATGTCCCTGTGAAAAGTATTTCTTGTATCCAAGGAGACGTAAAACAAAGGCTTGTTTGTTTGTTTGCTTTTTGCCTGAGAGGGTTCTTCAAAGCTTCTAGAACCTTTTACATCCTCCTTTCAGCCCCCAGATTCAGCCCCATTTATAAAAATCAGCCTGGCTCAGTTAAGAACAACTTGATTGTATTAGAAATAAGTCAGCCTCCTTTTCTCCATCTAAATCTGTCAACTGGTAGAGGACTATGTACAGTATTATATCAAAGTCTAAGAGGAGTTTACAATAAATACGTGCAGTCACTATAGCAGGATTCATGCAATAAACATGTGCAGTTGCTATAGCGGGAATCAGCCTGGCCAGTTTCCATGCACTGCCTGTCACACTGCTATCATTAGAGGAGGTAAATCCCACCCCTGCTGTCAAAAATGTGTGTCTTCCTTCAGTTTGCCTTATTCCAGATGCTTCTTTGGAGCGGTGCCTGCCTTTGTCAGCAAAGTAGCCACCTCATGGCCAGCATCTTGCAGACATTTGTGCGAGTGGATAACTTTACTCTCTGTAACCCCAGTGAAATCAAACTCAGGTGGTGGACACCTTTCAGTAGACACTTAATTCTTTACAGAATTGATGTCTAAACGCTGTAAAATTACATGTCTCATTTCATATGATTTAGGTATGATGAAAACAGCAAGTCCATGGAGAAGGGTTATCCTAGACAGACAGTCAATGACTTTCCAGGAATTAGCCAGAAGGTTGACGCTGTTTTCCAACAGAAAGGTAAATGAAATGAGCTTTTAAGTGAAATTGGTTTACTTGTAAAGAACGCAAGTTCTGTAGTTATGATGAATGTCATTATTGCTATATCCTACAAAAGACAGAACTGAAGAGATGCTCTCCTGCGTGTTCCCTGCTTTGTCAGAACGAAGCTATTTCTTGTATCCATAACACAATGCTTTACTTTTTCTTCCAGGATTCTTCTACTTCTTCCATGGATCAAAGCAACGGGAATTCGACCCTACTGCTAAAAAAGTTCTCCGCGAAATAAAGAGTAACAGCTGGTTTAACTGTTAATGTCATTAAACTGTCTTACACATAGCAAATGTCAAAAAAAAAATCATTCTAGATTTCTCAAAGGTAGTTCATATATACACTACTATACAGAAGAGGCAACAGAACTAGTTTTCATATATGTCTACTATTTTTATAAATCAGCATGTCAGCTCTAATTGTAACTCCAAAGGCTAGAATAAAACTGCATTTTTTCCCCTTATCAAGTGCCAAATGCCAAATTTATTATTTTATACTCCAGATGGGTTTTCAAATATTTTGGCAATAAACATTTTCAGGTTGATGTCAGCTATTTTCTACTTCAGCTGTTGAACTCGTTCTATATTTCTGAGGTGTGAAAGACTTCATGCTAACATGCTAATATCCTTCCAACATACATTATTTGTATTTTGCCTCTTTTATCTTCAAATGTCTTCAAGAGCCAGGCTTTTCATTAATCACTTCTTTTTCTGTCCTCTCTCTTGTCTTCTCCTCCTGCTCTTTGACTTTTGCAGCCTTGTCCCTTTCACATCATATCATTATTTTGCCACCGAAAGCACCCTCCTGTCTAAACACATTATCTCACCCTGATCTTTCTTTCCAGTGTTACAGTTAGCATTTCATCAGCAGCCATTTTTTGTGAATCTAGGTATGACATCCTTCACAAATCAGCCCTGTCCTATGCAAGAAATAGATTCATTTACCACGTTGTGGAGCACAACTTTTGCTCCACTACCACAAAGCACGTGTTTCAAGTGCACATATGTCAGATTTATCACATGCTGCCATCACACACGGAGCACACTCCTCACAAAATCAGGCAAAATCTATAAAGCCACAGCCATATCTTCTCCAAGTATTTCCTTTACATTTAATTCTGGAACCAGGCCCAGAACACACTGCCAAGCCAAGTGGCCGGCCATACTGTGTGCACAGCTGGGTGTATCTGAGAACATGGTCTCGTTAGTATTGGCTTGTCCTCCTGCTCCCTAGTTCTCATATGTCTGGCTGTTTTACACACCTGTTGCATGTTTGAGTAAAAAATTTCTTTTTGCTGTGTGTTTTCACAGTACCAGGTACAACAATGCAACAATTCCTGAACCTTACCTACCTGCTTTGGTGCAAACACATTACTATTGCTATGAGAACCCCACTAGTTTGGTTCCCACCAGGAACACAAAAATAGAGGCTCAGATATGCAGATCTACAAAGCTAAGCATTTTGAACACCATCACGCTCTAGATCCCTAAGAAAATTTAAACTTTGAGAGGTGAAATGGTAGACATTTCGGTGAGATTCATCTGACAACTTCAGCTTTCTGTCTATCTGCATACTACTCTACATGAGTTAGGGAAGATCCCTGTACTGAAAGAAGAGGGAAAAGTTTTCCATGTTACTCATCTTATCATCTCATCTCATCTCATCTCATCTCATCTCATCTCATCTCATCTCATCTCATCTCATCTCATCTCATCCAAAGACTGTGCTAGGGCAAATCAGTACGTTCAGCCCTGGAGAAAACATCTGTTTGCGGAGGAAGGCTAGCCAACTAGCTTAGAGTAGCTAACTTTCAGACAGCTAAAGTTCGGTTAAATTAATCATGTTTTTGCTGGGTATCTTTCAGTTTTTATGTGATCAAAAATAGAAGTACATCCTAGTTTTATACTCTCTGATCACTTTTTGGCGAGTTACACCAGCAGCTTTTTATGTCACCACAAGCCAGTGATAAAGCTGTCTGAAGGCACCTGCTTGGACTGACACTGCCTATGGAGTGCCCATGATACCCCACGAGACAAGAGCAGAACATGCTGGAGACAGGTGGGATGGAGACAGTTCCTTACCTATTTCTGTATTTCCAGCCTCCTTAAACTCTTCACCAGCATTCAATTCAATTAATGACTGTGTAGAAAGCACAGTTTAACAGCACAATCGCAGAAGATAAAACACACCCAAGTGTTTATACTCAGAGGCAAGATTACTCTTTCACACACACTCTGCTCAGTGTGTAATACAATTGTAATTTTAGTTGCAAGAAAAGTTCAATCATTGAGTCATCCAGATTATTCAGCTCTTTGTAATACATGGGCAAGTTCCTCTGTCTTCAGATATATAAACAAACATCATAGGTGCTCTGTGCTCCTTCTTTTCCCAGGTGAAACATTATTTCACAATTCATATAAATCCCTTGTCTTAAGGAAAGTTAATCTTTAACAGTGAAATGCTGTTAATGAAGTTTTCTGACTGGCAGCTTTGGCATTCTGTCAAACCAGCGAGGGTGGCGTGTTCGCGGGTCACCTGCAAAGACAAATAAAGGAATGAGTGCTGCTTTGCCTTTATTTGCGAAGAAGGCCTGAAAAGCCACTCCCAGCACAAAAGGACTTGACTTTTGATTAGTGACAGCAGCTTGGTTACTCAGTTTTCCCTCCTCATTGGTCATTTCTTTGGAGGACTAGGAACCAGTATAGGAGTGTCATAGCAGAAATCCAGTAAGTGGTGAGCGCTTAGTTAGTGGTGGTTCTTTCCCTTCAACTCTGTCAGGAGCCTGGCTAACATGGGATTATGTCTTGCACCTCACCATATCCTCCCACAACCCTATAGAGCTCCCAATGCCACCTCCCCAGCTCTCTCTCTGCCACCTATAGCTCCTCATAAAGCATGTCCCCATACTACATTTAGGTTACTAACTGAGTAAAGCTGTGCAGACCCCACAGCCCAGACGAGGGATGAGTTATCTGCCTTCCCATTAATACGTTTTTTTTCTCCTCTAGCCAGCTGCTATTTTCAAAAAAACCTATAAGAACTACAGCATCTCAGCTCAGCTTGTCTGAAGTTGGCCAGTACCTTCAGTTACTGTGGGACCAGACGGACATGCAAACAGATACAGAGAAAACAGGATCCCATGTGGTCAAGCTAAAATAATTTTCTCAGTGTTTTTTACTAAACATCCTTCTTGCTTTGCACTGCGCATTTCCATTTGGGTTTGTAATGTCATATTCCCACTACTGTTGACCAGAGGACTTTGGAAGGGCAGACAAGGCAAGGCAGAAAAGACACATAAAAACAGGGAGAAAGCTAATCCACACGCGTCTTACCAGTTGTTTCATATCACAAAGAAAAAATGGCCACTTGTTTCTCAACCAATTAATGTTTTTTTAACAGCTGTTTTTCAAAAGGATCATAAGACCATGATGATGAGACTGGATTAGGAAATGAGGAAATTATGCATCCTAATGTAATGTGCTGCTGAGACACATGAATTACAGCATCCCTGGTAGATTGTCCTGAAAAGTCCTTCTTCCTTCTCTGCCTGCAAGACCCTGGTCTCCCAGCACTGGCCTGGGAGTGGTTTAGCTGCCAGAGTGGGACAGGAGCTGTGTAAAATTACTTTCTAGAGCAGAGTTTAAAACCCACCTTTTTCCCTTACCCTTTCAGGTGAGCAGCCTGTGCTTTTGGGTGACACAAAGATACCCAAAAATCCTTGAGAAAACTGATACTGAATCTTTCTAAGGGTTTTGTACCTTAAAGGAGTAGAAAAGGCAAGTATGGGAGCTTATATGTGGAGAAAGAATTTGTCATTACCTGGACGTACATAACCGCTCTTCCTGATAACTTCGTGCTTCTTGTTGCTAATTGCCCAAATCTTGATAACAGAAAGGAAGCTGCAAGGCCAGTATTTAAGCGTTGATAGCCAACACGCTCTTTGAACAGCTTATGAAGTTTGAACCTTTTTGAATGCTGAACCTTCAGACGTGCCAGAAGCATACCCAAAGCAGAGCACTGAAACCCAGTACAGCCACTGCAGGGCACCGAGACAGGACACAAGCAACAAATGCCGATGAATGAACAACGTGCCTGGCTGAAACAGGGGAGAGCACTTCTCCGAGGGCTACAAACACAGGCAGAGACCCTTGCAGGGGGAGCACTCTTAATGACAGCCGTCTCAGTGACATTACTGAGCGTACCCTGTACACATACTTTGTAGACAGGCCCTAAAGGTTCAAGATGTGGGTTCTGTCATTCTGGATGTGAATCAGGGTTTTAAACGGTCTGCCCGCATTCATTAATTAAATCAGCTTCGGGGTGGGGGGGGAGTGGTGTGGTGGTTCTGCTGTGTTTTTTCCTCATGCATCATGTGCTTCATGCATTTTTATGATCTATATGCACTGTGTCTTACTACCTTTCAATAAGTGAATAGACACAGATGTGTGTGTTTGTGTGCTCCCATAAATGTGCCTTGCCCATGGGTGCATGTGGGTCTGTGCAGCCTCTCTGGGGCTCTGCTGGCCTGTGGGGACTAAAGGAGTATGGTATCTCACCAGCAGCATGGAAATGCCTTTTGTCCATTTTATGAAGAAATGCTGCTTGTAGGACTGAGGGCAATACAGCCTCCACGTAACTGAGAAACACAAGGTGTTAAACCATCAGATAAAAAGCCAACATGAGCTCTTAAAGACTAGGTACGGGGTGGTAACTCAGACTTTTGACAGTGATGGACCTGGCAGTGCTAGGTCAACAGTTGGACTTGCTGACCTTGAAGGTCTCTTCCAACCAAAACGATTCTGTGATATATTAAGTGACTGTGGGGCATCTCCTTGGCCTTGGACTGATGAAAGCGGTGGTTACTTTTGGAGCAGATGCTGAGGATAAAGGAGATTAGCACAGGCTGGCAAAGTCAATGCTGATTCTTGCAACAGGCTGGAGTTCTGAAGCCTACACTGCAGACACAGCCTACGAGGGGACAGGGCTGGGCGAGAGGGACACAGCTGCCACCCACAAGCATAGCTGGAAGCCACGAGTCACAGCTGGCGTCCACGGGTCACAGCCGGCACCCACGGGTCACAGCTGGCACCCAGCGGTCACAGCTGGAACCTACGGGTCACAGCTGGAACCCAGCAGTCACAGCTGGAACCTACAGGTCACAGCTGGCATCCAGTGGTCACAGCTGGAACCTACGGGTCACAGCTGGCACCCAGCGGTCACAGCTGGAACCTACGGGTCACAGCTACCACCCAGCAGTGACAGCTGCCCCAGCATCTGCTCCGGGTTATGTCCTGCCAGCTCAACTCCTCGAATGCTTCATTCTAATTGTGCGGTTAGGCAGCTCACAGTTTTCCAAATAATCCTTTGCATAAAGGTATTTTAAAGAGAGAAATATACGCGAGGAGAAGCGCTTAGATTCGAAAGTGAAAAATGCTTTGTTAAATCTACGAACAGTGTAATTTAAATTAAGTCAGCTGAGCCGTGTGTTTGCTGGTGATTCAAAATCATCAAGGAGAAAACATATAGAAAAAGATTGATAGAGTACTAGAAACTATGTCCTGAAGGACTGAGGCCCCTACATTGTCAGTGACTATTATGGAAACTGGTAAAAGCTGTCTTACCTTGGAGTGAGAAGGTTACACTGAAAAATAAATATGTAAAAGTGAAGGTGTTTTCAAAAAAAAAAAAAAAAACCTTACAGATATATGGTAAATGTCATTATTAAACAGAAGAACTTGGTAATAAAGATGAAAAATATATAGTTTACAAAAAGCATGGCAAAACGTTTTTCAAACATGTATGTAGGTATGTATATAATACAAACATGTATGTATATTTACCTCTAGTGTACATTTACCTCTAGCTGTGTTTCAGAGTGTCATCATTACTTTTTTAAGCACTTATTTTGATTTTCACCCAAGATTATAGAGGAAGTGATTTATACAATAAATATATGAACTCTTTTCTTTAAATTGTGATGTAATTTATCTTAGGTTATTGTATTTTTCCAAGCAGCTGAACGGTGTATTTATCACTTAATACTACTGCAAATGGGATTATTGTGAACAAACTGGGCTCTTAGTGCAAAAGAAACACACATTGTTTAAGGAAGCAAGAAAAGGTTACACTGATCTCAGGAGGAGACCAAACTGCTACAGGTTTGGTCTCTGTGCAGCAAAATTCTCCAAGTTGATGAGTGTTTGTTTACAGACACACAGAAACATCACCTGGATGTGTACTTTAACAAGCATAGAATATGGAAGGAGAATGGCTATTATTAAAGATGTCTTTTTCACTTCTAAGAGTGATGAACTCTTTCCTCATTACCAGAGTCACAGCGCAGCCTGTGTATACCATGAGCTAGAGGACAGGCTTTAATTAGAGAAGAAGGTGCTGATTCAGGAAAGCCTTAGAGCTCATGCCAAAATTCAAGCACGTGTTTAAATAACACTACTTTGGGTATCTTTTGCTCAGTCAGAGTCCTAATGAAGACATCTGTGCTCATTATGACCATGGAAATGTACTGCCATAACAAAGTTCACACAAAACACGATCATTCCTCAAGCACTCGGTTAAAGAAATGTGTGCTCACACCGTTACATTCAAAATGATCTGAGTGCGAAACACAAATGAGCCCCACCATCTTCCTTCCCCTTGCAGTGCCCTCGACTCTCATCCCCAGAGCTGATTAAAAAAAATAAAGTAACTTAACATATGGTAAATAGAAAAGTCTGGCAATGAAAACTGGGTAGTTATTAGCATAAAGAGAATACAGTTTATTTATACTGAAATTAGGTCTTATGCTGAATTGAGGTTCAACTCAGAATGAAAGGAAATTGTAATTTTGGAGTTTTCTATGATATCAAACATTCAGGTTTTGACAAGCTTAGTTTATTTGCATGAGCTTTCTCTAAGGCAAATAGAAATTTTGGCAAAGAAGTTTAAAAAATAACTTTAGTCTGTAGAGTGATTACCATTTTGTAGATGATTAATGCTCATCTTTTTTTATTTCAGATACACAGCTCTGAAGAGATACAAAGGAATGGATGCGTATCTGTAGAATTACTTAAGAAAAAGACAAGGATATAGCAAAGAGGTTACATGGAAAAAGCATGTGACATATTTGAGAATAGCTGGACCACAACATTAGCACATCCTTGATGATGAGTTCTGTAGATTTCTTTCTTTAGATGTCTAAGTCTGATCTAAAGACCAAGGCAAGGTACCCCCAAGAATGATTCAACTCATCCTGTGACAGGCATCCTATGAAAAGCATCTTCATCTAAGATGATCAGATAAATCATCATCTGGAAGAACCTAACTTTTCCAATAATTTTCAAAGGAAGCCTATGATTGCATAATCCCAGAAGCATAATTTTTGTTTGAATTATTAACCACTAATTTGCCTATGTGTAGGCATCTAGTGCTACTTGAGGTTTCTTAGGGTATCCTGCATGGACACCAGCTGCACTTCTTGGAAGCTGTGGGTCTTCTCGGGACTTTAGGCCCGGTATCATGTCTGCCGGGTACGTGGAAATATTTTGGATACCCTGTAGTTAGTGGCACTAAATGCTTGCACTTAGGCAACTGAATTAGTTGACTCAGATTTAACTTCGGTGAATCTGCTGTGCAGGCTATCACAAAATGAAATGATCTCATGATATGTTAAGGGCTAAAATTTTCCTGTGGTGTGACGTTTCTGACCATCTCTTGCTACATTTTTTATCTCATTGCTATTATACAACGTTGCCGCTAGATGTCAGATTATGAAAGGGTCCCGCTAGTAGCCACCGTGCGTGAATGTGATTAACAGATGAATTAGAGGAAAGTACTGCACAGGGTAAGAGGAATGGCCAGAAAAAAGGTAGCTTTCTTGATCTTTAGCTTTTGGCAGTATTAAATTACTGGTTTTCTGGGAAGAATCACACTGTTGTGACACAAGAATACAGGAAAGCTCCTAAAGCCACCTTCTTCCTTTGGCTTTTACACTGCTTTTAAAGCATCTTTCAAAACGAACCCTGATTCATCACAGGAACTTTTAAGCATTACCACAATGCTAACACTAAATAACAATAGAAAACTGGGACACAGAGCTTACACAATGCAAATTAAAACCATATAAAGAAAAAAATAAATGATCAGGTCTAGTTTCTTCAGTCATTATAGATTTACCTATATTTACAGCTCAGCTGGCTCAAAGGCCTTGCCCTTCAGTCCCATTCTCACATCTAGATTACACTAACTATGGGGCTTGGTGATGAAATGTCATGCTATGCTTACATCCAAGTAATTTGGCAAACTGGACACTCTAAAGAAAAGGAGACTTGGTACATCCTCTATATCACATCACGGAGTTGATGGATAGTCTCCATAGCAGGTTAGGGGACCTTGTGCAAAGATCAGAGCCAGGGAGACAGCCCTGGACCACATCCTGGTACCCAACAGGAGGACCAGCCTTGGACTGTGAATCCTGCTCCTCTGTCATTGTGGTCACAACTTCCAGGACAAGATCTAGAAAGGGGAGGGATGGTGAAAAGGCAATGTTCTGTGTAGAAGTACAGGACAAAAAGGCTTCCCACTTTCATCAACATACAGGAAAAGCTCTGTATTCTGTGATTACACCAGTTTAATCTGGTTGCACTATCAAAGTTTATAGGAAAAAAAAAAAAGAAAAAAAAAGTGCTTCAGAGAACTTTATTCTCTTCTAGTACCTTGTGTAAAGTGGAATGATGCACATGAATTGTGATCACAGTGAATGCTACTAAAATCAAAGTTAATGTCAGACATACCCCGCCCTAACTATGGAGGGAAAGCCATGGGACAGAATGCATAAAATACTGAAATCATAAGTTAATTACTTAAGATGAGAAAGGGACTATAAATTGCATTGGAAGCATGCTGTAACATTATTTCATGGCACTGAACAGTCTTCTCCCTTCTGCTGAATGCTCTAAGCAGGTGTGAACCATTGTGTTGGTGCTACTGGGGATGTGACCCTTTGGAAAATTTTACCTTTTCCAAAAAAAAGAGTGTAAACTCAGAATCCTGACCTCTAACCTTCAGGTGGTAAGAAATACGATCATCTACCCATGATGGAAATACCTATGGGTTTTTTTCATTATTTAGAATTCAATTTATTCACTGTTGCTGCCCATTAATTTGGACATGCTCTGGGACTTGGCCATCCCACTGATACACTTGTCCTACTTACAAATACCAGTCTCTATTTGGATTTTGTTTGCCAAAGGATGATGTGAAAGGGATCCAGGAATTGTATGGTACGTTCTGTATACCTCTTAAAGAACGATCTGCTTAACCTGAAATGAAAAGAATTGCAGCTCATTTCTACCTCTTTTGATGATGTTATAGTGCTAGAAAAAATAATTCTCCTCTTCAGAGATGGATAAGGTTTACACTCTCTCTGTCATATAATGTGCTGGTCCTGACTCAATAAATATTTCTAGATGTTTTGCATAGTTTCTTCATTTTATACAGTTTCTCAATGTTTTGTATAGTTTCATTTCAGAATAGCTGAAACCTGAGTTTCTTTGTTGGCAATAAGTTTTGGAAGAGACAAAACCTGTATATTTTCTTAAGGCTTCATTGTCTAAATACGATAAAGGTGATGAACACTGTTTTTCCTCTGGAGAGGTTAAATTATGACTGCACTGAAGTCATAAATTCCATTATATATGGGTGAAGACTCTGCCTTTAAAGGACTGCAATACCTTGACTAAAGAAAGACTCAGAGAGATAATGTTATCTGGTCTGTGGGACAGGTGATCCTTCACCGACACAAGGAGTCCTTTGAACACAAGGCCACAGTTTGACTTGGATTTGCTACCTCCTGAGCAGGGGAGTGTGAAGATGGGTGCATGCTCTTTCTGCATGAGCATCAATTGAATTATCAGTTAGCAAAGGGCGGTCAATGATTGCTTGGATCCATTTCAGCTCAAGTTTGCAGCAGAATTGCCAAACCCTAGTTCCTCTGCTGAGCTGGGACAACTTCTCCCTCTTCGCTGGCCTGCCACTTCAGCTACCCTGAAATCAGGGGCCAAGGGGACCGAGAATCTCTTCTGCAAAAAAATTAAAGTTCTTTCAGAAAACAGTCAATCAGCAATCTGCTTAAAGCTATGACAAACACTGTTTCCCTTGGGGGTCCCAGACTTGAAGCAGTCAGCACGTTTGTACCATTTTGGAGCAACAGTCCACTGAAATCCAGTATACCTCAGCCACGCTTCACCACAGCCTACCATGAGCTGGCAGGGAGTCATGCAGGACTTCACTGGACTTGTGCCTTAAATAGCATGTTGACAAAAATAATGATTGTCAGCAAAATAATTTGGAAAACAAAGAAAACTTCCTAAAATAAAATGTAATTTTCATTTTTCATCAGGAACTGAAAAATGCCCCAGATTTCATAAATTGGTTGCCATATCCTTTGTGGGCTGTGAGTCATGTCCTAGATCTGTGGCAGGAAGAATTCTTATAAATTAAGTTTTTCATTACCATTCAGTCTCTCAATCTGAGGCTCGTAGGGGAGATACCGCCTACAAAAATGCCTGACAGACCAGAGGTAACATGACTGTAGCTGGAGTAAAGCATGAATCAGTGCTGGGGACTGATCTCCAGCTGTAGATATAAACAATATGATCAGATCAAAGACAAATCATAGGACTGATATTGATGAGGCTACTAGACTGAAGCATGTAAGACAGCGTTTCAGACGGAGCCTAAAACCTAAGGCTGCATCTGTAGCAGGAAGCAGAATACACTTGGGACCATTCTCTGACTTGGAGGCCAACAGGCATGAAACCAAGACATGCCCATGCTATTAAACTCTTTTAATCTCCAAAATAGGTTGGCTACATCCAAGCTGGTTACTGGGAATCATCCCTGACCCATGGCATGTCCTAAATAGTGCCCGGGAACCATTCAGGAGGTTGGTCCAAAATGAAACCACCCAAGAGCCACTCCAACAACTTAGTAGTACAGGGTATTGAGATCTAGTGCCTGGGAATGTTTTCAGTACTGCGATATTTACTAGTACCACCCATAGTCTGAGCATCCATCCGTCTCTCCCAAACTCTGTCAAACACCAGGGCTCACGATGCCAGTGCAGCAGCTTCCAGTGAGGCCCACAAGGCAAAATGCTTTCTGCTCCCCTCACCTAGTCTCCTTCCTTTTAATTTTATGCCCATTTAGTTAGTTCCCATCTAATTTTATGCCTGGCAGTCTGACAAGAGGATTTAGGTGGCTTTGACAAGAATTTGAATCAGAGTTGCAGCTGCTGCAACTGTTTCACAAGAGGCAACATAACAGCGGCTTAGAGAAAGCCAGGACACCACAGTAAAAAAGGGAAGAAATCATGAAGCAGGATATCCTTTGGAGACTGCTACTGCTCATTCAAAACAGATGTAAAATACATTGGTCTAGTGGTAGGATGACAGACACGAGATTACCTTGGACAGCTGGTCTAGTAAAATTGCACAGAATCTTTTTAGACGCACGCAGGCACAAGCATATGCATCTATATATAACTTTGAGGAGGACCCAGCCAACATACTGCAGAGGTGCTCTGTGTGCGTGCACAGGGCCAAGCTGCTCTCCACGAATCTGTAGCCCTTTGACTTTCTTCTGTTCTTCCTCCCAGCTCACACAGCCTTCATCAAGGTAGCTATGGGTTTACTGTGACCAAGGCAACAGTCCTGGTTGCAGTAAATTCAGTGCAGATTTTCTATGGCCTCCTCTCGATAGATCCCCTACAGGCTAAATCTCTTTCCCACCTGCCAGATGAAAGCCCTTCAAAATCAATATTTTACATATGTTCCACTTGCATGACATGTTCAGATTCAAGCATGGAGGAGGACACTTTCTTGACCAGAACTTTGTGCTGCCCCAAGCTATCTGTCATGAAGAATCTTGGGCTAGATCAGCAGTTGGTGCTAGGATGAATAGGACTTCAGAAGGTGACATCCCTTTCACTTAACTATAGATATCTATTATACAAGTAATTACGTAAATGCTAATCCTTAGTGCCAGTGCAGAGTAACAGGCACTTTTGGGGAATGAGCTCTTACTTTCTAAAGCAGACAGCTAAAGTCAGGAGAGATGAATCCATACTTGACATCAAAAACTACTTCTGACAGTGTGACAAAGACTCATGCGTCATCTGCATTAGTGTTCTCCTTGCTAGCCCAGTAGGACATCTATGACAGGTTTTTTGAATCTCTTAATTTAAAGGGAACATGAAGTTCAAGCTGGCAAGCAAGTCGCTTGTACCCCGGGCCGTTCATCAAAGCAAAGTCATCCACAACACTGCAAGGCTCATTGACCATTCCTTCATTTCCTCAGCTCATGTTAAATGTTGATGCTGCTTATGACATTTCTGAGAGGTGTTTGGTTTATTTTTTCAAAGGTCATTTATTTCAGGGTGAACGGGCCGGGGAGGAGGGGTGAGAGTATAATTGTTTAAGAAAGAAAAAGCTCTTAAGCCTACTGGTCTCTTGATAGATGAATACAACTGTCCATAACTTAGATCGTTAGTTTGATCACTAGAATACAGATCCAGCACTGAGAGTGGGAATCTCTAAAGCTAACTGTCAATTCCATGTCTTTTTTGTGGATCAGTCAGCTGGAGATGGAGAAAGATATAACAGCTAAGCTTATCTTTAGCAATCGCAACAGGAAATTAAACCAAATTCTGCCTTCTCCTAAGTTACTTTTTAGCCATATTGCCCACACTTTGCCAATTTATAGCAGTATACTAGTTTCCTAAAGAGTCACAGGAAGAACTATATATGACCTAGGACTTTTGTCTTACACAGAAGTTCTAGCTCTGTACAGAAAAGTTACTCCTGCAGAGGAGAACACTTCCTGAAGGTAAGCGAACACTACTGAAAACTAAGTGAAGGTCTACGTACCAAAAGGTTTAATAAGGAAGGAGCCATTTACAATCATGTTTACATCTAGCAGGATCAATTCCGTCATTTCTTTTTACCTTTCACAACACAGAGATCAGAAACTTCTCCAGTATCCCTTACCTTCCACGCAAGAGGCCTCATATTTGTGTACTTTTTTAAAGAAACAGGTCCCATCTTTATCTAAAGACATCAAGTGATGAAGAATTTCACAGCTCGTTAAATAAGATGTTTTAGCATTTGAACTGTTTTCTATTAATTTGCATAGAAAAGTGAAATGTCTTCAATCAGATCCAAGGTCTTCTAGAACTGTAGACATCGTCAGTCAGATCCCAAAGCTGTACAGGAAGACCAGTGTTCAACCTGGTCTGCACTAGTGGAAGCGAATTACCTAAAGGATGAAAAGGAGATGCTCTTCTTTGTGGTAGATGAATATTACACACGCATTCATTACTGTCTCACCCTTTTGGATTGTACTTCTATTGGAAAACAAAGATTTTATTTTTCACTATGGAAATGCAGAGAAACTAAAAGCATTGAATAATGCTTTATAGATGGCTGTATATGAGTACTTCAAGCAAGACTCCCTTTATACTCGATCTGGACCTGTGATTTACTCCAATATCTGAATAACAGTTTGGAGGGTACCTTCATTAAATAGAGCTAAAGCCAAACAGAGATTGCTCTGCCATCTCTCCAGCCTTCCCAGGGCTTCCAATTTCATAAGTAGAGGGAGATACACTCTCATGCCATGGTTAAACAGAAAGCACAGGCATGATGCATCACATCTTGGCTCCCTCAGTTTCAGAGGTATCAATGTTTAGAAGATCCACAAAATGCTTATCCCATATTCTTCCAAACAGCAAAAGGCATAAAATAGTCCTGAAATAAACTGTTCAGCTACATTGTTCTGTAAACACCGAACTGCACCAGAGGAAGAGAGTAAGAGAGGTCACAGAGATATCTGTCTAAGTCCTGGGCCCTTAATCAGCAATGAAGGTATTAGATACGTGTAGTAGATCCCTTCTTACCACAAGCACCTTTTCCACCCTCACCACTGCTTGTTCTTTCTCCAGGAAGATGCTGGGGAGAAATACGCACAGCCCAGAAGCCAGTCTAATGAAACCTGCATGTAAAATAGAATCAATCATCCTTAACATTTTCTAGCACCATGTAAGTAGAAGTGCAATTTGAAATACTTACAATAGTTAAGAAAATAAAGAATAAATATATCTTAAAATTGGTAAAATGATAAGAGAATCGGTGTAAAAACAATGAAATATTTTCACATCTTTGCTTTCCTAAGCCATTTTAGTTATTTATCTCTCTTACCTAACATATTCCTTTTTTTTTCTGACCTGTCTAAATAATTCTAACTCGGTTTCTTTGCTTTTCCTAATGAAAAAGGAAATGGTAATGGTAATTGAAGAAAGAGGCAACTACTCCAAAAAACAAGTGAAAAAAAAATCCATTACTTTTCCAATAAAAGTTTTCTGGAAAATTCTGACCCACCTATCTTAAAATCAGCTCCCACTTACTAAGAAAATTAAATAAGGATGCAGAGTGAATGCAATATTATTACAGCTGTTCAAACCACTAAGCAAACACATTGATTCATTCTAAAGAAACCACATTTGAAAAAGCTGTAAAATCTTCAGAGGAGGTATTAAATTCATTTGACTTCATGAATACAGAGTATGTGTATTTTCTGGCATAGGCATGAGTAACAAAATAACTAAGGATGGAACTAAACCAAACGTCTGTGCTACTGTAGTTAGCACTTAGCGAAGTTACTATCGAGTGCACTTGTCTTTCCACTAAGACTACCATTAAAAGTAGCATCAAAGCTTTTAATCTGATTTTCCATTTTATTGCCTTGACTGTGGGATACTCATCTTGGAGAAAACCAACCATGAGTTGGTTTTCATGAGCCTTCTATACCAGTCCTAGAAAATTTCCATTGTTCTAAACCTAATGATGTTTCTTACTTGCAGTTTCTATAGCTTTCTTCTTAGATCAAGCAGTTTCCTGTGGCTCCCTATAGATTTTCAACTTAGCACATTTAACCAAAGTCTTCAAACCTTCCCTTTTCTGGCCTATGTAGCCCCTTTTTGTTTAAGGTATGAGAATCCTTGCAGACTATATTATGTAAACTGCACAATCCAAGTGAAATTGTCTGACACCAGTTGCACAGGTGAGGAGTAAAGGTTAGTTAGGCAGCCGTAGCAGGGCTACTGGGAGTGAGCAAGTGTAAGGGTTGCATGCTTTCCTGAGGGAGACACAGCAGAAGAGGCAGGAAGGGGTTGTTTATTATCTTACTGCTTCTCACACACCACCATCACAAGCACTATTTATATCTCATTAACTGATTGCAGTGAAGAAGTCTTGCCATTCTAAATACATTTTCAAAGGTATGAAAAAACCAACATTAACGCAGATCCATTCATAATAATTGTTTCTTCTTCCAAAGCTACGATGAAAAGAAAAGAAAGATGGGAAAAGACCATCCAAAAGATACTCATAAAGAGTTCAGAGGAATCAGTGGCAAAGTAGATGCAGCACTGGAAGTGGATGGTGCATACTTAACTACACAGCAAACAGGCCTGACCCTGCCAGTCTGTCCTCTGTGGAAGTAAGGAAGTTAATATAAGCACAATGCCTGTTTCCAAAAATACCATTTTTATTGATTTATTTCTGTCATGAAGCTGAATGAGATTTCCCATCCAGCTGCTTTAACAAAGACTCTGGGACGTATCAGCTCCACATCCAAGCCATGAAATCATCAGATGATTTCAAATCCCAAGATATAATTCTGCATTTAGTTTAGCATTTTTCACCATGCTACTGTTAAACTGCTAAGAAATTCTTAATGTTCTCTGTCTTCAGTTTTCTGCTGAAAAGGCCACAGCACACAAAAACTGTGAGGTTTCAGTTAGGAAAAAGCTGTATATATATCTATTGCACAAGTAAAAAATCACCTCTTTGGGTCTTGAAAAATTACTTGAAAATCTCATCTAATTATGGCTCCAACAGGGAAGCTTCGAATCCCAAATACTAGACTTTATAGGAACATCATGCAGTTGTGACAAAAAAGACTGGGAAATTACTGAAGTTTGTTGCAGATAATTTCGTGTGACAAGCACTCAGTGAGTCAACTAGGAAAGATGCCCTCCTAGACTTGCTATTTGTGAATAGAGAAGAACTTGTGGCATGTGGAGGAAAAGAAAGCTATCAGAAGTACTCAATATGGATTCACCAAGGGGAAATCATGTCTGACTAATCTGATAGCCTTCTATGATGGCATGACTGGATGGGGGGAGGGCAGTGGATGTTGTCTACCTTGACTTCAGCAAGGTGTTCGACACGGTCTCCCATAGCATCCTCATAGGGAAGCTTAGGAAGTCTAAGTTAGATGAATGGACAGTGGGGTGGATAGAAAACTGGTTGAAAGACAGAGCTCAGAGGGTCATGATTAGGGACACAGAGACTAGTTGGAGGTCAGTGACAAGTGGTGTTCCACAGGGGTCAGTGCTGGGTCCAGTCCCGTTCAATATATCCATCAATGACCTGGATGAAGGGACAGAGTGCACCCTCAGCAAGTTTGCTGATGACACAAAGCTGGGACGGGTGGCTGACACAGCAGAAGGCTGTGCCGCCATACAGAGAGACCTGGACAGGCTGGAGAGTTGGGCAGAGAGGAACCTTATAAAATTCAATAAGGGCAAGTGTAGGGTGCTGCACCTGGGGAGGAACAACCCCATGCACCAGTCCAGGTTGGGGGCTGACCTGCTGGAGAGCAGCTCTGTGGAAAGAGACCTGGGAGTCCTGGTGGACAACAGGATGACCATGAGGCAGCAATGGGCCCTTGTTGCCAAGAAGGCCAATGGCATCCTGGGGTGCATCAAGAAGAGTGTGGCCAGCAGGTCGAGGGAGGTTATCCTCCCCCTCTACTCTGCATTGGTGAGGCCGCATCTGAAGTACAGTGTCCAGTTCTGGGCTCCCGGGTTCAAGAAGGACAGGGAACTGCTGGAGAAGGGACAGCAAAGGGCTACAAAGATGATCAGGGGATGGAACACCTCTCTTATGAAGAAAGGCTGAAGGATTTGGGTCTGCTCAGTCTGGAAAAAAGACGGCTGAGGGGGGATCTTATCAACACTTATAAATACTTAAAATGTGGGTGTCAGGAGGATGGGACCAGGCTCTTTTCAGTGGTGCCTGGCAACAGGACAAGAGGTAATGGGCACAAACATGAGCATAGGAAGTTCCACCTAAATATGAGAAGGAAGTTCTTTACTTTGAGGGTGGCAGAACACTGCAACAGGCTGCCCAGAGAGGTGATGGAGTCTCCATCTCTGGAGACATTCCAAACCCACCTGGATGCGTTCCTGTGCAGCCTGCTCTGGGTGACCCTGCTCTGGCAGGGGGGTTGGACTAGATGGTCTCCAGAGGTCCCTTCCAACCCCTATCATTCTGTGATTCTGTGATTCTGCGATTCTGTGAGATGTGATGGTAGATGACTGTCTTGACCATAGTGATAATGAAATGGTTGAATTTAAAATTTTCAGTGTAAAGAGAAAAAAGGGCAGCAAATTACTACCCTGTACTTCAGGACAGAAAACCTTAAGCTCCTTAGGAAGCTACTTAGCAGTGTCTCCTGGGAATCTGTTTTTGAGGGCTGGTCCACGAATGCTGTCCAGTTTTTAAGAACTACCTTTTAAAAGCACATGAGCCAGCAATTCCATTACATCAGAAGTCAAGCAAGAAGGGCAGAAACCCAGCTTGGCTGACCAAGGAAGTCCTCAAGGAGCTCAAGAGGAGAAAGAAATAGTACCACCTCTGTAAGCAAGATCAGGCTTCGCAGGAAGATTACAGAGCCATGGTTCATATATGCAGGGAGAAGACATGAAAAGCCAAAACTCAACTGAAGTTGAAACTGGCTAGTGTTGCATCAGGCAACAAGAAAGGCTTTTTAAAGTATGTTAATTGCAAGAGGAGAATGAAGGAAAACAACAAAACTGGTGAAAGGGCTAGAAGGCATGTCCTATGAGGAGCAGCTGGGGACTCTGGGTTTGTCTAGTTTGGAGAAAAGGAGGATGAGGGGCCACCTCATTACTCCCTACAGCTTCCTGAGGATGAGGAGAGGGAAGTGCTGATGCCTTCTCCCTGGCATCCAGTGACAGGACACAGGGGAATGGTTCAAAGCTGCACCAGATGGGGTTCAGATGACATTAGGAAATGTTTCTTTACCAAGAGGGTGGTCAAATACTGGAACAGGCTTCCTAGAGAAAGGTTGTCAATGCCTCAAGCCTGTCAGTGTTTAAGAGGCATTTGGACAATGCCTTTAATAACATTCTTTAACTTTTGGTCAGCCCTGAATTGGTCAGGCAGTTGGACTAGATGATCATTGTAGGTCCCTTCCAACTGTTCTATTCTATTCTATTCTATTCTATTCTATTCTATTCTATTCTATTCTATTCTATTCTATTCTATTCTATTCTATTCTATTCTGTATTCTGTTTATATTGGCATGAGACCTACCATAATGCAGGAGTGGTCCACATTGAACCCACAAATGTTAATAAGAAGTAGAGATATTAGTACTGACACCAGTATTTTAGAATTGATCTGACAATGAATTTGAGTTGGTTGACAAGGAGTGTATCATTGTGCTGCAGTCAGTGCAGCCTAGATAGCCAAGCCTGTGCTACCTTTGGACACTACATGTCAACAACTCAGGTATTGCTAAAAACAGAGTTGGGGAGCACAGATTTCAGTGATGGTTAATGGTGTAAACTGAATCTCTGAGAAGTGTTAATGAGGTGATAGCCACCACTGCAATGAAGAAATAGCTAAGGAGGTCCCAAACTGAAAGTCTATAAACTAAACCATCTTTTTCAGGAAAAAAGAGTTCAGTTATTACACAGTTAAGATCAGGAAGATTTGGGTTTTTTTAAATATAAATGACTTGTTCAGAGCATGAGAACACTGAAAAGAATGGTTACAGCCAGGCAAACAGCTTTTCCTGTGGCAGGCAACAATAGCTACTGACATGCATTCAACACAGAACATGTTCTGCAGATGTTCAGAGGTATCAGTCAACAGCAGATGGTGCTCACTGGGACTCACATCTCATACCCTCCAACAGCAGGAGCTGCTTCTGGGAGCTCTGCCTAGAGGTGATTGTGAAACCCTTCTCAGTGACTCAACAACAAATGCATAGATGTGGGTTTGCCAGCAGACATTTTAGACTATAGACAGCAGTAGGAGCATTTCATGAATGCAGACAGGATGTGGCAAGGATGAGGTTCTACCCCAGAAGTTCTTTGTCAAGATTTTTCTTCATGACAACAAGATGCATGAGAGTGAATTTTTCTGTTCTGCCTGAAACATATGGTTGACATTCAGGCTAAGTTTAGATAAAATACCCCAGGAATAGCCTAGATTTGCAGCAGCACGGAGCTCAGCATGTATGCCGTGGTTTAACTCCAGCTGGCAACTAAGCACCATGCAGCCGCTCGCTCCCTCCCCTCACAGTGGGACGGGGGAGAGAATTGGAAGGGTAAAAGTGAGAAAATTCACGGCTTGAGGTAAAGACAGTTTCATAGGTAGAGCAAAAGCCGTGCACGCAAGCAAAGCAAAACAAGGAATTCATTCGCCACTTCCCATTGGCAGGCAGGTGTCCAGTCATCTCCAGGAAAGCAGGGCTCCACCACACGTAATGGTGACTTGGGAAGACAAACGCCATCACTCCAAATGTCTGTGTTGCGCCCCGTCCCCCCCCCCTCTTCCTTCTTCTTCCCCCAGCTGAGCATGGCATCATATCCTATGGAATATCCCTTTGGTCAGTTGGGGTCAGCTGTCCCGGCTGTCTCCCCTCCCAGCTCCTTGTGCACTCCTCGCTGGTGGGGTGGTGTGAGAAGCAGAAAAGGCTTTGACACTGTGTAAGCACTGCTCAGCAATAGCTAAAACATCCCTGTGCTAGTAACACTGTTTTCATCATAAATCAAAAACATAGTCCCATACCAGCTATTATGAAGAAAATTAACTCTATCCCAGTCAAAGCCAGATCAATGTACCATAGGAACAAGGTAAATCCTTATCTGCAACAAGCTTCAAGCTACTCAGGCCTTTAATTACACCCAAGCAATTCAGTTTTAAGTTAACTTGGCTGTATTTGAAATACACTGCTGTCAAAGTAGACTATAGAGCTGCAACATGCACTAGCTGTTCAGAAGTCAAACACCTGGGGCAAGATCCAGTTGCCTACATGCATAGTGCTGGCTACTTAATGTGAAGGACTCAGGTACCCAAGACACCACACAGAACAGGGAAACATGGCACAAAACAAACGAGGGCTCATGTCTTTCCAGAGAAGCACCTGGAAGCCATGGCTGAACACCTGCCTGCCGATGGGAAGTGGTGAATAAATTCCTTGTTGGCCTTGCTTTTGCTCTACATAGGAAACTCTTTATCTCAAGCCACGAATTTTCTCACTTTTACGCTTACCATTCTCTCCCCCATCCCACTGCGAGGGGAGGGAGCGAGCGGCTGTGTGGAGCTTAGTTGCCAGCTGGGGTTAAACCACGACAATCACGCTGTGACAAAACAAACAAATGTCTGGGTGTGAAATTCTGCTTGAACTTGACTCCCCAAACTTAGCATCCCCAGAGCTAAAACTCATCACTAGTAATTTAGCATTATATGTTAATTCTGCATTTATAAAGCTGTATGAGGCCTGTTACGGGTCTATAATGTAAAAAGATGTTAGAAAACAAGTGTGGAAATATGGACTTGTATTAAGCCTCTCAGATTTTATGATCACTGTGTAACGTGTATGTTATTGCAACAGAGCCTTTAGAATGATCTAGTTACTCTAATGAACATTTCCTTTGTCCTTTTTTCCTTCTTTTAATTTTTAAGGATTTATTTACTTCTTTTCTGGTCCAAAAGCCTGTAAGTATGTCAGAGAGAAGGAAAATGTGATTAATATTGTGAAAATCAGTACCTAGATTAGTTGCTATAACAGTCCTCAGCAGATTATCGGATGGAAGTAGAAGAAAGTGAAACCTGGACCATGAGGACCAGAAACAAGGTTACTCCCTTTCTAAGCTTTTCCTTTTCTGTAAGCACACATCACAAGGAATGCTACAACTCAGCCCAGCAATACAAAACTATTCCAATAAATAGATCAACGATGGCATTTTGAAGAGCTTCAGTCTCACCTCAGAAACTCCTGGACCCGGAATATTGTTACCTTTCTCCTACCCAGATTCAATACTAATGAAATTGAATGAGAAATTCTTTCCGACCACTTCCTAAAGACCTGCATTTCCAGGGAACAGGGTGACATAATGGGAAACCATTGCAGAAGCTCTGACTAACCAGACCCTTTGCTGGTGGAACCAGCAAAATTATTCCAGAGACAGCAGCTCTCCGGAGGAAGAAGCACTCCTGTGGTGTATGTGGTACTATGCAAGACAGATGAGCAGATCAGCAAGTGTTCACACCCATCCAGTGTCTCATTACTGGAGTGCGGCCTACAGCCTCTTCAGTCTGACCTTTCATCACCACAGTCTGTTTTTATCAAGGAAAAGGTGATGACAGAGCAGAAGCTAATCACCACTTCTCCATTTGAGTTTGAAGGAACTTGCTGTGTGATCTTATGAATGAGGCCTGATGCACTACCTACACAGTTATTTAGTTGAAAACAATGATAGAGGATTTGCATATCTCTCACTAAAATGTGAAAAAGCATAGTTTAAAGGATGGATATGCATGGTCTGTTGCTTTCTGTTGTCATCCTGTTGTCACAGTTGTTTGCATTAAACCAAAGAAAATTGCCTTTTAAACATATGTACATTCCATATTCCTTCCTTTGTGCCTTTGTATGCCAATCACAAATTTTCTCCACCAGAGACTGTTCCAGGCAGGACTCTTTAGACAGCTGCCAAAAGACTGGCCAATGGATCAGGCTCACAGAGAAACTGCAAATGTGTAAACCACTTGCACCCAAAGCAATTTAAACAAGAGCTTCTCTGCCTCTGTTCCATTTATTTGCATGACAGAAAATGCCATTTTAACCCCCAGAAGAGCCTGGGACCAAGGTATAAGTGGTCCATAAATCTATTACGCCTCTCCTCCGAACTATGGAACCCATGCAGAAAACAAATATATGTCATTTCAGGTATCTGCTATTCGTTGAATAATTTTTAGTCTTCTGTCCCACTTCTTGTGGATGGATCTTCCTTTCTATCTACTTCAGTACAAAGCCAAGTGCAAAAAAACCTATGATCCAAAACTGGCACAGATTTGTCCCTGTGTGGGACTACTACAAAAACTCCCGTTTTACGCATCCAAATGACTGTCCTGTATACACATCCTTCTATTTTCTACTGCCATCAGTGAAAAGCAAAGTTTTTTCCATCTTTAGCTCTTAGAGCAAAAAAGTGCAAGCTAGATTTGTCAAACATGCTGATAGAAGGGAACAGCTGTTTATTGCCGTTATTGAATTTAGCAGACATTATTAAGCAAACCTGAAAATCAGGATAAACACAGAAGGAAACAGTTGTCAAGAATTTCACAGGCTTGTTGAAAGTCACAATGCTATGAGAAAACACAGTAACTCATTGCAACAGTGACATAAAAGACTGACTAAGATAAAGGCAGATTGCTTTTCCCAAGATAAGAAATGCAGGTGCCATTTTAATAGATGATTCTCCATGTCATCAAAATCTTAGATTAAGAATCTGATTTTTTCTTTAATACACTGCCTAGATGCAAATTTGGAGAAGCCATATCACCATCTGTCCATTGGAACGGAATCCCCTCATACAAGGAAAACGAAGCACTGAATCAAATTTTGCCTGTGGATAGAGAAAGGAGAGAAATTATTACTCTGTGGAGGAAATTAAACTACTCCTGGGATCATATGCACTAAGCAATCAATTGCTTTGATTTTTGTACATATTCTAGTTATTGAATAAAAACATTTTAAAACACCAAAATAACTAGCTAACTAAATAAATATTTAAAAAAATGTGTGTTAGAATTATAAATTATAAAAATACAGTTTCCAAGTGACACTACTATCACAGTAGAAAGCATCTTTATTTGTGGACTTACAAGTTAACAGTTAGTTCATATCTATAATTCTTGTAAATACAAGAAATATGTAAATACAAATATTTTTGCATATACATGTAAATATGCCAAGAAACTGGTGAGCTAACTGAATTTAATAAATCTAGTAAGACACTGTGCACTGATGTTCCATCAAAAATGGCAAATTTTTAATTAAAAATTAAATAGGATATTAGAAGCTATCTACTCTTTGTTATGTAATTTATCTTGTTGGGATTTTCAGTGTAATTTTGGGGATTTTAGCAAAACATAGTACATCTAAACCATCCAGATCCCATTATTTTCCAATATTTTTATGCCAACATTTTTGAATCCAAGAAAAGATTGCAAAAGATGGAGTTCAGAGTCAGACTTGCACAATGGGAGTACATCTTTCCCAAATATTTCATTTCGTCACTATACACAGAGAAGGACTTTTTTTTTAATATCCCCTGATCTATGAAATTAACAACAAGCTTATTTCATGTCATCAGTGAAAATCTTTTGAAGTATTAGCTAAATTGGCTATAAAATAAATGTTTCACAGTTTCAGTTTGGAAAAGTGTTCCGTCTACTACCACTATGTATTTTCAGCAAAGTAATATTTTTTTGCTTATTGAAACAAATCCTTGTGTTGTTCTTAATTCTCTCTTTGAAGAGACATATTGTGACTGCTTTTCAACTTGTCCTCATTTCTGTAAAGTTAAAAAAGGAACTGTGACAGTCTACTGCAGTGACATTTTTTTCTTACTGAAGGCTGATGCACAGATAGGTTATAATGAGATAGTTCTTTGCATTTTTTCTTTATGGGTTGTGACAGAGTGGCAGCTGGAGAGAGGGGGGTGAAGAGATCTGAAGGGAAATACAGGGCTTATTGAAATCAGTGATTTTTAAGCTGGCCTCAAGGGGTCAGAGGTTTCACCTTGAGACTTAAGGCTTTTGGAAGCCAGGACCTCAAAGCTGTGCTCCCACATATAATTTATAGTAATTTGAAGTGTGTTGTACCATGCTTATGTAAGCAAAATACTGCACAATAAATCCGTTACGTAGGTATTTTCCTTGTTTTGAAGTTTCTCATAACCTGGTGGTTTATAATAATGGCTCTTCTGTTATTCTTGCACAGTACAAAGTTGTATAACTCAGAGAAAATTAAGAAAGCACTGTGTGATCTAGCTCAACTTAGGTATGGCAGAAAGGCTCTGCAGATGTGGGCACTGTTACTTGGTATTAGCCCTTCCTTATTTGTTTGCTCTCTCTCTAGAGATCCCATGGGCAGGTTTTGCAGTAAAGCATGCTCACATCTAGAAAGCCAGGGTATGTTCAGTCACCAAGTTCATGTTGCCGTATACCAATGAACAGAAGAGTTTGGGACAGGCATATTTTTCACTGCTGTTATCTCCCATTTTTCTATTGCTGTTGTACATTATCATAAAATCTGAGCATAAATACTGAAAACAAAGAATTTCTAGTGTAACCTGAGCATACTCAGCAAGGAAGAGCTTAAAGGATGAAGACCTCCCATGCATGGAAAACATGGAGAAATAATTTTTGGCAAAACAACCCGCTTCATAGATGCCCTTCAAAACCTCCACTTGGTGTCTCTGTTAGGGAGAGCAGCTTTCTGTTGAAACGCTCTGTCCCAAGCCTGGCTATTAATCATGATGAGAATGCTCTCGTGTGGACACCCTGCCCTTTCACATAGGCTCTGGTCCTTGTCAGACTTCTGGATCTTTGGCTACACAGCTCAAATAAGAAGTTACTTGCTGGGAGCAGCTGCAGACCCCTAGGGCAAAGCAACAACAATTGCTGAATTCTTAGACACCTAGCTTGGGTTAACCTCTGAAGAGGCCTACTTCTCTCCTGGGCCTTTAGAGGACTATCTTTTAGATTAATCCCTCCTTTAGTGTACTTCATATTTTGATTTTTATTAATATTTTGTAGCTTAAAGATGAACTATAGGAACCTTCTGTTTCACTTCCCCTTTGCCAACTCTTACTACTGGTACTGCTTTCTTTATAGTATCCTGTTTTAATGTCAAAGCTGGTCGCTTACTTCCTGAAACTGGCCTCATACCTACCTAAACCCCTGGCTTTAAATTGTGCAAAATTAATGCAAAGTATTTGTAAAATATTTATCAACTAAAACTACAGAGCCAGGCTGTGGAAGACATTCTGGTTCACTGAGTGCAGAGCTGTCAGGCAAACCCATTGCATAGTCCCCTTCATAAATTTACCAAGTCCTGTTTTGAAGCCACTTCAAAACTCTTCTCACTGGGGAGCTGTTAAAGGTCTTTCCTCTGATGATTAGAAACTTACTTGCTATTTCTCTTCTATTTTTTTCCTCATAATTTTCTATTCTATAAATTCAATTGTCTTTGCTCTAGTTTGATCTCTGGGATGTACTTGAAGAAAATAATCAAGTCGCCTCTTCATGGTAACCATGCAAATCGCTGCTGCCATCTACTGGTGTTTGGACTTTAGCTGTGAAATTAGCAGCTGCTCTCCCATTACACAGACATACAAAATCGCTCCAGAGCAGAAAGCAAAGAACCTGTTCCATTAAAATTCAGCAGATTTATCTCCTCTAACACCAGTAAGGATGACAGTAAAGGGAAATAGAAGTCCAGCTTAACATACAACGAACATCTGTGGAATTAGGCCTTGGTTATGTTAAAACAATGCAGTTAATTACTTTGCAGCACATTGTATATGAATCATCTGTAACACCAACAAACTTGGGCTTATAGAAATACCTGTAAGATACATTTTTTAATTACAATAATGCGATTTTAGCTATCACTAACATGTTTTGTATATCACTGTTATCAGTGCCATTTCTTCAGCCAAAACTTCAGCATTTTTCTCACTTTTTCACGTTCTCATCTAAACTTCTAGACTTCTTTGTCTTCTAAGAATTTCTTATTTTCTACAGAGTATCAGTATATATACTGTACAGTACTTCATTTCTTCAGTTTTAAGAGTCTTGAGTGATATTACCCCACAGATATTTCTGCCACACAGTGCAAGAAAAGCTGCTACAGCGACAAGCTTTGGAAAGAAAGGTGATTCAAAGGAATTTAAGGGGAGAGCACAATTTTGTCCTTGCTCTGTAAACTTACTGAATTTTACATTCCGTACTTCCTAAGCACATACTGCAGATAACTCAGTGGTGGATGGTGGATTACTTTGCTGATTCAAGAGCGCAGTTAGTACACAGCATAAAGGAAAGCCTGTTTTTATATATACACCTTTCTAGCTCATGGGGACTTTTGGCGGTCAGGAAGGCAACTGGCTCATGTGTTTGCATGTGCACCTGAAGTAGACATACACTATGATGGGAATGAAAAATGAAGTCTTCTAGTGTATAGTGTGAAAACAGCAGAAAAAAATGGGGCTGAGGAGGAACTTTACTTTGGTGCTTGAGCCTGTTTAGAACAAGCCTCAATCACGTTTTGTTCAGAGACATCCTGTATCAAAACAAAAACTCCCCAGTTATTGTTTCATATTTCTTCTTGACCATAGCCACGTCCTACTTCCCTGTGACGCACTTTTGAAACTGCTATTTCTCCTCTTCATTAACTGCATTCTCCTTCAAAGGTGTTAATTTGCATTTTGTTGCTGCTCATGAGTTTGGCTACTCTGACTTCCCCATTTGAAAACCAAGCATATCTGAAGTACCCACATATGAAAAACACAGCATTCCTGGGCCGCCACTTTCCCTTGAGGATGTGCATGAATGAATGACAGTGAATGATATGAGCTACGTTTTACAGTTCTCTACCCAGTGCATCAAAGTAGGTTTTATGTTACCCAGGAGGCCTTGCTGCCAACAACATCGTTATGTTTAATACAGAAATACAAAGATGAGTTAAGGGGTGGAGGGAACACTAATACAAAGCTAATGTTTGTGAACCCTAGGATTTCATTCTGAAAGCAAACATGAGGTTTTGGTGCCAAAAGGGTGCCAAACCCAGCAAATCCCTCCTGATACATACCTCTTTATACCTGCAATCATAGAGTCATAGAATCATGGAACAGTTTGGGTTGGAAGGGCCCTTTAAAGGTCACCTAGTCCAACCCCCCTACAAATGAGCAGGGACATCTTCAACTAGATCAGGTTGCTCAGAACCCCATCCGACCTGATCTTGAATGTTTCCAGGGATGGGGCATCTACCACCTCTCTGGGCAGCCCGTGCCAGTGTTTCACTGCCCTCATTGTAGAAAATTTCTTCCTTACATCTAGTCTAAATCTACCTTCTTTTAGTTTAAAGCCATTACACCTTGTCCTTTTGCAACAGGCCCTGCTAAAGTAAGTAAAGGAGTGTTCTTTCTTAGACTCCAGTTCTGGAAACACTCATACAAAGGGGAAAATGTTTCCCCAGATCAGTCTTGCCTTTCGCTGAAAATGCTCTAGTGTGCAAAGCTAAGTCATCATGAAGGAATGTGAAGAACATGGATCTTCTTTTAAAAAGCTGTCTTGCTTCTTCCTTTGTTTATGGTGCTGTAAATTTCAAGCAGCCCCTCTGGAGTTGAAATAAAACAGGTAGAAGTGACTAGAAGAATAAAACTCACTACAGGAAAGAAAATAATGTTCAGTGGACATAAATGTCAAATTCAACAGACGCAGTTGCTTCTCAGGATCCTCACTGCCATAGATCCTCTACACAGCACCTCATGCTGCAAATATAACACACTTTATTTAACATTAGCATGACAGATACTCTCATCCTTCCTAGCTGCTGTGCAAAGTCAACAGCAAACGTGTAATCAAGAAATGTTTTTCTCCTTTCTTAATAGATCTCATAAGGAATCAAATCTGTCTTGGGTCAAAATGCTGGCCCCAGCAAAAGCTGCCACTGACTTTAAGAAACATATGATAATGTTCTAGATGAGATTCCAGGTCTCCATGACTGACAGTGGCAGATGCTTGGAAAGTACAAGGGAAAGCATGTAGATGATAGGTCTTACCCTGGGAACTACCTTTCGTGTTTGGACAAATAGGTTCATGATTT
Source organism: Fratercula arctica (assembly GCA_947846985.1). NCBI lineage: Eukaryota > Metazoa > Chordata > Aves > Charadriiformes > Alcidae > Fratercula > Fratercula arctica. The sequence goes on along the minus strand of CANTUZ010000001.1, from coordinate 15,672,137 downwards.
CATTCATTTTGTACCACCTAGGAATGATCAATCCAAGTCCTCAGGTGAAACTAACCTAACATTTGATCTTGTTAGTAGTTTGGGAGAAAAATGTTGTATTCTTCAGAAATGGCTACAGTAAATATTGTACCATGTTCATTCTGAGAAACAGAGAGAAGGACAAATTTTGTAATTCCAGCAGAAACAGGACTTTCTGATTCATTCTTATCAGCAGTGAGGAAGCAAAGGCAATCTCTACCTGAGCGTGCCTTATGGGAGAAATTACTTCCTTCTCCTGCTTTGGACTTTCCCCTGAACACAGGATCTTACAGCCAGGAGAAGGCTACAGGGTGCCTCTTCAATCCTAAGTGATGTGCATTTGTACCTGATGAAGGTTTTTAAGAATGAGGGCAAACTAAGCTACGTTCTCTGATCTTTACACAGTTCACTCTATGACTTTCAGCAGCCACTGAAAGTTTTCAGATTCATCTGTTTTCAAAACAGACAAAAGAAAAAGGATGTGGCTTTGTTTCTTCTTATCTGAGACTTTAAATAAGCAGATATAATCTGTCTATTGTTTGGATCATAAACAGCTGTCTGTTAAGAGTGACCTTCAGCATGTTGTATTCAGAAACTTAAACTGCACACAACAGATTAAGGTGGTTTTTTTTTTTTTTTTTTTCTGAATACAAGGATTGTATCACATGTTTTATAACCTTGTAGCACAGAAAATATCAAGCAATGTGAAAGTTTTCAAAATGCCATGTTAGAGAAAATAAATTTTTAAATATAATGCATCATTTAAGAATTTCATGTGTGCTTTCCTCCATTATTAGAAAATAATCAAAAATTTAAAAATTCAAGTGCTAGGTAAATTTAATAGTGTGACTATTACTGTTATTTTTCATTTCCATGGAGAAATGTTCTAACCACAACAGAGCATTGCACCTGAAGGCCCGCCAAATCACCCTTCCTTCTGCCTTCTCATTTGCTCCACTGCCCTTGAGCAATGTTAATAATTAGGCTCCGCTGCCCTTGAGCAATGTTAATAATTAGACTATCAGAAGAGGCACGATAAAGAGGATGGGAAACACAAGGAGAATGTATATTTCTTTAAGGAGCCTGTGGCTAGTGTGACAATTGCTAAAAAACTCCTAGGAAGAGAGAGGGAGAAGGGATGGATGGTGAGCTGAAAAAAGGAAGAGTTTGATGTGAGGTGGAAGACGGTTGGTGAAGTGACACCTGGCAGTAGCTTCTAGTGAAGGGGCACAGGATCAAAAACATCAGATGAGTAAGCTGCAAACTTCAAACTTCTTCAAGTTGCTATTGGCGAGATGCAAGGGGTTTCCTAAAAGAAAAAGGACTGAAGCAATGTTTGCGATTTGTTGAAGGTTGGGTGAGGCCATTTTGGAGCAAAGTAGGCAGCTGAAGAGCTCTGCCTGTCATCATCACATGCATGCAGACCAGGACCTGATAAGCACTAGGAGTGCAGGCAGGTTAAGTCCTATGCTGGTTCAGAGCTGATATGTTCCCTGGAGTTTTTGGGGACAGCTACTGATACTGTCTTCATAGAATGTGTTTTCCTCTACCCTTCATCCTGGTATTTTCTTGTCTGACAGTTTCTGGAGGCACAGAAAAGCTGTAGGAAACTAATGGTGTCTATGGGAATGGATGCAGAGAGACTTTTTCTTACTCTGAGCTGAGCAGGCAGGTAGGAGGTGCCTCTCTCTTCCCATTGGCTACAAAAAGAGATTCAATAGTTATTTTAAAATGTAAACCTCAAGTGTAGATATCTAAGTGAAACTCAAACCCCAATTAAAGGTTGGCTTTTGAATATGTCCATAAGCATCTCAGTGTTGACTATGTCCAGCAGCTGGGTGACTCTCCCCTGTTCTAGGTCCAAAGGACCTCCCAGTTAATCATTTCTCTGGTTAACTCTTCCAGGTCTCCTCTCACCTAGCACATGAAGTAACCTCTTGGCTACACAGTTGTGTACAGCTTGTCCTCTTTCCTTTCTCAAAGTGTGGCTTCAGTAGTAGCAGCTGAAAGGTGTCTCAACCTGGGGAAAAGTTCCAAACTAAGGATCAGAAATGGATGATATAATTCTTGTTATGGAGGAAGGCACAACCATGACTTAACATTTTCTACTGTTTGTTTCACGTGACTGAAGCATTTTCTATTGCCTATTTTAGGGTAGGATAAATCATTTCCTAGTGGTGTTTGTTTGTCATTCTTGCCAATAAAAAGCACACGTGACCCACTAACATTAGAGGAGTACCATCCTCATGAGCCTGTAGACACTGGTGTAGCAATCGGGCCGGGGGAGAAGTTCCCCATCTAACTGATTCATGCTCATCTGCCCACTCATCCTCTGATGTATCCAAAAAGTAAAACAAAAAAAAAAAAAACCAGGAAGGCATGTAAATTTAACTGGCATAATGTTGAATGGCTGGGGTCAGAATGCAGAGAAGAATAAAAGTCTATTTTGAAGAACAAATATGGAGGAATGCTACAATAGTCAACAGGGACCTTTGGGAAAATGTAAGTATTCTAGCAATTTCTGAGTTTGTATCTTGTAAGGATCTCAGATTCTGTCCATGAACAACTGAAATAAGGTCCTAGGAGAAGAGAGTGAAGATGAGCTGCTAAGAATAAGAGCTGTGACATCAAACCATACAGGATCAAGGGGTTACTCTCAGTTGCTCATTTATTTGAATGGTATTAAGGGTGGGAAGAAAGAAATTTCCATATTGCTTCGTCAGTAGGCTCAACAAGAAGACAGAGAATTTTAAGATTAATAACTCTGAAGATCTGTGTTGAGGGCATGGTAATGTGACATAAATGAGCAACTACATGTTTAGAGAAAAAATGGTCGTTTCCAGTCCATTGTTATAAATTTGTCAAAAGGTATAGGTTTTAATTACAATTAGCATTCCTAAATAGCTGCTTGATTCCTCCTTTTGCTTAATGCACATCAGTAACTACCCAATGACTATTTAATTGCTGTTTATTGTGCAAAAGATTACCTGAATTCACATGCAAACAAGCATGCACATCTGAAGAATAAAACTTATAAAATGTGATTTTTTATGAAATGTTCTGTGAAGCAGAGAACACCAAAGAGTATGTCTCATCATTATCTTTGAGTTCAGCAAAGTTCTTAGCAGACGCTGCACATAATTAACGTCTGTGCATCTTTTAACACAAAACTCCATTTAATTTGATCACTGTTCAAAAGTTTCGCTGCCATGACAGGAAGCACAACTCACGCACTATGAGCGCTGTGACAAATCACACTTGACAAATAGTTTGGAAGCAAACGCAGTTTGTAATTGCATCTTCAGTAAGTCTGTGAAGAATGAACACATTCATTAGCAATCTAATGGTCAAATCTAAGTACACTGTAGGTCTGTACACAGATCATTTCCATAACAAGGTCATTTAGAAATCTCTAGTCTGGGCATATTTGTGTACCTCTTGTCAAATCTAGAGTTGAGGAACTGGGCTGGAAAATTTGATTTGAGAACGTGACTAAGATTCACAATGGGAAATTCAACCCAGAAATCTCTTCTTTTGACCATAGAAGGCTGGCATCCTCGTTAAATGCTGGTTAACTTAAGAAGTCCTGGGATTTCTCAGGAGCAAACTGGGGCCTTGCATGATTAGGTCCTAATAGGAGGAAGTGCTTGTTTCACTGTTTCATATAACACAGCTGCACATCAATTGAATTTTCTGGACTAGATTTTAATTATATTACGTTGCCGTATAATTTCTTTTTTGTTTCGTCCTTGCTGGGTTTTTAGGGAGGGTAGAAGAAGAAAGGATTGTTATTTTTCTTCCACTACATTTCAATTACAACCCACTAAACTGATGTGTCCTAATTTCTGCAGATTACATTCTTCTGGAGACAATCCAGAAACTACGGAATACTGAGTAGGAGGGCAGTCAAACAAAAACACTTAGTTTACCATGAAATACATTTGGTCACAAGAAGTTCATCTAGTACTAATGGTAAATGCAAATATTTTAACAGAAATTGCTATACAACAGAATGTGGGCTGGTACATACGATACACTGAACTGCAGAGACTGCAAGTTAGGGCCGACTGTCCAGATACAGCTTAAAGTTGCCCTTTTGTGTGGTGTTAGTCTTGTACATACTGTCCTTCCTGGGCTGGTTTAAGTCAATGCACAGGGATGACCTGTGAGACCACAATGATTTAAGCATTCAAGCCGTGTGTTGACATAGTCTCTTAAAGTTTTGACATTTATGTTATCTCATTTCAAAGACAAGGAACTGGTTATACAAACCTCAGTTTCCCAGTCAAAATATCCAAAGTCCCAGGACTGTTTTCACAGGCGGATCCCTTTAGAAAAATGAGGTACCTTCCTTCTCAAAACATAAAGCACATATTTGAAGTTACAGATTTACCACAAAAAAAATGTCCAAATATCCAAGAACCAAATCCTACAAATATTTACTATCAGGGAAGTTGCCTTAGTGGGAAGATTAATGCATAAGCTGATAAGCATTACATGTTTGGAGCACTATACCCCACCCGAGTCTCTCAGTAATAGGAACTATATTTGGTCTTATTCATCTGGTTATGAATAAACTGATTTGCTTCCATGCTCAAGTCAAGCAAAAGATGTTGTAAGTGTCCTGGTGTTTTAGTTAAACCAAATATTTTCTCTGGACTGAAATGTTTCATTTGCTTTTTTTAAAACTTTATTACAGGTAGCTTTGAAAAATCATTTTGTAACAAAGCATAAAACTATTTTATCTAAAAGTTGTAAAATAAACAAACTTTGGGGAAGGGCTGAAATTACGCAACCAATTCAGGCTGAGCTCACAAAATGTTCCATGAAACTGCATTATTTTAACAGATGAGTTATTTCCTTGGGAAAGTTCACTCCACACTGTTTCTGCAGCTGTTTGAAATAGAATCATAGAATAGAATCATAGAGTGTGTTGGGTTGGAAGGGACCTTTAAAGGTCATCTAGTCCAACCTCCCTGCAGGAAGCAGGGACATCTTCAACTAGATCAGGTTGCTCAGAGCCTCATCAAGCCTGGTCTTGAATGTCTTCAGGGATGGGGCCTTCACCACCTCTCTGGGCAACCTGTTCCAGTGTCTCACCACCCTCATTTAAAAAAAGAACTTCTTCCTAATGTCTAATCTAAACCTACCCTGCTCTAGTTTAAAACCATTGCCCCTTGTCCTATCATTACATGCCCTTGCAAACAGTCCCTCCCCAGCTTTCTTATAGGACCCCTGCAGGTACTGGAAGGCTGCTACAAGGTCTCCCCGGAGACCTTATAGCAGACCTTTAAGACCATCTAGTTCCAACCCCCCTGCCATGGGCAGGGACACCTCCTACTAGACCAGGCTGCTCAAAGCCCCATCCAGCCTGGCCTTGAACACTTCCAGGGATGGGGCATCCACAGCTTCTCTGGGCAACCCGTTCCAGTGTCTCACCACCATCACAGTAAAGAATTTCTTCCTAATAGCTAGTCAGAATCTAACATCTTTCAGTTTGAAACCGGTACCCCTCGTCCTATTGCTACACTCCCTGATAAAGAGTCCCTCCCCATATTTCCTGTAAGCTCCCTTTAGGTACTGGAAGGCTGCTGTGACGTCTCCCTGGAGCCTTCTCTTCTCGAGGCTGAACAACCCCAACTCTCTCATAGCATAGGTGCTCCAGCCCTGTGATCATCTTCATGACCTCTCCTCTGAACCAACAGGTCCGTGTCCTTCTTGTGCTGTGGAATCCAGAGCTGGACGCAGTACTCTAGCTGGGGTCTCACCAGAGCAGAGTAGAGGGGTAGAATCACTTCCCTCAACCTACTGGCCATACTTCATTTGATGCAGCCCAGGGTGCAGTTGGCTTTCTGGGCTGCAAGTGTACATTGCTGGCTCATGTTGAGCTTCTCATGCACCAGCACCCCCAAGTACTTTTCCTCAGGGCTGCTCCCAAGCCATTCTCCGGCCAGCCTGTATTTGTGCCTGGGATTGCCATGACCCAGGTGCAGGACCTTGCACTTGGCCTGGTTGAACTTCATGAGGTTTGCATGGGCCCACCTCTCGAGCCCATCAAGGTCCCTCTGCATGGCATCCCGTCCCCCTAGATGGCATCCCTTCCCTCCAGCGTGCCAACCGTGCCACACAGCTTGGTGTCATGGGCAAACTTGATGAGGGTGCACTCAATCTTACTGTCCCTGTCACCGACAAAGGTGTTAAACAGCAATGGTCCCAGTACTGATCCCCGAGGAACACCAGTCATCACCGGTTTCCATGTGAACATCGAGCCATTGATTGCAACCCTTTAAGTGTGGTCATCTAGCCAGTTCCTTATCCACCAAGTGGTCCATCCATCAAATCCATGCTTTTCCAATTTAGAGACCAGGATGTCATGTGGGACAGTGTCAAACACTTTGCATAAGTCCAGGTAGATGACATCAGTTGCTCTGCCCTTATCTACCAGTCCTGTGGCAGCATCGTAGAAGGCCACCAAATTTGTCAGGCATGACTTGTCTTTGGTGAAGCCATGTTGGCTGTCACCAATCACCTCCTTATTTTCCATGTGCCTTAGCAGAGATTCCAGGAGGATCTGCTCCATGATTTTGCTACTAGAGTAGCATATTAGCTGGGCCTTATTAACACAGGTTGGAGATAGGATTTTCTCTTAATCTCTACCAGACTGGCTTCTGACAGCAACACATGCCTCCTTAGGGGCAGATTGGGTCCTGCTGGTTCCTTCCTGTACTTGCAGTGTCCACCAACTCCCTGAAAGTCTTATACTGAGCAACGACTCACATCCAGAAATGGCATTGTGTGTTTCATGGTGCTAGCCCGAGATGTGGGTTGGAGCTGGGCACACACGATCTGGGTGTGAGGTTTCCTCTGTTCTCCAGCCTGTGTTAACAGCCGTTTCCTACATGCTGTGTTCCTTACTCACCTTTCCTCAGTCTCTGCCAATGCAAAATAGATATGACAAAGCATGTATTTGCTTCTGAATTTGCATTTGAATTTTTTACCTAAATTGCCTATATTCTTAGGTTTTGTTTTAGTTGCTAGACATATTACCTCTTGTTTTAACTGTCTTGTTCCTGACACAAACAACCTCTGAACCTGCCACTTTCATACAGAAATATCTGCAGCAGGTTTATAGCATGGACCACAGTCCTTCACAGAGAGCAAACAGACACTTTCAATGTGTCAGAAAGAAGATTAAAGAAATGCAAACTTTCTTTGGGTTTCGTAACCCTGGAACGTTGAATTCTCAGAAAGTGACAAAGATGAAAAGTCTCAGTCTCAATGTGGAAGGCTTGATGTGAAGACATAACAGTTCTCTCTCTCCTCTCAGTTTCATATGAATGTGAGGGCTTGCTCTTTGACATCTTTACATGCTGGCTGCTAAACTAACACTGGCTCCATTGCTTTAGAGATGTGGAATAGTAACACAGCAGAAAGGCGTCCTCTTTTTGATCATACCTAAGATACTTCACTCCAATGAAAAATTAATTTAACAAATAGAAAATCTACTCAGCAAATTGAATACGGTATCATACTTTTGCACTGTTACTGTGATTGCCATAGTCATACTCCCATGACCTCACATCTTCCAAAATCTTAAAGCAATATTAACTAATACATGTTCCAAATATACTTGCACATTAATAAATTGAAACGAGAAAAAAGGAATAACCATGGTGTACAGGTGAGCACTATATAGCATGTACCTGTTCTAGCATGACAGCATCAAATTGCAGCAAAGACAGCAATTTGATGCTGTCATGCCATCACGGTGCTGGTACAGCCAGTGTAGCTCTCCGCTTGGGCCTCTCTTGTTCCCCAGTGTATTTGGTTCTACTTGAACTGTTTTCTTGGGAATCAACCTGAGCATCACTTCCCGGTACTGCATTGTGAAGGCACATGTTCCCTTTAACACATAATATTTGAATTTATGTTTTGACTTTCAGAAGTGCTGGTCAGAACAGAGTTGATGAAGCTCTAACAATGTGTCTGCTTACTTTGTCATCGTGGAGACATAATACGATGACATCAATCAAAAGAGCCATAAAGTGACAGAAGTCACAGCTAGACTTTTTTTTCAGACTCGACTGAACAATAAAATAGCACTGGATGTCATTCAAAAGCAAGGACCCTTTTGCTCTGTTAGTTAGTGCATTGCTATTATTATCATCCAAAGTATATGAAATAAATCTGATTGAGCACTTTGCTTCTACAGGTAGAATAATAACATATGTGGGTGCTGAGCATTTTTAGGGAAAAAATTATCCGACAAGCCAGGTTTAAAAACTATTTCCTGAAGCCACATAGGCAGTCAAAATCCTTCCTGGGTCAAGCTTCATTGCTCAGAGTAACTAGACCATTGGGCAATGCTATTTTAGAATAGTCAGTTTCATGGTCACTACAGAACAGGAGCAGGATTTCAAAGCATGTGGCCAAAAGCTGGTTATTTTTGTCTGTCTGGTAACCATAGTGTAACCTTTTCTCTATGATATGAGTAAACTTTAAGCAGTGGTCCGTATCTTTGTCACCTCGATTTTAGATTGAAATGCACCGTTACTTTCAGACCACAATGAATTCTTGTTAATGGAAAAGGGAAAGAAGACATTTTGTGTTGTTCTGTTTAAACAATACCTAAAAGTAGTCTACAGTAACTCTTCAGGATTTGATGAAGGAGGGAAAATACTTGCAGCTTCCTTATGTCTGCAGACAATTTCCCCCATGCAAAGGGAATTTCCAGTGTCAGTTTCTAACTGGTCTGGATGCACTTAGTACTACTTGAATGAGGCTAGAAACAAAGCAGAACCAGAACCTGCTAGACCAGAGAATAAATTATTTAAATATCAATACTGATTTTTTTAACTTTCCTTATATAACATGGTACGGACCTGCACCAGGAAGAGGTGAATCAAATAATAGTCAAAACATCTCTAAGGAACTCAAGTGATGTGACGCCTCTGAACTCTGTGCAACTGCAAACTGGAAACGCTGATGTCAGAATAACCACTGTTTCTAAAGGTGTTTGCTTTTCCTGTGTGTTTTTGTAAATCAACTGTCCAAAAGGCAGTGTGAAGTGAGGGGTTTCCTTCTAAGAAAAGTGATGAGAATCTTCATGCTATGTCACCTTCTCATGCGAGCACTGCTGAGGAAGGCCAACTTGTTTCAGTCACACAGGGTATAAGCTCTGAAAGAGCTTTAAGTGCCACCTGAGCAAAATACCAAAGCCCAAATCTAAGTGATCTAAGAAAAAGCAATGCAGAAAAATCCTTAATTGTACACAGTACATTTCAGTTAGTTGCACAGGTACTTAAAGGTGCCTGACATTCAGCATGAATTTCATCTGTCAGTCTTCGATGCACAGTAAATAGGCATACCATTGAACCAAGCGGTTCCCATTCCCAAAGCAGTGTCCCCAAGCAGTGTCCCCAGTGTGCCAGCTTGAATACTGCCTCTTTTCTCCCTCCAGCTGCTGTCATCTCTCCTGCTGCGACCTGCAGAGCAGGGAGGTCTGCAGAACCAGGCAGGCAATGCTCTGCCCTCAAGTCCTTCCAATACCCAGCTCATCTTCCACTCACAACAGGGGAAGAGAACAGTTTGGCTTTTGTGTGATGTTATCACTTTAAAAGTGTAATTCTACCAGGACAGAAAGGAATCCTCACACAAAAGAGCAGCTTACTGATAAGACATTTAAATATGTTACCCAAATCTTGGTACTCACACAAATTGTTTTCAATGTTTAGAAACACATATGTGCAGTATCTATGAAGGTAAACCTTTTAAAGGATTAAATTCTTACCTAACTTCAGTCTTAGTCATCTCATTATATTCTAGGCATGTAAGAGTTTGATGTCTAGTCTAGACTCCATCAATGGCCTCTACTGTGAGAATGAGATATTCAGAGGGTCCTTCATCTCACCTATTGTGCCTCCTATCGTGTGACAGGATTATTTGCTTCATGTTTCTGATTCTTCTAGTAGGTTCCCTTCTCTTGAGCCAACTGCATTGGTTTGAACGGCACAAAGTAATCAAAACGTGCATTAAGGAAAAAAACGGAGATTCCTTCTGTAAATATGATTGGGCATAAAGGGGTAAGTGAGAATGAGAGGGAGATGTGGCACAAGCATGCTAAATCATGATGTATTCTTGCACTATTTGCTAGGAGACAAACACCTGTTGGTTGATGAGAAGCTCAACATGAGATGGCAATGTGCGTTCGCAGCCCAGAAAGCCAACTGCATCCTGGGCTGCATCAAATGAAGTATGGCCAGCAGGTCAGGTCAAAGGAGGTGATTCTGCCCTTCTACTCCACTTTCATGAGACTCTACCTGGGGTACTGCGTCCAGCTCTGGAGCCCCCAGCATAAGAAGAACATGGACCTGTTGGAGTGGGTGCAGAGAGGGGCCATGAAGATGATCACAAGACTGGAGCACCTATGCTATGAAGACAGGCTGAGAGAGTTGGGGTTGTTCAGCCTGGAGAAGAGAAGGCTCTGGGGAGAACTTATAGTGGCCTTCCAGAACTTAAACGTGACCTACAAGAAAGATGGGGAGTGTAGTGATAGGATGAGGGGTAACGGTTTTAAACTGAAAGAGGGGAGATTTAGATTAGCTATTAGGAAGAAATTCTTTACTGTGACAGTGGTGAGACACTGGAACAGGTTGCCCAGGGAAGCTGTGGCTGCCCCATCCCTGGAAGTGTTCAAGGCCAGGCTGGATGGGGCTTTGAGCAGCCTGGTCTAGTAGGAGGTGTCCCTGCCCATGGCAGGGGGGTTGGAACTACATGATCTTGAAAATCCCTTCCAACCCGAACCATCCTATGATTGTATGATTTTTTTCTGGCAGAAACCTAAAGAAAATATGAACCTTAAGAGAATCTGTTTACCACTGCCCTTAGAAATTAACCCTTGGCAGCTCTCTATGTTGGGGGAAATAAGTCTTTAATTAATCCATATAATTTTAATTCCCTGCAACCCTAGATGTTGCTTATACCATAGCTGGGAATATAGTGCCTGTTGACTTAACGCATACGAGAGGTTTGAAAGAAAGCCAATTTAACAAGGAAGGAAAATCCAAGGGTTATTATCCTCTGCGTTCAAATTACAGTATTTTCTGGTTGAACAGTTTACCTGAGTACAAGGACTAAATCTGCTAAAATCCAATATACATTTTGCTCCAACATGGGAACTTTTTCCCTTTTGGTGCATGCCATTTTGTGCTAGGTCATGTATAAGGATGTGAAGGAGAGGAAACGGTAGGTGATATTCACTGAAATTAAGAGGAATTTCGGACAATGGATTAAGTCCCACAGATCAGTGATCTACCTCCTACCAGTGAAATCTTTCTGTTGTTTTCCATGAGCTCTGGATCCTGCCCAGAGAGATTATGTGGCAAACCAGGAAGTGTGACAATCCAAAACCGCGTCTGTGCAGTAGCTAGCAACCATGCCACTCAGCAGCCACCTTCACATCGACCTTCAGTTAAAACTGGGGGTTTTTTCACCATGGATTTTGTATTGTCATACATGCCAAAGCGTTGAGGAACAATCCCTTTACAAGAATCCTTTCAGGCTGGGTTCTTACTGCTTCCTTCTATTTTCTAGCTCAAGCCAGGAGCAGATTTGTCTGCATGGAAGGTTTAGAGTTATTGAACAGTATTGAGCAGTAGCTGTCATTCATTACCCCCTCTCAGCTCCCCATCCACAGCGCTGCTGCATCTGACCAAAAATATACATTTCCTTTGAAGTGCTCGCCATTGAAACATATCCCTCCTCTCAGACCCTCTTCCAGATGTGTTCTTAATTTCAAGCCAAATTTGACTTTCCTCCAGGGAAATGACTGCAGGGACAGTACCCCAGGAAACTGCAGTCAAAAACATAACAGAACTCAAGGAAAAAAGTTAAAGAAACTCTTTTCTTTGTGCTATGATGAAATCCAAACTAGATGATCACTACTGTACCATCTAGTCTTAAAAACCTAAGTTGCATATGTTGTTCATTACAACATATCACAAAAGGCAGAAATTAGTCACCTGTCAAACAATAAAAGCTTCTTATGAAAGCCAAACTATACTTTCAAATCTGTTGTTAAGCCTAATGGATTTCTTCTTCTTTTGTTAGGACATGATCTGTTCAGCAGGGCAGGATAGCTCATGAATTTGACCATTCTCTTGGACAAGGGCACTCCAAGGATGCAGACTTTTTCATGTTCACAGTATAGAAATTTTACAGCTCAAAGGAGTTCTGCCTTCCCCATGATGATCTAAGAGCCATATAGCCCTTGTATGGCAAGTTGCACTGAAATGGTCCCCATGTGAATGGCTAAGCTTCACTCCTCCCCTGTAGTACATCACAGCATAATGACATTAATTCTAGTCTAAAACTGGATGACCAATATGCTGAAGCCTGGAGGGAACAGTATAATTATAGGTAAATGGAATATATGAGTGTCCTTTAGCAATATTAGTCCTCATTTTCAAAAAAATTCATAAAAGTACGCTTAGCTAGAGAGAAAAACATACATGTTCTCTGAAAAATTAGCTCAAGAAGAGCACCTTTCAAAGCATTACATTCTGGAACAAATCTAACTATTTTGGAATATATTTAACATATTGAACAAAAATCCAGAATGCAGAAGACTGAAGAACTTATATATAGCTATTTTTGCTCCAGCCAAAAATAAATAAAAAACCACCAATACTGTTGCTGTGACTACTTGTGCAGTGACCTTACTGAAATCCTTTCAACTAAGTTCCTACTCCCCTTTAAAATATTACTTCTTTCTACCTCCCCTTTAGGTGAGAATGATTGCTATATACTGTTGGGAAGGGATAGTTCACTAAACTAGATAAATAATGCGTCATATCTATAAGATGAAAGTACTGAAATGTAACAAAATCTAAAAGAATAAAGTTATATTCTGCATTTGATCCAAGTCCCTCAAGCTTACAAAAAGATGGGTGAGCTCTGCCCTATTCTTTTTTATTTTTAAGACAAATCAGTGTTTTGTCAGTGGGTTTTCATCCCTGTTTCAAAGTTCTTCACGCCTCTGGGATCTGACTCTGCAGGCCATGAGTATAAACCTTTCCTGCCAGACCACAGTGCTTCAGGACTCTCCTTAACACTGCAGGAATGATCACAGCAACACGCGAATGAAGAATCCAAACTAAGGAATCCATTTAGTTTTAGACACAGTTTTAAGACAAAAATGAAGTGAATGATATTAAGATCCCTTTGCTGATTTGTTAATAAGTAATAGTGTGGGAATAGTTACAGACTGGTTATTGAATCAGCTGTTTCCATGACATTTTGATCCAGTTCTTTCAAGCGAAAATAGATATACACGTTTTCATTCATTTTTCATGAAATTCACAAAGTACCATAAAGTAAAGAAATGCAAGAACTTTTCTCTGGGATTAATAATGCAGAAAATGCAGGATTTGAGAGAGGAGGTGGGTGATAAATGTAATGTTGAGCCAAAGGAAAAGGTTTAAATATAGTATTTTTTTTTCCTATGTACACTTCACTTTGCAGAACATACTAACTGACTCCATCAGTCAGCCATCGATACTGCCTGTAAATTACTTCCATTATGCTTGAGACAAAATCATGGTTGTTTTACAATGGCTGTAGAGTCATAAAATGGCATGCAGAGCCTGCTGAGACTACTAACATGCTGCAATCATTACTACAGAGCACGGAGAAGGAAGAGCAGGTGTTCCTCAGCCATTTACATTGCCTTCACGTTGGTCTGTGGTCCAGAAAATCGGTCCTGGCCGTGGTCCAGCACACTCATTATTTTCTTAATCTACAATGTTTATAGCCTTACATATAGTTTATAGGAACTATAAGCAAGTAAAGTTAAATAAAGATCTTTTTTCTAGATTTCATATACCTTTTTTCTGACTCTCAAGAACACACAAATAACTTGAAAGAGGAAAAAGGCCTGCCCGGCTGTTAAGGGACACTGTCAGCCTGTAGCTGTTGATCTGAATACTGAGCACTCCTTTGCATGCGTGCAACTTGGAGCACGTGTGTATTTTACGTAGGATCTTTCAGTATATTAGCACCTGTGGCACTGCAAGAAAATGATGTACGTGATATATATTTGGTCAAACAAGACAGCACCTGAAAAATCCCTCACTTGGTTTTGTATCACAGATCTAGTCTTGGATGCTGGAGTTACGGCTGTCCTGCTCCTGTCTTCCTAAAACCCAGCTGACACTTAGAAATGCAGCTCCAGGTCTCCAAGGAGAGCAGTAGATAAATGAGTGATGTCTTTTTAACCTGCTACTCTTAAAAGTTTACTGTAATGAGCATTCTGAAGCCCCACCAAGCGCTCTGCTGCAACCCCAACTGTCCTGGTGTTACAGCATTTTTCCCAGCTGCCAAGCTGAATCTATTCGCAGCACACACTTCCTTCCCCTTCGCCGCTATGACCCACGTAGCTGTGGAGCGGTGTCACATCTTTTTACAACCCTCTCTGCTCTAGACTTAACAACCGCGTTGCCTTGAACTTTCCACAGAAGTTATGTTTTAAATAACATTCCTGTGGCTCACCTCTGTGCTCCCTTCAGTTGGTCCCCACCTTCCCAGACGCATGGTGCACAGAACTGTACGTGAAACTCTCCTCGGACACATATACACCTGTTGGAGCAGGGCAATGATTCAATTTGTTTTATTTCTGGGATGATGTTTGCCTTTTTCAAAAGAACAAAGCTTTTTTTTTTTTTTTTTTTGACTCCCATTCAGCTCGTGATCAACTATTAACTAGTTCCTCATCCTGAAAGGTAATATGTGCAATATTTAACCACAACCACATCACGATTTCAATTCCTTTTTAAACTGCACCCTGTTATGCTGGGTCTTGGAGGTCAAATGACATGTTTCCAACATAAATGTGTATCGGTCTGGTTTAATGTGCACCTGCAAATTCCAGAAAGCTTCACAACTTCTATCCATGACACCTGTACTTCACATAAAATACTTCATTTAAAAAGTCCCTAGTTGATATTGTTTCCTAATGCCTGTATTTCAGATCATATTCTATCATCTTTTTTTTTCTTGTTTATGTCTGTGAATCATTATATCTAATATTAATCATTTAGCTAGCCCACAAGGAACTGGTGTGTCCTTGTGTTTATTCCAAATAGGGTCTTCATAAACACTAACTTACTAAATAAAACCACATCAAAGCAGATACTGCATTCCATGGATTTTATCTTCCCTTGGGTTATCCTATGCAGGATGCTGACATGAAAACCCTGTTCTCTGCTCCATTTACAAGAGTAAGCTGGGGAACTCGAGTTCATTGAGTTCCCATCAGTTTGAATGAGACACTAATACAAATCATTCCAATTTTTAATAACGTGGCCAGATGCTACTTGGCTAGGTCTGTTTTGTTAAGATTTGATAGCATAGGTAGGTCTGGTATCGTATCTGCTCATTTTTAGCATTTTCCATACTTCTTACAACAGGATTTTAGCATCATTTAAGAGCAGCATTTAAATTCACAAAACCAAATTAAGCCAAAGCACTGAGGGAGGGAATGAGTGGTATTACACTGACTTCTTAACAATAACTCAGTTTAATTAACGGTTTCTAGAGACAAAGAAATGTGCTTTTGCTGGTAGAAGAAAATGTCTGTGCATGCAAATTCCTTCCTGCAGTGGACCCGTGGGTGCTATCTTTTGCTTACTCCTAAACACAATGATTATTCATTGCACTGGGCCAAACATTATCCCTTCTGGAGCTGGACTAAATAAGCCTTAACAAAACCAATCATGAACTTTGCTTATCTTCTTTTAGGGCTTGACAACTTCCAGGGATCACAAGACAACACCAAACACCTTTACAGAGGAGTGTTCATGTCTTTTACAGCCCAGGAGAAGGTGACAGCAGTCAGCCCCCATCCCTTCACCAGAGGTGACGGCAGAGCCCCCATCCCTTCACCTTCCTACAGAGCCATTCCGGGTCACCTGCCGAGCTGCTCCTTGGCTGGGGACCATTCCTGTGCTCTGGTCATCAGTGACCGAGGCACACGGCGGGGCTGAGCTTGCACGGGATAATGTGATCCCCACGGAGGAAGCAAACATTGCCAGTTCTTATCATACCTTTCAGGTTTTGGTGGTCTCAGTTTCAAGGCCATATTGCCACATTTTCATGTTGACTAGATTACTCCGTTTGCTAAAATTGAACCTGTCATATATTGCTGTTTTGTGATCTCTTCCCTTATTCTGCAGAATTTAAAGGGTTCAGTCACTCCTACCAAACTTCCACACCCCTCACGTGACTCCACTAGCTCTTTCTAAGGGCATATTTGCTATGGTGTTTGTCTGTGTGCCTTTTTTTGGAAAAAGGGGGCATGAGAAGGGCCAAATGTGATAGCGTCTTAGGCAAAGCTAGTGTTTGGGTTATACATGTATATACTCTCAGCCTGTGCTTGCTTTCTTTCCTGCTTTCTACTGCACTCTCTCTTCCCCTTGTTATAAACCTCTTGCATGCCACCTCTGTCAGAACAGTAGTAGCTTCAGATGTCGTCTTTTCTGTTACAGTGATGCTGGCTATCTACTGTTGTAGGATTCTCTTTTTTCAGTCCCACAGGGATGTACTCTATAACAACTAAAAGCTAATGTAACTTCAGTTGCTTTTTCCATGTTACGTGAAAGAAATCCAGGGGCTGGGAAAAGAGGCTGGAAGCTGTAAAGTGGCTGATTAAAGTCCTATTTTCACACCACACCACCTCTAAGTACATCACAGTCTGCAGATTCAGCAGATGTAGTCCAGCTGAGCTATGTGGATTGCTTGTCCATCCTCATCCACTCTAGAGCACAGCAATGATGCTACAGCTGCGCTGTTGCAAGGTAAGCATAGCTTGGGAATAAATAGTTATAAAAATTCTGAATGTTGTATTTAAAAAAAAAAAAGAAAAATCTGGCAAAACGCACCAGTGTTGGTCCTGCCTTGCTACAAGACAGCAATTATGCTCCTTCTCAAACCAGAGCAGATACATGGTTTTGAGAATGCAAGTGTCTCAGATCCTGCTTCCATGAGTCCAGATACTTTTTCTGAACGTCCAGATATCTCAGTCATGCATTTGAGAGCAACTTTAGCTGTCTGAGAGACTTATCTGATAGCAAGTTACCAAACTTAGTCTGAAACTTCTCCCATCAGTACTGGTGAAATGAAAGCTGAATTTTATTTTCTTTGGTACTGTTTAAAAGATGTTAGTGGCAGCGATGTAGCCTTGGCTAGTACAGATAAAGTAAGCAAATGTCCCCTCCCCCCACAAAGAAGGTATCCTGTAGTCTCATCAGTGTGATGCTGGCTAGAAAATTGATGAAAAAGATACACTCACATTCAAGTGGGTTGGCTTCCCATTTCACTGGGCAAGTGGGGACAGCTTACTGATTTCTGCAAGGATGCTTACATCACATGACAGCTAAAACAAGTGAGATCTCATACAATCATAGAATAGAGTCACAGAATCATTTAGGCTAGAAAAGAATTTTAAGATCAAGGCCAACCATTCACCTAACACTGACAAAACCCATCACTAAACCATGTCTTTAGGCACCACATCTATGTGTCTTTTAAATACCTCCAAGGGATGGCGACTCAACCACTTCCCTGGGCAGCCTGTTCCAATGTTTGATAAACCCTTTCAGTGAAGAAATTTTTCCTAATATCCAATCTAAACCTCCCCTGGTGCAACTTGAGGCTGTTTCCTCTTGTCCTATCACTTGTCACTTGGGAGAAGGGACCGATTCCCACCTCTCTACAGCCTCCTTTCAGGTAGTTGTAGAGAGCGATAAGGTCTCCCCTCAGCCTCCTTTTCTCCAGGCTGAACAACCCCAGCTCCCTCAGCCGCTCCTCATAAGACTTGTTCTCCAGACCCCTCACCAGCTTCCTTGCCCTTCTCTGGACCCAGCACCAGCACCTCAGGGTCTTTTTTTGTGGTGTGGAGCCCAAAACTGGACACAGCACTCGAGGTGGGGCCTCACCAGTGCCGAGTACAAGGGAACAATCACTTCCCTAATCCTGCTGTCTACACTATTTCTGATATAGAACACAGTTTGATTCCTAAGCCAGTAAAGCTGCATGCGGTTGCAGCCATAAAATGGAAACTGGCATGTTTCAAGCAGATTCATCATTACAGACACTTTTCTCTCCACAGTTAACCACAAAATTTTTGCCATTAAGTGTAGGCATGTTCAAATCTTTTCTCTCAACTGTTTCTGCTCCTATGTACCTCCAACCATTAAAGTCTTGCTATTAATGTAGCAAAATATTCCCTTAGCTGCCTAGTGTATTTACTTACTTGTTCACCATACGAAAAAGTGCATTGTCATCTTGAGGTACACTTATGTCACACTTTGTTCCGTTTATAGCATTAGTCTCTATCCATTTCACTTACCTGTATGTATAGAGCTCCTAATGACAGAACACCTTTCTATGTTTTTCCATTATGCTTACTTTGGAAGTTAAGGTACTGCTTCCATAAATATTACATGGGGTGAACAGTATGAATGCACTCTGTATAAAAAATAAGTGAATTATTATGTCTTCTGATTTCACATCTGTTTCTCTTCAGTTTAAGCTCATATTACAAGACAAAGTTGCAAAGAAATAAGGCCCATATGAATTAATGAAAATAATATGCAGAAATAAAAGAATCATGGGTATTATCTTATTGCAACAGAGACAAATTCTGTAGGGGTATAAAAGATGCTATAAACTGTATAACAGGCCAGCTATACGTTGGGTCCAACAGAGAAAACTGACAATCAGCATAAAACCACTTGATCAAACATTGATCCAAATATTCATCTTAAAGACCTCTAGTATGAGCACGTGCACTTTGCTTTAATGCAACAATGCCTGCGCATTTGGTTTGATGGGCAGCTATAGAGCTGTTTTATGATCTGCTATGGTTTTTCATCAGGCAAGTATGGGCTGGGGTTTTTTTGAAACCTGGGAACAGGTGTGGCAAACCAGGGCAGCTTCCCAGTAGCTAAATCCTGCTCGCATATTCTTGCAATTAATGTAACTGCCCTCAGTGGTTTAGGTCAGACATCCTGAGTGAAAGTAGAACAATATGAAGTTTTTATTTCTTCACACAGAAGTCTGATAATAAGGCAAGGAATGAAGACTAATAATTCTACAAATACTGGCGACACCAAGAGAGTGATGCATTTGCTCTTCCAAAATGGAATCATATAATCATAGAAATGTTTGGGTTGGAAGGGACCTTTAAAGGTCACCTAGTCAATGAGCAGTGGGCGGGGACAAGATCTGACACTATTGTTTGTATTAACTACAGGAAAAGATATCCTTGCTTGACAAGGACATTCACATCATTGAAGTGACTACTTTTTTTCTCATGATTTGGGAAGCTGTCATAATCCACAGCGCAATTGCCGTAAAAGCTAATACAGGCTAATGTCCTTCTGTGACCTAGAAAGAGAGCACAACCCTGGTGCAACACCTCTGGTTTCACTGTACACAAGCAATGACTTTAAACTAATTGTAAACTACAGAAAATCAGTTGTATTGGAATTGTGTAAAACATACTGGGTTTGCTTTTTTCTCTTCTTCTTGTCATGGTAAGGTTACTGATCTGTTACTAGTGCGATGGAGTCAAACTCCTTCCACCCTTTGCAGAGTAATAAATAACAACTACCTCAGAGCAAGCCAGAGTAACAGCAGGCTGGGGCAGGTCATGGAATCATAGAATCATAGAATAGTTTGGGTTGGACGAGACCTTTAAAGGTCATCTAGTCCAATTCCCCTGCAATGAGCAGGGACATCTTCAACTAAATCAGGTTGCTCAGAGCCCCTTGATTGTTTCCAGGGATGGGACATCTTCCACCAATCTGAGCAACCTGTGCCAAGTGTTTCACCACCCTCAGCATAAGAAGTTTCTTCCTTCTATCTATCTAAATCTTCCCTCTTTTAGTTTAAAGCCATTACCCCTTCTCCTATTGCAACAGTCACTCCTAAAAAGTTTGTCTCCATCTTTCTTGTAGGTCCCCTTTAAGTACTGAAAGGCTGCAATAAGGTGTCCCCGGAGCCTTCTCTTCTCCAGGCTGGACAACCCCAGCTCTCTCAGCCTGTCCTCATAGGAGAGGTGCTCCAGCCCTCTGATCATTTTTGTGGCCCTCCTCTGGACCTGCTCCAACAAGTCCATGTCATGTTCAGACAGGATGCTGTGACAAATTAATTCTCACTGCAAAGGGCTGTTTATTTCTTGAAAGAAAACAAAACAAAACAAAACAAAACAAAACAAAACAAACCTAGACTAGTTTCCTCCTTCCATAAAAATTTAAACTTGCATTACGTAAAAATGCAAACTTTACTTACAGTAAATGTTTGGGGGACAGAGAGGACTGGAGAGAGTCTTCCTTTAATGTGCAATCTTCTTTTGTTACACATTAATGTAAGGGACCATAAAGGATTAAAATACACAAAAGCCTATTGTTCCTGACCTGTGATCAGCCATAATCACCTGGCAGTGACAATTGCTTCTGGAGAAAACCTAATAACGTCAAATTGCTTTTAAAGGGACCAGGTACTGGCTGTGCCTCCATGAGTGTTTCTCTCCAGACCAGGTGTGTGTTTCCAAAACCAGACTCCCAAACTTCTGTACTCATTTCACTTGGGTTCACACCAGGATTCAGCTGGGCCTGAGC
This sequence comes from Fratercula arctica, assembly GCA_947846985.1. Taxonomy (NCBI): domain Eukaryota; kingdom Metazoa; phylum Chordata; class Aves; order Charadriiformes; family Alcidae; genus Fratercula; species Fratercula arctica. Next base: position 15,651,441 of record CANTUZ010000001.1, on the reverse strand, counting down.
AAACTGTGTCCCTTTCAGATGGTGCTGAGCCAAAAAGCACACCACCCCACTGATGGACGCTCAGCCTGCTGGACCAGACCTGAGTTGGTCTGGAGCAACCCCCTCCCACATGGATGCCCAGACCTCAGTACCCGCTGTTTCACCCTCCTCGTCCACTTTACTCCTTAATATAGGCATAGGCTTTGGTGCCTGGAAAACAATCTAAGCAGACTTTTGTCAGTGATAAAACTGTGATGTGAAATTCCTCATTCCCTTTTTTTTTTTTGCCCTGAAAGCTCTCTGACTCTAGTGGGTTGACCTTGGTTGGCTGCTAGGCGCCCACCCAGCTGCTCTCTCTCACTCCCCCTCCTCATCAGGACGGGGGGAGAAAATGAGATGAAAAAGCTTGTGGGTTGAGATAAGGACAGAGAGACTGCTTACCAATGACCATCAAGGGCAAACCAGACTCGACTTGCAAGAAATTCATTTAATTTATTGCCAGTTAATAAGTTAATAACAGAGTAGGATAGTGAGAAATAAGAACAAAACTAAAAACATTTTCCTTGCACTCCCCCTTCTACCCAGGCTGAACTTCACTCCTTTGTTCTCAACTTCTCTACCCACTCCCCGCCATCCCCCAAGCGGCACCAGGGGGGATGGGGGCTGGAGTCAGTTCATAACACTTCGTCTCTGCCAGTCCTTCCTCCTCGTGGTCTTCCCTTGCTCAAGGATGGGGTCCCTCCCACGGGATAGAGTCCTTCATGAACGTCTCCAGTATGGATGCTTTCCACGGGGTGCAGTCTTTCAGGAACAGACTGCTCCAGTGTGGGTCCCCCACAGGGTCATAGGTCCGGTCAGCAAAACTGCTCCTGCATGGGCTTCTCTCCATGGGCTACAGGGCATGTCCACCTGCTCCGGCATGGGATCCTCCACGGGCTGCAGGTGGATCTCTGCTCTGACCTTCGTGTCTGCAGAGTTGTGTCTCACATATCCCCACTGCTGTGCAGTGTTCTTTACCCTTTCTTAAATATGTTATCACAGAGGTGCCACCAGCATCACTGATGGGCTCAGCTTTGGCCAGTGGTGGAGCCTGCTGCAACCAACTGCATCTGACACGGGAGTAGACTCCGGTGTCTTCTCACAGAGTCGACCCCTGCAGGCCCCCTGCTACCAAAACCTTGCCATATAAACCCAATACACTAACATCTGCCTACCTCCTGGTTTAGATGTCTTACATGCTTCCTGGTTCTGGCTTCCTTGGGAGGGTGAAAACAAACAAAAATTCATTTCTTGGAACAAAGGAAAATGAGAAGGAGAGGAGGACAAGGACAGGGCTTCACCTGAGTAATGCTTTGCCTGAGGTTGAGTTATTTCCTTACAAAAGTCAGGAGGTTGTATTTACAGGAAATGAAATGGCATTTAGACATTATTTTTTTTAGATGAGCAGCAAAGTTCTTTTTAAGTGTGTGTATTAATGTATTTATTAAGCTTTTTACAAATTAGACACTGACAAACTCCTGCTATAAACATTTGCAACCCCATCAAGTCTATATCTATTATATAAATTGTGTACACTATCATAACATACTCTTTCATGAAATATTGTTTGGCTGGAAGCAGCTCTAGTAGTTTGGTAAATTTTATATAACTTAAATAACAGACCCTCTGAGAAAAAAACCAAGCTGAAATACAGAAAAGCAGACAGGATGGAAAAGTAAAATAGAAAAGAAATGGTGAATAAAAATCAAAGAAAAGGTGAGAGGATGTTCCCATGCTCTTTGAATCTCCTTGAGGCAACGATGCAAGAATTTTTATATTGTTTCCATGAGGCAAACATTTTTAATGGCAAATTTACTGCTTTTAAATTATATACTCATCATAACATAGTAAAGAGAACAATTAAAAGGTCTTGTGGCTATATCTGGTTGTATTTCTTCTTGCAGTTTTGTGGGAGAATGTGAGATAAATACATCACAGATGGAGTCGGGAGTAATATTAAAACATACAGTAACAATAAGAGGGTTTTTTGTAACTCAGGGTGACAGTCTGTGGGGTGGGAAACAGCACACTTCAGGTGTTTGTAACGTAAGTAGCGACATCTGAACTGCTCAGCTAAGTGCTCCCTATGGCAGACAGCAATCAACAGGCAGCTATAAGCCGCAACTAACCCAGGAGATTTTAGGAATCCAGTTACATGCAGCAAAGCCCAGTGTTATCCTTCAGTTTCAAACAAATGGAGTGAAAAATAGCTACTGACATGGGGTTTGGTCAAGCAACCACTCAGGCTGGTGAGCAGCTATGTGGATAACTGTTCTAGAGTTAGCGAGGCTTCTTTGTGACTCATTCTTCACCGCCCCAGTGCAAGTGGTCCTTATTTGGATGTGCAGCTTTTTAATGGTTGTGTCGCTTTTTAACAGTGTCAAAGTCAAAATCCACCACACTGGAAAACTCAGCATGACTTGCTTTGTGTGAATCAGAGGCTGTAACTCCGTTCAAGGAAGGAAATTTTTGGTGAAAGAACATCTCGGTGGTATAACCAAGTTTACCAACAAGGTGATGTTATTCTCTTTACACTCAGTTAACTGGTAATCAGACAGAGGAATAGAAAAGGACCCGTCCCCACACCCAGAGGATCTTTCTGATCCACAGGCTATCAGCTTCCAGCCATGAATCAGTGCTGTGAATCAGGAGTCATTTAATAGAGACAATAACATGATCATACCTGATAACTTCTAGAGAAGAAAAATGGCATTTTTATTTTTTTTTTACCTGTGTGTTCATTTATGGTTGTTTTTAGTTTTTGCAGTCCTCCTAGCTGAATGTCAGCTTTCTCTAATACACATGAGGTAAATCAAGCTTCCACACTGGTCTTATGTTGACTGCATCCCAATTCAATCTCACACCTTTTATACTAGAGCATTAAATGCTGGTGGCAATTTTACAATGAAGTCTATCAACTCTCTGGTGTTTCGGGTTGTTTAATTTTTCCATAGAAATAGTATTTTGCTAAATCAGGCTAAATGCAAAAATTTTGATTAATGTTATTTATACTCCCAGAACTTTTTCCAAAGACCTATGCAACTCCATGAGGCTCAGCGCAGGTAAAGGCACAAGAAGGTAAAACCTTGCTGTGTCTGTCCTGCCTTTCAAACCCTGGTCTCTGTCATCACCGAAGCCCAAACTCACCACGCTGTCCCAGCATGTCCGGACATGTGCAGATCCTCAGGATGAGTCAGGAAAAGCTTCGGACATTGGCTGCTCCTTAGTTTGGGTCACAATTAGTGTGGACAGACGGAGCACAGCATGCCTCCCCAGGCTGTCGCAGCTACTCTGCCTGCCCTTGCAACACCATTACATGGTCAGTGGAACTCTACTGCTTATCACGGAGATTTGCTGCAGGATTACAGGCAGTCTGACGTTACTTTAGTCCCAAGTACTAAGTTAAAGGTTTCCTACATGAAGGGACATGGTTTTGTCAAGACAAGATGACCACAGATTGCATCTTGACTCAGTTCTTTAAAGACGGTGTTGAGACAGACTTACAAATGGATGGGGACAGCCAGCTACAAAAAGGGAATTCACAAATGAAAGGTGACTGGGGGAGGTTATGCCACTGCTCCTGCCCGGCAAGGTCTGGATCCACACTTCAGTGAAACGCAGCTGACCGACCTCTTGCCCTCTTCCCCGCGTACATGTGCTTCTGGGGGAAGGAAAGACTGTGTGCACCTAGAGATTATATCTTATGACTTCAATTTACATTGAATAAAGCAAATTAGTATATGGAAAATTTTGAGATCTCCAAATGTGTCTTAGCTGGAGGAAAGAGAGACTCCTGATTATTGACCAATGGAGCAGACAAATTAAAAAATGGAGGATGTCAGAATTAACACAGGTAGGTAACACTTACAGGAATGCCATTTCCCTTGTGGTTTATTGCTCAAGATTATTACTGTAAAACCTTATCTATATATTTACATATTTTTTCCCACATGATGTCCCAATTAAACTGTTGTAAATACAAAGTCATTAAATGTAAAGCAATTCTAGACACTGTAAGAAGACAGTAAATCCACAATTTGAGATATGTTAAGTTTGATTGATTAAATATTAGTAACTTATATGTGATGGTTCTTGTCACATTGTTTGTGCTGAACCTGAACATCTAATCCCTTCCTCGGGCATTTCCTCCCCTAAAGCAGAGGGACGTGAGGTAGATCCTGCTGGGAAATAGCTCAGTGCACCTTGATCCAGACAAACAGGAGGGAAGAACAGGATTGCCTCCCTCCAGGGATGGGCTGACACAGTGTCCAGGGGCCTCGGCAGGACCTTGGTGCCCAGGCAGGGATGAGTGGAGGCTTTTACCCTCACGCAGCCTGCAAAAGGGATACGTAGCCCTGGATTCCAGGTTCCAAGGGATTCCTTTGAAGAGAACCCCCTCAGGGGTAAAAATTTATGGAAAAGGAGCGCAAAAGCCATGGAGATGTGCCTCCCTCTACTGTCTAGGACCCAGCCAAGAAAAATGGCCCATAACAACCATGAGGGGACTTCAAATCTGTGTCGCTCAGAAGCCATTTTGCATCCAAAAGGAGTGTGCCACAGGAAGCTGAGACAAGAAGGAGGATGAAGGTTCATTTTGTGGAAAAATACCAGGAAGTTTCTGAAGCAGACTGTGCGTCACTTGACTAAGCCTCAAGAAATCACAATGCAAAGCACCATTTTACTCTATATAAATATTTGCCATGTTTGAATTTTATTTTTTGTTCGCCAAAGTGAATAATCAGATAACAGACCAGAACAAATCAGGTGTCCTGGAGACCTAAGAATCCAGGTCTATCCAGTTTGGTAGGACCTTAAATACAATATTGCATAATTCACAAGTGACCCAAACAAAATATTTCCCGGGAACTTTTGCCCATTCTTTTTGCTTGGTATTCACTGTAGTGGGTTGACCACAGCCATCAGCTCATCGTTCACATAGCTGCTCACTCACTCCCCATGCGCAGTGGGATGGGTGAGGGATTAGGAAGCACAAAAGAGAGAAAACTCATCAGTCTAATTAATGAAAGAAAGGGGGGGGTGGGGGGGTGGGGGGGTGGAGTGATGCAAAGGCACACCACCTCCCACAAGCAGATTGATGTCCAGACAGTCTCCAGGCAATGGCTACCTTGGAGGACAACCCTCACTCCACCATCTTCTGCTAGACCATTTTTATAGCTGAGCATGACAGTATATCATATGAAATATCCCTTTGGACAATTTGGGTCAGCTGTCCCAGCTGTGTCCCCTCCCAGCCTCTTCCATGTGGGGGCAGAGAGTGAAACAGAGAAAGCCTTGACACTGGGCAAACACTTCACCAATACCCAAAAGATTGGTGTGCTACCAGCAGTGGTTTAGCCACAAATCCAAACACAGCACTATACGTGAAGAAAGTTAACACCATCCCAGGTAGACCATAGCATTCACAAAGACACTTGAGTAGCTCTTGACTTGTATTAACACCACTGTTCTCTGCATTCAGGCTGGGCAGAATCCAGCTGAGCCTCCTCTCCAAGTCAAATGACCAAGAAACAGTGATCATTCACCACTGAATCATTCAATTCTACTTCACTTCTTCATCCCACTCGTGCCCAGAGAAGGCTCAGGTTCTAGTTTCTATATATGTGTTTTTCTCTAGACTGCAAAACCTCTGATGTCCATCAATGAGTTCCACATAGGACATACAGTTTCATGAAGCATCCTTGTTCACAGCAGGGTTGCTCACATCAGAAAATGTCACAGTGTAAACATTTCAGTCGCGTTATTGTGAGTCTTCTTAATAGAATTTTACATCATGGAGCGCTTTTATCTTCACTGTGTGGCTACCGAAACTTCTATTATTAAATGTCTCTAACAGCATTTCTTCTGACCTCCTTGAACTTTCTCTACACAGGCCATACTCTCTGGCATAAGCACAGGTTCTCTGCTGAATGTAAATTAAATGACTATGATGTTTGGGAAGGAAATTATTTTTCTTAATCCACAACAGTCTTTGTCATTCAAAATCAAGACAAAAAGATAAAGTCTTCAAAATTCACACAGCCACATCTAAAAATCAGCATCGGTTTCCTTTTGATATTGATCTTATTAGGTTGATTCCTGCTGATTTTGGGACCAAATAAATGAAAATTCTTTTAATGGGAAGTTTTCCATTTCCATTCAAGCCCAATGTTCATCGAAACCCTTTCTCTTTTTTGAAAAAAAAAAAAAAAAAAAGGAGGGTAGTTGTCAAATTTCCAGCAGAAAATAAAATGGGACATGGTGCCTGTCCTTTCTCAGTAAGCTCTCATGTTTAAACTCTCCTTTTCAGTTTTGCCCATGTCCCACTTAAAGATGTATGTGAGTTGCTCAATAGTTTGTCAACTGGAATGGGACTCTGGAGGCTTTCGGATTCTTCTTGTGTGTATGAGGAATAATCAGTACCACACACGAGAGTCATGGAGTTCAAACTGATTTAAACACATCCTCACTTCCTGCCACCCAGACCCTGATCCAGATCCTATGCACTGCCACAGTTAGACGTAAAGTTAGTTGTTGAGGAAGAAAAAGATGAATCTGCTCCTAACAATAAAACAGCTTTTTTTCATCAAGCTTTAAAATTTGGACTTCGATAGAATTCCTGCAAGCCTACCAAAATGTACAGAAATGGTCACATGGGAGGTATCTCGGCTGTTTTCAATATCAGGTGGGAGCATCACTCCTTTAGCAACTGTTTCAGACACTACTGTGTAATGTAGTCCTCTCCTGCATAATTCAGCAGCGTTTTGATATTGATCATCTCTGTCTGAAATCAAAGTCTTTCTTGTTACATCAGTGAGAAGTACACTGGACTCTTCCACACCCACAAACCCACAAACTCTTCCACACATGTTCAGCTATACCCACACGAGCTGTCCTGTTGTGAGAAACAGTAATGGTCTTTTCCCATTTATGCGCCTTTCCTTTCGGGTTAGAGATAATATGGTCACAAAACTGCACAGCCTGAAAAAAAACCACATCCCAGCCTGTGGACTGGTGTTTCCAGTCCTCAAAACATATCACTTCCAGTGGGGTTTGGTGGAGTGAAGCTGAGACCAGTGTTGGTCTCAGGGGACCAGCAAGGTTGTGGCTGCCCTGCTCAGCTTTGGTTTTCTCTGCCAGCGCTTCATGGACCTCCATCAGATTGCACTGATACAGCCAGAGGTAGAAGATAGCTCCACGTTTGTTAGGGTAAGTGCCTCTCTTTTTTCATGAGGGCTTTCACCCATTCTTGTAAATTATGTTTTATATCTAGTTCTCCAACGTAAAGAGACTATCCTGAAAGCCCATCTCATTTGGGAGGAAAGGGACAAAGGCTTCCCACAACCTCATATTTCTAGAGGGCACACTTAAAGTGCTCCCTTCTGATCTCTGTGAAAACAGCAGAAACCTCTTTAACTTCACTGAACCTGCAGCATCCTACCCCACATCCTATCCTGTATCCTGTCCTGCAGCACAGGATACCTCACAACAGAATTTGACTCAGAAAAATTACCTAGACAATGTTGTCCATGCTCCCTAGGAAATGCCAGTAGTTTCAGTGAGATAGCGCTCCTGCCCATCTCTTCTCTGCCCCAGCTAATACAGGCAGGCTGGCAGACCAAAAGGCTGTTGCAAAATGCCTTTGTGCATAAGGAACTTGGGGGAAGCACAGAAAGAAGTGATTATACAGTAACTGCACTGATGAAGTTACAGAACTGAACTTCCCTGTGGTTTCACTGCTGGAATAATATGAAAAGAGAGAGACAAAGCTGGCTGCGAGCTGTGACATGACATTAACAGGGAAGTCAGAGGGAAGATTTGTTTAACATGTTTTCATTTACTTTTCAGAATAGTGATGACATTACAGTAACACCACAAAAAGTGAGTCATGTGTGTAATCACCACTTGAAGCTATCAGGATCTATATAAGCATTTTAGCTGTGGGCTTGGGAGACAGAAAGTCGAACGCTTTCTGCTGCAGCAAGGCTCCTTGGCAAGCTGGGCACTATGCAATACCTTCTACTTTGTGCCGCCATCCTCCTACCTGGGAGTCTTGCTTTTCCACCATTCTTTCGACTACACACATGGAGAAACATGGACTTGCAGAATGTAATGGTATGTTACCAGGGGAACAATGTAACTGCATTATCAATAACCTGATTTCTGATTCGGCTTCTACGTTCCTTTCCTATCTGCTTATATTATCTTCATATCCTACATTAACACTACTTACAACACAATTTAAATTTGCTGACTAGCTTAGACACCCTAAATCTAATTTACAAAAGAGACCAAGTCCCAACTGGTAAATAAAGCAGAGCATGGCATTTTTAAAACATCTCAAAAATATTCTGTACACTGCAGATTTGAATGCTCAGTAAACTGTGTTTACTTAAAAGGATTGCTTGCTCACAGTGTCGCTGCTATTGCAATTCTTTTTAAATACACTAATCTATACTGCAGAGAGAACAGCATTTAGTAAACTGAAATGGGAAGAAAAAAATATATCTAAAACTAGCCATGACTGCAGGATGAAGAAACAGTTCAATGAAATGAAAAATGCAATTACCAAAAGATCACAGATATACATATCAATTTTTATGTTTTCTTCTTCCAGGTATATCTTGATAAATTCTTTCCAGTTACTACAGAAACACAATGCCTAAGCTTCAGAGACAGGATTAAAGAAATGCAGAGGTTTTTCCAGCTGCCTGTAACTGGAATATTAGATGTAAACATAATAGACATACTGAGAAGGCCCAGATGTGGACTCCCCGATCTACCAGGTTTCGGAACACCTGCTGGAGCTTCAAAATGGGAAAAGACAAATTTGACTTACATGTTAGTGATGTTTCAGTTTTTATGGGGAAAGGGATTCCTTTGTGTCTAACTATGTGGGTTTCCTTCACACCCGAAATGACATTAACCTGTTTCATTTTGCTGCCAGGATTGTCAATTATACACCTGATCTACCAGAAGAGAAAGTGGATAATGCAATTAGAAGGGCTTTCGCGGTATGGGGTGATGTGACTCCACTGGAGTTTGAAAGAGTATTCGTTGAACCTGCAGACATTATGATTTTATTTGCACGTGGTGGTGAGAATACCTGTCATTTTTAAAATGCAATGGTCCATATTTCACTCAAGCATGTATTTTTATAGTCACAGCTTTAAAAGAAAGAAGAGTTTGGAATTATTCTGAAGTCTGCATAAATTTTATCTTCTTTTTATCATGACACCAAATCTATATATTATGACTGTTTTACCTTATGAAACCATTAGAAAATCCTTCCAAATTTACAGCTGTGAAATGGAGGGAGAATTCAGCTCCAGAATGAGATGCCTAAATTTAGATGTTCAAGGCTCTGTCTGCCTTAACAAATAGTGCAAACTAATGGGACCAGATCTGCAGAGCAAAACAGCTGGTTGTGAAGCCTCAGCCTCCACAGGCTGGATTCAGGCACGTTAAGGCAGGTTTGCTTTGGTCTAGATCTAGTCTGGTTCCCTGGATTGAACAGTCTTTGGCAGCTGGGGTGCATTAGCTTTGGCCATAAAGAATACCTTCTGGTTGATTTTCTTCTAGAAGGAATTCCATTGGTGCGCTCCAAGATTGCACCAAGGTGCAAGCCAAAGCATGGTATATGTGGACGACCAGCAGAGTAACTTCAAGAAGCTCACTTGTGATCCAGACTAATATGTGAATGTAGCCATAACTTTAACTTGTTCCTGGCACCTAAACTGACTCAACTTAGCCAAACTAAATGCCTCTTTTAAGGTTGGTTGACTTGTTCTCTAGATCCATTGGCAATATTTACTAGATCTCCATTGACTGTAAGTGAAGATCAGACACCTGGCTTACAAGTAGATGACTGCATACAAACACCAAAATGTCCCAAGGTCATGCTTCACTGATGGGAAACATATTATGTTGCCATGAAGAGTCGATTAATGTGCCAGCCAAAGTGAGAAAGGATCCTACTAGCTGGAATGGGTTTTAATCCCTCATCACACACTAGGACTAGGTCTCTTCTGCCTGTGTTATGCCTGCCTCAAGGTCTATCTACATAGTCTGAGGGAAAGGACACAGAATGGCATTTGAATCCCCAAATACTCCTCAATCTCGTTGAAGCTCACTAAGGGATAGGGGGAAATTTTCAGAGCTGGTACAAATATATCATCTTGTCAGCTCTTGTACTCAAGGTAGGAAATGGTAACATTCCACATGCACCGTTATAAAAGTAGGTAATAGACCATACCCCAAGGCTGGGGACAAATGAACTTAACTCTTCAGGAACATGGTTATCTCCCCCAAATCATCGTCTTCCACTAAAATCAGTACAAGTGAGAATGTCTACAACTAACGTTGCCCAGGACTTTCTAACATCAGAAACATTCAGGTGCTTATAATGTTGTCGAGCGTTAAGTATTTATTCTGAAATAATCCCAGATTGCTGCCTCAGAAACACATTTTTGATGAAGGCTTAGAAGAAAATGTTAAACTCCTTCTGAAACATGCAGCAGCCTGAAGTATCAAATACAAATTTTGAACTTAAGTCATGAATTTGGAGAGTGTTTCCTAAGCCTTGCTCCTTGTTTTTACAACCTTGCTGGTATTGCAGGAATTTTTTTAAGGATTGGTAATGAACAAAACTAGCACAAACAAGCAGCACGCTTCAATTTGCTGAATTTAAACATTACAGCTGATGCCACCTGATGACATTTATTTCTTTTCAAATGCAGAGCATGGTGATGGATCCGCTTTTGACGGACAAGGTAACACACTAGCTCATGCTTATAAACCTGGAGAAGGGATCGGTGGAGATGCTCATTTTGATGAGGATGAAGAGTGGTCAGAGACCGATCAAGGTAAAACCCACATAGGTGTATGAAGGGGAAAGGCGAATATTGTACATGCTAGAAGAACAGAGCCATGGAAAATGCTTTCCATAACTCTTCATGCTTTGTCACTGTTTCAGTACCAACATTTCCATTCTTTTCAAACACCTTTCTAAGTATTTATGCTTCATTATCATTAGCAGCTACATAATGCCTGTTATGTCCATATTTTAAATCACTTTTTACAGGCTAAACAAGGACTACAAGCCTCTGTTTTCTACATAAATTACAAAAAGATAAAATGACTTGCTTGTAGGAATAAGGTTGACTAAAAGCAGAGTTGTGAAGAGACTCAGGGTCTCTGGGTGTATATATAAGGGATCAGTAATGTTTTTATTAAAATATTATAGTTACATAAGAAAGTTCAGTAATAACTGATCAAAACTCCAAGGTTTCATTCCAAGGGAATGAAAGGTATAAATTCTCCTGCTACATCGACTCTTTGTACGCTAAAAAGAAATGCCATACCTTTGACATATTTTTCTATGCTTCTGTGCTGCAGAAATCAATTTGTTCCTTGTTGCTGCTCATGAATTTGGTCATTCTTTGGGACTTGATCATTCAAATGTTCGTGGAGCTCTGATGTTCCCTGTCTACTCATATACGGACCCAGAAACCTTCGAACTTCCAGAGGATGACAAGCGAAGAATTCAGGAGTTATATGGTAAATTCATTATGAGATTTAATTTTCAAGATAAAACCTACTGGGGTACAGGTTTCACTACTCTCCCTTATTGCAAGGGCCTTGTCATGTCACCAAAAAAGAAAGAAGGGGAACAAACTTGGGAAAAACATATTCCTATCTACTCCATCCGCTATGTTCCTTCTGTAGCTTGTCCCCGTAGCAACCAAGAAGTGATGGAACACCAGTGCAGCTGTCTGGCACACTGTCTTCCTGCACACTTACAAATTGCCAAACAAATCCTGTGGACCTTGCTCTGGAAATGAGCTGTTTCAGTGAGTGGGGCTACTGGCAGGAAAATGAGAGGGATACTGTGCAATTTACCAAGTCAATGGGACAGTTCAGTGAAGGCAGAAACTACTCAGCAGTGGGAGTTGAACACAACCAGAATTGACCCCATGGGGTAAACTTTGCCAGGTTTGCTTTTCTTTAGGCACCACCTTCCTCAGGACATGCTAGAGGAACACTAGGAATAAAACATAAGTTGTCTGCATTGTCCATTTCCAATACAGACTCTATATTTTGTGCTTCTTTACCACAGGCAAAAACTCTTGAAGAAAGTACTTCAAAAAGACCAAAGAATCCACATCTGTTTGCTTTGGTGTTCCCAAACAATTTTAATCCTCTAGCTAATTAAAGTGGTAAACTCACGGGCTGCACTTTCGCTTTCTGAATAATTATATTGATTTATTTGCACTTTATACAATTTCACTTAACCATTAAAAAACCCCAAACTTGTGTGCTCTGTTGTCTAAAGTGTTTTTTTTCTTCTGACATTTCACTGGGGGATTAAATAACTCCTGCATGTGCGATAGACAGACAGACAAACATCTTTCCGAATAGAGGTACAGGTACCTAAAGAGCCTGTGCGCATTTACTGCTGGAGTTACAAACCTTCTTCCCGGGTTGCTTTCAGTTCCCATGCATGTCCTGGCCCTTCACAGTACCTACTGCTGCCTCCTCAGGATCACAGTGTGCTTCCCATGCGGCTCACACATAGAGGAGAAGGTCTCCACAGTGCTTCTTTCAGCATGGGCTGAGATGCATTCCCAAAGGGAACAGCTTTTCAACTTCATGTCCTCCCTGGCTTGCCAGAGAAGCAGGTTTCAGAAGTAGTGGACTAGAATTCCCATTGTCCACTGTGACATTCAAACACCTCTCAGGTATTTTAAAATTTAAAAAAAAAAAAAAAAAAAAGAACAGGAATTCTCCTTCCCACCTTTGGAAGGCTAATCCCACATTGCCAGAAAATAAAAACAAGCACAGACAGGCATAACCCTGTAAACACTAGGATGACCTCCTGATTCCTGGAGCTGGCCAGTTGTCCTCTGAGCTGCCCTCTGCTGCAGGGTAGGTGGGATGCCTGTTTTCCTGCAATAACTGAAGAGCTGAAATGACATGGGAAAATGCATCCATGTCTCTCAATCCCAGGAGAAAATGGCCTTGCCTTCCTGGTTCCCTAAGCAAAGCATCACCTGAGAAACTTCAGAGCCTCCACTGGGCTCAGTCCTTGGAGAGGTTGGGAAGGATGCAATGAGAATAGTTTGCTTTGCACACAGGCACTGCTCTATAAACACTGGAGCTTTTTTGCATATTTAGCAGGATAACCTGCTATGGGACCAATGGTTTCTCCATTAGGAGTTTTTTTATGTTTCTTGATGGGGAGAGAAGGCTTCTCCTACACCAATACATTTGCCAAATGTGCACAAAGTTCTAGCCTCTCAAAAGCTTGACAGCATTTCCCAGCCTTTATCCAAAAGCCTTTTCCAGTTCAAGAGCTGCTGCCTGGTGATGCAAGGGCTCTGATTCCACATACAACTGGGAAAAAATTTTGGGCAGCCCCAGGTTTGGTGCAGGACGCCTGAGAGCAGGAAGTCTGCTCATGGGCAACAGTCTGCTCATGGGACACAAGAAAGTGGCTGCATCTTTTCCAATTGAAGAGCTGGGTGGAAAGGAGGAGAGGCAATTTTAATCTACCTATACTCGTAAGACTCATGTCCTGGTCTCTCAGCCACCAAACATAAACGTTTCCTAGGATAGCATCTAAACACTAATACACTTCCCAAGGTAGGCCTAATACCCTAGTTTCTGGGTACCAACTGATCTCTGGGGTTTGCTCCTTCTGGCTCCCTGGAGCTGGAAGGGGTGTGAAACATATTGTAAGGAATGAAAGTCAATTCCTCTCTGTCACATCGGGAAACTACCTTTTCCTGCTTTCCTTCTCATCTCTTCTAATCACTCCTTTCCTAGCTGACACTTTACCTTCAAAGTACTGCAACAGAAAAAGGATCTTCACCATCCATGGGATCCCCACTACTGTCCATGGGATCCCCAGTGCTGTGTGATTGCCTTGGAAGTGCCTCCAGCAGTGGCAAGGGAGCAACGCTACAGCCACCTCCTCCATAAGGAGAGTGAGCAACCAGCTGAAGAGGGGAGGAGACAGAATTAGAGCTCCAGACCCACCAGATGGATAGCAGTTTATTCCATAAAGAATTCCCATTAGTCCAGTCCATCTAACCTAGTAATATCTGCTGCAAGAAGCAGTACCAAATGGTGCAATGGCTGAAATAAGTCACTGACAGAGATATCCAAAGTGTCAAGGATATGTAAGGATAGGGTATGAGGCATGGTTCCTTCAAGTGTTTCCCCCTCAGAAAGGTTTCTCACCTCTGGTAAGGCAAAAGTTTGAAAACACTCCCATCAGTTACTAGCCATTTCTTCCACATGAAGCTCAAAGATGAAGTAGCTAGTGCTAAGTGGATATTATTCTGAGGGCACGGTTGTCTTGAGGTATGAGAAAACCAGAAAGTCCCAGAATAGAGAGTCAGATCCCAGATTGTATTAAAGACTATGAAGAATGGGACTAGTGAGCTCCACGGCCTGTGTGGATGCTCGACCAACTTGGGTCGACCTGGGAGATCCTGGAAAGATGCAATGTTGACAGAAAGTACCTTGATCTCATGGCCAAAGTCCGCACAGGGAACATAGCACAAAACAGAGACACACCATGGCCTTTACTGAGTCAAGTCACTCGCTAGTGCTTCTTAAAGAGAAAAGACATAGAAGACAGATGTCATCAGAGAAAAGACCGTGCAGAAAGAACCATTCCTAAGGACATATGGGACAATCCATGCACCATGCTGGAGGAGGCACTGAACTGACAAATGAGGAAGACATGAGAGCAAATACTTGACTGAAAATAGCAGATCTGTTTTCTAGTGTACAATTAATTTCCGTATGAATGAGATGAATGGGATAAAACTCCACAGGTGTATTCCTAGGCAAACCGTCCTGCAATGGCACACATCTGGCAGATAGCTTCCAGCAAGCACTCGAGATGACTGGCCTGCAGTGGGTGCAACACAAGGTGGGAGTCAGGCACCCTGGTGTCTTGAAGGAGGCATCTCCAAGAGGCAGCAGTGCTCAGCTACCACCTCCACAACGTGTGAAATAAAGTAGGAGCCAGGAATTTTGCCCTCACAGCAGACAAAGGTACACTGATGCATCATCAACATCTTACCTCTCGCCAAGCTCCTGCTGTGCTTCCCTTCACATACAGGACCTCTTCTTTGGGGAAAAGGCTGCCACTGGCACACCTCACCCTGCTTACTAGATGTGAACTACGCAATATCTGCCTCCATCTAGTGGTATAGCTCGGCAAACTGCACTAGCTTTACACCCCGGTGTAAAGTGCATCTTACATGTCCACAAGCCCACAGCTCTACTATACATCCCACCATCAGGGGGAATTAGGGACAACAGCAAATTTAGCAAGGATGCTGCTGCCTCTTCCTTCTTCACTTTATTCAACTGCTTTCTGTGTAATTTTTTACATGCTCTCTCTAGTACGTATCTGAGGACATCTAAGTGCAGTATGTCACTTAAATAGCACCTGCTCCCTCGTCTTCCATACAGAAGGGTAATCACATCGCATTGTGTTTTGGCAGGGCTTCGAATTCTTGTTTGCTTTTACTATTGTTCTCTTAAAAAATATATATATTTGAATGCAGCTTTACCATTTCAGGTAGCACAAGAAGTAGCAAATGAACTCTCAAATGCATTAACATTTCTGATAGGCCCTTTGACCATCCACACAAAAAGGATAAGCTTTACTCCTGTTTTTAAAAATTCACGGTTACTACCCTAGAGAAGCTACTATTGGAACTTACCCAGTCATTTGGATATTCTGAGCCTTCATCACACACAGAGTGATATTCTGAGAGGGCAAAACCCATATACGTGTGATAGAATTGTGCACAAGAGGTGCACGGGACCTGTAGAAAAATATTAGTTTTAATTCACGCTACACTATTGATTCTACTTCGTCTGCTGTCTAGTAAAATTTTAAGACAATTAATTTTCCTTTCTTTTAAGAAGTGCTTTTAAATATAATTGTCATATAAACTTCTGTCTGTATAGATGTATGCAGATTAGATTTGATTAGTGTAAATTGAAACAGTATCACAGATTAGTTATTTTATTCATCTGAATAAAAGCCCAGTACTGTGCTCTAGCTTTTTTTTTATTATCCAGATTTTAAATATTTATTATTTTATAGTTTTATAAAGTTTTGAAACCATTTGTGTATCTGAAGACTTAAAAAAAGTGAAGCTTATCATTTCCTAAACCATCATAAATACTGCAGAAAGAGTCCTCATCTCTTCTCATTTGCCTTTGCCAAATACAGCAGAAACAGCATTTTGAGGTGAGCAGGAGGGACTTACCAATCCCCCTTTTCTAGCCTGAAGTCACTGCTTTTTCCTTTCACATTAATCTCTTTACATAACATCCCTCCTTCTTTTTAGATACTTTTTTAATTACTGTGTCTGCATTGTCTCCTCTTCTCCTTGGTGATTGTAACAATGCTTGGCTGTGTTGGGGTAATGCACATTCAAACACGACCTCAGTCCTTTCTTTAAGTCTACCATTTTTCCTACCCAACGAGGGAGATCCATCTTTAATCTAGAGCTTCTCTGTGAAATGCGTGGCATGACGCCCTTGGGATTAGTTTCTTCTGGAATTCTGGAAATGGAAACATTTCATTATACAAAGAAAGCCGGGAAGAAGGTTATACTGGGCATAAAAACACTTCCATTTATCTTTTAATTTATTCATTTCCCCATGAACAGCCTACCAAAAAGAAAACTATAAAGACATTGCACCAGGAGTGAAGCAAAATAGCTGTTTTGACATTGCAAGAATGGACAAAGAGTACTAGCTAAAACATCTCAAGGTAAGAAATACACCTTTGTTTTGAGTTCTCAGCTACAGGAAAATGGTCTTCCAACCCATGAACTGACAGTCAATCCAGCTCTAAAGTTTTTATGGCAGCCTGTAACTCTTCATTTTCTGTATCTCCATGTCTGAGAGCAAAGAAATAAAAAATAGAGATCATGCCATGAACAGTACGTGCTCCCAGAGCTTTGTTTTGCAGTGAGGTATTTCTGCACAGAGTGTTAACAGTGATATTCAGTGGAGTTTGTCCGGTTTCATCACATGAGAATCCACTCCTGGTGCTGTAATATTCGTAACCAACCCTTCACTTCCCAAAGGGCCGTCATTCTTGAGGAAATTCCTTTTATTTTATAATCTGAGTACTTAAAGTTTATGCAGTTCAAATACTCTCTGGACAAATTCATGTAGAAAAAAAATCCATTAAATGATACCTCATGAGTAACTACCTCATGGAATTCCTGACCTACAAATTACTAACAGCTAATATATTTTTTCTTGGGAATTACTACTGAATGTTTGTCCTCTTATTATACTCTTGTCTAAGTTGTCCTTATGAGGGACCAAACACTGAGCTACTTTTTAGACCCAGTATAGCAGTCCTTATGTTTGACTTTTTTTTTCCTTTCTACAGGAAAAATATCCTTAAGTCCAACCTGCTTTTCCAAGCTTTGCAGTCTGCCCAAGTGATCTCTCTTACACTTCTTTTATAAGCTTATTTTGCCAACCCTATCTTCATCTGGCTATTTAAAAACTATTTATCTCACTTCTCTCTGAATATTTCTCTGTTTTCTTTCTCATTTAGTTACAGTTCCATCCAGGGCCCTTTTTCCTTTTTAGATGAGTAATAAAAATACATATTTGCCTTTACTGGCTGCTGTTCCTAAGCGAAACAAGCGTTCTGCCCTTGGCACCCTGTTGTCTGCAATGAATTCAGATCAAGGGACAACCCTGCCATCAGGCAGCTGAGCTCCCACCCCAGCTCTGTGCACAAACATGGCTTCGCCCAAAAGCTCACGTTGTTTCAGATTTTAATTCTATAATGGGGCTTAATTGCTACACACTCTGGATGAGGGACAGCGATACCTAGTATTAAGAGGGGAATAACGTCTCTGGAGAATAAATTTGATGACATCAGCAGCAATTCCAGCCTTAGCAATGTGTATTAAATCTGCCACAGGTAAAAAGCTCACAAATATATGATGGGAAACAGCTGGTTAGCTGCAAAAGTATGAAGTATGGCCTCTTACAGTACTGTCCTCTTGACTTTTCTTGGTAGTGTTAACTGGAAATTTCATCCAATTTGAAGATGCTTTTTTTCCCTGTTTTTATAAAATTATATCTTTAACAAAGCCTGCCTTTAACAGGATGTTCTTAATGGTATCATAATTATGTTTTCAGTTTCAGCAATGTCAATCTGAAGTAGCTCCACTGACGTCAATGGAATTATTTTGGATTTATCTAGACGAGTAAAAATGTTAGCAAGGGACTAGAGAAAATATTATCTGTTTTGATTATTGTTACAGCAGGAACCACCACAAGCCAGAGAACTACAGATAATTGCTGTTTGTTTGAAAAGACCGAGGAAAATTATTTGGGGGTGGAAATTGTTACTGTTTTCTGTCAGCCCTAAAAATAAAGTTCACAGTGAATAAAACAAGCATAGAGAAAAGCGGCGGGCTGCTCAGGGATATAGGAAAATATGGAAGCCCACCCACATCAGAAAAGCACAAAACAGTAGAGGTCTTCAGCTTGGCCACACGAAGGGATCTGACAGAGCCGATATACTGAGTGCAGTGAGATATTCGTTATTTCTCATAACTTAAAAAGTAAAGTACTCCCAATTAAATGTTATGGGAGATTCTAAACGAAGAAGGGTGTACTTTTTTTACACAGCAAATAACTCAGTTGTGGAATTCCCTAACATAGGATATTTACTGATGGTGGAGACCCAAATTCATAAATGAAGTCTGGAAGGTTAAAACATACTCGTGTAGCCTAATAGCTACTAAACACGAGGGCATGGTGGCAAATGGTGGCTCGCTATCTTGCTGAACACCAAAGGAAGGATCAAGCTAAATTTACCCAGTTTTGCTAACGTTGCAAATCTTGCTATAGGCAAAAGGAAACACCTGGCCTGCAAAGCCAAAGTACAATGTCTACAGCACAGAAACACTTTGAATGTGGGATGCTTGCACATAGTCTGCCTATGTAATCTAAGGAATGGGGCCACCTATTTAGAAACCTCTGCTCACTAAGCAAATCTTTGCTGCTTGCTAGGTCAGTTCAATCATTTTTCCATGTTCTCTCACTCTACGTTTAAGCATTAGAAAAGTCCACACAAATTCCACCCCCCCTTACATTGCCTATCTTCATTTTTTGGCTTAACGTTGGGTTTTGACAAAAACACTGTACTGTGCTTAGGGATCCAGCATACCTATCACTTAAAGAACTAATCCTAACCTTTGCGTGCTGTCTTCCTGAGATTTTTATTGCCCTGTTATCTCTTAGCTTCAATTTGTGTTGTAAATCTTTCTGTTATTAACCGTGTTTTCATCATGTTTATACAGTATCTGAAATGATTGGCCCTCAGTTCTGTTTGTTTGGTCTCTTTGTTATTACAGAAGAGGTAGCAGTATAAAATAATATTCTCCCCTCTCTCCCAAATGAACTACATGCTAGAATTTGGGAACACTTACATAAGCGGTAATCAGATTTCTGCTTGTATTTCAGTGACAAATGCTGCAGACCTTAGATGTCTTAAAGTTCTCCTGGGTAGCAATCACTAGCAATCTAGATGACAGACAAGAAGCCATCCTAGGTAGTACCTTGGCCCTAGTTTACGTAACAACCTAAAAAAATCACCTAGCAAGAAGTTCAGTGTGAATATCCTGGAAGTGCCAGATCAGACCAAACACACTGTTTCAAAGAGGATCTGGTGTCTAGAGTATTTTTGCCAGTCTGACATTCCTCCAGGCAGCCCTAGCTTCTGCACTTCACTTGTAAAATATTGCCACTATTTTTCTTTAAATAAAATATATTGCAGTACAACCTATTTATTGATTCTGAGAATACCACAGTTCTTTCACACTTTCAATCCTATTTGTTGTATTGTGCACTCTTGAGATCAAAGTTTTCTTTTACCAAGTAAACTACGCAAGGAACCGGCATAAAAGTAAATAGCAGTTTTATAAATCAAACCTTAAGTGCCTAAATGCATTCCCATTTCAAGTAGTAATTTAAAGAGATGAAGCAGAAACATCATCTTTGCATCCATTATAATTCAAACACTGAAACTTGTAAACCTTTTATTATAGCTCATTTTCAAAATGCCTATGCTTAATCTAAGAAAGGTATTTCTACTTCTGGTAATTTGTGCTATCAGAGAGGTACAAACAGTGAATGTAACGTTATTCCCTGGAGGTGCTTTACTTCTTGGCTATGTCTATAAAACACAGAAGAAATACCTTTTTTTTTTTTGTAATTACTTCAAATTTAATTTCAGGTATCATATGATATAAATTAGAGATCCCTAAATCTTTCCCAACTTAAGTGCTCATTCACAAGCTGATGTGCACTCACGCACCGCCACAGACACTTGGAGCTGTACCTTCTTCAGCAGGGACTTATCCTTGGGCCACAGTCCCTTCAGAAGTACAGCCTTCAGTGTCCCTTCAGTGGCACAGGCATCACCATGGCCACACATGCTTTGGGGTGTCCTGCTCCCATGTGGACTCATCCACAGGTCACAGTCCCTTCTACTGGAGTTCACGCTGGAGTTCCAGCTTGTCCAGAACAGCAGCACAGAAACGGCAGCAATGCCCTGGCCACCTGCCAGCCCAGGCACATCACCTCTGCTGTTACCAAAACATTCCCAGGGCCAGCAGAGTAAGATGATAAGCAGTACAGCAAGCATCGAAAGCGAAAACCAACCACTAATGAGCACTAGACTCTAATATGCAGTAAGGCAAGCAAGCCCCACGGCAAACACAGGAGCCTGTGAATTGCTAAGCAGCAATAACAGCTATAAATTCAATTGAGCCCATTCCAATCAAATCTCTCATTATCTCAAACCCTTCGAGCCCCATGTGGGGCACCAAAAAGAACTGTCGTGGTTTAACCCCAGAGGATTCACAGGAATTTGTGCCAGCAAATGACTTAAATGAAACAAATCAAACTAAGAGGAGATGGATGTACAGGTAACCACACTAAGAAGTTCCAGATATTTGGAAAAGCTTTCTCATAGTACCAAGAGTTACTGATGGAAAACAGTTTCTGTAATATCAGGTTCTGCCTTCTTGAGTCCTGCAACACATTTTTTCAGTCCAGGATCAAAGTCCGATACTACTATTTTAGCCTCACTGATTTATGAGAATGTGCTTTCCAGCTGCATTACGACATTGTTATAGCATTGGCCCATGTGTGCCACAATGAGCAGTGTATCAAAATCTCACACGATTAGCAGCTCACAAACTGCTAATTCCCCAAAAGGTGACCCAATCTGCCAAACAAAATGACCGCCTGATTGAACTAACTCCAGTATAAATATTTCATCTCAGTATTGAGATTTGAGCAGAAACAGAAGCAGAATCTTCTGGAATCTAAAACATTTACAAAATGAAGACTTACCTCCCTGCATATTGCAGCACTGACCTAGTTTGCATGCATTTTCATAGCAACAACAGTTACCTTTGCTTAAAAGATATCAATCCTAATTATGATCTGGAAACAGTATCTGCTAAAGTGGGTGAAAGCATTTCAAGACCATTCATAGTGAAAGCATGGGGCTATACAACAGACATCATTTACAGATTTTTCAGCTGCTAAGTCACAAACAGTATTTCTTGCTTTTAGAATGGGTTGGGGTTGGGTTTTTTACATCAGTGACTGATTCACTTGCCTTGACTGCTTTTCATTAACAGAGATAAAGGAAGGAAAAGGACTGCAAAGCAAGCTTATTAAATAGAGCTGCGAACAATTTATTAGATGTACCAAAAAAATGATACGAGAATTTGTTATTCTTTTCAAATAGAATGTCTCCTAAAAAGATGATATGAGAAATGTTAGGCACTCACGTGTTTCTAAATGCATTACATGGAAAACACATGTACTCTCCAACAAATAATGTCTGTTACAGGTGTCTCCATCTTTCTCTGTATACCATGTAATTTCTGTAAACAAATCTGTAGCATTAGCTTCTTCATCAAAGGATTTGCTTGGAACTCCATTTCAACAACTGAAGCACTAGAAGAGAATATATGTTTAAGGTCCTACTATAGGCATGGAATCCCATTTGGAAATGACAAGATACTGATTCAAGGCAGCACAGAGAAGATGAATAAGGAAAGAAAGCATTTGCTTTTGTAGATAAGAAAGAGTTGGGTTTCCTCTGCTCTTTAAGTTATCTAATACAGGGGCAAGGCAGTTGGTCTTTAAATGCTGGTGTAGCAATGGAAAAATAGAAACTGCAATTCTCAGACAGCTTCAGAAGCAAAACTAAAGGGACAGAAATACACAGAGCAAGTCTACCAGAGCTCTTAGCTGGTCTTAGGCTATTATAGACAAGTCACTGCAGATAGGGTCGGGAGACCATTTCTGAAGACATGCTGCATGCTTTCTGTGGAAGGAGAGTTCCAGGAGACAAGGTGTGTATTTTTTTTCCCCAAGTTTTTCCATGGATATCACTCCTGAATACATTTGACTCCCATAAGGCTATTTTTAAAGCATAAAGTTCATTACTCTGTGCTCCTTATTCACTTTAAGAAAGAAAGGATCCAGAAATGAATGGCAGAAGGCTTAATTAAACCTATTATGTGTCTGTCATGATAACACCATGGTAAGAAATCCACACAGGCCACTTCAACTTTTGCTTTAGAAATCCTCATTTTTAACAACAACAAAGAGCTAAGCAGGTGCTTAATTTTAAGCACGTACATCATCCCTACAAAACTTCAAAAAGATCATGCAAATATTTCAAGATTAAATACTTTATTAGACTAGAGCTATGGTTCTTAGCCTCTTGCATCATTGAACTTTAAGCTGAACGTTCCTATAAACAACAAAATCATTACCACTATGGCTAAAATTCAAATAACTTGGGTTTTTTCCAAAGCTGAAATGAAATAAAAAAGTTACACTTTGACTCCAAGCTTAATTTTTCCACCATTTTCAAGTTAAAAAAAAACACATATTTTTCAGTTTAAAAAACCTCCTGAGTATCTTGACATAAAAAAGGGCTAGACTTGCAGAATGGCAAAGTAGATATGTGTAAGTGGTTGGAAACTTTATGTGGGAGAAGGGGGGCGGCCAAGCAGGGTGTGACACACCAGTCCAATCACAGCTGTCTGCACAGCAGTTCGTGTAGGATAGAGCTGAAAGACTGCTAACCCGGCCAGGTAGTGATGGTAACTGCTCACAAGATGACCGTGGCGTCCATGAGCTCCACAACCACCAGGTCTGATGCCGCCTCTCAGACGGTACTCTTGTGGGAACATGCTACCACACAGACACCAGGCTGTAGGGTATGCCCTGCTCTTACGCCAGTGTCGGATGGCAATGATGGGCATGCCTGTAGGAGATGTGCCCAGGTAGAGGATCTTCTCCAATTAGTCACGGAGCTCAGGGAGGAGGTAAGTAGATTGAGGAGCATCAGGGAATGCGAGAGGGAGATAGATTCCTGGAGTAGAATCCTGCATCCCATGACAGAAACCCAGCAGGCGGATAGAACCCCTGCAACAGAGAGCTCCCTATCCTCTGTCACCTCAACTGAAGGCAGTAACCTGGAGGACAGGGGGCAATGGCAGGAAGTTCCTGCACAGCGCAACAGGCGCCGCACTCGAGACTGCCCAGCGACTACCCCATCTTCCCAGGTGCCATTATTTAACAGGTACAGTGCTCTACAGAGGAACCTGGATGATGACGAGCACAATATTTCTCCTACTTCTCCTACCATGGAGCCGTCAGCAAGGTCTAGTCAGACCTCCCCCTGCATCAAAACCTCTGCGGTAAGGAAGAAAAGACGGGTCCTTGTCATAGGTGACTCATTACTGAAGGGAGCGGAAGGCCCGGTATGCAGGCCGGACCCGGTACATAGGGAGGTCTGCTGCCTCCCTGGGGCCCGGGTCAAGGACATGAAGAGGATGCTTCCTTCCCTGGTACGGCCCTCAGACTACTATCCACTTTTGCTCTCTCAGGTAGGCAGCGACGAGGTAACAAGAAGAAGTCCAAGGGCAATGAAGAAAGATTTCAAGACCCTGGGACGCCTGGTCAAGGGATCAGGAGCGCAAGTTGTGTTCTCGTCTATCCCCCCTGTTGCGGGGAATGATGAGGGGGTAAATAGGAGGAGCCAGCAGATCAATGCCTGGCTTTGAGCTTGGTGCTGCCAGCAGGACTTTGGGTTCTTTGATCATGGCCTGATCTACAAAACGCCTGGCCTGCTGGTAACAGGCAGGAATACCTTGACCTCCAGGGGAAAAAGGGTTCTAGGACAAGAGTTATCAGGACTCATTGAGAGGGCTTTAAACTAGATTTGAAGGAGAGATCCCGTGGGCTAGGGCTATGGAAGGCAAAGGGGCTCAAGAAAGCTGGTTGATATTCAAAGACCACTTCCTCCAAGCTCAGGATCGGTGCATCCCTAAGAGAAAGAAATCGGCCAAGGGACGCAGGAGACCTGCATGGTTAAGCAGGGAGCTTCAGAAAAAGCTCAAGTGGAAGAAGGAAGTTTATAATAAGTGGAAGAAGGGACTGACCCCTTGGGAGGATTACAAGAATGCCACCAGAGCGTGCAGGGATGAAACAAGGAAAGCCAAGGCCGCCTTGGAATTAGACCTGGCTAGGGACGTCAAGCACAACAAAAAGAGCTTCTACAAGTATATTGGAAGCAAAAGGAAGACCAGAGAAGTTGTGGGCCCACTGTTGAATGAGACAGGAGTCATGGTGACGGAGGATGCGGAGAAGGCAGAGTTACTGAATGCCTTCTTTGCTTCGGTCTTTTCTGCTCGGCCCAGCCCTCAGAAGTCCCAGGCATTGAATAAAGTAACAGGGAAAGAAGAAGACTTCCCTTGGGTTGAGGAGGAGCGAGTGAGGGATCAATTAGATCATTTAGATATTCACAAGTCCATGGGCCCTGATGGGATACACCCGAGAGTGCTGAGGGACCTGGCAGAAGTCATTGCTGGGCCGCTCTCCATCATCTTTGAAAAGTCCTGGAGAACAGGCGAGGTGCCTGGGGACTGGAGGAAAGCCAATGTCACTCCAGTCTTCAAAAAAGGCAAGAAGGAGGAGCCGGGGAACTACAGGCCGGTCAGCCTCACCTCCATCCCTGGAAAGATGATGGAACAGCTCGTTCTGGGCGTCATCTCAAGGCACGTGGAGGAAAAGAAAGCTATCAGAAGTACTCAGCATGGATTCACCAAGGGGAAATCATGTCTGACTAATCTGATAGCCTTCTACGATGGCATGACTGGATGGATAGATGAGGGGAGGGCGGTAGATGTGGTCTATCTTGACTTAAGCAAGGCGTTTGACACGGTCTCCCACAGCATCCTCATAGGGAAGCTTAGGAAGTGTGGGTTAGATGAATGGACAGTAAGGTGGATAGAAAACTGGTTGAAAGATAGAGCTCAGAGGGTTGTGATTAGGGGTACAGAATCTAGTTGGAGACCAGTGACGAGTGGTGTTCCCCAGGGGTCAGTACTGGGTCCAGTCCTCTTCAATATATTCATCAATGACCTGGATGAGGGGATAGAGTGCACCCTCAGCAAGTTTGCTGATCACACAAAGCTGGGGGGGGCGGCTGACACACCGGAGGGCTGTGCCGCCATACAGAGAGACCTGGACAGGTTGGAGATCTGGGCAGAGAGAAACCTTATGAAATTCAACAAGGGCAAGTGTAGGGTGCTGCACCTGGGGAGGAACAACCCCATGCACCAGTACAGGTTGGGGGCTGACCTGCTGGAGAGCAGCTCTGTGGAAAGAGATCTGGGAGTCCTGGTGGACAACAGGATGACCATGAGCCAGCAATGTGCCCTTGTGGCCAAGAAGGCCAATGGCATCCTGGGGTGCATCAAGAAGAGTGTGGCCAGCAGGTCAAGGGAGGTCATCCTCCCCCTCTACTCTGCATTGGTGAGGCCACACCTGGAGTACTGTGTCCAGTTCTGGGCTCCCCGGTTCAAGAGGGACAGGGAACTGCTGGAAAGGGTGCAGCAGAGGGCTACCAAGATGATTAGGGGACTGGAACACCTCTCTTATGAGGAAAGGCTGAGGGATTTGGGTCTCTTCAGTCTGGAAAAAAGACGGCTGAGGGGGGATCTTATTAACACTTATAAATACTTAAAGGGTGGGTGTCAGGAGGATGGGACCAGGCTCTTTTCAGTAGTGCCCGGGGACAGGACAAGAGGCAATGGGCACAAACTTGAGCATAAGAAGTTCCACCTAAACATGAGGAGGAACTTCTTTACCCTGAGGGTGGCAGAGCACTGGAACAGGCTGCCCAGAGAGGTGGTGGAGTCTCCATCTCTGGAGACATTCAAAACCCGCCTGGACGTGTTCCTGTGTAACCTGCTCTAGGTGACCCTGCTCTGGCAGGGGGGTTGGACTAGATGATCTCCAGAGGTCCCTTCCAACCCTATGGTTCTATGGAAACTGTGGCCCACAGGTTCGATCCAAGTCCTACATTCATTAAAGACAGGCCCTTAACCATGAGATCTCATTTTCTAAGAAAGATCTCACTCATAAATAGTCAACAAGATGGGAAGCAGAGTCTCGACATCTGAACTAGAAGTCAGATCCCTTCCTTCCATAAGATAACACAACATCCTCAGTCTTTATTTACCTGAAACTGCTCATGGAGCGTGACACAAATTCATATTTATCTCAGGTTCACTGAATGCTATTCTTCAATTAATAATTTATGAATGAAATGCAAGCTGTTCTATATACAATGAACTTTTCCTGGCATGTACACCTGGTTTGCAGGTGTCTCTTATGCATGCATTTCCCCCAAACAGCAACTTGGAATTGTGCAGAAAACAATCCAAAAGTTTTACGATGCAAATCACTATTGTAGCTGTAGCTATTCTTGAGCGACGTCGTAACACCTGTGATGGTTTCAGAGCAAAGCCATGCCCAACTTAGGCTGTATTACAGAATGATCAGGGACATTTTTAGAAATGATACGTATGACTAGTTGCATTCTGATTTCATTTCCCAGTTCAGATTGTCCCCGTCTTTCTTTTACAGTATTTAAAACTGTTTAGCTCTGCACGGCTTAGAAGGAAATGCGGAAACTGTGACGTGCTTAAGCATTTTGTAACATTGTATATTCTGGAACTAACATGAGAAATCCAGCTTTTTCTTGTCTACAGAGTGTTGTAAGTAAATCAACTATTTACCAACTAATTTTTATTAGAAAATTATGGAGTAAAGCCAATGACATGCCCCAGGCTCTCACTTTGCTTCTCATTTTTTTCAGCTGCAGGTCAAATGGCCACCTGCTAACTGCGCTCCCGAAACGGGAACAGAAATCTGAGGTTCAGAGCTCTAGAACGGTCTGTTATACCACTTGTCAGCTTCTCTAACCAACTGATTTCTTTCAGGATATTTTTCTTGTCTAAAAGATAAAATGTAGCAAAATTTCCTCTGAGCTAAATAGTTTTCGCGGGAACGGAAAAATTCATAAACACAAGATTTCATAAAGACCAGACTTCAAGATTTTAATATTAAGGAATGCCATGCAGTGCAGAACATTATGTCAAGCAACCACTAGTGCCAAGTACCCCGGCTGACATGTTTGAGTAAGTGGCAAATTCATCCCTCTGATGCAATATTTGCATGAAAATATGCATTTTCATCTTTAAAAAAAGTATTTCCAGGCTTATCTCAGAGAGTGTTCTGTAACAGGGAGAGTTGGCTCCTGTACTGAGAATTACTTCTGAAAATCAAGATCTGATTGAATACCACAGACTGCAGCTGTGTTCGTGTCTATTGCTATGGGCTCCTTCTCTTTCTGTCTGCTTAGACGTACATCTATACCCAACTCTGAATCAGGTTGCAGAAGACAGCTGGGGTTAATTAGCCTTAATTAGCCTTAATCAGGACAAGGACAGGCACAGAATCACATGCCCAAGTGGCACCTGCCAAATGCTGAAGGAAACAACATTGTTCATGCCAAATATATAAATCTCCCTGTCCAGGACACTGTGAAACCGACAGATGGCTGCACCAAGGGTGTGCCATGAAGGTCCTGGAATGGATTTTGTCAGAATAGTTTTTTCTTCATCCCATCAAACTGGCCAGGCTCCAAAATCAACTACTCACTTCTGGATCACTGAAATTCACCTGAAGTTCCAATTAGGTTTTCTTGTTGTTTGGTTTGTTGGTTTGGTTTTTTTTTTACTACTTCCTTGTTTAGACCATTACGAACACCTCTGTAAGGTGGCTGCACTCAGCCAACAACCTCCTCTTTCTGTCATCACACAACAGCAAGAAGTTAGCTATCTTGCTGAGCATCTTAAATGCCCACTCATCACCAAAGCAGCTCTGCACTTTCACTGGAAAATGAACAGTCAAAAAGTCCACTACACTTAATTTTCAGAAAGCGTTTTGATCCTTGTGGGGAAATTGCTGCATAAGGGGAAAGCACTCTACTTTTATCATTTCAATTACGCATTCAAATCAGGTCAATTATGACTGGATGTTTTTACCTTCTGATAACCACTACGCTATATGAGAAGCAGCTAGTTGTCGCAGTCGGTTTCTTACTCACCAGAGCAAAAGACAACAGGAAAAAGAGGGTAAGGACTCAGCAGGTTCCCACACTCCTGACCATACATAACTCCAGACTCCCGGGCACCCTCCACAGCAGGCTCCACGCTTTGCCAGGTCCACGGTTGAAAGGGTGCATGCCAAGCACAGCATCCACAGAAATACAACACTCTGCAGTTTTAGTACAGAATTCGCTATAGGAGAATTCACACCATAGAGTTTGCAGAACCGAAAAGCCGTCAGGAGGTTCACACTTACACCGAGCACAATACAGTGATAAAAAAATCTGGTGTATGGATTTGAAAATTTAAAGCTGTCCAGAAACATAAAGTTCACAGAGTTAAAGGCTTTTCAAACAACAATGTATACAGATCTTTCTGAAATACTTGAATTATGGTTGATTTTCATTACGGTTGTTCACTTCTGGGCCAACACTGAGCTCAAGGAAATGCCAGTATTCATTCACAGGGTGCTGATGCTTCATGTAGGCACTGCTGCTTAATAAATACGTCTAATCCTGGTAGCGACAGTATAATTTAGGGCTTAACTCCTTACTCTTTACAAAGTATGCCTGAAGAAACCAAAACAAACGCAGATTTGCTAACATCCCCGATGAAGTAGATTGACGATTTGGTCAAACTTGGTTCTTATCTCTCCTTCTGTTGAGTTCAAGTGTTAACTTTGCATTGCCAAGAAGCATGAATTAATGCCACCCTTGCCAGTATTTCGGCAAAACATGTTGCATATTCCTGTCTTTTCCTGATTAGAAATACTTCACTGTTGGCTAGCAGTGTTGCTCTAATTCTGATGTCTAAGAATATAAAAATGGCATGTTTGTAAAGCGAGGTGTCATTTATTATGTTTGGAATAAGACATTTTGCAGTGGGGAATAAAAACTCATTTACAAGTGGGATCCGTACACAGGAGGCATCAAGCTAAGTGCAGGCTGGGAATGACTGTTCTGGGTGTAACCTAAATTAATATTCCTCAAACACCTTAAGAAAGGAAGACGGCTGATAAAGTATGCCAACTAGGAGAGGTGACAGCCTATAGAAGTGAACTTCCATGGAACAACAATGGGTTAATAGTTGATGAGATGTACAGAAAATACTAGTGGTCAAAAAACTTTTATTGAGCAAATATTGAGTCCACAGTTTTGAATACTGAGTGGAACTGGTACTTCTGGTTCCCAGGATTGCCTTTGTAGGTTTTTCCCAAGGATCAGGCTTCAGATGTGAATAAAAAGAGTTTTTCTTGTTCCAGCTGGGTGTTTCTGGTTTTTATTGATCATCCTTGTGAATTAACCCTGCCCTGAGCTGTTGTTTGGTTTCACCTGCACCATCTCCACAAAACCATTTTAACATCTCAGGGACAAAATGGATCTTACATTTTGGATCCATGGATTTTGACGATTCTGTTGTGGGACTTTCATCTGTAATACTTTTGTGAATGTCCTAGCAGTTATACATCTACCTCACCAACATAAGAACAACTTTCACCAATCAAGGACTTTCCTCTAAGAGGTCAGAATGAACTGCCTGAATGTTAGGACCACAAGTACGCTAGTAAGCCTTAACTGAAGCCCTCACCAACCTCACCTGGGACCTCCACCCACATCTTCTCTGCTCATTCATCCAGGAGCTCTCTCTCAACTCTGGCCTGAGCCACATCACAGCGGTGCCTGTCCCCAGCTGCCCTAATTTAGTGACTGGTTTTCCTGGAGGGACCCCAGACTGACCAAGGTGGTAGCCTTATATCCTGTCCCCTGGATTAACACTGGACCTATGCCATAGCCTTATTTCTGAGCCATCTCCTGCTGTTCCTTCCCAGCTGGGCCCCCTGGGTCAGGCTCATCACCTTGACTTGTCCAAGACTGCTGGTGGACCCTGCCACTATCACCATTCTGCCCTGCTCAGGTCCTGTGGGACTGTGCCCTGTTTGGTGAGCTCCTGCGGTCACCCTCAGCACCCAGCTCATCTGCACCGTGGGGCAGCCCCATTCATGCTGCTCCCTGACACTGAATATTGTGTACAAAATTCAGGAAAAAAAAAAAAAAAACCAAAACCAAAACCTCACCAATCCTATTTTTATGTGGGAATCTATATGGGAAATCATTAATTACACCCTGTATCAAAAGGAGATGATAACTTCCACACAAACAGCTCCCAGCCACCCCCAGGTACATTGTCAGAAGTTCACCTCCCATAGAACAACAAACACCAAACGAGACAAGATCACGCCAAAGCAATCAACACAAGATTTTCCAACACCTCTGCCTTTATGCAGTAACAAGCCTGTGCCATTTTGCAACACGCCTCAGTTCCTGCTAACTCATCACTTCTACAGGAGTTATGTTCCTATCTCCCACAAGCCTGTGACTTCTCTTTGTTCCATCTGTCTTAACTACTCTTTTCCTGCAGATACACAATGTTAATTAGGCTGTTCCAAAATAAATTGCTTCCAGTCTGTTCTAAGCCTGATGCTCACTGGAGTTGTGCAAGAGCTTAAGGACCTACATAATTAATATCTTTGTCATCTTGATATATGTTAGTTTAATAAAAAATATTCTTTCTCACTATAAGCTTTGCCTCTATAACCAAACAGAGGCCCTTATACTTAGTAACATATGGATTACCAGTATTTCTAAACTTTACTGGAGTTAGGCTAGCTGCAGATATTACTCCTACTACTATCATAAAGAAAAGCTTTGAGGTTGTTGGGTTTTTTTGATCAGCTCAGAAAAATCACAGGAAAAAGATGCACATTGCTCTTCAGGCACCTTAGTGATGAGAACCGCACAGGAAGCAACGCAGAACAAAGGCGAGAGAAAATGCTAGAAGCAGAACGCACACGCCTATCTCCACCGAATGCAAACTACAGGGCCTAATCAGGCTAGAATAAAAATAAATAAATAAATAAAGTCTTTATTCAGCACTTTAGTTTACCACTTGCTTGCTGAGGCTTACAGAGCAGATGCGTGTAAAAGGACAATCCTGTCATTAGGGAAGGGAAGCGGGTCTCACTCCGTACCTGGGTGCCCCTGCGCTCGCAGGCCAGTCACTTTCCCTCTCCGGCTCAGATGCATCGCTTGACACGGAAACATCACTGTGCTGCAGCAAACATAAACGTGGCAATATGTGTTAAATATTCTGCTGCAGCTTTGATGATGATCCTACAATTATCCACATCAAAAGTATTTTTCTCTAACTTATTAAAGGCCAATTTGTAGCAGCACATAATTTTGCTTCCTTTGATAAACAATTTTCAAGTTGTTTTCACTCTTAGGAACATATTAATAAATTCCCTTTGGAAAATAAATCTCTTAACATCAACTTTGTGTTAGAAGTACACAAGAAAAATTTGAAAGAATTGAACACAGTTGTTACC
Organism: Fratercula arctica; assembly: GCA_947846985.1. Taxonomy (NCBI): domain Eukaryota; kingdom Metazoa; phylum Chordata; class Aves; order Charadriiformes; family Alcidae; genus Fratercula; species Fratercula arctica. The sequence continues at coordinate 15,619,467 of CANTUZ010000001.1, read as the reverse complement.
TTTTACTTTTCCCTATCACCTTTGTAGTTGGCTCACAATTTTCTAAGTACACAAGGAAATTTCAGAACACCTCCACGGCATTAGCTCTGGTGAGCTGACACGAAATACAAGCAGAGACTGCGTGTGTGACAACCGGCACCATTTCAACCCACTGTGAAGAGTCCGGCAGTTCCAGTATCATCTTACAAAGATGCGCACAGCGAGCTGCTGTCCTGGTTTGAGCGACACAGGACTAATTTCTCTTCTAATGCTTGGGAAAATGGCACTTTTAGAAGACTCTATTGTCTGAATTTGTGAAAATATCTACTTTACAGCCAGGTATGGTACGTGGGTTTCAAGGTCTCAGTGGTTTCGAGCTTGCCAGGTGCGGGGATGAGGAGGAGTGAGACGCGGGCACTCGACCCAGGCTGACCAACAGGATTATTTCATACCATGAACGTAACATTCAAAATAAATAAGAAAGTTTGCTGAGGAGTTTCTTCTCTTCCATGATGGCTGTGATCCTGAGAACTCCTTGCCCTGGTGCTGGACCCCTGAGCCCTTCCCTTCCTCCCAAAGCCACAGAGCTCACAGTGTCCAACATTTGCTGCCCACTGCAAGGAGTGAACAGCTTCCTACTGAGAGAATGGGCTGAGTATAATCCTTGTGTATTTTATATTGGTGTCAGGATCAATATTGGTTCTTTAGCGTTATTAATGTTAATTATTTAGTCTTATTCTATTAAATCTGTTTAGATTTCAACCCTTGGCTTTCCCTGTTTTTTCACAGTTCCCCTTCCCGGGTGGGGAGGGGTCATTGGGTGGTAGAATAATTATCTAAACAACAATAAATTGTGGGTTTCTCGAACTGTAACAGCTGCAAATGGAGAATGTCAATAACCAGATATTATGCAGATCAATGTTATTAAGAAGGAGGATCCATCCTCACCGCTGAGGCTCTGATTGGAGATAATAAAATGCCTTTCGGGAAAGGGACTGGCCCACACGAATACCGGTGACGGCCGCTCGCCGGCGGCACCCCTCCCGCGGGTGTTCGCAGACCCCCCAGAGCCCCACTCGCCTGTCACCTCTCCCCGCGTTCCGGTCCCTCCTTACCGATACCACAACACTTTGTCGCCCGGCCCGACATGAAACCGGCGGGGGACGGGGGGGACGCCGGCAGAGGGGACCCCGACGGGGGAGAGGGACGGCGGGGACCCCGGCGGGAGGGAGAGCCGGAGGACCTCGGCACGAGTAGAGGGGAGGGACCCTGGGGGGAGGGACTGAGAGGACCCCGGTGCGAGGGACCCCAGTGGGAAGGAGGGGACCCCGGTGGGGGAGACCCTGGGGGGAAGGAGAGAGGGGACTCCAGCGGGGGGGACCCCGGCAGGAGAGAAGGAGGGAGGGGACCCCGGCGGGGGAGACCCTGGGGGGAAGGAGAGAGGGGACTCCAGCGGGGGGGACCCCGGCAGGAGAGAAGGAGGGAGGGGACCCCGGCGGGGGAGAGGGGAGGGACACGGGGGGGGACGACAGGGACCCTGGAGGGAGGGAGAGAGGAGACCCCGGCGGATGGGACCCCAGCAGGGGAGAGGGAAGGAAGGGACCCCGGCGGGAGGGAGGGCCGGAGGCAGGGGACCCCAGCAGGACGGAGGCGTCGCCGGCAGGAGGGAGGGGACCCCGGCAGGGGAGAGGGGAGGGACTCGGGAGGGGTACCCTGTGGGGAGGGAGAGAGGGGACCCCGGCGGGGGAGAGGGAGGGGACGCCGGCGGACACCCCCTGCGGAGGCAGCAGCCCCGGGCGGGGCGTGGGGTGGCGGCCGCGGGCGGGACGAGCGGCGGCCGCCCCTGGCGCAGGGCCCCGCCCCGTCAGGCAGCGCCCGGCGTGCGGAGGCTGCGAGCCCAGCGGCTCCCTCGGCGGCCATGAGGCTCCTCACCAGCTCTCGCTGCGCGCTGCGGGCGGCAGCGCTGCTGCTGCTCCTCGTCCCCGGCTCCCGTGAGTAGCGGCGGCGGCGGCGGCGGCGGCGGGGGGGGCGGCCGGGCGGAGCGGTCTCGGCGCTGCTGCTCCTCTCCGCCGGCACGGCCTCCCTGAGGCGGCGTGAGGAGATGTCCCGCTCCGCAGAGCCTGCGGGTGTCGCGGGGCGCAGAGCAGGGACCTGGCCGCCGTCGGGGTCCGGAGGGGCGGGTCGTGGAGGAGCCGGGGAGCCCCGGCCGGGGCTGGGCTGGATGGAGGCGCGTTCCTTGCCCGGCTCCGTGAGGCAGCAGCTGTGGAGAGCGGCTCTTCGCAGCCTTGGGGTCACCGCGGCCCTGCTGTCAGTGTCCTGTCGCGTTCCTGTCCGGCCCTTGCAGTGCAGTCCCTCTTTAACGCCGGTTCTGGTGAATACACAGCCTCCTGTTCCCCGGTGCTCTGGCTCCGGCGGTAGAAGGGCAGATTCAGGGGGTAATCGTCGACGTGTGCCCAAGTACAGCGAGAGGTACAAAAGTCTGAGCTGCCGGAGTTGCCTTTTCAGGAGACTGAAATGTACAGTGCCCCGCCATTTCCCAAAGCGAAGAAACCGAAAGACAGGTAGCAAAATTAACCTGCCATAAATAATATGGAGGAATATCACTCAGTCCAGCAGCGTTAATATGCTGATGTTTAATCTGGTGAAGCTGTAATACAAACCGGTACAAAAAGAAGTAAAACGAGTAACGTAAACAGCTTTATAATCGCCCTTCCAAAAACAGCAAGCTTTTTTTGAAGAAGTTTACTGGTAACCTGTTTACTGCTTTGCTGAGATCCTGTGGCCTCCATTTTACAGCGACAGGCTGTCATTTCATTTGATACAAGATTGGCCAGATCTGCCTTTTTACGATGCTGTTTCCCGAGTTAAACCATATTCTGGTTTAACTCAGTGTACAGCCATGCTGTCTCCTGGGGCAGGGATGAGCTCATCGAACTTTTGACAGTCAAATGTCGTCCTTCCTCTCTATGGGAATTTGTTGTCTAGACCCCATTTATAATGTGTTGAGAGAAGCTGTGCCCTTTTAAGGCTCAGTGTAGCGTATCTATTGAAGTACCTTTTTTTTTCTGCCGACTTACTCGGAAACTTCCAGAAACTACTGCTGAGATTTGTGTTGGTTTCAGCAAAAGTTTGTGATTCACTAGCGAACGCTACAGGAGAAAGTGTGAAACCTGTCAAATAGTATGATTCGCAAAAAGTGAACGTGACAGTAGATTTGTCCTCACTCCAGTTATTTTTGGGCATATTATTTCAATATAATGCTGTTCTTTGCTGGAAAGTTTATGTGTCAGTCAAGTCAGTGGAAGAAATATCACCAAAATGTTATGGTTTAGGCAAAAACCTTCCCACTATTATGTAAAATCTGGCTGGCTTCCTGATAATCTGATCAAGTAAGGAGAATCCATGCTCCCTGGCAGGAAGCTGCCCCCCCTTCCCCTTCCTGGTCTGTTCAGAAAAGATAGCTAGCAACGTCTGCCAAGAGCTTACCTGTATACAAAACTACTTGCAGTACAAAAAATCGTCATCAGCGGCAGCCTCCAGACCTGAAGACAGGCATGGCGTTTTCATTTTAGTGTATCTCCTTACTTCTCATAGATTCTTGGGTGACATCAAAAGGTGGTGTAGTTTTTCAGTCTCAAATTGATCAGAATCAGTTACTTGGGTCCATGTTGTTTCCTTAAGCATCTATGCAATGGTGTTTGTGCTTTCCTTTGCAACACTGTGAGGTAATTTCACAATATTAAGGCATGAGGACCTGTCCAAAGAGTTGCTGAAATAATCCTGTCTGGCCTCTGTCTTCAGGATGACCTACCTTCTTGGTAGGTCAAGAATGCCACTTCAAAAATAGATACCAAAAGCCCTTGCTGAGTCAAAGGCAAAAAAAATATAAAGATTTCAGATAGCAGGGATCTGAATTTACAGGTTGCCAAAATTGCGTGGCAGACATTACAAGATCTGGGGTCAGGGGGTTGGTTTTGTTTTAATCTCCAGAATTTGACTTTCATCCATTTCAGCTGAGAAGAACGAGTGTCCTGATGGTGACCCTATCTAGGGGATGCTTATACTCATGTTGCTGCTCGAACATCTCTGCTTTAACCATTGTTACTCATTTGGATTGCTTAGAGGTTACTGTGCAAGTCAGAGATCTTTCTGATGGACTGTGCGTAGTCAGCACCTCTGTACTTCTTGTTTTTTAAACTAACAAAAGTGGAATGGCTTGGGCGTAACACTCTCCTACTTACCTGCTATGCATCAAACTTGAAAAAAGAAGGTGCCCGGGCAGAATTTTATCTATGACTGTTGAAATGTCCCCAAAATGAATGTGTAAAATTGTGCTTAGTGAAACTGTGAGTTTATATACCAACATCTTTCTGCAGCATGAGGTTTAGTTAGACTAGACATAAAGCCTGTGAGTCCTTAGAAATGTGTTTGTCTTAAATGTGAATGCAGGAGTGGGCACCTGTGAATGCAGGAGTGGGACCTTTGTCACATGCAGGGAATTGAATGAGAAGTGCCACTCATCAGTGTATGGTTCTTCTACCAGGCTTCATCTACAGAGAATAGTAATTTGGTACGTGTTTGAGCTGGAGACTACAGATTCCTATTGCTAAAGGTTCATGGGTGTTATCCACTGTGGTGATCTTTGCAGGATCTGGCAAAATCAAGTCCATTTAAAATCTTGTCCTGCTCATTTTCAGCAAGCATTGGAGCTATCCCTGTCACTTACCCTGCATCTATCTGTGTGTTCAGCACAAGCACGGATCTTCAGCTCCTGTGCCTGAATACCACTTCTGGAAGCCAAATCCCAGCTATAAAGCTGGAAGAACTGGCCTGATTTTGCTGTTTTGAAAGCTTACTTAGCCTCCAACTCATGACTTCTTGCGCACTAGAGCACCAAAACCGCAAGAGCGTACCAAGCTGTGCCGTGGCGCTTCACAGGAAGCACGCTTGCCTTCAGATACACCCTGGCCAGCCACAGGCAGTTATGTTTTTAGCTGCATCTGTGCCTGACCTTAAACAGAGGAAAACAGAGTTGTGTGGCAAAAATGTTGTTGATGCCCTTTCCCTGTCCTTTTCCAGTGTGTTGTGCTTTGGTGCGTTGTTTTAAGTTGGGTGTTTCCTTGGTTTGATTCTGTTTTGTCATGAAAAATGACCACGGGACCATGGAGATCCTTCTTTTTTTCCTGGTTGTTTGTTCTTCCCCCCCCCCCGACCCTTTCCTTCCTGTTCTCATGCCTGCACGTGTACACCTGGGTCAGTGCAGACTTCTGACCCTTGCGCTTCTGCTCCCTGGAGAAGGCCAGACACCCTCACTGTTTGGCTTTGGGCCAATTGCCCTGTGCAGTCTCTGGTCTTGAACGAGAGTCCCCAGTTGTCAGAGCCATCGCTGCGTAAAAGGGTGTGCTGCTTTTCCCTTTGCCTTCACCCAGGACAGCCTTCCCGCCTCCCTGGTTGAAGTCTCCTGCTGTCCCTGCAGCGATAGACACGGCTTCAAATCCAAAACCACAGTCTGAGGACAGAAAACAGTTTGTAAATAGTGTCATTTTAAGATTTTCTTTTTCTCACCTGTCCTGTTCGCTGCCACGTGTTCCGATGGGGCATATGCTTATGCAGTACCCCATATTAAGATGTATTTATGTTCTGGAGCAGCTGCTTGTGATGCAAATTAAGAAACTTGCCAATGTTTGGGGGTTTTTTTGAGGAGGGGGAAAAAAAAAGGTTGTATCTTTTAAGTTGAGTAAAGTCCTTGACATCTTGCAACATGTGTAGTCCAAGCTGATCTGAACTAGGACTAATATAGTCCTGTTTGCCCTTCCACCTCTGGTTCCTGCCCCCCTCTTTCATCTAATCCTATAGGGAGCCCGTTCTGCTGGTTGAGGCAGCAGAAAACATTGTGTGCTGTTGGGGAAGAGGATAACGTCAGTTTTCTGTTCAATCAGATCATTGTTAAATGCGGCGGGACTAGCTCTGTTGTAAACGACTTTCTGCAGGATTGGGTCCTTCCCGGGGAAGCTTATTTTAGCTGTGTCCCATCCTCTTTTGTTTGTTTTCCCTAAGCTCCCTAATTAAACGGTCTAACATATCTTGCAATATCAATCTTGATACTGCAGGGTTAAGATACAATGAGTGGTTTGTCACTTGTATTTGCGAACTGTACCATTCTGAGATCTTCACTAAGGTTTTGTAACTACTAAGAAAGTGCCCTGTTTTTGTGGTACTTCGTGCAGGTGATATGCTTACCTTTAGCAGAATATTGTAAGTGATCAAAACTAAACTCTGCTTGGCAAAGGCAGAATTCACAACTGATCCTTTTGCATGCATGTTCATGCCAGACTTTTCATTCTGTGTGGTTTGCCTTTACATTTTACCACTTGTTTGTAGACCAGGCCTGAGCACAGACTAATCAGGCCTCAATTAGTCATTAGGGTACGATGATATTTCACCAGAGGTGTGATCCTTCTCTTTCCTGCTCCACACCTGCCAAATACTCAGTGGATGAACTAGTGGGACATGCTCTTAGTCCCAAACTAAGCAGTGCAACTTCTTAGTGGATCTTACTGTCTTACCATGCTGTCCATGTAGGGGCACAGCACATGCTCATCTGCCTGCAAAGGCCTTGCAGACTTTGTAGGAAGGGATTCATATGAGAAGCTCCTTTCCTTCTGCTGTAGGTGATGCAGGTCATGTGTTACTACTGAAGGAAGGTGCCTGATTTTCTGCCTCTTATTTCTTTTGGTCTCCTTTCATCTTAAGGAAAAAGAGAACTTGGCATTGTGATGATGGGGAAGATAAAACCGAGGATGGGATGCAGTTCCAGTTCATTTGATGGTTGGGTAGTGCAAATGTTATCGTTTTTAATGTGCTAAAAGCAGGCTGTTGTGGTACCATGCTTTTGTATCATCATTATACCTAACTCCTCTCCATGGTAGTTTAGTCATTTATCTGCCCAAAGCAAGTGACAGATGCTGTACCAACTTTGTTTGGTTGGTTGGTTTTTTGCTTCTTAGTAATAAGGCACCTAAAACTATCTTATTATTCTTGTTTTTTATGTACGAAATGAAGAGACAACCAACTCCACCACTGCTACACCCTTTGCTACAACTCCAGATGATAAATTGCAAGGTAATACTCTTGGCATTTCTGTTGCTGTTCCTCAGTAGCATCAAGAAAAGCAATGTGTATTACTGTACGCCTTAGGCTGTCCTGTAATAGTTTGCCCTTTATTTTATTTTATTGAATGGTGAACCACTGTAGGGCAGGAGTGAGGTACTCTCATTGTCACATCTATTCCAGAACAACTAAAGATATTTAAGAGGAACTGATGAACAGTAGAATGCAACTCAGTCCTCGTATCCTTAGGTACCCCAGAGCAAAAGAGAGAGGAGAAATAACACAGAAAAGTTTTATGTATAGAACTAGAAATACCTGCCAACATCATTTTACAGTTAAAAAGAGAACCACCAGCTCAAGAAGTCTGCAAGGCTGGACTTCAGTGCTCTTGAGAAAAAGGCAAGGCACGTTTTCATTTGTTTTTTAACATCAGAATGAATTCTGGGTCCACCGTGCTTGAGCTTATTGCTAAAGTACATGTTTATTTCATAGTGTAATTTCATTTTGACTGTGTTAAGCTGTACACCTTTAAGCATGTGCCATGTGAAAGGCATATTCCTTGAGTCATTTTTGCCCTGTACTACTTCACTCATCTCATTTGCTGTTGGACAACAAGTGGGATGTATAGTCACTACTGTGCTTATTGACTCACTCTATCTTGTGTTAATTGCATCACTGACTCACACCCAAATTCCAGGCAGTGTATGTGGCTTTTTTTCACCTGTATGAGCATGCAGTCCACATCCAGATGTGTTCCCAGGGTTGCAGAAGTAAGCACTCAGAACTTGGGGGAAACCCAAAGCTGTGTTCTGGTTACAGTATTGGGCCAGTGTGGGAAAGGTTTAGCCCCAGGCATATCCATGGCTTACGCTGGTATAAAAGTCGACATATCCAAGAAAGAATGTGTTTATAGTTGTACAATCATAGACTGTTTCTCAAAGGCAATTAAATCTGCAACTTAATATCCCAGGTATGTCAGTATAAGGGTTATGTGTGCAGTACTCAATGGTGGGGCCAATTGGCTATGATTATACCGAAGAAAACCCAAAGTCATTCCCTCTGTAAGTTTTTTTTTTTTTCCCCCTTTTTGGTAGGTGGCATGAAGGTGTAAATCTGTTGCATTTCTTCTTAAACCTGAGCTTGCTCATAACATGTATGTGATTGCAAAGAGGGTTGACAAAACTGTTTTAAACTAGACTTTTCCAATTGTAAGAACAGCAAATCTGTTCAAAGGAAATAGGCCTGCTTCTTGGTTCTGGTAGCTATGTTGCTATTCTTGTCGTCTCTGAGATTACGCACTTGGTTTTCCAGCCATGCTGAGAAGCCACCGGGCTGCTGCGAGGCGCACAGCACTAGCAATGTGGCAGGATGCTGTAAAAGATCAGTTACTTCAGGAAAAAGAATAATCACAGAATGGGCGTAGACAACGGTGCAGAACGAAGGGAGGGAAGTATGGGCAGTGAAGCTTCCAGGAATGGGAGTTATCAAACAGCCCAGTAGATCTTTGCCAGGAGGAAGAGACAGTTAAACTGTAGAAACATTGAAGAGGGATACAGCAATAAGGACAGAAGTGAGAGTGGGAGGGCGCCTGAAAACCTAGAAGTAACACGAGCAGGAAGGGGGAAAAAAGGAGAACTGGAAAAGTAGAAGTTAAAATAAGGCGGGAAGGACAAACCATTAAGACTGAAACATGGTTTATATTTTAAGTCTCTGGAAACAGGTATGTTCTTAGGACACCTTTTTGTGTAGAGAGAGTGTAAGCCCACATAAAGATGTTTCACAGGGTATCACTCTGTCTGTACTTGACACGACTACAGTATGTTCCTAGCATGAGCCCAGTTTGTAATAGAGATGCAGCAAAATGAAAGAAAATATCGAGGGGCAGGAAATAGAACTGAAATAGAGGAATAAAAACTAGAAAAAAACCCACAGTGCTTAAGTAGGTCAAGAAAGTCAGTGACAGTATGGCTGATAACAGCAAGCGGAATAGAGCATGACATAGAAGTGAAAGAGAGCAAAAAGAGGAGATGTAAAGAATTCAGATGCAGACCATTTGGGCACTATGTTCTTGCTGCACTGAGCTCTGGAAGCATTTTGCAGAGGGGTAAAACCATCTGCTTTGGGATGGAATAGTCTCTGCTGTATTCCCACTTGTAGCCTGCAAGCATAGATACCCTGAGGAGAGTATTGTGTTGTGGGTGCTTTAATTATAGTATGGTAAAATGAGAATGAATAATATTTCTTTTCTTGTTTCCTTTTTTCCTTGAAGGCAATAGCAGTTTATCCACTCTTCCTGTTATATCATCCACACAATCTACAGCAACATCTGCAGTAGGTACGTATCTGTTCATTTGTCCATTACTAAGAACCTAGAAGCTATCTCCAAACCTACCCCAGATCATACCAAAATCTAAAGAAATATCCATGAAAAGCAGGTTTTCAAGAGAGGCATTATCATTTTAGGGCTGAGAAGCAATGTGTAAAACAACTCTGAAATGAAGCTGTACTGTCTTTCAAGTTTAGGTAGAGTCCTTCATCAGTAGAAGCAATGACATTTGCAATGCCATTGAAAAACAGGAATCAAAATAAAGCTTCAAGGAAGAATTGAAAAAAGTTGGTCTTTTTAATGTTCATTCTTTGTCTCTGAGCAAGTTTCTTCAATTTTCATGGAGTAAAGATGAATAGGTTGTTGTGCAAATAGTGCATATCCATTTAATGTTATTTCACAGTAAATAGATTCAGGGTATAATGAAGTCCTGGAGGCTTGAGTTTCAAGAGTAAGACTTCACTTCCTTTTAGGTAAGACCTTATACCACAGAAAAAAGTCCTTACAGAGCTCATAGCACAAAACAGCGGAGTTCAAGCGAGACACGAGCAGCAGATCTGGGACAGTCTGTCATGGGTACTTTTGCATTGTTCTAGCACTATCATCTTTCCTTCACAACTTGGCAAAAGAACTGTAGGTAAGAATGATTTCCCAAGGCAGCAGTTTTGCAGCCGTGATGCTCCAACATATGTAACGTGTTTACAGAACACACCTTCGTAGAAAGAAGAAATAGGTGTATTAGATCAACTAATAGAGTTTGAAAGCAGGTATTTAACCTGGGACACAAACATGTCATCCACTTGGATTTTCAGTGTTCCAGCTGTTGGCTATGTCAATGTGAGATTATTAAAAAAGGAAATTTAAAAAAAATTAGTTTCTGGGAGAACTTCACCACATCAGTAAAGACTGGATAAGAATTAATGTCATGCAATGACAATGTTCAGTCTGTGATGCACAGATAAAAAAGGTTGTATGTAAGAGAAGAAAAGCTAGTTCCATGCATGAACCAGGTCTCCCTTGTGCTAAGATCCGTGTAAAAGCAGGACATTGTGCCTACCCTGAGATAGTTTGTGTATTTGTGGAGTTTTATGGTGATCATAAGATCCCAACTATGTCATTCCATTTCCAGCACAGCTCTCCCTTTGTGTCTCTGTAGTCTCCAGGTAACCTCTGAGCTACCACACTCAGAAGTTGCTTGTTATTTGTTTAATAGTAAACTACTTGCCAGGAAAAAAAAATAAATCTCTGCAAAGACCTTTTGATAGCAAGGAAGTGGTGCAGTTTCTCATTCCATTGCCTGCAGTGTACCAGTTTAAGCATGTCTAACTTGGAAAGCGGAGAGATTTTTGTAATCCCCTTGTTGCCTTAGGGCCTTCCCCATGTGTAAAGCCATTGTTAACCACAGGTGTTTCACCCACCCTTCGCTCCAGCATTTCCGCCCTCCACTCCAGCCCTGACTGTGGGTTTCTTGCAGAGGTCTAAGCTTTGCTATGTCTGGATAATAACAGTAAAAAGAGGCCTGAGCCATTTACTGTTAGGCACAGTGCACACCTAACGGGCATCTGTGCCTTGCTTCACATGGTTTGTGATTCACATCCTTCTTTTTTTTTGTCTTTCTTTTTTTTGTTAGAAACTTCATAGATTTTAAGACAATGTTCATCCCTTTTGATTATCTGTCTCACCTTCTTCAGAATAAAGACTACTGGATATATGTACTTAATTTTGCTTAAAGTCTCTACCTTTTTTTTTTTTTTTGATACTTTTCATCACAGAAGCGTTTCATGCAATTATTTTCCATGCAAAGGAAGTTACTTATTTATTTTAGGAAGAGCATTCAATAATCATTATTTTTTATGTTAGCACAGTGCTTATGGAATTTGAGTTGTTATGTTTGTTTGTTGTGTTGAATTAGAACACTAAGGGAGTATTGCATGCTGCTAAGAATTCTTATCTTTATGCTATATATATATAGTTTGATTGATGGATATAGCATAGCTATTTAATGTTTTAACACAGGTAGCATACAAAGTAAAATACTTGTCTCTCTTAAAAATAAAGCATCATAAACCTGAACTTTATTGCTGGCATGCATCCTTTTTAAATAATAAAAATTAACTCAGGCAGCCTGGGTTTGTTTAGTGGGATGTTCAATGAAGCCCAGCTGGTCTTTTGGGGGAAAAGTAATTAGGGAAATAAAAGATAAAAGGACAGATGTTGCTAGCAAATGTTCTTTCATCTTAACTCTGTTGGTAAAATAGTACGGGTAAGATTTTTCAAAGACACAGAAGAACAGATTGATGCCCAGTTCATGTTAGCTTCCCAAATTCTCCAGCTGCCTCAGATAGCCTCCCACTGATGTTTTGAAATGACTGATGCTAAATACATCGTGAAAGATAAGTCTGTAGGAGATTAACCAGATTTTACTCTTAATATAAACATTACATTACCAAGTGCTGTAATCTTGATAAAGTAAGAAAAAAGCATCACTAGTAGGAAAGAGAGGGGAAAAAAGTAATGTGCAAATTTGCTGAAATTCCTCATGATAGCTGCTCAGATATTTTTTTGTTCTGACTCAGGTTTTTTGTAGGGCAATTTAATGCCCATGGAATAAGTACCATCTTTGTGTAACTTCATTTAATAATGTTACACATGGAACCATTAGCCATTATATTGCTCAGAAACACAAGCCAGTTTGACTCTCAGAAATGATGTCTAAAAACAAACCAAAAAACCACCACAACCCAGAAAACTGACTGGTTGACACATGCATTCAGATTTGTCTTTCTTTCCTTTTGGTATCTTTTATATTAGGAATGCAGTTACCAGGTGTGGTTTCATGTCATATAACTGTAGATGATTTCCATATAGACATTTCCATGCTTATTTCCTACAATGAGGAACCATTTGATGTTTATAGATCATTGTGCCTTTGGGGAGTTTACCTGTCAGTATTAAAATGTGCCCTGAATTTTATCTGATGTATTTTACACATGCTTCATAGAGGAACTGAATTTCCTAATTGTAACAAGGTAAGCACATAAATATAGTACTCCAACTGTTCCATCACAATGAATGCTCATTTCAAAGTGTTTCCTAGGGTTATGGCACAATACAATTATAACATTAAAGAACAGGAAAATAAATAACATTTACTATGGGGACCGTATTGGGCTGTTTCAGTAGTTTTAATGCTAAATGTCTCAGAAAAGTGTTGTGTAGGCCAGTTGCTTTCTGAATGCTTACATTGTCATAGTCTTTGGGGTTTTTTAAGTTTTTGATGTTCACATCTGTACTGGAAGCAGTGATACTTAAGTCTTAGCAAAGACACCATTCTGTGTGTAGCTACTCGTAGCTACTACACTTATAGGAATATTATTCTATAGAAGCATTTTTAGATGCTGTATGAAAAAGTAGAAATTGAATATCAAGTTTACTGTGGAATTGAGATGAAACTACCTAATCTTCAGTCGTTCTAGTTTTAGGCAATTTCAGGAAAACATGGGTTTAATTAGACATTTGAATGTCCATAATGAAAAGCTTTTGTGGTGTTTAAAAGGAACCCAGCTTGTGTGAGGTATATAGAAATAATACGGAAGTATTAATAATACAGAAGCTATTTGCCTTATATTGCCTGCTTAGAGGAATGCTAGTTGCATAACAGGCTCATGTTTCTTGTTAGTTCCTCCTTAGAAAAATAAATAATTATTCTTAAGATCATTCTAGCTGCCTGCCTTCTACTAAGGGTCTAAGGATTTTGCTATAAATATCAATCTCTATTATTCTTCAGTTTTGCTTCATGGTATTTTTATTCTGAACAGTTCATTACTGCTTTCTGAGGAGCGAAGGGGAAGTGTGAAGTAAAAGCAGTGTAAAAGTTAAAGACATTAGGTGTCAATTAAACTTGTGAAACAGCATTCCATTCTTTGTTTTAACCCTGGCAAGACAGCTCGCTACTAAATGAATGATAGAAGCCGTCAGGTTTACTTTAGTTGAACATTTATCATGTGTGGAAAACCTTTTGAACCTCAAGTTTAACATACGTATAGAATTCTCACTGGTAAGTTTAATATACATGCAGACTTAGTAAAGCCAGTGTTTCATTCAAAAGCAAATTAAAGATTAAATTATTACTAAAATTGGGGGGGGAATGTTTTCATGCAAAATCTATTCTTATCAGAAAAGCGTAATTATCTGAAAAGTGAGCGCTTCAAATGGAAAGTTACCATTGATCCAGAACTTTATCACATTTTAAAATACCGTAAGTTATACGTGATTCTATGGAATTGGATAGTGTGATCCAAAAAAAATTGACCCTTCTGAAAGTTATCAGGTGTTATCCAGATTTTCTTTACAACGTTTCCTTTAAACCATCCCTGCCCTTGAGCCCCAGAAATCAGAAGCTAGGTCTTTCCAAAGGAAAGGCGTAGGGGAGGAGTCTGTGCAAGCCTGGATGTCCATGCAGTAGCATTTTCATTGTTACCCTGCTGTTGTATTTGGGCATCATGAATGCTGTCTTGTTCCATGAGTATACAGTTTATTACACTTTTATGTATTTTTGGTGTGTGATATCACAAATGAAAATTTCTCAGGTTTGTCCACGAGTACTACTCATCTGACCAGTACCAGTCAGCCCACCAACACCACTGTGTCTGTCACCTCAACGACTCAGCCCACCACAACCAACCAGACTACAAGATCCACCACAGCTTCGTCAGTCACATCATCACAACTCAATACTACAGCGGTGACCACTTCCAAGATTTCTTTCACTTCTGTGACAGGTGAGTTCACATTTCAAGAAGTTCACAAAGGCTTGTACGCGTGTTGACATGTGCTATACAATTGTAGAATTGTTAGGTTTTCAGTAATATAACAAAGAAAGAAGGTATTTGCATGCTGAAAAACAAGAGTTAGGTGGGGTTTTATTATTAAGTTGGCTACAGTAATGTTGCTCTGAGCACTCCACTTCCTTAAATAAGGCTTTACTTGACCTGAGAGACCTGATGTATTTAGGGGGAAAAAAAAAAAAAGTGAGTGATCTGAACGAGCAGCCACCAGCAAGGAGATTAGCAGTGTTAGGAGAAAGCCTGGCTTTTGAATACAACTTCTGTACTTGTTCAGCTCTCCTTTCTACAGCTTCTTGAACTCATCGCTAATACTTCCTTTTTCCCAGCTTGACCTGTGGCCCAAAATGTGTCTACTGGTATGGGAGAAGGACTGAGTTCTGTTAGCTACATTTGTAGCAATGTAATGAATTTTATCCCTCATGGAGGATAGAACATGACTGTGAATGCATTGCGCTTTATGTAAAAGTTGTCAAATACAGTTTGACGGTACCCTTTAATACAAAAACAATAAGTGTAGAATTCAGTATTTCCTTGCAGTTCGCTGCTAGTTCACACCACCATGCTCATGCTTGTAAACAGGTCAGGGTTGCTCACATGTCAGTGAAGCGTTATGGGGTAGGTGAAGCTGTCATCAGCAGAACTTTTAGTTGGCCATGTAACATTCCCTGTGGCAAATGCAAATACAGATGGGCCCAGGCTGGGTATTTGGTGGGAGGTTGTAGCAGATAAAACCAGTTTTCACATGGAAACTGCTGTGGCTTATCTGAGGTCATGTTATCTATGTCAATATTTGTGTAGGGCTGCAGAGTTGATCTCACTTGGAGATCAGGTACGATTCCATGAGAGGTACCCTCCATTCCAAGATGGAGGGTACAATTCCATGAGACAAAGCAAGGCAATCCAATGGCTCATCACCACCAAAAGTATTTTACTCCCAGCACGTAACTATGCTGACTGACTCGGTGGTTGTTGGACCCCTCTGCAGGCTGACTCAGTATGCTCATCTGACTTAAAGCAACTTCCTTTTGTGCTTGGGTTAATTTCAGGACAGCTTAGTGAGTTAAATTGGCTCATGGAGGGTATGAAAAACACTAGAACTGGCCTAAGAAGGGCAGGAACTGCATGCGTGAAAGGAGAGGAGAGCAGTGGGGAAAAAAGGCAGGGGAAAGAGGGAGGTGGAGGGGAGAAGGGGCAGTCAGTCTTGCAGAGACAGCAAGCAGTTGGGTCAGCTGCTCCTGCATCACCAGAATCTGTCACTTAGAAACGGAGCTCTGTGTTTCAGTGTGCTTGGCTGGTATCTTGCCAGTCGATCTATGTTGAATTTGTCCAATTGGGTCATTAGATGATATGTCAAGGGGGAGGGCAGGATATAGAGGAGTCCTCAAAACGCAATTTTTCAAGCTCTGTAAAAAGTGCCTTTTGTTTTCTTCTTTTCAGCCACATCAAAATCTAAGGCTGTCGTAGCCAAAACCTCCAGATTTGATGTGGGCAGTTTCGTAGGTGGCATTGTGCTGACACTTGGAGTCCTAGTTATTCTCTACGTCGGATGCAAAACCTATCACTCCAGAAGAGGCATTCAGTACAGAACCATGTAAGTTCCCAAGGAAACTTCCCTTGTCAATTTAATTCTTTCTTGAGGGGAACAAGGACAAACAAAACAAGGCGAATGAACTCTCATACATACATTGGCTTAATGTACTTTATATTAATATTATTTAAGAGATTTAACTGTGATATTTTGTCTTTCACCACTTCAGCTATTCCTCGTTATTATTATGCCTCTCTTCTGTGTGGGTTTTTTCTCTGATCTATTATATAAAATAATACTGGGTTTTTTAAAGGATCCTTGTCCTTTAGCTGTTCTATGAATAGCTAATGTTTCCTTGAAAACATTTCCTTGAAATGGTTGCTGCAATTTGCAAGACTGCTGGTTCTTTTTGACACTTTCTCCTAGGCTCTGTTCGTCTATTCACTCTTCGGTGTTTTCTTCCCCCTTACCATTAATTTTTTTGTAGTAGCTCTCTTTTCTATTACCTATATGGTGTCTTGTGGGAACTCTGTTACCATCTCTCTTTTGTGTCACCTTTTAGGTACCTTCAAGCCTAGTTTGAGCAGGCAGTTTTAAAGCCAGACATCTAATATTCCGCATTCTTAAGCCACCACAGTTGAAGCGATTCATTTATTTATTGTCACAGAAAACATTCAAAGGCAATAATGCCATTATTCACATTTACAAAAGCTTGTTGTCAACTCAGATTTTTTTCCCCACCTTGCAATATAGGCAGGCTAACTCGTTGATCTCTAATATTTAGTTTTCTGTGTTACCTTGTTCTCAACTCCAGAAACCTGTCCATAAAATTGTATGCACTGAACCTGCTTTAAGTACTTTTCACAAGTCCTTGGAATTAGTAGAATTCATTTAACCAAATACAGGCATCTGCACCTAAAGTAGTAATTTCATATCAGTCATATTACACAAAAGTAGGGTAAATTTGTCTGATGAACGAGCCTATCCATGCGTTTCTGTATTCACTTACTGTGAGGGCAGCTAAGTCTTAGATACAGAAGTCCGTGCTGTGGATATTGAAGGGTATAGGCTGGGATCAGTCCCACCGAAAGTCACTTGTTTACTCTGTGTACGCCAGTGACTTTCAGCATTCTTTGAGCTGCAGGCTGCTGGTATTTCCCCTGTGGAGTGTAGGTGCTGTACAGCGAATACAAGCCTATTGAGAATAAGCTTTCTTTTCTTAGTTGTCTTTTCAAGACCCTGTAGAAGTTGTCTGTGGGCTTCAGCCTGTAGACTACAAGTTGAAAATCACTGTTTTAAACAGATTCTCTGCCACCAACTTCTTCCGGGCAACTGGTCTCTCTCCTCTGTGATATCAGATTGTGGAACAGGAGGTAGTAGTTCCAGTCTTGTCTTGGGTACGATTCTTTGTGGAGCTGCTCTTTTCCTCTCCTTTCTGAGAGGACTGAACTAGTCAGACATCTATGATTTTTGACTTCATCTTGTTATCACCCCTTTTGTAGTGAATAGTTCAGTGAAAATTGTACCATCTCATTTGCTGTTTATCCTCAGCTCTACTCAGTTTTCTTCGAGGCTTGCAGACTTCCCTCCTTGTCCCACATTTAGTTTAAAAACTGGGAATTCTTAAAACTAGGTTGCTTTTCTTTTCCCATTCAGTATTTTCCATGTCAGTTGAGAAGCTTAAGTGAGGTGATGTCATTAGGCTTGTTGGGATGCTAGTGTTCAGGCCTTGTGTTTTCTGCCCATCTTTACTCCTGTTTGCTGGCGGTGGAATTCAACCAGTTCCTGCTGCACATGTTTGCCCACAGTAGCGTTTGAACGGATATTGTAGAATTCAGATCAACAGTATCTTTAAAACAAAGGAAACCTGTCACTGAGCTTGTGAACTGGCTTTGATTAGCTGTTACTACTGGATATAGGTCAGACAGAATGGATAAAATGGCTGAGCAACAGCTGATCTAAAAAATACGTACTTGAATTAAATGTGAAAGCCAAAATGTTCATAAGGCTAGTGAAGCCGGAGGAGTGTTGACTCCACCAGTAAATGGTTGTGTTAACTCCAGGCTTGGCTCAGAGAGGACTGTAACTTCCCTTCGCAACAAGATGGCCTCTGTTCACAAAATTACCTTCTGAGCAGCAGCTGGATGGCTGTTCCTCATGTTGACTGTTTCTTGTACCGCAGAACATTAATTACTGTGTTTCTATTACAGTGATGAACACGATGCCATCATTTAAGGAGACTTCAGGGAAGACAGTGTTGGAAACCCATCCTATCGCAGCTTTTGTAACTTAGTTCTGAAAGAGTTCCTTTCATCAAGATGATCAGTCTCTAAACCTGTCATGGGGGTGATCCTGCAAAATGTTGAGAAGCTCTATAAACATCCTGATTTTTTTGCGTTGGCTTTCATAAGAAGAAGAGGAAGTCGGCACTTTGCAGACACTCTTTTCTTTTTCCAGTATTTGTAACCAAATTTAAAGAAAAACACTTACTGAGTCATTTTAAGGCACACACACAAGTCTCTGAAATACCTAATTACTGGCACAGTGGATCGCATCATTGGAATTCTAAGTTCAATTATTTCTTACATATTGCATAAATCCAGTGTGTTCCATAATGGATACAGTAGGTTAAATAGGATAGCTTTGAGACCAAGCATAGGTTTTTGCAAGTAAAGTGGGGTTTTTTTCCTAATATTTTGTATTAAATTGTATTTATTTTGAAGTTTGATGTGGACTTTAGTTTAGGAATTTTGGATTTTGAACAATTCAGTTATTTTTTTATTAGGCTATAAAGGGACATGACTTGCTAATTGTGTACAAGGTGATAATGAGGACTTTAAACTTCAGTCGCTAGCTCACCAGTGACCTGCAGAGACTTCCCTTAACAGGCTGTACAATGAGGCCAGCTGCAGGAAGCACGGACAGACTGGAGATACCCATCCACAACCTTTTTCTCTAAGTGGGTCCTTATAAGAAAACAGACTGCGCGATCTGTAGCTTCTTTTTTCTAGCATGTCCTAATGAAGCATGTGCAATTGAAGATAAAACAAAAATGGAAAAAAGTAATTGCGCCATCATAAACATGACAAAATATGAAAATTGCTTCTCAGAATTGGCTTTTAAGTTGAATGTAGCAATTGCTTCACTCTTGGGTTTTATTGTTATGAAGTTGTATGCAGTGTTTTAGCAGCATTTGATAAGCATTGAAACTTGCACAGAGAAGTGGAAAATCTGTAAGACAGCATTTTAGAAGAATATCATCTGCATTTTTGCAACGGTTTTCAGAACTTGTTAACTGCAGCACACATGTACTGGGTCAAAAGCCCACTGAAGGCAACGGGGCACCTCTCAGAAGGCCTTTAGATGAAGTCCCAAATACACCGGGGGTCCTGTGCGAGATGGCTGGTGCTGCTTGCGTATCACTTCTGCAGGTACTCTGAGGTAACCCTGCTGTCTTCAGCAGGTGGGCTCCACGTTGACACGGGTGTAAGGAAAAATAGAGCAAGGATGAAGAAACGCAGGCCTGCATCTCCTTGTTCAGCCCTGCTCAGGCTCCACTTGTAGACCTCCCCCTGGTGAAGAAGGTTGGTGTGGTGGGACTTGACCACTCTGGTTACTGCTGGCACCAGTCCCTCACGCAGGGCGCAGGGGGAGGTGGTGACAGCTGAGGGAGGTCACAAGAGGAACTGTGTACAGCCCTGTCAGGGCAGCTCTGGCACAGGTTAAATTTTTTTTGTTGAGCAACGTTGAAGTGGCTGCATGGACATCTCTTCCCTTTTTCACATGGAGTAGTAATCCCATGGAGTTGGGTCTGAGGCACAGCAGGCGCCAGCAAGCCATGGCTAATGAGTAATCCTAATAGCACTGGCCGCACACCTGACATGTGGGTAGTGGGGCTGTTTCGGTTTTCACTGAGATTGAGGTACGGGGGAAAGAGTGATTTGAAGTAACTTTTGTGATTTTTTCTTAATTGCATTGTTTGGTGGAAAACTTCTAGTTTTGACTTGAAGAGTTTGGAAACGGCTCTTCCATAGAACTGCAATTCCTTACTTTGTAGAAATTAAGACAATTAAGTGCAACTCAGTTACTGGGATTGTAACACCTCTGTTGTACAGATGAATAAATAAAATGAAATCTTCGGAGTTACTGTATCAATTTCAGTTGGATTTTTATTTTACTAGATGGTTTCATAATTCCCTCAATCCTTTCCGCGGTCATAACCATTGCATAAGACGTGTTCACTAAGTATACTTTTCAGTGCTGGAATACCAGACCTAGTGCACTTTTGCCCACCTCAATCATTTGTAACGTATTTTGTAATCTCATTACTACCATAAAGCAAAATTACGTGCTTAAGATTTCAGATGGGTCAGCGCAAATATAAAACCTGACCTCCTTTCAGGTGTTCAGAGACTAGACAAAGTGAGGTGCAATTGATAAATCTTACCTTTAACTTTACATTTGCTTTCCAACAGTAAGTGAAACCCCAGCTTTAAGTTACACACGTATGAAGTGGGATGAACAGGACAGTTTTTCAGTGTATCGTACCAGCATTAAGTACGTATTTAGGCCTCAGTCCTGGAGGTCATTCTACAACACTGGAACAAGGAGTGGAGCTGAATGTAGCTATGCCCTACACATGGAGAGGGGTCAGCTGTATTAAATAACTGAAATAATAGTAATGTAGCATTCAAAAATCTTGATTATATAAAGTAAAGATTGGCACTTAGTTTCTGTACGAAAAGAGTATTTGCAAGGGTTTGCCACAGGAGTCTACCAAATTTTAGACTAATATGAGATATGAAGCTGAAGTATGAGCAAAAAACAGAAAAAGGTCTTTTGTTTCATAGACTGAAGTGTAGTGCTATCCCAGGCAGCCGGGGAGCAGAATATAGAACAGTTGGAAGGGACCTACAATGATCATCTAATCCAACTGCCTGACCAATTCAGGGCTGACCAAGTCAAAGCATGTTATTAAGGGCATTGTCCAAACGTCCCTTAACCACCGACAGCCTTGGGGCATCAACCACCTCTCTAGGGAGCCTGTTGACCACCCTTGGTAAAGAATATTTCCTAAATATAATCCCCTCCTCATGGAAAGCTCTTCCTACTCGCTTCTGTGGTGATTAGTTATTCTAAATTCAATCATAGTGGCCTACCAGTATCTTAAGAGGGCCCACAAGAAAGCTGGTGAGGGACTTTTAGGATGTCGGGTAATGGCAGGACTAGAGGGAATGGATTAAAACTAGAGATGGGACGATTCAGACTGGACGTTAGGAAGAAGTTCTTCACCATGAGGGTGGTGAGACACTGGAACAGGTTGCCCAGAGAGGTGGTGGATGCCCCATCCCTGGAAGTGTTCAAGGCCAGGCTGGATGGGGCTCCGAGCAACCTGATCTAGTGGGAGGTGTCCCTGCCCATGGCAGGGGGGTTGGAACTAGATGAGCTTTAAGGTCCTTTCCAACCCTAACAATTCTGTGATTCTATAAGTTTATGATCTGTTTATATTCATTTTATGCAAGAATTTTTTTAGCATAAATAGCTCCTCCCTTTCGCTAGGTATACTGAGGCTACAGTCAGTCTTTCAGCTGTTCCTTAACTGAGTTTATTAATACTGTAAAGATGACTCAACTGGTTATAGTTCATCCTTTCAAGAGGACCGTGTGTCTGCTTTCTTGCTAGGGCTGGTGGCTGAGCGGTGCAGTTCGTAGTTCTGTCTCGCTGAGGAGCCCCTCTGGTGGCACAGCACAGAACTGTAGCTACACGATCATGTTTTAAGCCCATCGCCAGCATTCATGCAACCCCCTATACTCATTTTTAATCCTTAAAAGTCTTGTGTTTGTGTGCTTAAAATTTATTTCACTTAATACTGCAGGCTTGAGAAGGCTTAATCTTTCATTTACTACTAAACGCAATATAATTATGCTGAGATCTTCCGCAGGGAGCCAGGGTGTAACACTGACACAATGAAAGTAACTGGAACTTTAGGCAACCAGGACTTCCTCGTTTACAGTCGGTATACGAAGGCTATCAGAGAGTAATCTGTAACTGCTTTCAGTGTTATCCACAACACTCTTCCCACCCGTACTTGAATTATTGCACCCTCACTGATATACCACTTCTTGTGGTTTGGATTCAAGCCCCTCTCAGAGCAAGAGACAACTGCACTTGGTGTCCCCGAACTGGGACACTGCTGCAGGCAGATGTGGATCAACCTGAGCCCACATCCCCGCCCTGCACCGTTCTGCCTTCCTCCCACACGGCTCCCCTTTTTATGCAGGTCTGCTTTAGCCTGTGTTCTAGTACCAAGTCCTTGCCCTTCCAGCTTCATTGTTTTGATGGGGCCCTACATCAGCAGCTTCAAAGCAGTCCAGAAATGCTGCACTGCTATATTTGGTTTTTTCTATTTAAAAAACACTATTAAAGCAAGATCGTGTTACTGTGATAATATGCAGTAACTTAAACATTATCCCTTTGTAAATCTGCTTTCCTACCTTTCCTTTTTGTTCAGAGACTGTTAAAGCTCTTATATGCTCATGCCACTCTGGTTTTGCCCTGAAGACATATGTCACATTCTTAACGTGATTTATTGAAAAAAACATATAAGGGAACAAAATGACAATATTGCCAAAGGCAAAGTGGAATGGCATCAGAGACTAAAAATTGCCTAAATAACTCAAGAGGTTAAGAATTTAGCTGTGCTATGGAAGCAGACAGATTGAGAATGGACCTGTGCAGAATGTGAACAGATTCTCTGGACAACACTGAAGGAGTCCCAACAGGTGTATGACTGAGACAGCATCTTAAAAAACAGAAAAGTTAAATGAATTTAGGAATCTGCATTTGACAGTTCTCACAAACAGCATAGACACAGGGACTGTCAGTTCCCAGTGTTGATTCTGCAGTGTCTGAGCTTTAGCCTGCATTAGAATTTAGTGTTTGCCTCGCTATAAAAACACGACTTTGAAGAGTGCATCAATGATTAATTTTATCCTTCAGTGTCAGCTCATCCCTATACTTCCAAACATCCAAGTCAGGAACTCTGAAAAGTGAAGGAATAAAAGGGACTCCAAGTTCTGGAGGCTCTTAAGTGTCCTTTCAGAATCCCAAGAGGAAATATATTCTCACTTTGATACTCAAAATTTTGTCTATTGTTTGTTCTGACTTTTGCAGTTTGGAAACCAAGGTGTGGCACCCGACCAGCACTGAGGTGACGGGTGCTACTGAAGTGTTAGAAAAAAAACTGTGTAACTCAGTTTCCTCGACACGGGTCAGAAACAAAAGCAACAAGTGTCTGTACAAATGGGGCGCTTTCCCCTTTTGGTTGTTGCATATATGACTTAATCTTTTCTAAAGACTTTATTCTTCCCTTAGAATTGAAGCTGTCTTCCATTGGGCAAATCACAACCCTAACTAACATCCTATACTCCGTAAGTACCGAGTATTTCTTTATCTGCCAAAAGAGTAGAGCATCAGTAAGTCAAACTATACGGATCCAAAAGAGAGAGATCTTTGTTCTGACCAAGTCGACATGTGAGCTTAAAAACCTCTGGCAAGTTCTCCAGCTTTTCCCTAAAAAAAAATTCACCAGTGAAAGCCACTGCTAGGACATTGCTTATTGTGCAATTTCCTGCTGTGTTCCAGCATATTTTGATCTCTTCAAAGAGGAAAAAAAATAACTCACATATTTTGAAAACAGCACAGCAGGATCTGGCGTTTGGAGTTCCGCTCTTCCTTGCGCAGGATGTATGCAACATCCCAGGCTCTTAGGCTTGAAGGGTCCCATGCCAGCAGCCATCAGTGAGGAAGCTGGGCTGGAGCATCAGTAACCGCTGTGATCACATGCTCAATTAAAAACAGAAACAAAGGACTGGTGATTTGTATTATCTCAGGAAGTTTACTCCCTGCACTAGCAGCCTCCGGAGCAAGAGTGACAACCATTGCACGTTAAGTAGTTCAACAGGACAGAGAATACCTTTTCGTGTCCAGAATATGCCTCTCGCCTGAATTCACATACCTGAGGTGGGTCGCTGCAGGAATAACTAACAGCAACACTGAATTTGCAAGTTCAGTCCATCTGCACCATTAAACATGCTACCGCATGCCCCAGCCTCACTACACGACACTTGCCACAATGCAGAACTAAAGGCAGATGAATCCACTGTTTGCAATTCCATGTGCTTCTCTTCTTCTGATGTTTGATGAGGAATGTAGCAAAGAACCAAGTTCTGAGAGCGTGGCACTATGGGAGTTACTAAACAACCACTAACTGTCTCAGTCACAAAAAGCAATATAAAGATTTTTCTTTTATATCATGCTAGCGGAGTTCCTAGATGTTTCATATACGACCGTTCATTTTGGCATAAAAGCAGTGCTCTGGGGCAGTCTGGTCACCTGTGGATACCAGGACTGCATGCTGTCTTCAATTTGAAGAGCGCTGGGCTTCCTGGGCAATGCTCAAATGCAAACAGAAGATAAAGCTAAGCATTCAGTTAAAAAACAAGAACACACAAAAAAAACTATGCATGAAACTGCCGAATAATTACGGCGAAGCTTCACAAAACATACAGCTGCTACTTGGGAAGCCACTGTTATCTTGCAGTATCTCAAACCAGTATCAGAAACTGCAGCTGCTCCAGGCTAGATCCTTTGCAGATATGATAAGCTTCATGCAAGTAAAGAAACTGCTCGTTTATAGAAGCTGGGAATATTGCCTTCCATACCAAAGTTCCCACCCTCTACCCCCACTCCGCCACACAAACACACTCCGCCAGCTCAAGACAAGCAATGGACCTGGGATGCTGATGGCTGAGAACTTGAGCTGCTTCATCAGCAGAACTGCACAGGAAGCTGGGGGCAGGGGGGGTTGTTTAGTGCTGTTTAACCCCATCAAAGCTCTGGAAAATGCTTTCAAAAAAAGGAAGTGGACACAGAACAAAGCGCAAACATGGTCAGCTGGTTCACGACTAACCAAAGTCACTTGATCCTCTCCAAACAAATCACTATGCAGACAGTCTTCTCCATGGTTTAACATTTTGCTAGGGTTCTGTTTGCAATGTGCTACAGGCAATTAGTTTTATTAGAGTTTTCTTGGAACGGTACTGAGGAGAGTGAAACTGCTCACGTGTACGGATCAGGGCAACCACAGTCATTATAGTGGTGAGTAGTGGAAAGCCATAACCTAGATTAGCCTTCCTGCCAAAACTAGGTCAAAGACTTTTACCCAGTACTTTGTAGATCAAGTTCTTCCACTTCTCAGAAACTCATTCAGGTGCCTGGATGCAGGCAGCCCGTGCTGTTTGAAGCTGCCCAGGACATTCAAAACACTCACCAACCAGGGCTGACAGGTATGTTGCAGGTCCTGAGACACCCTCGGGCATCACAAATGACACTGAACACCTGAATCACTCAGTTTTTAAAGCCCTGCATATCCTGCCATCTGGTCTATACGTAGTAACTGCAATGTTTGAAAAACCCTAAGCCCATATGACCCATTGCTTAAAAAAATCTGCCTGCTACTATGTTTTTCCCTGTCCTCTTCCCCGTTCAGAAATAGGGCTTACATACTAACAATAGGGCTTACACACTAACAATTCCACACTCTTCAGGTGAGCCCGACGTCTCCAGCTCCCCCTGCAGACTCACCTTAATCTGTAGAAAGTATGTTTGGTTCTAATATGACTAATTTCTGGGTCTGAACATCAAATTTCAAGTCATACGTTTTATTCCTTAACAAGCTTTCATAATCTTTGACAACTTTAAGTTGCTACACAAGACAGAAAAGTCTTTAGAAACATTTTAAAACCAGAAAAGCAAAAGTACGTTAATCAAAGCTGTTTGAAAACTACATGCTAGGTTTGAAACATTCACACTTTTAACATCAAAATTAAAGGGAAGATGTGTACATGTAATAAAGTTGGACAAAAGTCAGCATTTAGAAGAATTACAGCAAGCCAACCTACAGTTAGACTAAAGAATCCTGTGTACTGCAAGGAACGTTTAACAAAGCATTGAAACAATTATGGTGCCAGCTTATGCACAGCTTTAAACAGTATTGCAGAAATTATGGAAGAATGGATGAAACCAAGCACCAGTGATCCTGAATTCACACTAAAAATGTTTAAAGACAAACCAGTACAGATTTTTACACCCCTCCCCTAACCCCCCAAGACTGCAAAGCAAGACTTCTTCAAAATTAGTATCTCCAGTAGTATTTTGAAAGGGGCTCCAGACCAGGACGGCTTGGAGATACAGGGCAAAGACAAACAGGTGGTAACTAGAATGTATTTGTATCTTCCTTTGCACAACTGTCCTCACTAAATTTAGTGATGATTACTACTGATGGAAGCATCCCGAATCTGCTAACAAGTCAGCCTCAATCACATAATTAACACATAAAAGTACATGTCCTGGCCCTTTTTAGATAGCCAAAACTGTGATTCAATGCTGCAGCTGCAATTATACTAGAAATAGACTGTAACTCCACGCACAGTCTAAATTCCAAACTCAGTGGACAGATTTCCCAAGATGGCAGGTGATTATAGCAGGAGTCCCAGAGGTTTCTTTCACAGACACACCCAGAGAGGAACTTTTATTAAATTACAACTCAGATGTCCAACAGGAAAGATGTATATGGATGCCAAACATACAGCAGCCCTAAGCAAGAACGGACATTTGCTAGTGACATTTCCCCCACTCAATACAAGCCTTGCTCTAAACACTAGGCAACCATTACACAGGACAAGTCACTCTAATGATTCACAAGTTACATAGCCCACATAAGTTCTTTTTAATGTATAAACTTTACTACTTTTATACATACGGGGTGCTCTCTTTTTAGAGGAGCTAACACATGTATAGCTAAAGCCACAGATGAAGCAATGAAAGCCAGTTACGTGCACACAACTCCCAAACACTGGCATTCTAAAACTTCAAGAAACGGTATTTTCATCTCGCACTACAGAGCGTAAGACACCAAAGCACTGCTAAAAACATCTTATTGCTGACAGATGTGGAGATTCAGAGATCTGCACTTGGGCATACAGATATGACGGAAGACGATTGACTCAACCATTAGAGCCAGACAAACTGACACCACCACTGCAGGATCTGGTGCCATTATCGTGGCAGCATTCTCCCACTGTTTGCCATGAAATCCTTGCAAAATCCTTATGAACTCTGTAGGTATCTACTATGCAAGTCTAGGGACACAAAGCTGAAAAGGGTAAAGTGTCAACCGGTAAGGAAACAGAAGTCCCTGGACTACCAGTTTACAAAACAAGATCTAAGACTTCAGAGGGGGATGGAAGATCCTACTATTTAATTGCACAATCACTATAAAGTTCCAAAGACAGAAAAGCAGCTTTTACATTTTAATTCCTAGCATAAAGGCTATACTGCTGTAGAGCTACCCTCTGCCTCATCTCCAAGGTCATGAGGACCATTCCTGGCCAGGATTTCTATCCTTTTCAAAAATTAAGACAGAACGATGTACCAGATGCTGTGTGGAGTTTTGGGGGTTTTTTTTGTTTTGTTTTTAAATAAGGATAAAAATTTGACCCCCTTACTTTACCAGAGGCAATCACAAAGCATCAGAGCAGCTCACTTCCCTGTTCAAAAGTGAATGAAAGACACACAGAATTAAATTTTATTGTACTTCTGTGGGCAAACAACCCCAAACTTTTGTCAGGAAAAAGACAGCATTCTAGTCACTGCAGTCTACAGAGAAAAGCCAACAAGGGGAACAGAGCAAACAAGCACTCATTTGAGAATTAGAAATATTTTAATTCAGTCTTCATATAAACTATATTTAATACACATTACACAAGTATCTGCACACAACCAAAACTTAACAGGAAAAAAGTCCTGCTCAACAGTTAGCCTCTTTTCTCCTCAAGACCACAAGAAATCCAAAACAGAACCAAAACAGTAGCTGAAGTTAATTAATATTAATTATTCATAAACAGCAATCTTAATGTATTTTTCTCACATCCACATGGAGGCAACTCATGAGAAGAGTTATGCCAGGCTCCATTTTAGGAACTCAACCAGAAAGTTTTTTTTATTGCAAGTGACACAAAGGCATACTAGTGAAACAGCTGTCCTTACTCAGAACGGAGAGCTACAAAAACCTCACCTTAGTAGAGCTAGTTTTATGAACAGAAAGTCTTTGGCAAGGAAGACCTACTATATTCATAATGATGGTACAGTTTACTATTACACAACTGCATTAGATAGTTGGTGAATCATCTTCTGTACCACAATTTTCCACTCTTAAGACACTGCTGGCTTAAACTTCAGGAGTTGGAGAATGACAGGAACAAAGACACTGTGCAAGTTTCCCTCCTTATGAAAGAAATGTACGAACTGTACCCTTTATTGTCCCCCTGCAAATAGGGCATTTTCTAAGGGACGGTGCACATTCTTTGCATACCACTAAGTGGCCACATGGAATAAAAACAATAGAGACTTCTCTGTCCATGCAAACTTTACATGTTCTTTCCTCTTGTAGCCTTCTTAATTGTTCTTCCATAGGTAAACCTGGAAAAAAAAATATTTAACTTTAAGAAGCCTGAATATATGTGCATTCTAATTAGAGTACAGCTATGTTGCATCCATTTCACCCGTTATTTCCCTATCTGTATTCACTAAATACAGATAGCAGTGAGAAAAGTACATTTCCCAGAGGTCAGAAAGCAGCATGCAAGGAAGTAGCCTGTACTTTCCACTTCTGTGAGACAACGAACAGCTCAGGGATTGGAGGCCAACTGAGTTCTTGAGACCAACCAATGTTTACATTTTAGCAAACGCTGTACTCTTGCTTGGATATTAGGAGCACAGTCAGATTGGTGGAAGTGAGCTAAATTCAGGCTTGAATACTTTTCTGCAGTCTATTAACATATTAAACCACAGGACTAAACCAGAGCAAACTCAATCCCATGTCTGACAAGCTTTTATGTAACCAGCTGTTAGTCAAGATAGAACTTAAGACACCTATAACCCACTCTGGAAAAGCAGACGATGATACCTGCTGTGAAATGCTTACCTACTATGCACCGTCTACTCTTTATCAAATCCCTGAACGAGAGCTTGTACCAGGATCAAGTCCAGCATGTGCCTGAACTGTTGAGCTCCAGAAAGCTCCACCTCATATGGTGCAAAAGCACATGTAAGGCACAGGATATAGTTTATAGCAGATAGACTTGCTTGCAAGTCTGAGCATGCACTTAACTTTTTTTGATAAATCCACTTTACCAAAGCAGGATTAGGGAGAACGTAAAGCATAAAACCTCTTTCTTAACCGAAGTAATTTTCTTTTATTTTTTCCCCCCCAATGTTAGCTATTTGTCCCACAAAAACGTTTAAAGTAAGAAAGTAGAGTTTAAGGTACCTGAAACATCTTCTGTGGGAACATACTTCATGTTCTTCTCCACTAAAATAAGAGAAAAAAAAAATTCCTAATCATTTGACTAATCTATATTCAAACAGCATCTGATTATTTTTTTATCTATAGGTTGCTATGACAGCACTGGTTACACTTTTATAAACTTACATCCTTAGGGGGGGGAAAGAAAAAAATAGACAGACATACCAAATAAATCTTTGTACAGCACAGGGTCACAATCTCGTAGACAGTTTCTGAATATGCTGGCTGCTTCATTTCCTTTCACTAAAACTGTATCTATCAGTTCCCTTGCTTGCAATGGTGTCTGAGTCTTTTGCTTAATAACATCATGCTCAAGTTCCGTTATCACTTTAGCTGACAGTAAACTCCCAAGGATTGGAAGTACACATGTTAGACGTTGGAATAAAGCCATTCTATTCTTCCGGATTAAGGACAAGTCATCTGGAATGCAAAGGGGATTAGATGTTTTTTAGGAATACACTACTCCAAGCTCCATTTCTGCTTACATTCTTTAAGCTCTACTTGAAACGTTCACTTACTACACATCATTAATAAAGACCTCAGTAAGTTTTAGTGGTATTTACATAAATAACAGACTTAACAAAACCACATACAAGCAGCTTCTGAGCTGAAGCCTTTATACCAATAAAGACTCCTGTTCCCATCTCTAGGTTAAGCTATCTGAGGGGATCTTGTCTAACTTCACACTAGCAAGACTTACGTTCTCTGCAGAATTGCAAAGAAAAAACAACACCTCTGCATAACACCAACGGTAACTCACCGACAACCAACAGGTTAACTTTAGTCAGTGGCAGTCAAAATCATGTCTGAGATGTAGATAGAATCAAGCTTTTCTAAGAGGTGTCCAACAGAATTATGTGCAAGAAAACCAGAAGTACAGCACAGACTCGAAAGTTTGGTGGGTTGTTGGTTTTTTGTTTGTTTGTTTTTTTAAATAGTCTATCACAAACAACAACAAAATCACTTCATTAAGATTTAACGGCTGAATCCATCTATGTTTTTTTGATAGAATACGCAAGTAGAAAAGCAGTCAATTTAATTTATAATTGAGAAGTTTCATTACTGCTTCACAGACTCAAAAATAGTAGGATTTTTTTTAGGCTTTGTTATATGGTATTAAAACAATAGGAAATGTTAAAGACACCAAATAAACACTGTTAAATAGCTGACCTACATGGTTGAGTCAGACACAGAAAAGCAGACCTTTGGCCATCTTACAGAACCTAATTTTAAAGTTTATGGCCTCTTCTAGGAGGTGGATATGGTGGTTCACCAATCCAAGTAGTTTAAAGAACAGGTAAGTTTGGAAAAAAAAATTAGTAGAATGTGCCAAGTAAAGTATTTTGGTTCCATTTATTTTATTAACAGCAATATAAAGCCACACAAATTTAAAAAAATATGGCTTTGCTCCTGCGGAGAGAATCAGGTGATTCCGAACCCTTGGAACCATCCTCCTGAAAGGGAATGAAAAAGTTCCCAGACTGCTAGTTCCATACAGATACCCTGACAATGCTTTTACAGAAGCTGATCATAATAGCAATTAAACTAAATCACTTAGTGAATAAAAACAATTATAAAAACCATACATAATACAAACCACTTCTGCTTTCACTTTTGTTCATGCCTTACGCATACCTGATGCAGCTTCTTCAAATTGTCTCTCTTTCTCTTCTTCCCTCTTCTCATCTTCAGCATTGAGCAGATCACACACAAGATCATTAACAGTCTTGTAGTTTTCTCCAGAGGCCAAGATTTTACTTTGCACTGTTTGCTTTATTAGCCTTCTACTGAATCCCATCTCCAAGGCAGCTTTAACAACAGGTGTGTTCATCATGATTGCATCTTCTGAATGACTCTCTCCAGGTTCAAAATGAATAACTAATCAAAGAGGAAAATCACCGTGTATAATATAAAGAATAAAATACCTATACAATCCAGAAGTCAGAGACATCAACATTACCTACACATATGCAAATATATATGAATACCTAGCATTAAAAAGTTTCAATGGTTAAATAGACTTTTTTTCTTAAGTGGTTAGTTTTAAAAGTGGAAGCCAGTTACTTAATTGGATTGAATCCATGATAAACTTCAATCCATGTCAGGCCTTCACAAAAATCTAGAATAATCCAGAGAAACCACAGAGAATTCCATTGTGTCTTAGCAGCCTTTTTTACATTTAATCATTTCTAACTTCAGCCTTGAAAAATGTCGGGGTTGGGGGGGCAGGGAAGGAAGGAGATCAAAATTCAGAGTTTATACAGTACAAACATTGTGTTCTATTCCAGCTCTTGATCAGTATTTTCCATTCAACTTACTAAGCACCAGACACGTGGGATTCTGACTCACTGTCCTCAACCAGCAGGGACTATGATAGCATAACCCACTCACTCTCTGGGAGGAGTTTATTTCCACCATAACTACAGCCCAGTTGGGAAAGACTTCACTTTATCAGCTTGTCCTACCTTCTCCTTGACGACTGCTGCTCAACTCAGAGCATTTACATGCCTAAAAATGAAGTTGCTAACTGCATAGTCATGACACCCTCCAGCAACTGTTCCACCAAGTTCAATACCATAGGTCAATTTAAGAAATGCCAAATTGACTTGTTTTGTTTAACCCAACCATGAAACTAAAAACCACAAATACAGCAGATGCCAAGAGCTGCTAGTATGAAAATAAGGAAAATGAAAGACAAGATCTCTTAAAGATGCCTCCTTGAAGTCTGTCCACATAACGTTGAAGCTACCTAACTTTTAGCATTACTTAGAAAATCCTTATAATGTTATTGTTTCCAAGAAAATCTAAGAATTCTTAAGCAAGTTAGTTTCGGATAGCTAATCATTAAGTTCACAAAATGCTGAGGAAGTTTAAAAACATGCTTTAATATACATACTTGGGGGATCAATGTTTTCATCTACAGGCGTATCGGAGGTTGACAAGAGCTGTGGAACACAACAGAACTACATTAGTATCAAAGTATTGCTTTTCCCCCTACATACCTTTAACACATTCTTCCCTCATCATCCATGCTAAGCTTTTTATCTGAATGGTACCTGTTAGGTACTTTACATGTGGTTACACAAGCCTGCAAATTTGTGCAACTATATAATCAATATCAAGTTAGTGATGACCAATTTCATGAAGAGAAGTTTGGCTTACTCTTGCCAGAAGCATTATGGATAGGAGTAATTCAGGCTGTCCATGACTGATACCTGAAATAACAATTACTGATCTGCACTATTCACTGAAACTTACATAATGAGAATTTTCCACTCCTGACAAAAAGGACCTCACTGCTTTATAACACTTTCCGTAAGTACAGGTTAAACTCTACTAGTCCAAGTCCATTAGCCATGGTTCAGCATGGGTTTCATTTCTGTGCTCATGAAGAGCCTTTATTGTGTTAGAAACATAGTAGAAATATATGCAGAAGTGAGGCAGAAGGATGGACCAAATTCCCAAAAAGAACATAGCGCTCTTCAACAAGAAAAAAACAAAGTTACTGAACAGTAAAGTTTACCTGTTCAAGAAGATGGGGGAACCTGGCCTGAATTTGACTGACAAACTCTCCTCCTTTTACACGAAGCAGATACTCACACCTGAAACATTGACAGAAGTGTACTAAATTATACCTTCTACTTGCCAAGGGAAAAGAATACAGATGAATGAAACAGCTTACAGTAACACAGCATAACTTAAGTACATGTTTCTCTTCCTTCAGAGGGGAAAGAGTTCTCTTAATTGGAAGCTTGATATAGCCTAGTGTCTGGTGACACTTTGATAAAGCTTTTCCATGATGTTCAGCAGTCAGTAGGCTTCTGTATATAAATGCAGCAGCTTTACATTCCGCTACCATTTCTAATCAAAATGGTATGTCATGAGAAATGATATCGCGTCAGCATCACCACAAAGCGCAGTGATAAACTGTTTCTGTCTCACATCTCACCATTCTTATCTCCTACTCAAATCATTCAAAAGACATTAGCAAAATTTAACACCACTATCAAAGCCAGATCTGCTTCACTAATGTAGAGTTATATCTCTTACGGACATTTACTGACAGGCATAACGCAGAAGGAAACAAAGGTGTCATTTAACTCTATGTACATTGTGCAGTATAACAGTATCTGGCAAATTGCCCATTAAAGACTAGTTGGGGATCTACGATGTGAAGAATTATTATTAGCTTTCCTGAAATGAAGTGCAGCTATTTCTGTCATTTAATGTAGGTGGAGATTTCCACAGGCACAGATAGCAATTAGGTATGCAATTGCCATTTAATTATGGGTGGCATTAAAAAGTTATTTCTGTCATTTTTCCAATAGAGACGTACTAAACGGCCACTGAAACCTTCTTCACAAGCCTTTCCACACCTAAGCAACTAAACTGCACAAGCTGAAAAACTGGTTCAAGAGGGGCATGGGCACAGAACCAGACCGAGGGAGTCAGATGTTCCTCCTACTTCATTTCTCTGCAGCTTTTGCTCTACTCAGTCTGCTTTCTGACTGCTTCTCTTAGACAAGTATGCTCATGAACAATGCAGCTTGGTAATAGTGATTTGGGGATGCACACAGCATTTAATTATGAAGTGGAAAGCATTAAATATCATGCTTAATGAAGAAATGTTTTAATTATGGCCACCTTAGCACTTCAGAGCTTGTAAACAGAGGTACACTAAATACATCCAAATGAAAGACTGAATTTGTACATCGTATGGTGAAGTTAAACAAATCTATTAAGTGCAGTACCTATCCGCCAAAATTAGAAGTATTTAAGGGTGTGAACAAATTATGATAAAGATTTTGCAAGTTACCTTGGAAACCACTTTGCATGTTCAATCCATGGATCATCTCCAGATTCCCAGCACCTTAACCCCCCATCACAGCAAAAACACTTGACATCATCATTGCGGCCTTTAAGAAAAACAAGGCAAAATATCTAGCAAACATTCACATAATTTACTTTCAGTTAAATGCTGACATAGCAATACGAATAAAACTGGAGACATCAGTTCTTCTTACCTACATAGTAAAAGCCAGCATCCGCAAGCTGTTCAGGCTGAACTGGAATTCTAGCTGGCCAGTTTATGAATGTTTTAACACGTGCTTCATGGGTTTGCATGCTCACATTTGAAACATTGAAACTTGGCTGGTCTCGGGTAAGGTTCTCCACAAAAGGGCAAGTAGGAAAGTGTCTCCGATGCTCTGACATAGCACTATCTTTTGGTTCCCAGTTACTCAGCTGGCCACCACAGGTGAAACAAGCAACTTTGTCTGCTGTCCCCAAGTAATAAAGTCCAGCCTTTGCCAGATCAGTGGGCGAGAGAAACGTCAGTGGCCATGAGTGAAAAGTGCGTAGTCTAGCATCTTCTGTACTCATAGAAGGATTGTGAAGTTTAGGTCTCAAGAATGAAAGGTCTTCAACTGCTCTAGTAGTTACTGGGTCCTGAGGAAAACTGGAAAAAGAGCCACTGAAATATCCAACTTGTTCTAAACTTGGAGAAAGTGTTATGGAATGTAGAGATGGTGAGAGATTGTTTGTGACCAGAGGCGAAAAGGCAGAACGAGAGGAGAGTCCAAGGTTGTTAACAGAAAGCATGTTTTGAACAAAACTGCAGCTAGGATACAGCTGTTTGTGTTTTTCCATAGCATTATCTCCTGGTTGCCAGCTGTCCAATGCTAAGCCACAACTGAAACACTTAACTTTATCTTGCACACCAGTGTAATAAAACCCAGCCCGGGCAAGACTCCGTTCCGACACTGGCACGTTAACGGGGAAAGTAGAAAATGTCGACATTCTGTAGAGTTCACAGGATAAGTCATACTTCAGTTCACCACACAAAGCACTCTGCTTCATGATGCTAGCCAAGAAAGGGCTATTTTCCATTATGTTCATAATGGACTATTTTTGGAAGAATGGGACAAGTCTTCCTCTGGGAGGTAGTTGTGTGCATTAAAGGCAATTTGGAATAACCCCTGCCTGTACAAAAGTACGAACCTGAAAATTAAAATACTTCAATGTGCAACTTTGAATGCTTATGTGAATAGAATTAGCCTCCTGACGAACAGCCTTTAAAGTTTGGGAAGTTCTTGCACTTTAGTTTACACAATTGTTTTCTGTGCAAAAGCTGCCCCACCTTGTTTTGACAATTGAGGAAAGCATGTCAAAAAAGGACTTTCCCTTGAATCATATAGGCATCACGTGCTTTCCTTGTGCAGTGTGTCTGGGAGAGCAGCAGCAATTTGTCAGGCTAGTGAAGGTGGGATGCAGAGAGGAAAGACCTCAAATGGGTTTATCAAAATCCTTTGTCAACAAAGAAACTAAAATGGGGGGCAACTACAATGACATCATTTTGGACCAGAACACCTGTTAAGCGATTTAAGAACTATTTCACCCTAGACAGCTGATAAATATGCAGCTTATACACATGTAAAGATTTTAGTTTGTAAATCTCATTAGAAGGCTGAAAATAATGGTTTATCAAGCTCAAAAGGCATACAAGAAAAAGTGTCCCTGAACTGAACTGATCTGGTATGTTTGCTGCCACTAGACTTCCAAAAAAACCCTCAACTTCTGCATATTGTTGTAATAATTTTTAAGACTAAAGAAGTTAGTTTATACTCAACTTCACATATATCGAATATTCAGCTATGAGATAAACAAATCCTATACACTGTCTCTGACAAGGATGAACTGTGTTTATTAATAAGCCTGGAATAGCCCCAGGCTTTTCTGTCTATAACATCGTCCACACAGACTGAACAGCGCATTTCAGTTTTAACCTGGTGCCTTAGTTACAAGTATAGAGTTATCAAATTTAACATAAATGAATTGCCTTGTGTTGGGACACTCTAATGCTTTATACTGTTGAATTAAATTTCTTCTGTATGCCATGTTTATGGCATACAGAAGCAAACAGAATCCTCAGATTAAAAAAAAAAAAAAAATTTGAAGCCTTAGTTTCTTTATTTCTGCACAGAACTACCTCCCAGAGTTCAGACTAAAGTCCCTTCTAAGGTGCCTACGCCTCCATATTGATACCGACTGTTCGCAAGAAGAAATTGTAAGTATCTGTAGTTTCAATCGTTTAACTCTTTCGGGTGGAACAAAACCTGGAAGGAAGAAAGAGAGGAGTGTTTCAAAATATACATGAGGTGCATGTAATGTCTACACAAACAG
The DNA here is from genome assembly GCA_947846985.1 of Fratercula arctica. Taxonomy (NCBI): domain Eukaryota; kingdom Metazoa; phylum Chordata; class Aves; order Charadriiformes; family Alcidae; genus Fratercula; species Fratercula arctica. The sequence goes on along the minus strand of CANTUZ010000001.1, from coordinate 15,583,069 downwards.
GAACTATAAAAATTAAAACACTAAAATCTCAATGTAAGCTTTTTCATAATACTAGCTAGAAATTTTCAGGGAGTCAACTTTACATACTATCATATGGAGTGGATTTAACACACTTAATTTGCCTGTTACTGACACAAGCAGAACTTTTTTGGCAAATGGATGAATCAGGCTGCTCAATCACAAGCAGTATAACCAAAGGTAAGATACTGTACTAAAGAAGTTGCATCTATCTAAATTGGTTTAAGCATGCAGATTCTCAAACAACGAAGGTCCAGCTTTATTACACTGAGACTTAAATTAAGGAGCTGGAATTTCTTATTTAGGTAAATCTAATGATACTTGAAGCATAGGACATCAGCAAAACTGAGCTTCGCCAAAAAAAAATCAGGTAAGAGCAAAGACAAAGTTCAAGAGTTTTTAAACATATAATTTTCTATTAATTCATAAACACATATATAGCAGTCTGTTTTACAGTATCAGTTTCCTAAAAAGTTCTTCTAGGAAAGATTCAAAACAGACATACTTGTCATGATGACACAGCCCTAGAAAAACCACCTACTGGAAAACAGCAGAGCATTTCCTAATCATTTCAACAGCTCTTAGTAGATTCGTTCTTAATATGGTCACACTATTACTACTACCAGCTTCTTATTCACTGAAGGCACGAGTTACAAATGCCTTACACTAATCCACTTCTTTAACACAGATGGTGGAACTAAACTAACAACAGACGCGAAGGATGCTAGTCTGAGATGAGAAGTTAGGCGTCTTTCCATACTAGAGATACCCCAGAGTAAATGCTAAAAATATCAGAGCAAACGGAGACCCTGATAATCCTAAAACATTTAGGATCACTTAAACCTGAGATGCTGTGGTCATTTTCTGCCGAACACTCTTCTAATATTATCCTCCACTACAGCCCTGAGGATCCTTGATTTCCTTATTTCCAGAGTCACCCAACTGCTCTGAATCTCATGGTTTTTTCTTCCATTATCCTGCAGCAACCCTAAGCTACGTAAGTCCAGAGCAGTGATATTTAGAGTACAGCAACCTCAAAACTCAATTTAATGTTCTTCTATTCTTGTGTCACGAGCCAGGCCAAAAAAGTTAAGTTTGGCCTTCATTAAGTTTACAGACCTTGAGCACCGAAATAGAATAGAATAGAATCATAGAATGTGTTGGGTTAGAAGGGACCTTTAAAGGTCATCTAGTCCAATCCCCCTGCAGTGAGCAGGGACATCTTCAACTAGATCAGGTTGCTCAGAGCCTCATCAAGCCTGGCCTTGAATGTCTCCAGGGATGGGAAGTCATTCAAGAAGACAGGCCCGCGGGGGTCCGTGCTCAGTCGCACACCCCGGGACAGCCCCCACCGTGTCCCCCCGGCAAGGCAGGGCCTCGCTGGCCGCTCCTCCACCCCCATCCCACCGCCCCAGCCTGCTGGGACCCGTCCCGGGCCTCCGGCAGGGCCTAAGCCCCACTCCCCGAGCGGCCATCCCGCAGGGCTGCCGGGCTCCCCCCTCCAGCGCCGGACAACACGGCCCGGGGCGGGGCAAGGCAGGCCCCTCAGTCTGCCGAGGGTGTCCCCCGCCGCCGGCCTGCCCTGACGCGATGTCCCCCCGCCCACCGCCCCCTCAGCCGGGCGCGGAGACCCGCCGCGGCCCACACAGCAGCTGGGCAGCGCCCCACCAGGCCGCAATCCAGCCCCCCCCCCAGTACTCACGGTCTCCGGCCGGGCCCCCCGCAGCGGGCGGGCCTGGTGCGCGCCCCGACCTATATACGGTGCCCGGCAAGGGGGAGCAATGCCCCCGCCCGGAGCCGCCCCTGCCCGGAAACTCCGAGTGCGGCCGGCGCACCGGGAAAGCCCCGGCAGCCGCCGGGCGTATACGGGGCCTGACGGCGGTGGAGGGCGGGCGGTGGGCGGGGCCTCTCCTCCCTCCGTCCCTCCCTCCCTCCCTCCCGCTGGGCCGGGGAGAGCTGCCGGGCTGTGGGGGTGTCCCTGCATTCCCGAGCGAGCGCCTTACTGTGGCGGCCGCTGGCGGGGGGAGTGTTCCCTTGGGATGCCCCTCAGCTGGGCTCCTCTGTTACGCTCGCTCGTTCCCTGAGGGAGGGCGGCCACGGCCCCGGCCCCGCTGGCGCCGGCAGGGACGTTAGGTACTTTCCTCCCGGCCGGGGAAACCCGCCCGGAGATCGTGCTTCCCCCGCCCGCCCGGCCCGGCCCGCCGCGGCCCAGGGCGGGGATTTCCAACCCCGCGGGCCCGGCGCCGTGCGGTGCTGGCGGGTGGCCCGTGCTTGTCGACGGCGGAAAGGGGAAGGGCCCGGAGGGGCTGCGCCCCTGGCAGCGGCCTGAGCCCACGGCCTCGCCTGGGGACCTCGTACTAGTACCGAGGGCAGCAAGGACGGCCGGTGCAGGGGCTGCGGCCTTCTCGGGCAGCTGGGATGGCAGCCGGGCTTTCGGTAGCGCTGCGCTACCCGCAGCAAGGGGCTGCAGACCCTGAGGTGCTGGAGCGGGGTCCAGAGAAGGGCAATGAAGCTGGTGAGGGGTCTGGAGAACAAGTCTTATGAGGAGCGGCTGAGGGAGCTGGGGTTGTTCAGCCTGGAGAAGAGGAGGCTGAGGGGAGACCTTATCGCACTCTACAACTGCCTGAAAGGAGGCTGTAGAGAGGTGGGGGTCGGTCTCTTCTCCCAAGTGACAGGCAATAGGACAAGAGGAAATGGCCTCAAGTTGCACCATGGAAGGTTTAGATTGGATATTAGGAAAAATTTCTTCACCGAAAGGGTTATCAAGCATTGGAACAGGCTGCCCAGGGAAGTGGTGGGATTGCCATCCCCAGAGGTATTCAAAAGACATGTAGATGTGGTGTTGAGGGATGCGATTTAGTGATGGGTTTTGTTAGGTTGATGATTGGACTTGATCTTAAAGGTCCCTTCCAACCTAGGCAATTCTATGATTCCTACAGGCACAGCCTGCTCTGACAGTTCTGCTGTCCTGAGGGGGCAGCAAGGGCAGGAACATGATGCAAACCCCACAGTTCTGCCTTTTCTCCTCGACACCAGCGTAAAACATGATTGCTTGGCCACATTTCCTAATATAGGCAGCTCTGCAGACTGCAAGAGGGGAAACAACATGACCAATGAAAGACTTCAGTCATTGAAAGTCACAGGGGAAGAACAAGAGGAAGACAGAATATAAATTTCCACTGGAGGGGTTTAAGACAGTATTGCTGCATGCAGAAATCTGAAAAACTTCCACAGCAGGTACCAGAACACTGACCAAAGCTCAAAATCTCCCAGCACAGTCATGGTCTGGCATTTCCTATAAAGAAACAGCACATTCAAGATTAAAAAAAAGCCCCTTTTTGTGATGACAGAATGGTAGTAGGGTGTTTACACAACTGAGAACTGAAGAGTAAAAATAAAGGAAGCGTAACTGAACAGAGCATTATGACACTAGTGGGTAATTTTCTGTAACAGAGTTCCAGTAAGATGAATTTGCAGGAGAGTAATTTGTATCTTTTCTAAAACTGTTTCAAATTTCCTGTCATATGGGATGACATTTATCATATATAACAATACTATCTGTTAAATTTCAAACATGTAGCTGCAGTGACAGCTTGTACAGTATAGCTACTACAGTAACATCATTTAACTTCACATAATTATAGACATAGAAACATTTGCTGTTTCAGCAGTTGCACAAAAAAAAAAAAAAAAACAGGTTAAAAACTCCTTTTAAAAGTTTAAAATGGTTATAAGATCACTGATGTGTCGGGGGGGGGCTTTAATTGCAGCTGCTTAAAGATTTAGTTTCACAGAGCAAGCTGGAGGTGCTCCCAGCTTGGAGACTTCAAGCAGGACTCCTCAAATGAAGTTACATTGAATCTATTTTAACAGATTCTTGACTTCTTACCATACGTTCTCCCAAGGCTAATTAATCCAGTGTTACTCCTTAACTCCCTGCGTCCCTCCCTCCCTTGTGCCACTCCACCCCCAGCCGTATCTGCCCTTTGCCCCTCTGTACCCTCCGTCTCCTTCCAGTCTGGCAATAGAAACTGCTCTTTCCTCCCCTCCCAGGCCTCAAGGCGAGCAGTTTCAGGTTCTCCCTTTCTGCTTGGCAAGCCTCATGTTGCAACGAGGAAGAAGGGAGGAGGAGGAACAAAAAAAACCCAGGCTAAAATGCTTGTAATAGCAGAAAAAGAGGTGTAGCTGCCCTGAGCTGACAGGTTCTTTCTGCTTGCTTTGTCTCTGCCAGTATAGTAGCAGCTCCCCCAGCTCTCCATTCCCAGCAATTCCTTTGCTTTTCAGAGAAAGTGATAAGAGGGAACTTCCCCACCTACTAAGCTGCAATGATTGATTCTCTGGAACACATGAAGTAAGAACATAACTAAAGGTTTCTTCTTAGCACTGAAATTCCTGAGGAATTATCATCAGCATCCTGAGTCTGGCTTCAGCCTGGGACCATGGTGACTCTCCAGAGACAGAGAGGAGAGCAGTGGTGCTCAAGTCCTACCCAAGCTAAATGCAGGCTTCGGCTTTGGTTCTCAGGCTGTGGCACATCACAGTGGGACTGATCCTTATTGCAGCCCTTTCACCTGCTGCAGCAAGCTTCCAAGATCATAATCTTCACCTAAAAACCAGTAGGATTGATAAACTGAAATAAGGCACTCTACTTTGCAAGGCTCTTGGCCCTAGAGAGGGGGGAAGAAGGCTGCATTCAGATAAAGCTGTCCTCAACCAAGAGAAACTGCTTACTTAAGGAGTCCCATCTAATCATAGAGGTCAAAGTGCTAATAAAAGTGTGGCTTTTATGTATTTGTGACAATAAACCTAATGACAGTGTTGACTGAAACAGCAAAGGTGACACGGCAAATTTCTGGAGGTGGAACGCAGTGTCCCTGCAGCATGAGCGCATTATCAATGCCAACATCAAGTAGCGCTGACAGCCCTTGGAGTACCTGATGTAACCACATGTCCAGAATCCTTCTCCGAGAGGCTTGATGAATGTCAGTCTCCCCATGCTGTCATTCTTCTCTGATGGCTTCTCCAGTGTACCATCTTCCACAGCATTAAAACATCTGGCTTTAGTGGCACCTCTGTAACACACTCCTCAACATGTGTGAAGGGGAGCGAGGGAGAAAAGGCACTGTTACTTGCCTTTCCATTGCTACTGCTCTTCTCTCCCATAAATTATAGAAAAAATAGTTACCTAGTTTCTCACCACTGTAAGTGACTGTCAGAATGTCTCACTAGGATTTCAACCTTACCAATTACACACCCACAACCTTAACAACCTGACATGCACAATTATTAACATGGTTTTTCTCTTAGATGTTTTCTGGAGATACAACCAGCTCAAAGTAGCAAGTACATCATGTCAGTGCTACTGAGGATAAGATAAAACATAATCTGCAGTTTCAGTAAAACTGCTCTGGTCTTTATTCGTAGCCAAGAACGTAACCCGTAGTTGCTTTTTTTGTCTTAGGGACAAGTGTTCAGTTAGGTGAAGAAAAAGTACTCCCTAGAACATTAAATGTATTACTTCAACTGTATCTATAGCCTGCCTGGTTGTTGATATACAGAAATAACAGAAATTGTCTTAATTCCAAGCTGCTTTTAGGAGTGAGAAACAAGGCATTTCTCCAAGGCCTCAGGAGGCTTTGTCGGGGAGCCACGCAAGTCAGCTAGTGAACTGGGAGATGGGAGGAGACGCCTGGACCCACTCTCCCACAAATCTAAACCCACCTACAAAACCTGCTTTAAAAATAAAAACAGTTATCACTGGCTAGTGCCCACATTTTTCAGCTTCCCAAATGTATCAAGTACCTCCATGGAACATGATCTACTTATTTTGAACTTGAGAAGCGTTAGCTTCGTTGTGAACATCAACCTCCTTTCCAGCAGGAAAGAGGTAGGTTTTTTCTATTACACTGGTCTACAACGGCAATTAGCATTCCACAAAAAACTGCTGACCAAATTTTCTTTGGAAGATGTGGCTTATCAATTCCTTCAGGACGTAAGAGGAGGATAATGATGAGAGAAATAGGAAAAAAAATAGATATTAAGGAAAACTTGGGAAAAGCCAACTTGAGATAGAAAATATTAAGTGTAGATAAAGTTGCTCTATTGAATTTACAAATGAAGCCAAGTGCCAAGAGCAGAGTAGTTCTGACATCCTGTAAACATGAGATCAGACAAACTATGTTTTGATAATCTAGGTGGATGCAAACTGCCCACTTTGTTTTGACTAAACACAGCACCAGGGCACCTATGTTTCACCAGCAACAACCATTAACTTTTTTTTTTTATTTCAAATTAGACTTTTAATTGCACTTGGGCATATAGCAAAAAAATGGTTAAAAAGCTCACGAGGGACAAATATCGTATCTAGATATTAAGGGCACCCATGACTCATTGTAATAACCACAAACGTTCAAGAAAAAAAAAGCCAAAAACCCAGAGTGTACATTTTGCTTCTCCCTTACTGAAGGTCAGTACATTCACAACCTGGAAAGTTTCCATTCCCTTTGCACCCAGACAGAGTTTTGTTTTCCACATCCTCCTACACAAAGGATCACAAGTACAAATGTTAAAGTTTACCTAAATCAGTTGTGGGTTTTCTTTTCTCACATTTAGTGCACAGATAAGTTCTCCCATAAGCCATAAATAGCCTCAAGAACATATCAAAGCCACACTGAATAAGTTGAGGCTTTAAAATCAATCAGAAACTATCTTTCATTGTTATTTACTTGGAGGATAAAAAGAGTTGGAATGAGTTGCAGGAAGATCCCGGTAAATGTTGAATTCAATTCCCTCTTTAGATTTGAGAATCTGCTCACTTCAGTTTTATTCTCTGCTTCTAGGAACACAATTTTGTTCTCTTGATAGTATAATAAACATTACATTCAGCAGGAGACAGGAACATGAAGAATGCCAAAACAGAGATGATTGGACTAAAATAAACCACGTTTAGGTGGGAAGAGGACCATCTATATATTGAGGAAATCAAAAGGCTGCTATTCAGCTGCATCAAATGGTGTAAATTCAGAGCTCCACAATCCTGGTTCTTCCAAAGGAGTTGTCTTTCTAAACAGTAGGTTCTCTATTTTGGCTCCAAGTTACTTCCTGCTGTAGAGATAAGAAAATATCTCTAGATCTCACTTCCCTCATTTATTCCCCGTCATCTCTCTGCAAATTTTAGATACTTACTAAAGTATTTAATTTGCTTTAGTTGCTCTAGCTGTTGCTATTCACCTTCTTGAGGAATCTTTTATGTCAATACTCCTTCCACTGAAAGCGAATCAGATGTGGCACGGTTTGATTTCCTGAGGATTACACTGCACGTTTACTACAAAGACTACTATTAGGTTCAGGAAGATACAAGTGGTTTGTGAATCACGCTAAATGTGATTGCCTCACACTTTACCTAGAAACTGGGTCATTACCATGATGAAACGTTCTGTTTAAAAGGCCAACTACCTCAGAAATTAGATCACCCATTCAGAGGTTACAGATAGAAGGTGAAGCTTCCCGCCATACCTACATCGCGGTTTCAGATGGCACATAAGCACGTGGGAATTCACTAACTTTCAAAAACCTGCGTGCAAAGAGAAGCTTAAGTCCCACGTGAAATAGGGCCCTAATTCTGGAAGCGAAACCAGAAATCTGAGCTCTGCGCCTGACTTCCCAGTGCAGCTAATGGGGAACTGAGCTGTGGTTTACAGCAAAACTAAAAAAAAAAAAAAACAAAAAAAAAACCCCAAAAAACAACCCTGTGCGCAAACTGAAGAAGCCATAAATCAGCTCTGCTTGAACAATGATGGCACAAACATTTGGAGAGACGCGGGATTCAGTGACAGGAGCAGGGGCTGCTTAGGGTAATCCTGCTGCCAAATGGTAGTAAAACTGCAGCCTCCTTTTTGTATTCTGCTGCACAATCCTGTGTTTCTTAAGGATATTTTGAGAAATAAGAGGAATCATAGCTGTACTGAAAACCCTTTGTCTCTTTAGCACTTACGGGAGTAAATAAATGAAAAGTAATCCAACGTGCGCTACTGAAAAAAAAAAAAAGTTAAATTTGTAATATTTTCATGAGAGTCTATTAGAAGGAAAAAACATAATGAAAACAGGAAGAAGGGTGATGAGCCTTTGATAAGGGGTTAAGCTAGTATTTTTTGGCCAGCAGCTACAAATTGAATATTAACCCACATACCAATACCCATTGAATACACATAAATTGGAGAGGGGGAGACAACAAGTGCTAATTGAGTGAATATAAATAGCTATTTAGTGAAAAGGTTAGAAGACTGCGTTTCCAGTGGCTGGAGTTTGCTGTCAAATTTTGACAAATTTGCTGTTAAATCAGTCAAACACTTGAAAAGTTATGGGGTAGAGTGGACAGACAGATACATTCTTCTACAAAAAATGATTGCATAAATAAGATGCCAAAATCAGGCTAAAAAACACACACGAGATGTCACACTGAATAACTCCTTTTTTTTTTTTTTTTTTTTTTTTTTTTTTCCAGTGGAGTAGGAAGGAAAATTGCTCCATTCCTGGTGCACTCATTCAGAAGGACCACCTCAGTTTCAGGAAACAAAGAACATACTGACAGGGCTTAATTTAACATCAGCCAGTGGCTGCACTGACCTAAAATCCATCTATCCCAGTATCAGCCAGTACCAGACATGCCAGGTAGCAGAGAATCTGTTTATGCAACGGAAGCCATCTCGACCTTTAGTACAATAATCTGGGCCTATTATCTGAAGTTCAGTGTTACCAATTGTGATAATCCAAAAGGTCTTTCAATTCCTTATTTTATGAACAAAGTTTTTTTGGGGAAAAAAAAGTTTGCATCCAAATAGGAATATTCTTGGGCCAGAAATTCAGAGCGCCAGCAAGCGCTGCTGGTTCGGGGAGCGGGCGGTAGATGCTGAGGTCGTTACCCCATGGTGCCACCGAGACAGAGGATACAGCAGCCTTGGAAGAGCAAAGGGTCCTTTGTTACTGTGTTGAGTAATTTCAGCAGAGAGAGACCATTTTCAGCTGGAAAAGGGCTGTCGTAAAGATCACTGTGATCAAAGAACATGAAGAGAGGGGATAAAGTAAGATTCTCCTGTCCTTCTGTTATGCGAGATTAAAGAAATAAAATAAAACATGCCGTTGCTAGCAAACAAAAGCAGTAAGAGTGTCTTTTCAACAACTGGGATAACCTGGTAAAATAAGCTTGTACAGCATCTGGAAAATAAAGTCCCAGCCTTTTAAGAAGCCATTACTTTAGAAAACATTAACCTCGTAAGTAGACATGAGCTGGATTTTATTCTGCTCTGAAGGTAAGGCACATATTTAAATAAGACAAGACCAGCATTTTTTAGATTCAAGATGCTGTGCTCTCTCCGGGCTGTGGTAACAGTGGAGATTAAATTACCATCTAAGGGCTGGCACAGAAGTCCGCGTGTCTCAGTATCAAATATTTTGAAGCCTTAAGCACACAGCATCATTTCTAGCACCACCTACATGTTGAGAAGTACAAATGCAAGGGTCTGAATTAAGTACAAACGTCTCACCGTTTGATACTGCCCTTCTTGCCTCTTCCTTGTGACTCCCTTGGGTTTCTTTTACAGAAAGTTAACTTTTATCCTACCTCAAAGCTCTTCCTAATACAGTTTTGAATGGATATCTATCTACGAACCTGGTTTTTGTCTGAGCTTTGTCAAACACGTGCTGTAGGTCTCCAGAACGCCGTCTCCTTCACGTGGCCACTCGGTTATAAACAGAAAATAAGCTACCGTGAGAACATATGCAAAATTAAGCAGGTTATCTTCCTCGGAAAGAATATACAACGGTTTGGCATCGGCCCAGGATTGTAGGAGTTTCTCTGTTTTCTGCAGGTCTGTTTTTCTTACTTGGAAACAATAGTGGTATTCATGCCCGGGCAGTTCATGAGGTTACCGCTTCCGAGGCTGCATTACTCAATATGCAGCGGTGGCTATAAACGATGCAGCATACTTCAGTCCTTAGCACATTCGGTGTTACCGCAGTGATTCCCCTTCTGCCGGCTCCTGTGGAGTAATTAAAAAATTCATTTGTTTTGAAGTGAAACTCTGCATGTACATACGAAGCTGCTCAATCCTGCATCCAGACATGTAGACCTACGTGCCAAGGCTTTGTAGATTGAAATACGTACACATTGTGAGCGCTATTCTTTTGTTTCTGGCCTTTTCAAATCTCTCCCTCTCCAGTCAGTTCCTTTCTAGCCAATGCTAATCTTCTGCACACAGAAAATGAGCACATTTATACAATATCCATGTTTTTCAAACGCTGTTTTGTCCCTTAAGCTATTACACAAGTAACTCTTCAGCGGAGAAGTTGTCGGCTCCATTGTTTGCAGGTTGTCAGGCTGCCCACATTACAATATATTTGCCCAGCCCCAGCAAGAAAGACTATGGCTTTTTCACAGATAAAGATAAGCTAGAAAAATCACTGTAAACCAATTTCATCTGTTCAATAAACAGTAGAACAAAAAGCAAGCCTCCGCAAAGCAATGTGTGTTTGTCTTCTGTAATATAACACTATGACAGGCACTTCGGAAGGCTATAGAAGACAGGCATGATACAGCAGCTCTGAAAACAAAAAGAGCTGCTGACCAGCAAAACTCTTAGGAAACACCAAAAAAAAGGGTGCAGAATTTGAATGTCAGGCAAGAGAAGGACAAAGGTTACAGTGATGCAATTAGCAAGAGAGAATCATCTAGTAAAATGTAGAAGAGCTGTAGGATAGAGATATTTATCTGAGATGGTTAGTCTTTGTAGTCAAATGAAAAGAAAAAGGTGCTTTTAGGATGTGTTTTTTATTAAATCCTGAAACAGACATTTAAAATGGATTGCCTGCACCACCCTGAAGTGCCTGTTTCTCTCTGTTAACTGCTAAGGAGGTGAGCGTTAAGTCGCTGGCGAGCCTGTTCCGAGGCTATTAGGACAGATAACAGAAAACAAATCTGGTTTTAATCTTATGTTTCTGTAACATCATAGGAGGCTAATGTAACTAAAACCAGTGGACGAGGGAAAATGATAAATAATCTCCAGATCTACACACTTTTCAGTGCGTTGTTTATGTATCAAAGGCAGGAACCCGATAGTGGTGCGCACAAACCAGACCTGTGGGCTGGCTGGGGCTGTTCCTAGCAGCGGCAGAAGGTACAAGAAGTTCTACAGCAGGAAGTTACGGGTCAACACAGCAGACCTTCAAATATGTTTGTCTTTTTGTTTCTGTCCCTTTTCACTTTTGTTTCATTGAGGACAGGATTTGGTAGTACTGCAGAGAAATGAAACTGAAACGTTCCCTTCTGGGGTAGGGGATGAGAACTCATGAGCTTGTTTGTTGTTTATTTTTTTAAATGCACTGCTTTGGAGTGTTTTTTATTTCAGAAGATAATCAGGAAAGGGTCATTGTTTTACTGGAATAATTACACAGAATGAGCTACGACAATAACGTATGCCTAGTAGGACACTAAAAACTATCTGTAGATGTCAATTTGGCAGGCCTGAGCTCATAAAACAGCGGCCCAGAAGGCCCAGGCTGGGTGGCCACAGGCACTGGTCCCAAAGAGCCTCTTCTCACCTTGTCTTGGGTTGGGCTGTTCCTCCCTGCGGCTCAGGGCACCGCTGTCCCCACTGTCACTTCTGAGTGTGAAAATCCAGGTACCCACCAGTCATGGCAGCTGCATCTCACAGGTTAGCAGCAGTTCTGACATCTCGTCCCCATTCCGTATGTCCGACAAGTAAAACGCAGTAGGTGCCTGCCGTTTGGGCGGCCAGACAGGGCGAGAGGGCATAGGGATAAACTGCTCTCTGGGAGGGTGGTCCTGCAGAAGAGCACAACAGTGTGTTTCACACATCAGGGTTTTGGAAGGCTGAGCAGTCTACGGGTGGGTTCAGACACGTAGAAACTTTTGACACACTTACGAAGTGCCAAATTTCACAAGACATGTAGTCAAACTAATCAAAATGATCTGGCTGTTCCCGCCAGGGGCTGTGTTTCCAGAGCATGATCTATCCCGCAGCGTGACAGTGGGATTTTATTGCTAAAGAGGCTTCAGTGGAATCCTCAGTGAGGTTTCAGATTGCTTTCTGGGGAACAAGCTTTCTTGGCGGGGGCGGGGGATGGGGGGTGGGGAGGGGGCGACAGGAAATTTGGCAGGATTCCCCTCAGAGTTTGTGGGAATCATCTTTGAGGCTGAAGGGATGTGAGAGTTCATGGACGGAAGATGGATCTCCCCAGCCTGTGGAGCCAAGGACTCAGAGGAGGGAGGCACACCGCTGCTGCAGAGCCAGAGTGTTTCGGTGGCGAACATCTGCTTTTCCAGCAGAACTGTTTTGAGTAGGGAAAGTTATGGGGTCTTTTTGACTCACAGCACAAGTGAAGCCAGGATTCAGGTAAATCCATATTTCCGGGGAAGCCTGTGAACTGGAAGAGGTCCAGCCCTGTCAGAGCACAGGCACTACCTGACCCAGCGTCACCCACACACCCCAGGGGTGGTACCCGGTGCACAGGACAACCTGGTCACATCCCTGGCACACGGCCACACTCCTGGAGCATGAGCCGGGCTCTTCACAGAGAATTTGAATGGTTAAAAGGTCCATGTGCATCAGCAGGTTGTAAACTGTAAATTAGTTCATTAACTCCCAACACTGCTTCTAGTCACAGGAAGTTAATAAGCTAAAAACTGGTATGAAGAGAGAGAACGAAGTACAGCATTGTCTGCAAGGACTTAACTGCCCATGTGCTGGTGAATGCTGAGGATACCTGGAGTTTTTTCATAAAACCAGAGTTCAGAGGTACTATTGCAATTGTCTGCACAGACTTATATTACAAGAATTAATGCAATAAATGTAATCACATCACATGCTATTGTATTGGGTTTGTGTGGCAATGATTTGGTAGCAGGGGGGCTACCAGGGGTGGCTTCTGTGAGAAGCTGCTAGAAGCTTCTTCCCCCATGTCTGATCGATCCAATGCCAGCCGGCTCCAAGACAGACCCGCTGCTGGCCAAGGCCGAGCCCATCAGCGATGGTGGTAGCGCCTCTGGGATAACATAGTTAAGAAGGGGAAAAAGTTGCCACACAGCTGGGCAACCACAGCCAGAGAGAGGAGTGAGAATATGTGAGAGAGACAACTCTGCAGACATGAAGTTCAGTGAAGAAGGGGGAGGAGGTGCTCCAGGCTCTGGAGCAGAGATTCCCCTGCAGCCTGTGGTGAAGACCATGGTGAGGCAGGCTGTTCCCCTGCAGCCAATGGGGTCCATGGTGGAGCAGAGATCCACCTGCAGCCCGTGGAGGACTCCACGCCAGAGCAGGTGGATGCCCAAAGGAGGCTGTGACCCTGCACTGGAGCAGGCTCCTGGCAGGACCTGTGGCCCCATGGAGAGAGGAGCCCATGCTGGAGCAGGTTTGTTGGCAGGACTTGTGACCCCGTGGGGGACCCATGCTAGAGCAGTCTGTTCCTGAAGGACTGCACCCATAGAAAGCACCCACACTGGAGCAGTTCGTGAAGAACTGCAGCCCGTGGAAGGACTGACATTAGAGAGGTTTATGGAGGACTGTCTCCCATGGGAGAGACCCCACGCTGGAGCAGGGGAAGAGTGTGAGGAGTCCTCCCCCTGAGGAGGAAGGATCAGCAGAGACAACGTGTGATGAACTGACCACAACCCCCATTCCCTGTCCCCCTGTGCTGCTCAGGGGGAGGAGGCAGAGAAATGGGGAGTGAAGTTGAGCCCGGGAAGAAGGGAGGGGAGGGGGAAAGGTACTTTAAGATTTAAGTTTTTTATTTTTCATTATCCTACTCTGATTTGATTGGTAATTAATTCCCCAGGTCAAGTCTGTTTTGCCCATGATAGTAATTGGTGAGGTATCTTTCCCTGTTGTTATCTCAAACCACCAGCCTTTTGTTATATTTTCTGCCCCCTGTCCAGGTGGGGAGGGGATTGACAGAGCGGCTTTGGTGGGCACCTGGCATCCAGCCAGGGTCAACCCACCACAGCTATTTAGTTTTTTCTCACCGATTTTAACTTCAGAGAATCCTCCCCTTCAGATATACTGAGCCACTTGCCATTTTGTGAGTCTTGACTCTGAGAATTAGGGTTAGGAAACATTTCTGGCTGCTCAAATCCTGATCCTTCTCACGCTGTGCAGCTCCACATGGGCTCTGCGCTGGATGCTGAGGCTCGGGTTCATCTCACCTGCCTGTGAGGCAGCACACAAGTCAATTCAGATTTTGGGCAGGCTGAATTCCCTGCTGGGAGCCTGAGTCCTCACCAAGAAGCATCGCTGAATCCCTGCATCCCTTCTCCGAGCTGCCCTCTGGCCAGTTCCTCTGCCTGGAGGAGGGGAGAGACCTCCTAACAGCCGGTTAGTCTGGCGTTGGAGGTACTTCCACAGCATCCCATACACACAGCCCTTCCCACCAGGACGTCTCCTTTAGTGGTACACGCAGGTTTAAAAGTAATTGAACCTGAAGAGAGTTGTGTGTCACAGATTTAACTTTGTTTTTTTCACCCATCGTTTTTGTATCAGTTGATTAACAGAAAAAAAAAGATTTTTCCCACAAACTTTGCCTAGCAGCGCTAGCTCTTCTCAGTCAGCTCCTTTTGAAAGCAAAAATAGTTTTGGTAGCGAAATTACCCCATTCACTTTTTCTCTAAAAACAACACAGAATCTCAAATTAATTGAATTATAATCAATATTAGGAAAAAAGATCAAATTGTGTGCTTGCCAATCTCTTCATACGTAACTAGGCATGACGAGTCTTTTGGGTTGCTTATCTCTACTCCATTGGGAGCACCAGGGTACGACGCAGCGACCCAGGGAGCTAATTAGGTTTCCTGGCTACTTGATTTGCGGAGGTAGTTTTTTAAAGCGGTGACTTGAACATCCCAGAAGAGCACGGACACTCTCTGCCTGACACGGGCAGTGAGAAAATGCCAAAAAAGGGATGGTGTTGTTTTAGCACCACCGAGTGGACAAATATGGAAAAAAAAGTTCATTTTTGAGACTGGGTGCGCGGGTGTTCTGGGCAGGCCCCGGGCAGGCGATGGCTCCATCGCGGGGCTGGAGTCCCGAGCAGGGCCCACCCTCACCCACCCTCGTCTTCTTATCGACAAGTATCTCGGGAACCTTTCACACACCTCGTCGCCAAGTCAGGCTGTTTTGTAACACCGCGTGTGGTGCCAGAGTCTGGAAAGTCACTCCACAAAATATTAGAACTGTGAATATAAACAAAATATCTGTAATAAATATAACTGTAACATAAAAACAAACAAATTCTGCAATTTGTAATACAGAAGTTCAGTTGCCTCAGAAATAGCTCAGACGCTTCTCAGTATTTTCTGCCAGCTCTGTGCCTCCCTTGAAATCAATGCCCCGTTAGGTAAATGAGTAGGTTGTTCCCTAAATCACAGGGGGGAAAAAAACACCTTAATGTAATGTTTCAAAGTGTTTTTTATACCCCACCTGTTCTGTGGGGCTTTGAACGGTAACTGTTATGGGTGGCTGGCCTTGGACAGCTTTTAACGCTGTTCACAGAAGATACATGAAGACATGTAGCAGATGCAGCTATGTAAGAACTGCCTTCCCCTGGCACCAGATAAGATAGTGAGTTGATTTAGATAAAAATGCGCTCACCCCCCACCTCTATTCTCTATACTTTACTGGCATACTTCTGCCTAAAGCTTTGTCCAGCTCTGTCTCCTGTGCCTTATCTGTTATGGATCTGTTATTTGGATTACACTACAGCCTAGAGAGCCCTTTGTGCTACTCCACAAACGCACACGCCGTCTCTGTACCGAAGCGTTTACCATCGTCCGAGATAAGCCAGGGAGAAAACAGAAGCGTGGGCCGCTTTCGCAGCAGCTCCGCAGCAGGACCACTGCCATGGCCTGCGCCGTGCAAAGGGTCTCCCTGTCCTCCTACACCGAGCTGGTGGAAAGCAGGCAGAGATGGCTCCTATCTAAGAGGAGATCTGCCTGTTGGTGTAGGAGACCAAGACAAGGAGAGGCAACACTCCTGAAGTACATCCTATAAAAGGTTAACACTTGGGCGGCTGGTGAGTATCCTTTGGGATACCTGACCGCACCTCTGCAGCCAACAGAGCTCTCCTGGAACCAGCGCAGGGCAGGCTGCGCGCACCCTTTCTGCAAATTCCACATTTAACAGCATGTGTGCTCCTTGCTTATCACATACACCCTGCTTAAAATAGATGCCCCTGAGAGGCAGCTGTCATCTCAGGTCCTCTCAGCTTTGAATGAAGGAGAAAAAAAATCCCCTTCAAAGATTCAAAGGCTACAAATTCTAGTTGTTGCTAAGCTTTGTCGCATACTTCTCCTTCATCCCACCCGAACACCTCTGAGGGTTGAGTGAACGCTCAGGGCCAGGTCTGGCAGTTGATTTCTCAGCTGTTTATAAGACATCAGAGCACCTAAGTCCAAAGTAATGCAGCCGAAGACAACTAGTCGTGGGTCTAAAGAAAGGCAGACAGAGCCTGACTGCTATTTCGCTTGTTAAGCTGGTTTGGGGGAGGAAAATCCACCTCCTACCTACCTGCCACTCTCCCGCACCAGAGGCGGCACTCGTGTCTTCAGCCCCAGCACTCTATAATCCTTGGCTGCTTGATAGTCCAAGCATCTAGAGGAAGATTGGCAAATAGTGGCATTATTCCAAGTTATCTGTAACCCAAATATGTTGGTTGCACTCATTTAACTTTTCAGAGTAAGGAGGGGATTCACAGCAGGTCCTCCACATCCTGGGCATATGAGCTGTGCAGCAGGCTGCTAGGGCAGGTGGGCTAGCATGATGGCCCAGGTGCCAGGGCTGGGTCACCTCCTTCAGCTGATGGCACCGATTTGCAGTCACAAGAGCACAACTTCTTACTTGCTCCTGGGCACTGTGCAACTCACGGGACTAGAGACCCGAATGCATGGGGACACAGAAATTACTCAAAATCAGCAGGGATACGGAACAAGCATATTAGATCCCATGCAATATGCCCTATCATGACAACATCAACCACTTCTCTCTTCTAAAATAAGCTTGAGCCTTTCTTCCAGGAAAGAAATGAATTGCAAAGACAGCTGGGCTGAAGGGAAGCCTCTGAGCTATGGACCCTCAGTAAAGCAGGGCAGTGAAAACCCCAAAAGGCAAAATTTTAATGTATGCTTGTCCCTAGAACTTCTTGCTGGTTCATTACAAGGAGCTTCCCACAAAACAGCGTAGTATCAGGTGGCTATTGCTCTACATGTTCGCATTTTAGATCCCTTTGAGATCATCTGAGTCCTCCTAAATGTTGCATACAGGGAAGGTGGGTGCCTAATGTGGGGTGCAGCTTCCATTCCACATGGGAAGCTCCTTAAGGTCCAGATTTGCAATGTTCAATTTGTAAGCACATCAGTCATTTTCACATCTGGTTCTCAACATCTGGGAGATCTATTACTGACCTTGTTTATAAAGTATATTTGATCTCGGTTCTGGCTGGAGCAGAGCGTCTGTATTTCATCTTTCCTGATCTGCCTTGCCCAGGTTGTGTACCAGCTTTCCATGTAAACAAACCGGCTCCCACCTGATTCATTCAGCAGTTTCACAAGCCAGCATCTGTGACCTTGCAATTCCCAGGCCTCCCTTGGAACAAGGCTGATTAAAGGAGAGCTCGTACTACCTCACAGCTGTCCCGGTACCTCACAGGAATGGGCAAAGGGATACAGAAACCTAGGACCACGTATGCATTTGAATACAATGAAGATATTGTTCCAGCTCGCCCAGCTGTGGCAGTGACAGTGAGGAAACCAAAGAGTTTGTGCTCTGATTTTCATACTAGGAGTAGGAAGACTTTAAAAAGCGCAGATACAGTATATTGTTTGGGTCTCTCCTACCCCTCTTGCCACGTGGCCAGCTCAAGCCCTCAGGCTGACTTACAAACCGTAGTGCTTTTCAGAGATGTAGCAATGTGCTTTATTTCCCAGCTGAACTTGGGTGGAAATACAGCCCAGAGAGCTAAACCCAGCTGGCTCAGCAGCACCCATTGTCTCCCTGCCCCTTCCCTGCCTCTGGGGACCGGCTTGTCACCCTTGTCCCCTCCTGACCCTCTCTGGGCTCGGATCCTCCCCAGGAGGCACCAATGAACAATTAACCATTCTCCTTCTGAGCTTGTTTCCCACAAGCACTGCCCAATAACTGGGTAACAGAAAACAGACATGGAAAGGAAACAGGATGAGACCCAGCTGACAGCTCCCCACACCCCACGTGCATCAATCACATCATCCCACCACACCGCATCCCTCTAATCCACGGTACCACCTACCAGACCACCCCATCACATGCACCTTCTTCAGAAGACAGTGAATGAAGAAACCAGGAAGATAAAGAGAGTTTTGAATCATAAAACCCATAAATAAGGAAAAAAAGTGAATTTCCTGCAATTCTGATCGTTCTCAGTCGCCTTTCCGATGACGTCTGCAAATGTCTCCAGAGCAGGATTCAACAGCTGTGCGAAAGCGAACGCCCCCTCAGTGCTCCCTTTGCTCCAAGTAAGTGGGAAAAGAGGTCTTCGCTAATAGAAAACCCAGGTAATTGCATTGATTAGTAGACTGTAAATTAGTTTAACAGCAAATTATGTAAACAAGCCTGCTATTGAAATCTAATAGACTGCTTTCAAAACAGATGTTCCTTTTTAAATCTGCAGCTGGTGGAACAGTTTTCATCCCAGGGAGGACAGAGTTTTCCTGTTGAGTAAGAGAGATGCCCATTAGTATGACCCTGATTAAACTGCTGGCGTTACCTGTTCATCACCATTAAGAAGGCGCCAACTGCTTAGGTAACTTCAAGTGCTCACAAGTTACACCCATAGTTAACCTGAAAGCGTTACAGATGCAAAACCTGGGGGCTCGGTGTGTGGAGTACCTGGAGCTACCACAAAATTGTCCCTGGGTATGGCTTTTTCAAGAAGATTATGGTCTAATTGGGTAAACATCGATCCAGGGAAGCCCCACAGCCTGTGTTATGCAAGATATCAGATTAGATAACAAACCTGTCTCCTGGATTTACAGCTGTGAAAGGGCTGAATCCTTCCTGCAGCTGACTGGGCAGAATTTTAACCCCTTGTGAATCCAAGCAAGAGCTGGCTGAGCAAGTCGGTCTGTTGATAGTTTATCCTGCGTGACCAGTGAGCCACATCTTCTCCTAAGTACGCCAGTCGTGTCTATTAGTTTATTTTTAGGCTTATATCTAGAGATTATATAAATGAGACTTAAACTGTGTCCACAGATGGGGGTTGTAGAGTATCAGGTTTTTTAGCTGGCTTTATCTGAAGCTCAATCCTGTGCTAAATTGTAAATTAATACTTCTTCCTTGCTTCTCACATGGGGATTTTTTGTAACATCAGCAGTTTAAAAAATCATTTTAAAACAGGCACTGAGTGAAACGAAGCATCTATTAATATTTCTGATTTTGGGAACAGAGTAGATTTTACTAAAGATGTTTTTTTTTTAAATGGAGTTAATTTAAGATGTCCGTGGCATTTGCACACTGATTTTTTGCCTTCTTCTAATTTAAATAATGGTTCATGACCAGGAAATAGCTTTACATAAACTGTCCAGTGAAAGTCAGTATCGTTAATGTTAATGCATTCAGGATCACATGTATTTGTAGATTTGTGTCCGTTTAATAATCCTTTTTAAAAAAAAAAAACAAACAAATATTCTGAGTAAACCACTTCAGAGATGCATGTTAGCAGAATGAGGAGAAAAGTAAGAGCAAGAGACAAGGGATCTCAGATATGTATTTCACTGAAAATTGACATTAGAGAGTTGACAGAAGAATACAAGAACGTTGTTCCAGATGGCAGGAACTGCAGAGGAGGAAGAGCAGCGAGAAGCAACGAAGGGAAGCTAACGATAGATGAAGTCGGATGAGAAACAGACACTCGGAGGCACGCATCCAATTCTTCAGGTTACGTAAAATTATCTTTACCATTTATGCACTTCCCTCCTTTTCTGGGTGATGCGCATTGCAGATAGAGTTGGTAGCACTGCTTGTAATTACCGCCGCCTGACAGTTCTCATTATAAGATCCTGCTTTCGGTTGCTGGTAAGTTTGTTAGATGTTACTCATCCAGGCTGAAATGTCTTCTGCCAAGGCTTGGCCTCGGGCTGATTCTTTCACCCTCCATTTTCTTTTAGGAGGAAGAAAGGGGAGGGCAGTTTCAGTAAAAATGGTTCTGTGGTTTTCAGGGCAAGATTAGGCAACCGTTCATTTGAGCAAGAACTTGAAATTTGGCAAAAGAGGGGGAAGTCACCCCGATGCCAGAAGACATGGCCAAGTTGTAAATGTGTTTTTAAAAAGTCTCAGCTCACGTACTTCGGCAGAGACTCATCAGCTTGGCAGATGAATGTGCAGAGGGTTGTGTCAGCACAGGGCACGCCGTGTCTCCTGCCAGCTTCCCGGCCCTGGCAGGACTGTCCCCGGCAGGCAGCAGAACTGGACCCTGCCTGCGCCCAGCGCCGGCCCCTGGGCATCCGGGATGAAGGTGGGTGGGAGCAGAGAAGTGGGGCTGAGTTAGCAAGGTGAAAAGGTGCTTGATTACAAACCTGTGAGAATAAAACTCTGATGACATATGGAACTGGAAAGGTAAATACCAGCACCCCAGCCTAGCAAAGAGCCCAGGACTTGAAGCAGGGTGACTGGTAGGACAAGAGGAGCAGGGTGGTCAGGAGGAGATGGAAGGAAAACGGAAGGGAGAAGGAAGGAAAACGGAAGGGAGAGGGAAGAAAAACATCTTGGTGATAGCTACCACCTCCTTTCCAGAGCCCGGAGCAGAGCTGAGGTCACCCCCTTCCCCTTTTACCAGCAGAAATCTGGAAGTCGGCTGGCACTTGTGGTTCATCCTGCTTGCAGGGCTTCCTGCCCTGGCGGAAAACCTGTTACTCCTGCTCCTTGGTTAGGTTTAAAGCTTGATTCTCCAGCAGGGAGATGCATTAGCGCTTCTCCTTGCTGGAGCACCTCAGCTTGGGATCAGGGCAGACCTCTGCCATCTGTCACGTGTGCTCTCCCCCAGTGCTGCGGGGCAGATGAAGTGAGACGTGGTGCTCAGCCAGACTAGCTGTCTGTGCTCCCTTCCTTGCTGCTTGAGGGGGAAGAAAGAGCAGCTGTCGCCAGGCTGGGCTGCAGAGGGATGATAAAAGGCCCTAATACCACGTGTTGCTGCAGGCCCTGAAGCATAACACAGAGCAGCTACGGAGGAAGAACCTGAAGAAAGGCGAGAGGCAATGGCCATTAACCGTATCCTTACTCATATGTCCTAATGATCTCTTTCTTCCCCAGCCAAGGCAACAGCCAGTCTCCCCTCACACCCCCACCAGCTCCTCACCCCAATATTTTCAATCCCCATAAAACTAAACCTCTGCCCCAGTCATGCCGGCATGTCCTTGTTCTGCACCTCAGCATCTTCCAAATACCATTGCCCCCAGCCACTGTTATCCCTCAGGCCTCTTAGCCCCAGCATCTTCTGAATATTCCATCATCTTCTGAATATCCCAGCATCCTCCCAACTCAACCTCAGCGGCAGCACCCTGGAGCCCTTCTAGCTCATGCATTAACCTTGTTATTCTGTAGCCTCTATACTCTCACGTCCCAGTCATCTCCGTATCACCCGTGACCCTGCTCACCTTCAGATTTAGCCGCATCATCCCAAATGACTATTTCTACAACAACTCCCTCATCCCTGGTGCTGCCCCAGTCTCCAAGGTCTAGTTCCCAGTGTCACCCTGAGCCCCTGCTTCCAGCTGCCTCCTCCTCTCCACAGGAGGGGAGCTGGGTGAGAGACCTCACCAGCAAAGCAGCACGACGCTCCCTTGTCTTTTCTAGCCAGAGTCAACTCCGTGCCAAGGGCTGGGGTTCCTCCGAGCTGACCTCCCACACCCAACCAAGCGAGCATCACTTTCCTTTACAGTGAATGGAGATAACTGGACACCTGTAGGGCACCATTGATCGAACTCAGCTTAGACAT
Source organism: Fratercula arctica (assembly GCA_947846985.1). Lineage (NCBI taxonomy): Eukaryota > Metazoa > Chordata > Aves > Charadriiformes > Alcidae > Fratercula > Fratercula arctica. Next base: position 15,561,028 of record CANTUZ010000001.1, on the reverse strand, counting down.
ATACTTTGGCTGCCCCAAAAGCACCATTATTTCTCTAATCACTGTAAGTGAAGACAAGGATTGAGCTCAGTTTAGGCCTCTCCCTTGTTGACTTACAAAGTTTGTTGAGATGATTGCACCTCAAACAACATTGCATATTTACCCTTACTATTTTTTAATTCATGCTCGGTGATGATCTTTATTTTCCTTCAAATCAGCATTTCAAGTTTCCAGGGGAGTGTCCTGCCTCCTGAGCTCGCCCAGCGAGGGGTGGCTCAGCAGCAGCACCCGTGGCTGATCGATGCCTTCAGCACACAACAGTACCATACAGTACAATAAAATAAAATACAATGCAATACCACCTAGTGGTAAGAGCTTGAATCTCAAAGCATGGTGTAAAAAAAATTCATAGCGCAGCTGGGCACAGAAATGCCCCAGCAGTAAGCGTTATTGAAAAGCAGGAATAAGGGAAGGCTCCAGGAATGATTTTTCCACCATTTCCATCCTTGTTCCTAGAAAGCACTGTTCTCAGCTAGGCGTTGTTTAGAATACCTTTAAGTGATGTCTTTTGTTAAGGTCAGTATGTTCCAGTTTGATCAGCTTGACCAGAATGGGCTGAAAGTTATAGAGACTGGAGAACGGAGGAGAAGGCAACATTATGCACTGGAGAAATCCAGGATGGGCTCATGTCTGGAAATCTCTGGGCAGTTTTTGCCATTGAAAATGGTAGTGTCGAAACCCAAAGGTTCAAAGAAGGGGCTGCAAGGGCATGGAGGTTTGGGACCAATTTCACAAGCTACAGTTTTTCACCTCAAAAATAGAGAGGACGAAGAAGAAAAAGATTAAATATAAATATTAAAATTGGCAGGAAGAAAGAAAACAACTCCTCTCCCTCTCTTCTGATACCAAAATCGGATGACATCAAATGAAATTAGCAGGGACCAGGTTCAAGACAAGTAAGATGCAATGGCTATTTGCACAACAGTTAATTAGGCAAAGAACTGTGTAACTCTTCACCACATGATGTAGCGAATACTGAAATGCTTACCCCAGGTCAGGAGAGCACTCAGGGCTTCTACGCCACACTTACAGAGTGCAGTCTGTGATAATCCTTCCATACTCTGGACTTCAAACACTGCGTGTTTTCCCATGCTTGCAGCCTCTCTGCTGCTGGCGATGGGGTGCCTGCCTCAGCAGAGCTTTGCTCCAGGAACTGCAGCTGCTCCTAGGGGAAAAAAATTGTGTTTAAGTATGAAACAAAATTCAGAAACAAAAACACAGTGCGCAAAGATATATAGATAAATATACCTAGCTACAATTTTTTTCAGTTGATCCTGAAGAGTTGTTTTCAAAGTTTTAGAATAGGAAATCTAAAAATTATTTTCACTGGGCAACAAAACAAGAAAATCTGAAGTAACATCATCTTGCAAAAATTAATCTTGGCTCCAAGCTCATTTTACATAATATAGGTTGGTTGCTCATTCACTGAATATTTTCATCATGTGCTTCTGTAGGGAAGCTGATTTGTAGCCATATTTATTTGAAGACTATATTATAATGAATAAGCATAAATAATGTATATGAGAAGGCAGGGTAGGATTGCCTGGCAGCCTTCAATCTGCCATTCCCATGACTGCTAGCTTGGCAATCTTAACATAGGTCTTTGTGTGGGACAAATTATAAACCAAATAGTCCTGAGGTAAGGCTTTCATTGCCTACACAGTACTGAATCTATTTATTTTTCAATTCCATTCAAGTCCCAAGTGCTGTCAGAGTGCCAAAGTCTCGGTCAATGTGATTTTTCATACTGCAAATCTTCTTTGTTTAGTTTAAAATGGAGCTGTCACATCCCTCATGATGACTGGGGCAATGGTTTTTACAAAGATATCAAGAACTATTAGAACTTCCCAAAGTCTTCTGAAAATTTCCACAGGGGGATGAGGCTGTTGAGGTGCAGAGTCACATCCAGCATCAGCTTCTCTGGAGACTGACAGAGGACCTTACCATATCTTGAGCCTTTCTCTTTCAGTCTGGTGGTTTAGCAGGTGACTTGGTGCCCAACGAGATCTGCAACGAGCACGTCACGTAGCCAAGAGCCTGAAGGTCCCTGTGCAAAAGCGTCACCTGAAAGCAAGGGCTCTGACGGTTCCCCTCAGTGTGCACCTTCAGCAACACCAAGCACGGTAACCCCTCATGGTGTCTCAGCATCGACTCGCTGTAATGGAGGAATATTACTGCTTAATGCCCATCGCCCGCCTTTCAAAGTGCTTTCAAAGGCTTTTTTTCCCCTTTGTCTACGGGCAGGCAGTGGTTTGCCTGGGAGTTGGGAGGGGAGCAGGTCTCCTAACGCTCTCCAGCAGTTCTTTCCCTCCTTCTTCTTCATGTACAAGTGAACAAGGGGAAGGAAGGAAGGAGGAAACAGCCCACTGCTGGGGATGCAGCAGCTGAACATCCAGTTTAAGCTGCCAGAGAGATTTTCTCTTGATTTACTACTGCGGAACAAAATACAATGACCGAGGATTTGGTTAATCTATCATTAAAAAAAAAAAAAAAAAAAAAAAAAAATTAACCTAGAAGGCTGATGTTTTTCTTTATATCACTACAAATGAGACATCCTTTTGCTGTTCCAACACTGGTGGCATTGAAGTTTTAACAATTAAAAAAAAAAAAAAGAGCTAAAGTAACCACATTAAATTTATAAGTATGCACCGGGAACAAAATAAAAATAGCTTAGGATGCTAGAATCATTCCAAAGCAAACAAAACCTACAAATAGTGAAGATAAAGTTAAATTTAACAAAAATAAAGTATTGGGATATGGGAAAACTTAAGCTAAAAAAACCCCCACTTTGCTCTGAGTCTTTAAAAAGTTATTTCAGGATCATAAACACTATTCAGATTTATACTGAGCTGGGATTTTTTTTGATGCCTTATCTATATATTTTCTTCCGTTTGTAATTCCAGCCTTTACAAGTGTTTAACATTGGGCATTTATGAAGCAATTAAGCATTTTTAGAAATGGACATTCCCAATTGACTATTATGGCTAGATTATTTTTAGGAGGCAAAGGACTGAGGACAAAGGAAATTCCTCAGTTTAAGACATAATCAGTTCAAAAGTTGAGCACTGCTCTGCATAAGAGAATTATGAATAATGAAATTTTTAAACAAAACCAAGAAACGTTTTTACTTCATACCTGGTAAAAATATCATTCAAGCACACAATTAAATGTAATCTTGGATGAGGTTCTCTTCTGGTTTTCAAAACATCAGCAAGAAGATATTCAGGTTGTAGATACCGGGTCCATGCTGATGCATTACCTCTTCAGAATTAGCGTGGTTGCTACCAGCACTCCTCTGAAAAGCCCTGAAGTTTCTGAATTGCTGGGGGTTGTCTTATTCACCTGCAGGTCCATAGTTTGGTGGATGCATTAGCCAACACCGCTAGGTAGGATACATTCCCTTCTTTACATGAGCAGCTGGTGCAAACACCATTTCTTAAAAAATTAGTTGTCAAGTGTTTTCTTCTTGCCTAGGAGGCAGTTTTTATTTATCTCAATTTTCCGTAAAGGTGGCTTGAGGGGGACATTCCATTTGGGAGAAGGAGGGGAAAGACAACTGCTTCAAATAGGACTGGCTGCATCCATTTCAAATTCCTTTGGTTTGGAGAAAGTACCAGAGTTAGGCCAAAATAAAAAATGGGAAGGGCCAAAAAGCACCACCAAAAAAAAAAAAAAAAAAAAAAAAAAAAAAGGCAGTTATAGTTTGTAGACTGTTCATTTATTGTGAAGGAGAAGAACAGATGAACTCCCAGTTTTTTCTGTCCATCAGTGAGTAACTGAGATCATCCCAGCTGGTAACAGAGCAAAATTCACCCTGAGTCTGATGTTTATGAACTCTCTCCCCCAGAAAACCATGAATTTAAGAGCTGCTATTCACAAAACTGCCACAAAATTACGGAAGTCAGGTTCAGCTGGAGAGCAACCCCTCTCAGCCGATTTCAACAGCGCTAGCATCCTAAGGACCATCTCACCAGGAGGAGTTAGTTGGTGTCTTCTCCAGACTCATCAAGCTAAATCTCTCAGCACACGCTTGTTTTCAGATATTCCTAAAGCTATATGGATATCTTAAAAACAAACAAACAAACAAACAATGCCCTGGCCAGATATACCACTGTCACAGAAGACCAGCTTTTTGGGGTGATCCCTGTTGTTACTGGATTTTTAATGGTTTAATCCCATCGGCACAGGCCCTTTCGGATGTGTGGGTCTTTCTCAGGCAAGGATGCTGGGGCCCGGGTCACTGAATCACTGGTGGGAGAGGAGATCCCAGGCTTTTATATATAGTCCCCTGTGTTTTGGGGGGTCCCTGCTGAGAGGAGCACAATGCACGGAGGGCTGTTGGAGTATCTGGCACCCTGGCAGGAACACGGGTGGTTCAAAGCAGACCGGCATTGTAGCATTCAGGTTATTTTTCAGTTTCTCCCAGATCTTTCAATGCAAAGGTGGAATTCACACTGCAAAGGGAAGGTTAAAAACATGGAAGCGTTCATCAAACAAAACTGGACTCCGCTGGAGGTCCCGCACGCAGATCGGTGATTTACTTTAGGCTGGAAGCAACGTTTAGAGTTCCCTGTCATGGCTCTTAATTATGCCGTGCAGAGCACCAAGCTTATTTAAAATTGTAGCAGACAAGTATAATTTGCATGTTTAGGATGAGGGTGATTCACTCAGCCACACGACAACCCATGGCCTGGCTGGCAGGGGGACAGCCCGAGGTCTGCGGGGAGGGGGCTCTGCTGGTATCCACTGCAGCTATTCTCTTACGTTATTTAAGGCCAAAACCAAGGAGCAATTTGAAAGTAATAGATGTAAATTAATTACTACTATAAATCAGGGGGGAAAAAATCCAGCTAAATGGAGAGATCGCTTTTAGAGGATGCACCTCCAACCACCCTTCAACTGTGCTACAAAGTTTTCTTCCCCAGACAGAAAAATAAAATAGGACCTAAAAAAACTTTTGCATTATTAACTTGCAATTTACAGCACAGCAACACCTATCCAAAGGATGCTGGATTAGCCGGCTTTGTGTTTGCTTTTATCTATCCACATTCTGGAAGGATGCACTGAATTCAGTGCTCCTTAAGTTTTAGCTACGGTCATGCTTTGATAATTGAACTAAACCCTGGGAACGGGATTTATATATATTTCTGACACCTGGCTGTCACACCCTATACTAAAGAATCACTGCAAAGGTAACTTAATGATTTATTTGTAGTTGATGTGGAGATTCCACACGCCTACTGAATGGATGGATGAATCAAGCAACTTACCTTTCAGCAAGAACATTTTAAGATAGCTTTACAGGATTAGTAAAATTCGTGGGAAATAACAGATGAATGAGTGTGCTCTCATTGATGTAATTGCACTGGGCATGACCGCATGTTTACTTACACCTTTGCAACCTTTTTTTTTTCAGCGCTGAGACCGACTACAGATTTCTGTTTCCTTCGTCTCGCTAGCCAGGATGGCATTAACAGGTTTATACTGAACAGCAAATGCAGTTGAAGAATATCCTAGGAAGAATTTCCCTGGGACTGCACTACCTGTGGTAATTCATTCCTACACTTGTCATTTGATTGAGTAGCATTTTGCTCCTGCTTTTCGTAGAAGAAGCTGCGCAGTATCTAAAGCACGACGGAGTCCAGGCAGCCACTGGTACAAACCAGACATGCCAGGCTTGCCGGGGCAGCTTTCTGGCATGCCAGGGTTTTGTGGCAGATGCAAGAGCTGCCAAGCCTATGAAGATGACACCGTTGGCGAGCGAGGCTCCAAGAGAAGGCACTCGAAATACCTCTGGAGAACAGCAGGCCAAATGCACCTTGGCTCCCAGGGAAGCCTTTCTGGGCCAGGTTTTTGCACTTTTGGGAAATATTTGAGTAGTTTTTAACTCTATTTTTCTGCGTGAATGCCTTTCAAGAATGACTTGCTAGCAAAGGGAAAAATAACCCTTGATATTACTTGATCAAGCAAGGGGTCTTCATGGTGGCAGATTAAGTACACCCATTTCACAGGTGAGGCATGTGGAGGGAGGAGGTTTGCCAGAAGTCTGTGCTCTTTTACAGCTCAGGGTTTGGCTTGTGCCCCTGTGCATGACTCCTACCCATCCACTCATGGGTGACTACCTCATAGTCAGAAGTGTCAAGTTCCCGGTTTCACCGTTCGCCTTTCCACGCAAAGCAAACTAGAAAAGCTTGCTTGTATAAAATGACCGTATTTTAAATCTCTCTTCTTTTCCATATCAAGGAAGGAAGAGAATCGGTACATTTGGTAGATCAGGCATCTTGATTGCTGGCCTCAGGTGCAGGCCGGGTATCACGCAGTTAACAACCTCAGAAAGATGGTGTGTTGCCTTTTGTGCAGACGGAAACACGTGCTAAGGAGTTCTCTGCTAACTGAACTCAAATACTACTTGAAGGGAACAAAGCGTTCCCATCCCTCCATCCAAAAATAGACGAGAGAGAGACAATACTTCTTCAGTCATCTGCCAAAAAGATAAGGGAGACAAAACCACTCCCAGCTCCAAAGCTCCAGTTTAAGCTCACCAAATCGCAGCTTCCCCTACTCCAGTGCTGATCCCAAACTCCCTCAAGTCCCATCCCTACAACCCGAGGTGGAGAGAAGCAGCAATACTATCTGGCCTGCATTTTAAAATAAAATCATTTGAAGGAAATAAATAAATAAATAAATAAATGCTAGTGAACTTCTGAAGTGACAAACTCTGATGGTATCACCTAAATTGGCGTGCCCGGGCTTGAAACTCCACCTCTTGCGTGTTGTTCGCTGTACATTTAGTTCACTAAAGTACATCTTCTGGGAGGGGCCGGCTCCCGAAAGCTGCAAGATATATTGCTTCCTGTCTCCCTAATCAGCTGTGCAACTGGGTAAATTTAGAAACAAAAAGGCAGCGCTGGCAAATGGGTTTTAGTGCACATTAAAACCTGTTTTGGAAAAGTCAGAACAGGTCGTGCATGTCTCCAGCTCAGGCAGAACTGGCAGGCTCTCAGCAAATAAAAAAAAAAGCAGCGACTTGCACCACGCACGGAGCACCTCTCATCCCGAGGGAGCCTGGAGTATTTTACGTAATGGGAGTTATCGCCCGCCCACCCGTGAAACAGGCACCTGCGGGAGGCAGGCGGCTCCGGCCAGGTGGGGCACAGGCGCTTGGAGGCGGCAGGCGAAGACTATCATCTCCTCTGCTCAAACACACAGGAGGAATTTAGGTGGGCACATGAATTAGCCGGGCTGGAAGTGAGCCAGGAAAACAGTCCTTGCTTGGCAATAAGTACAGTGGATTATTTAATGACCCTGAGCCAAACGCAGCGCATTTCATCTCAACTTGCTGAAATTGCTCCCGAGTCCCAAACAGGTTTCCATTCCAAAAAAATTCCCTTTCAAGTCTCATGAAGCTTATTTATTCAAGGGCAGAATTGCAAACAGCAGAAAGTCGACTACAAGGAAGATCTTCCTCAGCGGGGCGGGGGGGGGGGGGGAAGATATCATAAAGAGAAAGTTTTGAGGTGAAGGGGGTGGGAAATATGCCACTCCCTTCAGGGAGATATATACCAGTAAACAAATGATGTGTAAGTCTGCAGGCCATCATTTTTACCACACAGTTCTGCACCGGAGAACGTGCAAAAGACTGTTCCATTAGAAAAGACCACACACTTCTTCTGCTGGATTTTTTCCCCTCTTACCCAGTTTGATGCTTTTGTTTTTGCCGAGACTGGTATCTGGGCTTAGCTTCAAGCTCATCAGTAGTTCCCTTAGAGTTTCAGCCAAAAATACATCTTTTCCACAAAGGCTGGATGATTTTCAGGATGATTTTACTTCTCCGCAGGAGGTTTTTCTCCTACTAAATGGGAGCTGTGCTCAATCTATTGTATCTTGGCCACACTCAGACTTGACTAGCTGGGTTAATTCACAGACAAATTGAACACATGCAGTACATTTAGTCAGAAGACAGATAGCACTGAAGCACCCTTTACCACAGTGGAAACATTTTTGTCCAATTCGAGCTTAATTAAAGCATGAAAATATTTTCAATAGAAGAAAAGAGCAGGTACTAAAGGACTTCTTAAGCAGAGAAAAAACCCCAATGTTTGGAAACCAAAACTGGACAAATGTAAATAGCAAGTAAGGTTTTTTTCCATTTTTACACCATCGGTGTGATTATCCATTGGGAAGAATTACCAGAGGGAGGGGTAGACCTCGGTAGAGTCAAAACCGCGTGTTTCTGAGGTGTTTACCTTCGCTAACAACAAATAACCGGAGCAACAGGGGTTACCAGTTGAACCAAAGATGGAAGGGGCCTGCTGATCTCAAACTCTAGGAACCTGCATTTTCTAACTCAGTGCTCGAGCTCTAACAGTGACCCCAGTCCTCTGAGGTGGTGCCCAGGAGTGGACCTCAGAGGTCAGGGAGACCACCCAGCCACCCCGAGGCCGGGGCAGCTCTGTCCCATTTCTGAGAGATGCTCGTCTGACTTGTTCTGGGAATTCTCCCACGATGGAGCTACTACAGCCTCCTCAGGCACCCCAACAAGGCACACAGAAGAGTAAAACCTTACTGCAATGTAACCCGATGACTTCTTGTCCTGTGCACCACGGACAACAGATTCTTAGTAGCAGTTGCTTTTTACTTGAAGATAATCTTTAACTATTTAATCAGCTTTTTTCTTGATAAAAGGCCCAACTACTGTACTCTTCCTCTCTCACGTTTTCCTCATGATCACTGCTCTCCTCTGGACCATCTTCAGGCCATGTCTTTCACCAAAAGCCAGACCCAAAAGGCTGGCCGGCACTCCAGCTGCTCACCGATACAAAACAGCGTAGAATCGCTTTGTGCCTGTTGTATTTGCATTTGTGCACCTCATGAGAGCGTACGCTTTTTTATAACAGCAAAACACTGACAGATACATGAATTTTGTGATGTTCTCCTGAGTCATAAAAGCAATTTTATCTACTGAGCGACCAGGTCCTCATCTTCAGTTCCTGTAGCTGACTATTTCTGAGCACATACTGGTGTATCTGTCTTTATCGGTTTGCCTCCGTTTTTCTCCAAACACTTCACTGTCTGATCTTGTCTTATAGCGTGCTCGCAGCCTCTCCAAGTTTTGTCTGCATGTTTCTAAATACAATTCACAGATCCATGCAAGTGTATTAATACAGGTAAACGTATAAAACGCAAACATCCTTGCTGAGATCCGAGTATTTGAGTAACACAAAGTACAGCATACATTTTTACAGATGACACAATGGAAAAAAAAAAGACAGACAAGACTGAGAGGGTGGCCACTGGAGTCAGTGCTAGGAGCAGTCAGAGCACTCAGTTTGCCTATTATGGGATATAAAAATCTCTTCTCTGTTCCAGTAGCAGACTATGTCCTGGGCAAGCACAGCACACGATCCAAAGGGCTGATTCAAAACCCAAGGTCAAAGACTTCCAACTTCAAAAAGCACCCGGAATCAGCTTCAAATGGCCAGTCATCAGCTTGTCATCTTATATTCCACTGCTACTGTTCTACCAAAGAAATACCTAGCAGCAAAAGTCATAGCACAGAAATAGTTATACTCAATCCACACGACAATACATTTTAAAATAGTCTGGGCCCACCCATGGAGGCAGCTTAAATCTTCAAAAAACAAAAGAAACCCCAGCAACTGTCACAGGATCTTGAGGATGGGGAAGTAATCCAAAAACATCTTAATTTCTATTTAAAAAGAATAACTCAAAAGCAAGTGTGTGCTACGTACCAGTGGAACATGGCGCTCAGTCGTACTAGGCACTCATGAGGGGTTTAATCCCTGCCATGAGTGAACATTTAGCTCCATAACATACCAGTTCTCCAGCTCCTCAGCCACACATACACAGCTCTGCGTTTGTGTGCGCATGAATACGACCAGGCGGTTCAGAATGTGCGTATGGTAAAACGCATAGCGTGGATTATGTATTAAACTTCAAGGTGAACTTCAGCATAGACAAATCCTATCTGAAGCCAACTGCCCTCCCGTCCCAGACTGAAAGCGACAGATGCACCCGCGCAGGAGGGGAGCGACGGGCACCCATCGTCTTTGATCCCACCCCTTTGGGTTCAGGGTTTGGTTTGGTTTGTTTTTTTCAAGGTGCCCTTCAAGTCCCAAAAAGCTATACCAACTCACGTATGGGTGCTGGAACTACTTGAGACTGGTTTCTTGGGAGGCAGCATTGCTGAGGAACGTGTGCATTCATGTTCCCCCCTCATTATTCATTTTGGGTTTGTGATTGAAATGCTCCTACGTCACACCTAAAAACCTGCAGATTTAAAAATAAGAAACAACTGTACAGACTTTTATAACTGGGATGGCACTTCTATTGGGTTTTTTTCCTTATGAGCCTGGATCAAATATCACAATGCTCATGAGAACCTCAGTTGTCTTCAGGCAAGAAATTCACGTTTATATATAGTGTGTCTATATATAGATACATACCCAAACGCATGCAGCATTACTCTATGCATATATATGCCTAATGATGCACGATTTCCCCCCCCGGTCATAATTAATCAATGTACTTTTCCACTTAAAAGATTACTTTGGTTTCCCAGGAAGACGACCGGATAAAGCTCAACAGGAAAGCCGAATCTGAAAAATAGCTAAATCCCTACGGCCTCAGGCAGAAAAGTTTCCAGAGAAGGACAAACCGGTGCACATTAATCTGTCAGTGGTGAATGTTTGTGCACTCTCGTCTTCCAGCAAAGAGAAGGTAAGTCAACTTTGGTGAGCAGCAGAGGAGGGCTAACTTCAATCAGCTCATCCTTCCTGCCGAGTGTCCACACGCCAGTGAAAACTACCATTTGATATACACTAACATATCACCTCTCTGTGATTTGTGGGTTTAAGCCAGTAGAATCAGGTACACACCTTGTACTGCGTTGCAAAAATGACACTTCTTGGTGACACCACTCAGTAAAAGACCCCCAAAATAGCATGGTTTGGAGAATAAACAAACAGGAAGCTCTTAAATACGGATTTCCCCGCCACACAGCTTTCCTGGGAAATGGTAGGTAAAATGCCTCGCTGGAAAGCTCAGCAGTCAGATGTGGCACTGCAAGGTGGGAGCCCTCTTCATCCAGGGCAATGCCTACCCAGCTCCAGCGCATCTTAGAAAAAAACATCTTTATCCTTTGTTTCAGTTGTCACCAATGCACTCACTTCAACAACGTGACCGTATGTTAGAAGTTAGTGTCATTAAAAATAAAAGCCAGTCGCCACAAAGAGACAAGGCCACCAGATGTCTTCACTTTGTTAGAAGTGTGACACTTCTAAGAGCAGCTGAGAAACGCCGGCCTCCTGCAGCCGCGCACGTCTTCCTCCCTGTTTTCATGGACCTCACCAGACTTCACCACTTTAATTTCAAGGTGACCATAAAGAAAAATCCAGGTATCACAACAGTAAGCTTCACCGGCAGAGATCACAGTTGTAAAGAACCTGAGCCTTACTGCAATCGCGGATTTTCATGTAAAACCAGCTGATTTTCCAAGCCAGGGCTGGCACGTGGATAACAAACTCAGGCAGCCGTATCCCTGGTTGGCTGACAGGTTTCTAGCATTCTTGCCACTAAGTTGCAAAGAGAAATTTCTATTTCCCAGTGTCTGTTGGTGCATACCACATTCAGATAATTCTCACAGGAATCTATACCCATAATAAAGATTACCAAATTTAATTCAAGTGCCTCAAAGAACTGAGTTAAACGCCTGTGGGTCAAACTCCTTACTACTTCAGTAAGAATGCAGAGAATGCTGAGAGGAATGATCTTTGTCTCTCTTCCTATTTTGAACTGGAACCAGGTACATGTTTCAGTGTCTAACAATAAACACGCTTTTAGGGAAAACTCTGGGGTATTTCTCCTTGTAAGCTCTGCTTTCCCGGAACATTACTGCATGCTCAAAAGGCTATTTTTATTTTAATCCTGCATTCGAGCAAGATCCTGAAAGGCTGTTTACAGGAGTGAAGACCTTTAAAAGGAGAGTCCTGTCTTAAGTGAAAAACTAAAATTAAGAAAAGAAGGAGGTCGCGCAGTTTTAGATACTGGTGTATATAAATCTAAAAGCCAGGGCTTTAAAGCAGACCTTAGAATCACCCATGGGAAGAGATGAAGGTGGTGGCAGGTACCAGCTGCAGCAGCAGCAGAGTTGTAACAAGTTGTTATGGTTTGAGAAAACCCGTAACAATTTATTGTCGTTTAGACAATTATTCTATCACCCGATGACCCCTCCCCACCTGGAAAGGGGAATCGGGGAAAGCAAGGAAACACAAGGATTGAAATAAAAATAGATTTAATAGGATAAGACTAAATAATACTAAAGAACCAGTATCGATCCCAATACTAATATAAGATACACAAGAATTACACTCAGCCCATTCTGTCAGCAGGAAGCCGTGCACTCCCCGCAGGGACGGACAGCCAACGTGGGACACCGCGAGCGCTGCGGCTTCGGGAAGAAGGGAAGGGCTCAGGGATCCGGCACTGGGGCAAGGAGTTTCTCTGGACTGTCGCCATCAAGGGAGAGAGAAACCATGCAGCAAACTTTCTAATTTATATAGAATGGGATGTTCATGGTATGAAATAATCCTGTTGGCTAGTCTGGGTCAAATGCCCAGGCCTCGCTCCTCCTCATCCCTGCACCTGGCAAGGCTTGAAAACACCGAGACCTTGAATCCCACAGAGCCTAGCTGGCTATAAAGTAAATATTTTCACAAATTCAGACACTAGAGTCTTACAAAAAGGGGGGTTTTCCCCAGCATTAGAAGAGAAATTAGTCCTGTGTTGCTCAACCCAGGACACGAGTCCAGGAGTTGTCACCTTTTGCAGGCACTGAAACTTTCCTGGGCAGCACTCCGAATCTCTCCTGTTCGGAAAGCATAGGGCTGACACACCGGCTTCCCTTTTGCTGGCAACTTTGTGGTCTAAACGGCCACCCACAGCCCACCGCAGCCTGCAGATGACGGGCTGCAGGGCACTGGTCTAACCAGGCCTCTCTCAGCTACTGCCATTTGCCATGAGATCTCACCACCTAAATCATGCCATTTCTTGGAAGTGTGGCCCTGGGATTTTGTCATACGCTCGCACGACCAGTACCTTGGTTTTAACTGTAGGCTTTGAAAGCCCAGAATTACAGCTGGACCTCTCGAAGGCCTCCGGGTCACACTCTTCAACATCGGACGATGGGTACGAACGGATTATATCGCTTGGTGGAGCCTGAAAAGCATCACTTGTCAGTCAAGAGAGCCGAGACAATTGTGTTTGCATGCCTAACAATAAAACTAAGAGTGAAAGGCTGAATAAAACTGTCAGCTTTTAAAAAATAAAAATAAAAAAAGAAATCGCTGTTCACACCAGGTTGAAGCGCTGGTGAGGAGTGCTCCAGCAGGCACGGTGGCGCCGGCGTGGGGAGGACTCCCCGCCCCTGGCTACAGAAATCAAAGTAATGCAAGAGGGAAGCTGAACTTCCCCAGTCTCTGGGAAGTCAAACCAGAACAGGAATCCACCATCACTCAAAAAAACCCAAAAACAAACCCCAAACAAAAAACCCCCACCATGCTTGCCAATAACCATCCCGCAACAGTGGCTGTGTAGCATGTTTGGAGCCAGGCTGTGATTTCGGCATTACACTGCAGACTTACACGCAGGATGAGAGCTGGATTCTGGAGAGGAGGAATTCTCTTCTCCTTTGGGGACGTTAACAGCACCAAGCACTACAGTCCCAGCCTTCAGGTGTTTGGCAAGCAAAACTCACAGATGGTAAACACAATAAATAATTTAAACCACACGAGTATCTCAGAAGTAACACACATGGGAAAAGGAGAAAGAGCATTTCAGGTGAGATCTAACATGCCATTCTCATGGAGCTCTATTTTGTTGCTGCATAACATCGAAGAAAAAGCCTCCTGGGCTGCTCCTGACTTCCCCTACCTTTTTTTTAAAAAAAAAAAAAAAAAAATCACTTGCTAATAAAAAGACAGGAAAATCCAATAAAATTACTTTGCCTCTCATGTTCTAATACAAGCGACTTTAATATAGAAAATACTGTAATCAGAGTGACCAACTTAATTCCCGTATAGAGAAAATAATACTAGTCAGTAACAGCCTCCATCTGTAGCATTCAGTGTTACCATCCCTGCGTTAAAGAGAGGAGTCCATCAGGAAACGTAAAATTCGTGAGTTCCCCCCCAAAGAAAAAAATTAGGCAGCTTTGTTAGATGTATTGGCATTTAAACATTTCTTATTCAACATGCTTCCTCTTATTTTTTTTTCTTTAGAGAAAAACATACTGGCATTTTGTTTAAGAGACATTAAGTACTGGATGTGGTAGTTGTTACAAAGCTCTACCCTATATTCTAAAGACAATTTGCTTCTTCAGTTAGTGTTGGTTTTACCACTTCATGTCAGCCAAGATTCGTCATGCTGTACAGATGTCTTTGACTTTGATGACATCTAAATTTAGAGGGTGCGGATAACTATTGTTAGCAATAATAAGTGGTGCCGACAAAGGGCAAAACACACATTTACTCTTCAACAGGAACATATGAACTATGGACACTGATGCTGTAAATAAAATTGATGGCCCCACTTAATCTCCAGATGAACCTCCAGAACAGGAGGTGCTAGATAGAGCACAGCCTGATCTCAAATAATTATTTTGTTAATGATCCTAGGTGAAAAATGCTTTTTTTTTTTTTTTTTGCTGATAACTTGCACATTAGCATAGGGAAGACTGAGAGCTTCCTTGGAAGCATGCTATTTCTGGCTTACTGAAACCAATACTTTTTATGTTTAATTAAGTGTTGAAAATATTTCAAAAAGAATTGCCAAGCGAGCCTGGACCACCTGGACCAGATCTCCTGCTTTGCCATAGCACCATCTATTTAAGGCTACCTCAGAAGGTCACTCGTACTTCCAGTACTGCAGTATCTCACCATCTTACAAATGGGAGAGAGAGATACCAACAAGTAAAATTCAGTGCCTTGCCTTGCCCCAGCACTGCCCTTCTATTCCCAGGTGCAAGGTGTGATGTGAGGTTTAAATCTACAGGATCCGAGTGAGTAACGCTATGAAATCACAAATAAAAGACAGTGATTTAGAAGCATCAAGCCCTGGACTTCTAACTAAGAAAACACACAACTGCACTGAATTTCTCAGGGT
Organism: Fratercula arctica; assembly: GCA_947846985.1. NCBI lineage: Eukaryota > Metazoa > Chordata > Aves > Charadriiformes > Alcidae > Fratercula > Fratercula arctica. The sequence continues at coordinate 15,545,809 of CANTUZ010000001.1, read as the reverse complement.
TGAGGCATTTCAGTGCTGAACAGCAGCAACCCTGGAACTGCTAAAATGCAAACAGTGTATGACTCCGGCCATCACGAATTGCATTACATTAAAAAAAACCACCTTTCAGAATTTCTGTTTTACAGAAGGTCAAGATTAATGAATCCTGTCAAGAATTTTTTAAACTAAAATCTTCAGGCACTTTCAAGGTATGTCATTACATTATCTCACAATTCATAACTCAAAACTTGGAAATGAAAATAGTGTGTCTTTATTGATAGTCTAACACAAAGTATTGTATAAACTCAAGAGTTAGCCAAAAAAAAATGTATCCTCTACGTGGGAAGATCCTGAACATTGCAAGCATATCTGCAAAAAGAGGATGCTTTCTTATAGTAGATAAGAGATGTTCTGTTAGCTCTCACCGTAGAGCCGTATCAATTAAAGTATTGCTTTACACAGACTAGGAGGCTCAGCAGAGTCACTGTCTCTGCGTTACTGCAAATGCACAGAGATGGGTATGTTAATGTTAAGCCTTCTCCGGCTTCAGCAGGACTCCTTTGTCTCTCAGGTGAGCTTGTACACAATGTCTGCAGGACTGGAGTTTTACGACTACAAAAGCTGTGACAAGGGGGGCGAGAACAGACATACCACAACAGGAATGCCAACAATTCAATGCATCCATCTTACCGAAGGAAATCAGTCTCTTTACATACTATTGAATGTTCAAAACAAACAAAGATGTTTAAGCACAAAGTATATATTTATACCAAATAAAACAACTGAAAAAGTATTACATAAAGAAAAATAATGTAACAGAATGTACTTAAGTACCTAACTTACAGTCATGCTCGTATCTAAAAGTAACATTGGTAACTAATATATATAATTTTTGACAAGGGTGCATTTAAGAGTTCTCTAACATACAACATATTCTAAACGTGGAGAGTATTTTTTCCAAGATACAGAAAACAAATTATTTTACACAGGCACACCTGTTAATTTGTATAAAAAAGAAAAACATGCTTGTAAGTGAAAAGGTCACTTTAGTACTAATTTACCAGATGCGTGAAAGCTACGTAGTGTTAATCATGTTGAAATTGTCTCTTCTCCTTTTGCACTGGTGAGCGCCAACACTGAATGGTACAATATTTGATCCGTATGGTTTACTGACACTGCAACCTGTTTCCAGGCAGTAGCCCTGCCCGGGTGTTGAACAGCACAGTACTGTACAGCCCCATCTGTCTGCATGTAGTGTATTTATAACTAAAAGCTATTACAATTATTACAATGATTTCTGTTTCAATATATACATCAGTATAAAATACTACGCAAAACACTTTCGCATTTCAAACAATTTTAACCACTTCATCAAACAATGCATTTGCAGAATTAAAAAAAAAAGTAAAATCCAAATTAATGTTGATTGCCAACAGTACAGTATCTCTATGGTATGTTTCCTAATAAATGAGAGAACGGAAATGTATTAAAATCAATTAAAATAAGTATCACAAAACAGAATTAATGTTAGAGCAGTTCAAGGATTCCCAGTTTGTCAGTATCTACCCTAAGCAGTGCTACCCAAATACAGTATAAGCCATTTAGTGTTTCTACAATGAGAAGAAAACATTCAAATATTAAAGCTGTGCCAAACACACAAAAGCAAGGAAAGAAAATTTGTTCCGTACTCATCCCTGTTGTAGCAAGGTACAGCATGTCAGGAGTTTGCACTTGGTGCATCGTATGTGCTGTTATACCCAGATACAACTGTGGAAGACAACTGACATGGAATAAACTCTGAATTTCCTTGCTGTTGTGGTTTAATGTCAGACCATTCAAGTTATAATAGCTTAGTGTCTTTTTTTCCTGAAGGGAAGGAGAGAGAAGAATTCATAATGAAATTGTAAAAATGCTACTAAAATCCCTATCTTGGACACCATATACTGCTTTAGGAGCTAGTGTCATTGCACAATATAAGTGGCCTATTAATCGCTGAATTATTGGTGTAGCAGAATATATTTATCATTATGGATGCGTTTTGAAAAATTGGTATTTTAAAACCTGCCTGTATTCCATAACAAGCCACAAACAAATTTTGTGTATTTCAAACACCAATATCCTTACGTAAAATAGTAAATGTACATTTATAGTGGCAAATTTCAAATCTCTGCCTCTGCTGCTTCAGTTTTTAAAACGAGACTTGGTTCAGAATTTTCATTCATTGCGTTATCCTAAACCAGAACTATTTCTGAAGCATAAAAGAATCCAGATGACAATAACAACATGGGGTTTTTCTGTTTGTTTTGTTTTGCTGATTCATTCCTAAGTTGAAAAATAATCAATGTCTTTTAAAAAAACCAACAAAACAAAACAAAAAAAACCCCAAAAATCTCTCCCCAGGAGAAGTCCCTGCTAGTTGAGATTTTTTTCAAAACCATTTCACGCTTACAGTATCTTTATAGTCATGTTATACACCCTGGAAAATAAAGGCTCACGTTGAAAATGGTGACAGGCCCTTAATTATAGAGGTGTTAACGGGTGACACTTTTTCATCAGAAAAAAAACCCAAAAGCCCCACAAAACTTCATAGCTTATACTGAAAGTTTGATTCATGCTCATTTTGTTCATTTAAAAATACTCTTTGGAAACTGTGTCAACTCCTGCAGACAGCTTAGTGATACGTCTTTTCCTGTTAAAATAAAGATAATTCATACTCACCTCTACCCCATGCTAAGCTCTACTACTAATATACACTTCATTACCTGCTCGTGTCACCATCTAACACATATCTTTACATTCTTCTACATATAGTGTCCAGGGCTTATTTTTCACCAAACAGAATTTGATAACTATTACACTTACGAGTTTTTCTTGAGAATATTATTTTTTTTGGTGTTCTAGCCTTTTCATTGCAACTTACGAGTGATACTAATAGTTCAGACTTTTCCCATGCTAACTTCAGAGAAACTTTTCATAGTTTTTTTCCCCATGAAGGATTTTAAAATCTAAACTCGCTTAGATATCAAAACTGAAAAAAACAGAAGAGAGATTAGATTCATCTGTCATTTTAAAATGGTTTCTGCTACTTTAAAATGCATTTTAAAATCGTACATACGACACTTAGGATTCTACCTTTTACATTGCTGCAATTAGATTCTAATCGAAAATCTTGCAAATAACCATGAAAAATAAGCCACTGGTCATGAATTCTAATGATTACATTCAAAGCTAGCCTTTAAAAAACATAAAAAAGTTACAGGCAAAACATACTGGTTTATGTACTCACTAGCTTATCAGGCTACAATAGGCATGTTTTAAGTATAAAAAAAGCAGACAATTCAGATTTAAATAAGACTATGTGAAATCAGAAAAAACCCTTAGATTTCACTATTTAAAAAAAAAAAGAACACCTATAATTACTTCCCATCCTACAGCTACAGTTAAACCAACTAACAAAAATAATCAAAGTATTTTTGACAAACAAAAGTTAGGCTAGAATATGTGGCAACAATCAAAGTTCATATATGTTTCTATGTAAAATGACTCATGATTTACTAATAACATAAAATATGAACAAGGGCACTTTGTGACTAATGAAAGAGCTACTAGTAGAAACACTTAATGCCAAACAGTCTTCAGCCCTCCTTTAAGTCATATCTCCAAATCAGTATTGACTTCTTTTAACCAGATACATCATTTTTGGCTTGTCACCCCAGTATGTCATGTTTTACCACTTGCCACAGGCAGCAGGAGACAACTAGCTGAGCAAACTACAAGCAGTGACATGCAGAAATTAACTCCCAAATCTGAGTACTTAGATAAGATGATATGCAAGCGCACACTAGGACAAAAGGAATGGCATTCGTCATCCAAACAGGCTCATCATCCCTCCCCACCCCCCTTGAACAGTAGTTGCAACAGCAATAGAAAAAGATCAAGAAGATGTCTGTTCTTCAGAGTCAACTGTGGAAAAAAGTCAGCAATATATAACAGCAGCGATGGACAAGGAAGAGCAAAACGAAAGAATCTTGTTGAATATTTGTTCATTTACTTTTTCTGAACACAAGCCAAAGCGTGCCACACTGGCTTGTTCTGAACTTCAGATACAGATGTCCTATTCTCCTTAGATCCTTCACAGATTTAGAATTCAGTCTCCCTGAGGCCCCTATAACCAAGTAAGAAAACTCTCTTTATCTAGCTTGGTGGCTGCCAAGACAGATTCCATGTCATTAAGGATGTCAGAGCTCAAAGCCTCTTGCAGACTTGGCATCAGTTCTTCTCCTTCTATATTCATCCCATCTCCTTCCAGTGTCCCAAGGTCCACATTTGTCCCTGGAATGGCTTCAAGGTAGTCTGGGAAACGGTTCTGATGGGATGGTATGTTACTTTGGCTGATACTGTCACCTAGTTATAACACAAAGAAGGATGGATATTAAATATACGGGAAGTACCAAACCCACAGTTTATCAGGACAACTGGTTAAAGGTTAATCATGTATCTCTTGCATCATACAAGCAATATGATTCACAGAAATGCATCACAAAACCCGAAGATGACTTGCCTGCGTGCAGATGTACAAAGAACATGCCTTTGTTTCAACCTTTTCACCTACTGACCCAAATGTCATTTAGCGTATTTTCATTTTTACGCTTACAGGAAAGAGACAACACTGAGTCAAATATTGGTTTAGAGCGGTAATAGCAACACTGGATGAGGTACTGTTCTCAGCATTAACAATAAATATTACTTAAAAAAGCAAATGGACGCTCGAATTCCATATAACAGCAGCAGCGATACTATTTATCAGCAATCCCCCATCCTCCCAGTAGAGCTGATTAGAAGCATATTTTCACAAATCTAACTATAGTACTTCTATCACAGAAATAGAAGAAAGTAGAAAACCAATTGGAAAAGTATCACAGCTTCTCAGAGTAGGTTGTTTTCATTGCAAATGGACACAAGTATATACAGAAAACGTGCATTAAGGATGTACAGAGAAACAGACCTGTATCCATCTCATCAACACTGTTCAGGAAGTCATCGGGGGTTCTGGGTACACTATAACTGCTCATGCTGAGTCCACTGTCCGTGCTTTCATCTCTGGAGTGATACGTGCCACTGTAACAGAAGAAAGGGAGCAAAAAATAAATGAGGGTAGGGTACTGAAGAAATTAAAATAAGTGCTTGGTTTTGACCCAATTCAAGGGCTTTGAAAACATTGCTGTCATGAGAAATACTCTATTCTAATAAAAAACTGAAGCTTTTGTCTGTGTGAGATACCTGGGGTTTATTTTATGCAGACCTTTCCAACTAAAACCGTATTATTTAGATTCAATTTAACTTGACGAAAGCACACTTAAGCAGCTTAAAAAAGCCGCCTACCTGTGTTCTGCATGGTTTTAAACTTTTCACACCCACCCACAGCTAAAAACCATTGGAAGCATATCACAGATAGTCCCTAATGATTATAATAATGGCGTACCCTTTCACACTTCTCTAAGGATAATAAAAATATTTCTAACTATTAATGTCCCATGTTTAATCAACCACTGAAATGTATTTTTAGGTCACTGCTGTTATAAATAGCAGCTATAGTTGGAACTCTTTTAGCAGTTCTTCAATTGCTTCCCAGTGCTGCATTACTACGAGCTCAGTCACACATGTCACGGCACGAGAGCGCCCTAATATAAATCAAATACTGGTACAGAAGCCATCCTGTAAACAAATCCTGTTCAGAACAATCTTGCTGACAGAACAGTTAACAGAACAGTGACAGCACGGAGCCTTACACGTATTCCCTTTCGTACTGCCATCTTATTGCCAGTGGAGCGAGCAAGACCAAAGCTGCAGTGGGAAATTTGGGATGAGCTGCAGTGGGAAATTTGGGATGGGGCAGAGGGCAAGTAGGCCAGTGTATTGAGTTTACACAGCAAGGTTTTGGTAGCAGGAGGGCTGCAGGGATGGCCCCTGTGAGAAGACACCAGGAGCTGAGCCCGTGTCAGACACAGCTGGTTCCAGCTGGCTCCAAAATGGTCCTGCTGCTGCCCAAAGCTGAGCCCATGGATGACAGTGGCGGTATCTCTGTGATAACGTATTTAAGAAAGGGTAGAAAGCCCCTGTGCAGCAGCTGGGACAGCGGAGCGAGAAAACACGAGAGGAACAGCCCTGCAGACATCAAGGTCAGTGAAGGAGGAGGACGACGTGCTCCAGGTACCAAAGCAGAGATTCCCCTGCAGCCCATGGAGAAGATCATGGTGACACAGGTTGTCTCCCTGCAGCCCACAGAGAACCACGGTGGAGCAGAGATCCACTCTACAGCCTGTGGAGGACCCCACACTGCAGCAGGTGGACACATCCTGAAGGAAGCTGCAGTCCATGGAGAGTCCATGCCCGAGCAGATTCCTGGTGTGAATTAAGACCCATGGAGAGAAGCTCAAGTAGGAGCAGGTTTGCTGGCAGGAGCCATGGCCTGCGTAAGCAGCTGTAGAAGTATACCCTCCCCCTGCATCTCCTAATATCCAAGCTTCACAACATATTTTCAAAAAATCCATATTTTTTCAGGTTGTGGTAGCATTCACTGAGAATCCTTACTGACTTTCCAGTTTGAATAATAAATGAAGGTCAACTTGACATATTGTTCAAATTAGCATTTGAAAACATATTGATCCTTCTCATAATGTGCTCATGAAATACGTAGCGTATGCCTTTTTGTCAAGTATGAAGAACCAAACAGAGGATGGTTGAACAGCTATTGAACACTGTATGCGAGTAGAAAGCCATCAGCCATGAATAAATATATATATATATATATATGATTTCACGAAGACATCTTTGCCATACAAGAAGGAAACCTAACATTTCTTTATAGTTAAGTCATAAATTTATTTTTTTTTAGATTGATTTAAAAATAGTATCCTCACACATTTGATAACAATCCTAATAATTAAGCTATTTAAAACTTCTGTGAAAAAAAAATGCTGGTTTACTTTGTGGCACAAAATACTAAAAACAGAACCGAGACTATGCTGCACTAAATCACTCTAGTTGAGAAGGCTTTTTGGCTGCTGCTCTCACACTTGGAATGTCCAGCCCTCCTCTTCAAATCACTCTTTAATACACATTTCCTCTTTCTTCAACAAGAATTTGTTCATTTAGTAGTCACATCACCCAAAATTACCGCATGCAACTAAATTGCATTACCCAAAATAGAGTGCATGCTTCTTCAAGTAATACGTGTTAAAATATGTGTATATAAAAGCAGAAATCCCAAATTAGGAGAACAGAGAATTACCGTCACTACCAATATAAATCTAATAGACAAAAATATATAAACAGAGTGGCAAACCAAAAGGTGAAATAGCCTAATAAAGTCTGCCTTGCTGGATGTCCCATTCAAAAAACTAAGATCTACCACAATGACAGTAGGTACTGGAGACAGCAGGCAGAAGATTGACTACAAAACACTACTGTGCATTTTCTCAAATTGCTTCAATATAGCAATTATTTTCTAAGATTTTTTTGGATGTTCTGATTATGTAGGCAGTGGAAATGTTTTAACTACCTCAGCTTTGGATATCCAACTTCAGTACCTAAAATTAGGAGGACTTTCTCACCAGGAACTTATATATACCCCACAAAGACAGAAAGAAGCATTTCTATAAGTTTGAACTTTAACATAGGGCACATCAAGGAGATCTTTAGGTCAAAACTATTGGACTGTTGTATCTAATTCAGAGACAGAAATGCATATCCACAAATGTCCTTTTTTAAAATCCCTTTCCCTTACCTATATGACAGAACTAAGTGTGCTGATGTACATAAAATTACCCAGAAGGGGACAATGCTCAAACCAAAATGCAAATTAAGATATTCTGAACTCGGGTCAGGTAGAGATTTTCAGTATTCTGTATCAAGTAAGGGCTACCAAAAAAAGCCCAGTTAAACATATTTGCAACTAGGCAAGTAGTATCTTTATGCACTTTACAGTAAATAGTCCTTGCTAACTATCAACCTGCCAAAAAACTACAAACAACATGAATTTGCGCTTTCTAGCTTTTTTCCTGTTTCTATTTAAAGGTAAAGATCCATCATTTTATATTTCATGTGTGTAGGCTCACAATGGATAAAGTGCATTAGTCCACTGCCACAGCCATTTGAAATCTGAAGACGCGTTCCTTTCGGGTCAGAAAAAAGGTTTTGAAGATGTGAGGATTCTACATCATTTAAGAACAAATATCAAAATATACCTGGCCTCAACGTATGATGGCAACAGCCTTCCAGAAATTCAAGCTAGTATGTTACCACAACACATCAAGACCATCATCTATCTACAGAGCCTTCTCATAGGAAAGCAGGTCAGTTTTAAGATTTAATTTTTTTTTTTTTTTTTTTTGTCCTTTTTATTCCTTAGGACAGGGCCAGCACAGTTAAGGCTCACACCAGATCCCAGGATGAATTCCATGGAGGATAATCCCTCCCTCTAACAAAAAAAAAAAAAAAAAGTAAAAAATGAAGTTTTCCAATCAGATTTGTCTGTGTAGGATAAAAGCCTTCCTGAAGGGCTTTACCCAAAACTTGGAAATACCACTTACTTCCTTAGGGAGTTTAATAACAACACATCACTATTCTTCTCCATGTGCAAGACCTTTTTTTTTTTTTAACTTGTTTTTCTCCAATATATAACAAAGCACTGTGTACCTTGAGACAGAAACTCTCCTCCTGCTCTCACAGTGGCACAGACAACACTACCACAGATAATACTTCATGCAGTAGGAAGAGAAGCCTAAGAGCCACCGATGTTATTTACATAACCTAAACTATATGAACGACAATGGATTTCACTGGCAAGATGGAGGGTGTGTTCTTGCACCATCTTCACTGAACTTTACTAATTTTGAGAGTTAGACTGAGGATAGAGCATATGAAATGATGGAAGAGTCTCCTGGAAAAGGCAGAAAATGAAACAAGCTGATTAGCTGCTGATAGAATGTCAATAACTGGAAAAGTTACATACAATGACAGTACATCTTTAGGGATGAAGAACCTAAGTGTGAGATACCAGCAACATTAAGTTATTTAAAAGAATATGGGAAGGGATTTACAATGGCAGCAAAGATTTAAAAAAAGATTATAAGAGTTTTCAGTATCTAAAATTACGTCAGGTATTTAAGCTTGACCTACTCCAAAATCATGCCAGTGCTATTGTGATGTGGTCTTTTTACCTCACAAGCAGGTTTGAAACTGTATTGATGTGGCAAAAACCATGAAGTTAAGACTTATACTGAAAGAATCAAGATGAATTTAATGGGGTTTCCAATGAGTATAATAATGTACCATTAAAGAGAAGGATGAGCATATTGTTATACTACATGTGCATTTACAGTAAGCATCCTAAAGTTAACATTTCAAAGTAATGCAGAAAAGTAGTAATCAACTCTGACAGAATACATAATTTTTCTCTTTTATGGTATGGGATACTGAGTCAGTATTAGTTTAGAATGCTGGCAAAATATAGTCTAGTGAAGAACTAAAAATTACCTACTCCAACTTAAGATCAACTACTTGATACTGCTGAAACGTTAGTAGATTTGTACTCTACCAATTAAAAGTTTATGTGGATTGAAGATTTGACCATTTTACCATTTTCATCTTTTCTTTCCAGCATGCTAAGCAAAAAATACAGATACAAGTTATCTCATGTTGCAGCAGTTTCTCTGAAGTTGTAATGGTTAGTATGAAGCATTCACAAGTTGTAATTAGAACGGTATTTCCAACAAAAAACACACTCCAACTCAGAAGGATTAAGGAAAAAGTTATATGGAAAAAAAAATATATATATATGAAAAAAAAGTTATATGACTTGTCTATACTGTGAAATTCTAACTCTTGAATTAAAAGACCCACTTCGAAATAATACAGCATTTAAAAGGAACCATGCCACTATTTGCAGACCTAACATTAACAGAGTAAAAATACTGCTAAGTTAAATACCTGAAGTGGAGGGAAGGGGTGAATGGAGAAACCTTAAAATGAACCTCAAGGTGTAGTCCTAAATGTGCCTCACAGTTCATTTGATCTCACAGCAAGCTATTCACAAATTCTTCTGAGTCAGTAATTTGAAATGACTGTTAGTCAACAGATTATGCAGCGGCAAACATGTTATGACTTTGAATAAGAAACGTTCCTACAAGTCTGAACAGACTACTTCCTCCCACAGGAGACAGCTTTTAATCCTCAACTTTTACTAGACTTGCCATTTAAGGAAAGATTCATTTACAGCTGTGGCTTTTGGCACAGACAGATGTTCAAAATAAACTATTACATGTACTAAACAGAATTTTAAATCAATTTTTTTCCCTCTAGCAGCTACTCCTACAAACCTGTTAAGAAAGGGATCAGAACTATTTGTAGTCATTGTTCTCAGTTCCTGAGACATTCCAGGAGATGACACAGGATTTTGAGATCCACCGTCTTGTTCCATTGTTGGAAGCTGGCTACGGAGAGCCAATTCCTAGAACAGGGGGAAGGGGAGAAAGAAAGACCATGTTAGGCATTTAAATGCATTTTTCAGATACATAAACACATGACATTATAGGTAATTGATGGTTTTAATATTTTGAGTTACAAGATTTAAATGAAATTAAGTTTCCAAAGACAAATCAAGAATTTTTACTGTCTACAGTGATAATGAAAGTTCCACCAGTCAAGCCCAGTATTACAGACCTCACTGTAAATACATTTATGGATATAAATATCTGTATGTTTACATAAGTCTTTTCTAATTCGTTTCAATATCCTTTTGCTAAGTCTATTCTTAAGATCAAAAATAAGAATTGTTAACACTATCTGATCCCTAAAATACATCTGCCTAGCTCTGCTGACTAGCACTTTTCCTCCCATTTCTTTTAAGTTCTAATTTAGTCCCTGGTTTCCTTTTTACCTCGCTTGTTTCATTCAGCGAAAGTTTAAAGTCTTTCCCTACAAGTTCCCATTCACTCCTCCTGTTTGAGGCATGCATTTAGAAATTTCTTGTTGATCATATCAGCCATTTGTCCCACACATAAATCTTAAAGCTCTTAAAATGCCTAGCAATTTCTTAGTAAAACTAAGACACTGCACTTCTGGAGTTACAAACCAAGATTAGATATATATTTTTTTACGTATCTGACCGTGAGCCCACTTGAATCAATCCATCCATAAAGGTTGTCACTGCTATTTAATGAAAATAAATTTTAACATAAAATACACAAAATTAAAGGTGGGTGGAGATAAGCTGCATTTTATATAACTTCCAGTGCCCCTTCTCTCCCTTTAAACAGGTAATCCATGAGTTATACATGTGAAAAATACAATAATTTTCTTCAAGCAACTCTCCTAAAACATCATCAATGGTTCACTGAGTCCGTGCTTTGTTAATGTAGACACTAGTAAAGAAATTTGTTGACCATCTTGTTACCATTATTAACAGTATGTGATTTCCAGACTGTGCCTGGGAAAGTAGTCTCAGGCAAAACCAATCTTGTCAGTCTTGACAATACTCAACATTTCTCACTTGTAATAGGAGAGGTCTTAATCCGTTCTCAATTATGAGCCTAAGGACTACTGTAGACTTTTAATATGTAATCTTTCTCCAATTCTTCCTCAAAGTGATCTCTTGAAAAAAGTCTAAGGTGATTTTATTTTTCAGCAGCTCATGCCAAATATTGAATGCTTCCCTACCACCTGTTGTTTTTTTTTTTTTCCCTTTTCTAATGTGCATATGCTTCACTCCCATTCCTGTGGATTATCATTCTACATATTCCTTTAATACCAAGTTTCATGTCTCTTGTACTAGAAGGTTTTCTCACTCCAGTTGATTAGACCTTGGCAGAAGGTGTACAAACATACCATTGGTTTCTGTGTTCGTCACACCCAATTGCCTACTCCAAGTAAATCCAGTCCTCTGCTCATCACCGCTTACTTGGCCACTATTCTAATAAATAGTAATAATACTCCTTCTCCTCATTTTCAGATCACAGGATGTTAGGTACCTTTTAATCATTTCTATAGGCTTATCTGTATGATTTTCATTTGCTTATGTAATAAAACCAAGTGCAAAGACTATATAATGAAAGTCTTACTTCACAGCTAAGTTTACAAACTTCTGCTACATCAGCCTTGATGCAAGGCGGTTGATAACACAGGTGGACTAAATCCACAAAAAAAAAAAAAAGTTTTTTTTTCCCTGGAATGCTTCCCAAATGGTGATGTGAAGAAGGTAGAAGGTCTCAGAGCAGCCACCCCAGAGATGGCTCAAGAGCTGCTCCCTCACAACACAATCTTTATGCCCTTCCTCTGGAGACTGGAATTCTTCCAGATGTCACCTGAGCCTTCCCTTCTCTAAGAAACTGACTTCGTGTGACGTAGCTACTTTTAACTAATTCTATCTTGCTATTTGTCCAATTAAAAAAGAGGAAGGGAAAATAATTATTAAAAAAAAAATCACAATCACTTGATTTTGCACCGCTGCCTCTAGAATCTTTTCATTCTTGGGTTCGTAGCTGGAATACAGCACACCTTCCTTCTGCGCTCTCATAGCAGAGCTCTGCTCTTACATAGCTACAACTACCTGGCTATGGCAAGAACACTCTGTCCTTCTCCCCTTCCCTCTTGCTTTGATCTGTGTGTTGCATTTTTATTTCCTTGGGCTGCAGTCCCTGCCTGGGATGAAGAGCAGGGCCAGAAGCGCCAGCAGCCTGGGGAAGAAGCTTAATGACACACCAGTGTCCCAAAGAGCGATGACAAAGCAAAACCACCACGGAGTCATTTCCGTATATAAAGCACTAAAGTGACATTATATCTCATTGCGTGGTAGGTCTGGTCTTTCCAATCAGCACTGCCTCCTGATGCAATAGTTTGAAAACAAAACAAAACAAAACAAAAACCAAACAACACCCTCCACCCCCCCCAAAAACCCTAAACCTGAGAGAGAGAGAAGAGAAATCCATACAGGGCCTGTTGTCAAGGGCTACTGAGACCAGGAAAGAAAAAACTCACACATTTCTCCTTCAGTACCTTAGGAAAAGAGTCATTACAAAGGAATAAGCAATTTGGAAAAAACAGGAAAGTTACCTTTGTATTTTCTAAATCCTTAGAGGGTATGAGAGATTGAAGTTCCCTCAATATATGAGCTTAAATAGTATGGCAAAAAATTACCTTAACTCAGATACTATCCAGCTAAAAAAGAAAAATTACATTTCACTGAAGGCCCAACTAAAAAGAGATCTATTAAACCAGGGGAGAGAACTGTATTTTGCCTATTCTTTGGCATGTACAACGTAGTGAAATAAGTCTTTTAAATATTAGTACTACTTTTATCCTTGTTTCAACAACATTGCTAAAAGTGCAAACCTACAACTCGTTTTAACTATTTATAAGTAGCATTACTGCTAATTATTCAGGAGGCAGAAGTACAGCACTTCCCCCTAGAAAGAATGTTATTCCATTACGCATTCAAGTAATAAATTTGTGTCAATCTGGGAGTCAGAAAGAGAAAGGAATTACCAAAAAAAGGTGAGCTATTCGCCTGTAAAAATACAGAGCGATTTTTAATCATTCTGTAGGATAACCAAAGTTTTCTGCAAGCCCTACAGAGTGTATTAAGACTATTTTTCATAAAAAGGTGCATGTAATGGAAACTAAAGTTGTGTTGCTTGAAGAACAGTTTTCTTCCTTATAAAACTGATTTTCAATAACAAAAGTTACATGTTTCCTATACTTAAAAAAATGCGTGGGAGTGTACAAGCCTCTCCCAGCTCCAAACAGAGAAATGTGAACTCTAGGCTTTTAGTTCATGCTTTAAAATATATCCTTTATTAGAAGTACTTAAAGTCTGGAGGCAAAAATAAAACCATGACAAAATCCTGGCTTAGATTTCTATAACTTGATCTCATCTTATTTTTGTAAGTATGTCAAACTTTTTTAAAATACCTCTGGGAAAATAAAAGCTTAGCATTCCTATTGTTAACACAAAAGCTGAATTTTGGTTATTGCATGAAGACCAAAATGATCTGTCATCTCCTTAAGCAACGTAATTTTAAAAACAAGATCAGCATTGTATACTTTATCTGGCTGACCTTATCCATTTTTTTTTGTTCATAATTGCATACAGATTAAGTTTTACATGAAGCTCCTGGTCATTCACACCATGTCCAAATTAACTTTATAAAATTACTCTTTTCCAAGCATTTTTATCTTCATTGCGCTTTTGAGGAAAGGTAAAAGGCTCCCTTCATGCAACTCACATATCATGTTCTTACTGTATTAAGCATATGATATGCTACTCAACTTGAACTGATATATCCTTATAATTGGGGATTTTTGGTAAGTTTCCTTTAAAAGGGCCAGTTGTAACATTTCTGCCCTCAAACACTGCTCAACTATCAAACAATCCACAGGCTTCACTGGGATGGGAGAGAAATGTTTGGGGAAGGAGAGGGCCATGAGACTTATGGGCAGACTTACAGCACCAGTTATCCTTCAGACTAATTATTTATGTTCTTGTTTGAGGGCCACAAAGTTAGGGCACACGTACAAAAGAAACAGAGAAAACACATGGACAGATGAAGACAAATGAATTCTGCAATGAGGAGTTATGCAATTAGTGAAGAGTAAGGGGGAAACATAAATCATTCAGTGTTGCAATCATGAAAACCAGCAAAATTAATTTAAGAGGTGATACTGATAGAGCGATAATTAATTGTATTGTATACACTTGGCAAAGAACTCAATGCTATGCAGAGCATTGTAAGCACAGATAAGGCCACATAAATTGGAAGAGACATTCGTAAATAAAGCCTGGCTTCTTGTCTGGCTTCGCAGTCCTTTGCTGTGCCACTGCTTCATATTCCTCTTGGCATCTGCCTGCCCGTGGCTCCAGCACTGCCCCTGCCCGGCCGGGGTGTCCCGGAGCACCACCGAGGCAGGCACCTGCCAGCACAAAGGACACTCAGAGCTCTACCGATTTTTGTTTGCTTCTAGCAAAAGCTGTTATTCACGGCCATCTCGTACTCGGGGCAACATGGCTCATATCTTCTTCTGACCGATTGCTTAGCAGCACTTCTGAGATTAAGTTTTGCAACTGCAAGCAGCACCAGCGACGCCAGGAAACCCACTGCAGGGGGCTACAACTCTTACACAGACACAAGTGTGTCCTGAAGCAGTTAGGGGCACAAAAAAACCCAAAAAACCAAAAAGACAAAACACACTCAAACAGACAAAGGCAACGAATGCAGATCTGATTTACTCTATAGGCTTTTAGACAGGGTATTTATCCATAAAGATCTACGTTCACAAGCTAGCAGTAAAATTATTTCGTTAATCTGTCAAGTTTAGGTTCTGCAAGTGGAACCGGAGATTCTGAATTTTCAAGTTACTCATATAATACAAGTGTCTCCCCAACTGCGTAACTTCTAGCTACCAATGCTCAGCATTTCCCACTTAAACCAACAGAGAATGTGAAATTCAAATTCTACAGCTCTTGCCACACAAACTAATAAACAAAAGTTTCACTTAGATCTATGGTTTTCAATAGGGAATTAAGTTGTTCTTTCGCTTCTGAAATAGTATATTTAAAATGCTTAGTTCCCAAGACAGCTGAACAACAGCTATGTTGCTTTTGCAGTAAAACTAGCTGAATTCCACATTTTGTGTGCTTTGATGGCAGCCAACATACCCTCCCCCCCCAAATCCAGCCACACAGGACTCCCTTGCAATAACGCTTGCCTATTTACATCCAGCCATGCTTGCATTTTCTAGGCAGCCTTTAAAGCAGTACCTCAGTGTACTGCTCGCTCATCAGAAATAGCAAAGACTTAAGTAATAATTAGGTCAAGGAACATCTCCATAATTTCTACAGGATATCCAACTCCAAGCTGAAATTCTCGATGCTGTGGCAAAACTTCCTGTGTTATTTAAGTGTTTAGAAGAAGTGGAGTTTGTTAGTGATGGCAGAGGAAGATGTGTGCCTTGATCTCTTAATCCCTGTGGGTCTACACCTGCAGCCACACCAATGCTTTGGCTACTAGATTATGAAAAAACAATGTTAGACACATCCTGTTCTGCTGTCTTATTATTAAGGCAATCTCTAGCAGACAGCTGAGTTTAACGGCTGCAGTTCGGTTTTGCCAGAGCGTGACAGACCTCTCAGTCAGAAGTCATTTTATTAAGAAGTGAGTATTTCGCTTAAAAAAATAACATACAACCCCCTGGCTGCAGCCTTCAGCCCCAGTTGAGGATGGATTTAGATTAGATTTAATTTCTGAAGTCATGGCACTGCATAGGTGCGCTGCCTTACCTGTAAGCCTCATGGTACGCTGTAACAAAGCTCTGTGCGACCGATGCAGAGTAAATGACAGGTACTTGACAGATTATCTGAACTAACCTTTAGCTACCTAAGATACAAGTGCTATCCTAGGAACAGATGCCTATATTGGGGGCAATATGCTAAAATTAGTTATTACATGCTAAATTTACTGCCGCAGACTAAAGAAGTCAGTTCATTAATTACAGAGATTTTTGGAAGATAGTCCAGTGAATAACAACAGTTTGTTACCTTATGAAGTAAAATATTCCTGCTAACAATAACGTATCAATAGTTCAATGAAAACAGAGATAAAAATATACAAAATTTATTTCCGCCTACTTGGAACCTTTAAGTTACTTACAATATTGTACATGCTGCTCAGCTCCCTTATCTGCACGACAGTTCTCCAGTAATATTTTGTTACTTCGCAGAGTGAGCAATCAATAACAATTTCTATTCATTGTGCAAAAGAAACATCTAACAGAAAACTTAAGCCACAAGGGACAAAGTAAGCCCTAGTATTAGCGAAAAGAGCTATCAAGTGAGTAAAACACAAAAACAGGAGGGATACAATATTTACTTCCACTACAATGAGAAGTTTCAGGTATTATTTGTGACTATTGATTAAAAAAGTTCATCCAGAAGCAAAAATTTTAAAGGGGGGGGGGGGGGGGGTAAGAACTTTGTTGGAAAGACTCTTCAGAGTGTCAGCTAGCTAACTTGTCACATAATGGATTCAAAACTTTTCACATAATGGATCTCTCCAGAATAAGACACATCACAAAACATTTTCCCTACCAAATATTGAGCAATAAGGCAAATTAAAACCGAGGGACACAATACAGCTATGAATTTTCTGCAAGTGACTTATTATTTTCTTCCTGCATCTTGTGAATGAAATTTTCAAAAATGTTTCTGTTTATCAGTGATCATATCTTCACTCGTCAAAAAAAGCCATGTTCAAAGACCAAATGGCTGGCTTCAGTACCTTATCTCTGTTAAAAGAGCCCAACAACAACAAAAAACCCAACCAAAACCCAACACCAAGCCCCCCCAAACACAAACACCTTTGATGAATCCAAGACAAGTCATTTATCTTGTTGATCTAGGTTAGCTTCAGATAACACACAGAGGGATGGGCAACGAGATTCAAGGGACAGCACTGTTTGGGATTCACTAAGAAACTAAAATAACTATTGCCCACCATTTCCACCAAGATTTGATCACAAGTATATCTTGTTATTTAAAGACATATTACAGGGAAGGGAGGGAAAAAAACCTGAACAAACAAACCTTAAGTCCTCAGTAAAACTTCCAGCTTCACTAACATCATGGAATTCCAAGAGTACAGAATTCAAGACTGTACTTGTTTTTAATGTCTTCCTTACTTTCTAGAAAATGTCACAAATCTGACAGTAACATAGCTTTGTATTGGTGTACATACAAAGTGACTGAAAAAAATCTTTTGTTAAAATACAATAAAATTGTCCTAGGAAATTAACACTTTCCTGCAAATCTCATTGACTAAGCTGATGAAAGGCATCAAATAGCAGCTAAAATGAACTTTTAAGGAATCATGGGAAACAAAAGTTGGTAAGAAATAAGTCCAGGGCAACAGGACAAAGAATATGAGAGGCACATCATAAAATAAGAAAGACAAAAGAATGGAGAAAAGGAACAGAGAGCACAGAAAGAATCACTTTATCATGAAAACGGCTGTGTAGTGTGCTTATCTTACTAGCAAATACTCTAATACTAGTGGCAGAAAAGTAAGAAATCTTCAGTCTTAACACAAAAAAGTAGTCTCCACAACATCCAGGAATAATGCCATCAGTATCTCAACAGTATTTGCCTCTCTTTCTTTCCATCGTATACTGGAAGGCAAGAACTCCGTTACCTAACGTCTAGCCAATTTTATGATATATATAAAAGTTGACTGATGGCTACTTTAGGTGAGACATTGTTGACAACCAGATGCTAATTGCAGTAAAGGGAAGGAGAGCTACTGGGGATGGAGAGAAAGTCAAGTCACTCAGTCTCTTAACTGAAAAAGGTAGACATCTTTAAGGTGTTCACAGATGATTGATGATGATGATAAGTGTAACTGGTCAGATGCTTGCTGTTTTCAAATTCCCTGGATGCATCAACAGCTCTTGTTTATGCACAGTAAATATGGAAGTTATAATTTTTGCTTTAAATATCTTTGATGCAGACGTTTTTGGAATTATAACAAAATACACCCTCATTCAAACAAAAAGAGACTTTTACAGTACTCGCCACACAAGATGAAGCTGAATAATTGTTTAATCTTTCTGGGAGGTATTTAAGTGCTAAGGCCTCCATATATAACACCTTGAGTGTTAGTGTCACTACAGGATACTGAAGTATCATGGCAGAGTGGTAAAAACCAGCAAGGACACAATGTTCACCCAGTACCAAGTCCAAAGATACCAATACAATCATGGCACTGTATCCAGGCTACGTGGACACAAATGTCAGGAAGGAAGAGGAGGTTGGGCTGGATGCAGGATGTTGGACTACCTGACCTCCACCAGTCCCTTCCAACCTACTTGATTCTATGATTAAGAAAAGCTCAGAGACCCAGTAAAGGAACATTCTCCAGGTTTTGTTATCCATATACAAGAGACACTTCATTAGAAGCAAGCTTCTAGAATGCTGGTGTAGTACAATTTCTTTACAAACGGAAGACCTTGACTAAAACAGACCTCCTCTAAAACAGACTTAGCCCTCCCAGAATTAAGAGCACTGAACATCAGAAGACTTTATTTTCAGTATTCCTTAAAAGAACATCTAAAATTTAGCAAAAGCAGCTATTATTCTTCCCCCAAGCACAGCTTTATCATCATGAAAGCAGGTAATTCCTCTAAACTTCATTTTATTCACAAAGGAAAGGAAGGATCTGTCAAAATGGAAAAGCTGACTGAAGAAATGTTCATTCTTTCTGCAGATTTTTCAGATGCGCTAGGTTGACTGTGACCTGATAGGATGTAGAGATTGAGACTTTAGTAATAGCATCACTAGAAAAGACAGACAACATTTGCTTCTATAGTACCAAGCCTCAAGAAGGATTTAGACAACAATTTCCAGAAGCAGTTCTCTAAGCACCTTCTTCCACATGTGGCTGCTCATTACATTTTTGAAGTGACACATGAAAACACAGAAAATACACGTAGATGATACAACATGAATAATATAGTATTATAAAACTTTTAAGTTGAGATAATTGCCTACTTCTCTACCCACCAGATCACTCAAAACCAGCTTGACTCATCAGCAAGTGCCAGCTAATAGAACTGATCCCAGGCAGGTGAGTATAGAGGTGAGCCTGGTACGAAGCCAGTTTAAATGTAAATGGAATCCTGATTTTTTGCATAAATCCTTTAATCGGTTCCCATTCCAAACAAAGCAGAGTAACCACTACATATACACTTAATGAATTATCAATAAGGTCCCTTTGAGGTTTTTTTTTCAGTGTTTTAGTGTTTTAAGCCAGAATTTCAAGAAGTTCCAAAGATCTGATCTTATTAAGTATGAAACTGATCCCAAAGTTCTCCATTTGCTGCACATTTCTGAGTTGGCAACGGGAAGAAGTTACTGTGGAAGAGTGAACAAGTGCATGACAGGGCTTCAGGCATATAAGAATACACTTTTGGCATTCAGTAAGAAAAAAATCCCTTCGAAATGACCTAATTGTGGCAAAAGATAAGGTGTTTCCAACTGGTGTGGAGGAGTGTGCGTCTCTGTTTATTCCCATGTATACCCACAGTTCTTAAGGAAATTTTTTCTCCTTCTTCATAATAGGATCTAATATTGATCAACGAGATGATGATTAGGTTAATGCTCTGTAAATGGATTAAATGATTACATCTTAATTAAAAGGCTTCTGTTTTAGAGCTGCACTGATATTGCCAAACAAGAAAGTATTTTTTCCAGGGTGTTAGTGCTTTCTCTAAGGTCTGAGGTTTCTAGTTTGAAGATGATCTTCTTGGGAGAACTACTAACGTACAAATTTTGTGGTACTCTTCAGAATGCAATGGCACACCAGTACTCATGGCTTCCAAACACAGGATACTTTCTTTTATTCTGTTTTTCTTGCCTAGCGTGCATAGTGTTTTTCTTAGAAAAACAAAGTAAAATACAAGCCAATATAAATATTGTCCTAAGCACCGGTAGATTAAGAATACTGTTAGCAATAGTAAGCAAGAAGCTCTCTGAATATATCTATAAATCCACCCTTTCAGAGATTCATTCCATATTCAACTTCTTAAGAGCCTAAAAGAAGTTCCGCATTAAACTGTTTATTGTGCTTCAAATTTTGACCAATTTTCTTTTGGTCTGAGCTTGGGAGGCTTTTCAGAATTGTTGCTTCCTGTACGGAAAATGTATTTGTGCAGGAGCCTGTTAAATGTCAAAATGGAATAATTACATATCATATCCCCATAGCAATTATTTTGTTAGTCTAATCTATTAAATAATTCTGTTACACTGTACATGCTTAAAAATCATAAATATTTCAAGTGACTTTTTATTAACTGATTACAGATATCCTTCTTTAAGATCATACCTGTTTAAACAAACTGATAAGAACATCCACATGAACAGTACTTAAAAGTCACAAACTACTACCTTAGATATAATGGGAGGTTTGCTTTAAATACACATCTTGATGACATCAGGACTGGAACGGTTGTATCCTCAAGAATGCTAAACAAGAAGGTTGTTTTCAATGCAGAAAAACATGCAATGAATTCCTCATTTGCTTTCAAAAACTAATATAAAAGTTGTGCGTGATAACGCAGCACGCTTATAAACAACGTTAGGGGCACGACCAGAGAAGTGGTTCAAAAATGCGTATGGCAGAGCCTGGGTTTTTTTGGTTGGTGGGGGGCTTTTTCTGTTGGGTTGGTTTTTTTTTTTTTTCTCTTTTTAAGAATGCCTTTATATAGCAAAAAGTTCCTCTGCTAGCCTAATGTAATGCCTTCATTTTTCTAATTATGCTGAAACATCAGTTAAGAGCCTACCTGATGTTTTGGAGAATTTGCTGTGCTGGGATTGATATTCCGCAATGCCTAAGAGTAAAAATAAGATGGATAAAAATTACTTTAGCTGCATGGTTTGCTTATGCAGGCTGTCTTATAAACACCATCTTGTAGTATGAAGCCCCCAAGACAGGCCAGATGAGACAGGATAAGGGAGTTAAGAGACTATGAAAATCATGACAGAGTGAAACAAAACTCAAAGGTTTACCAAGGATGCATAATTGACAGATAAGCTTAATGACCAGGGAGAACAACATGAAGGGAACTGGCTGTCACCTGGTCCACAGTTAGTCAGGTTCTCAATGACAACTGAGGCAAGAAGACAATTAGAAGGCCTACCTCGAAGCATGCTAGCACAGAGTAAAATGTTTGTTGGTGGATTAATAGCAAAGCAGGAACAGCAGAAGCCCAGGTGCTTAAGCGGAGAGAAAGTCCTGATGCCACCTTTGCAGTGTATTCTTACCTAGAGTACTATAAAAAGTAACGGCTGTAAAGATGACCCATCTTACACCAAGAGATGCTGAAGATTCCTACAAAACAGGCCTTGACTACAAAGGGGATAATGGGAGTCAGATTCCAGGACAGAATACTGCAGGTGATGAAGAAAGAGAAAAGCTGTCTTTGAGGACTTTAAGATATTATCCTCTACTGACACAAGGCCCATCACCCAAAGTGAAAAGGGAACAGGGTAAGATTTTAGAAGGTTTTCCTCAAAGAAACAATTAGTGCTTTCTCTGACAGCATCAAAAAAACAAGGAATACCCTAAGAATCTAACACAGATGGTAGTAACTCTAAAAATGTTCAGATAGAAAAACCGAAGCAGAAGGCTTAAAGTCAAATGGAAGTCAAGCCCGAATTCAAAATCCAGAGATTCCATGTCCAGTCCTACATTGAACTTTTGCTACATAGAGTAGAAAAACACAGAAAGGAATAGCTTGCAGCCTAATCATGAAGTCTGAAATTCTTCAGCATAAGAAAACCACAGGTTCAAAATGCAGCACGAGTGATTCAGTTGTTCCATGCTCCACTCCACTGCTTAACATAGCAACAAGGTGTCTCCTCAATTAATCGTATACAAACTTTAAAAGTACTTCGAAATCCTACAGACTGCGACAGGTTCTAAAAGTGACTTTCCTCCACTTAAAAAGGAGAGCTAAGGCAGCTGTAGGAATCAACTGCTCATCTTTTTGTATGACTCAGAACTCAATGAATACGAAAGACGTTCTCATGAGGAATATCCAATCAGATCAGCAGTGTGTAATGTCATCCAAATCGTAAAGAAGCCTGTTCTTGGAGAGTTTGGTCAGGGAGAGGAATGAGGGAGGAAAGCAAAATCCTTCAGTCTGTAAATCAGATGCTTTCACTCTTAAGCTGATATCGGTAACAGAATGAATTCAGACCTGTTTAGATCTCAAAGCTTTCTGTACAGTCACCGGTCTTTAAGCCTCACTGAAACAACAACTTAGCCAAAACAAAACATAACACACAAAAGAAATAGTGGAAGTAGGTGTCTAACCTGTGGCCTCACCTGCCGAAGCAGTTCTTGATGCTTCAGTCTCAGCCTTTCCTTCTCCATCTGTAGCTGCTGAAGTCTCATCTGTTGCTGCTGATTGGAGCTACTCCCACCCATCACACCACCTTGGGGACTCTGAGGAGCCAGGGGGGGTGGCTGTTTCACTGGAGCACTTTGGCTGATTCGCTGATTCATGGCTAAGGAACGAAAACAATGAACATTTAAAAACGAAATTCAAACAAATACATGCAAGGAAAGTAGTATCCTTAGAAAGCGTGTATTAAAAACTTTATAAAATAAAACTACAAGCCATGACAGTACAAAACATGCAGCTACACCAATGTTCAGTCTGAAATGTATGCTCACATGTGTTATTCCTGTGAAATCAATGCAACAGTCTCGTGTTGAAGAGTACATACTTGTTCTAAAAGCTTCTGAAAACAGTTAAATGCATGAATTGGTGAAAAATTCAGAAGTGGTAGTAAAATATTTCAAGTTTAATTAGAAGGATCTCTCTCTTCTTCCTAATAAACTATTCTCAATTTAGACAGAAATAATACAAAATGACTTTTCATGTGAAATCTCAGAATCATTAAACTCGGGAACACGCAGAATGACAAAACAGATTATCTCACTTACATCAAACTACATTTGCTTAAGGCCACCATTCTTCCCAATGTGGTGCAACAATCATTCACATCAAGTTTTGAGCATTACAGACTCTACTTAAGGCATCTTGACATGCAAAATTAGAGCTGGTACAGAAGGGGCAGATGAATTACACAGCCAAAAATACTGCCATCATCGTAGGAAACATTTTGCCTGTGCTTATTTTTCTTTTACCCCACAGAATTACGCGATGCATCTTCTCCGGGGCGTGGAGAAGAAAGGGTGTCGTCTTGTATGGCTAATGCACAGTGAGAACCCATCTTCCCTTCCCCCATAAAAGCAAGACCTAAGACAATTTTATTTGGTAAAATAATGCATAACTGGGATGCATCATCTGATTTTTCCCCCACACGAGACCAGTGTAGTTAAAGTCAACAGAGGCAACGGAGCTCCCATAGTGAAACAGAGGGCTGGGAAAAGCTGACTGCATTACAAGGGCACTATTTTCAAGGGCTTTCAGTTTTGGAACTAGCTCTCCCATCTTGTTGTCTGGAACAGCCTGAATCTGTTAACGTTCACAATCTCCTGCAAAATGCATTTGCTGAAGCAGTGATGGGAGAGTGGTATGGATTTATTTTTATTTTTTCCTGGGAATGAGGATTATGGTTTATGGGAAACTACGAGAAAAAAAGGGAGCGTGCTTCTTTTAGGATGACAGGTCGATTTGGTGCAAAGAAAACCATCTGTTGTATTAGTCTGCATTAATGTTTTCATCATATATAGAGGATTCCTGGAACACTAACACTTCTAACTATCATAAGAAAGGAGAATTGTCTCAGAAAGAATCTGTATCATCTTTTCTCTGAAAAGCCCTTAAGTCTCCACTGTCTTGAGTGTTCGACTTAAGGTACAGCAGGTGCTTGTCTTCTGTTCCAAAAAAGCCTAAATATATTTATCTCGTAATAGCAGTAAAAATGGCTGTTGCTTCACAGCCTTGCTCCCTTTTCCCGCTGCCACAGCTCATCTTTCCATTGAGAGGTAACATATGAACAAGAAATGCTATATGCTCACTGGAGTGACAACAGAAAAGAAAAAAGTCAAAACCAGTTACAGACTCAAGTCTCTAGTCTACCCTTTCAACTATTCCTTAAGTCCAGCACAAAGTAAATAGTCTATAACGGACAGGTGGGTCACATTTTCACGGGTCAAGTCAAAATAAAATGAAGTGTCAAATAGCTTGAAGTAATTTGAAATAATCTTTGATGTAGTTGCTTGTGAGAAAGCATTACATCTGATCAAAAATAAGATAAAACTTCCTGTAAAGGTAAGTGAACAGGTAAAGTAGGAATAGAAACTGTATCCCAGCAACAAGGAGGAACAACAGAGAGAACACAAAGAGAACACTCAACTCCAACCTCCAAGTCCCATCCTAACCCAGCGGGGGAAAAAAAATAGTGGAAAGATGACACTTCTGTGGATTAAAGCTTAAAATCAAGCACTTGATCTTACAAGACATCCAGCACCATTTCACCATCAAAACCGAATTTCAGGAAGAAGGTGACCAGGATAAGCCAATCAACCAGCTTTGTGACATGAGCTGTGGTCCCTAGGCCAGCAACAGAAGAGACGGGACAGCTTGTTCCTCTGCTGAACAGACACAGAAGGTCCATACATCCCAAGACACCAGAAACTGTTAAGCAGAAGTTTCAACAGCACCAACAGCTGTCCTGCAAGGATGCGAGCAGTGGACTGCAACTACAAGCTCCAGGACCTCCAGTGGGCAATTTCTGCTGGAAGACTGACAGCAATTAGACTGCCTACATTTACCAAATCAGGATGAAGCTGAAGCTAGAGAGAGCAATGCAAAAGAGAGGCAGCCCACCACCCAACAGCTCTAGACAAGCTGGACATGACACTGCTGGAGTGGGGAACAGATCTCCTCCTTTCCCTTTTTACCCAGAATCCTATCAAGTCTGGAACCAGGACCATGCCCTTTGCTTTTTATATCTTACCCTCTTTCACCTCAAAAGCAGACAATGAAGGGGCTAGTAGGGGACAACAGGAACCAGCCATCTCTTGCTGTTAGCTAATTCTGCAACTCAAGCAGAAGTCTGTGCTACCCTTCAGAAGTTCCAGGATTCAAACCTTGTTATTAAACAAGATGGAAGGTCGATTACAGTGGAAGGTAAAGGGGGACAAAGGTTAGAAAAGTACAATCACCTGAAATAAGCACATCTAAGTTAAAAGCAAACTACCTAGTTTGCAAAACTTAAGTACCCAAAGCTGAAGAATGTCAATTCTTTTGGTTAAAAAGGCTGCTTATATGGTCTCGTCTCCAATGATATAATGATGGTTTGGGAGTCCCATGCAGTTCACAGCCAAGTCACATTACAGATAACCTCGTAAGAATTTAAGTTTCCAGCCTTAGTTAAACACTCAAGTGCAGTATCACTAACATCCCTTCAACATGTTATGAATTTGTTTTTCCTGCAGGCACCATACAAGTGTCACTCCCCTAGGTCTCTTTTCCACTACTATACAGCTTTGGAAATAATTTACTTCTTATGCCAAGTTCTCCATATTTTATATACCTGTATCTTTCTGACAGCTGCTTGTATTATTCTAGTTCTCTCTGATCACAGTTTGCTCCATTCTTCCCATCTACTGACTTTGCAATTGAAACCATAAGAAACAAATCATGTTTGTCTGATGTTTTTCATTTTATTCCCTCATCCTACATCCCTGAAATGCCTTCTATTGTCCATTCTAAAGTAAGGTAAATAAGTAAAGTGTATCTAAAACAGGAATATAAGTAAGATATTGAGACTTTGGTGTATACTTAATATTCATCAACATTGGGGGGAAATTTAATTATATGATTTGGTAACTCTTCAGAAACTAAACCTAAAAATATAGTTTCTAAATTCTTACTTAGGTATCCATCAAAAGGATTTTTCTGAGCATCTTACTATTTCAAGAATGCAAGCGCAAAAGAGTTCAAATTGACAAGATTTTGAACTGCCCAGAACAGACCATGGAGATGTTTTTTGTGTAAGGGAATTGTTTTTAATTGTGAAATTAAATGTTTGGACATTAAAAGAACACACTGCTAACTGAATTTTACTGCCTTAACAACATACCCAAGAACCAGTGGAAAAAAACCAGCAGTCATAACACTGAAGGATTTTCAGCTATCTTGTCTGATTACACAAGTGTGCTATCTTCAAGGGAAACAAAGAAGAACATAATTTTCTATAACTTCCAACCCAATATTTAATGAAAAGCAGGAAAACACATCTTGTTTCAAGTGACAGGAAGACTCAGAAGGTTTTAAATGTTTCTTTTTGTTGTTGGTTTGGGGGGTTTTGTTTGTTTTGGTTTTAGGTTGTTTTGTGGTTTGGTTTTGGTTTTTTTTTTTTTCCCCCCAATTCTCTACTACTTACCGAGGACATGGCTGCAGAAATCTGCACTCTAAAGAATATGCTTATTGACACGATCTCAGATAAGCACATTTTATTTCTTCCACACCTCCCGGGTTTGTGATGATCCTAACACACGCAGCCCTTTTTAAGCACTTTGAATTCAAAGGCAACGAGGTTCATTTATCTATATAGAGTTAGGACTTCGTAGTTTTCTGATGCATCCTGTTCCTTACCTTCCACGGGTATGGAAAGCATTTAAATAAGGGGCTCTGCACCCACACAGTGGAGGATGCAGAGACCTCACAGGCAGAGAAGGAACAAACAAGTCTTTGTTTCTACAAGAGGGGGATTTGAGGGGGGAGGAGGAGGGGCAGACAAGTTAAAAAACACGGGCAACTTAAGACAATAAAAAAAAAAAATCTTGCCGTCCTATAAAATGGCTTGGCTTCACAATCTGCAGAATACAGTCAGTGGTAATAGCTGCAATATGCTTTTGAGAACAGAGAATTCGCGGTCTTCAAGTGTTACGCATTAAGTGTTCTACTGTCCGAACTCAACAGCAAAATGCCTGTTCCGTACTGCAGCAGGTAATACTTGACAGTCACCGAAAAAAGTTTAGACTGCTGTCTACATCATTAATGGAGGAAAAAAAGAAAAAAAAACCAAAACCAAACAAACTAACCAACCCCCCTCACCCCCCAAAAAATCAATCCCAAAACAAACCGAGAGAGAGAAACAAATACCAGTCATGGGTGCTAGAGAGAAAAGGCCAGCGGATTGTTAACAACTCAGACATAAAAGGCTAATTCTCTCCCAGAGGTCCCACGGCAATGGCAGTCTGCAGTAACACAGTACCTTTCCCCTATGCAGAATTATACACAAAAATCTGCTGTAGAGCACCCTTAACGATTAATAGACACAGCTGAATGTTTGATGTTTTTTCTTTTGTCTTTATCATTTCACCCTTCAAAACTAAAACTAATTTTAATCTGTAAATGTAAAGACACTTGAACAAACAACAACAAAAAAGCTCAGGATCTGAGCATATTATAACTTACTGTTCTTAATAATAAGAATCAATGTTTGCATTGAGGGAACTGAAAAAGAGTACTTGTCCCCTTCAGCTTAATTTGGAAACCAGTCAGTTTTTGTGCATCGTTTTTGGCTACGGCCAGGTTTTTGAATGGTGCTAGTTTGCAGCCCTGCAACAAAGGCAAAAATCCTCTTTGATTAAATTGAAAAGAGCTGTGAAGAAAAAAAAAAAAAAAAAATAACCAGCAGGATTTGAAAGAATGAGTCTCAGAAGTAATAAAAACTTGTTCCAAGTGGCTTTTTTAGAGGGACTTGGTACAACAATTTGTTGTTTAATCAGGATACAAGTCATGTTTCTGGACCGAATTCTTTATAATGCATTACTAATATACTACTATAATGCATTACTATATTGCTTTAAGGAAATCCCAGTTCCAGTTTCATAATGCTGCTAAGACAACCTAAAAATTAGCAGAATAAAAATATTCCATTGTTTTCAGTTTCCGATTAATCTGAGAATCCTGGAGTTTATATCCTGAACCAGACTCTTCTCCAGGCTCATTTTGATGTCTTAAGTGTACAAACAAATCTTAGTGTCTTAGGTAAAAAGAAATATTCACACATTCCTGAGCTGGACTCTTGGTTAAAACAAGATATAGCCAATGAAAATACTATCTATTACAGAAGCACATCCAAACTATACATTGATTACTCTGCATTTATCAGTTACTTTAGTTCAAATTCCATTTTTTTCTTTTTGTTCTTCTATCACTACACCACCTGCTGATTAACACAATATTAATTTCTTCGTTTTCTTTGATAAAGCTGCCATTGTTTTTAAGTCTCTCTGTATCCTACAATGAAGAGGTAAAACAGCTGGATTGATTGACCACCACTAAGACTCTACAGCATCCAGAGACAGATTCGTAACACATTGCAAAGTAAAACACACTGGAGTAAAATGCTGCTGCAGTTGTTCACGAACCTAACTTTTTTTTCCCCACAGAAGTCAATAGCAATATTCATAAAGCACTTTCACTCAACATATGCCAGTTTCAGAAGAACTGAAATATTCCGGCCAGCCAGAAAAGCAAATATAAATGAGATTCACCGGTAATGTAAATAGCTGTAAGAAACTTCTGCTCGGTGCATGCGTATAAACCAAAACATTTTCCATTCTTTAAAAATAAATAATTTTTCATTTTGAAAGTGTAAGCAATTTTTAAAATAGTTTGCTTTATTTTTAAATCCTTATACAGAATGCAACTGACAGCGTAAGTATTATACTACAGGAGAACTACGTAGGGGACACTGCATAGAACAGATTATGAGAAGAAACCTCAACTAGTGTCATTTAAGTTTAAAGTGCACATATGAAATACTAAAGACTACAGAAAGTTCAGGACTCTGAGCTCATCAAGGCCCTGTGTTTGTCCACCAAATAACTGGCAAAATACGTTTAATCAAAGCTAGTCCGCATTTTAGACCAAAGTTTAATCACCAATGAGTCTATTAAGGGGATCAACTGCAAACAGTTTCACTGCTTAATCACCACCTAATACTTCATGGGTTAATTTGGCCAAAAGACAAGCTTCTGTATAATTTCTTATAAAATTATTTATTTTTTTAAAATGCAGGTTTCCTTCCATTTATTTGAGGGGAACAAACCCTGTGTATATCCATGTGCACATCTGCATTTTTTAAAATCTTTCTCATAAACCCACTGGAAACGGTTAAACAAGAATTACAAAATCCAGTAAAAGGTACTGTAATAAAAAGAAAAAAATCAACAGTATAATGTCAAGAAATAGTTTTCTTTATATAAGAAACTGAAATCATGTTTCAACATGACTGAATTCAAGGAGGAAAAAAGCAGACGCTTCTTTGAATTTCAGATGATATATGATTAGATACGGAGTACATAATTATTGTGTGTGTGTACATATTTAGATTACAGATAATGAATGATGTGTTCAAAAAGATGCACCTTCAATTTTAACATAGTATGCTATGCAAACTGCGGTGTTAGAAGGATAGGGTGGAAAAAATAGCCCTATCAGGAGTGCAATTTTCTTTCACCACCACAGCTGTTCTAGTACAACACTGGAACTACACATTGTTTTTACTGGCATAAAGACACCATTACCAACAAATCTCCTTTCTCAAACAGAATTAAATTATTCTGAAAACAAAGCAAAACCCAAACCAGGTATAAACTTACATAAACCTACTGCCCTGACAAATCCTTAATAAAAGTGGGCGTTTTTTTTTCCCTTTTTATTACTATACACATATTCTACATAAAGTAGATAATTGCATTCTTACATAGTACTTGTGGACAGATTTAACAATTTCTTCAGTGAACTTTGCTCAGTGAAGAGGTCTAAATAACATCCCTGCTTTCGAACAAAACAAGATTTCACTTTCTGATGTGATGATGAACAATTAATAAGCATTTATTGTCACTACTGTAAGGACAGCATCCCTTATTACAAAGGGATGCTTGACAGTGAAATTTCACATGCCTCTGCAGATTTGTAACGAGCTCACTTTGACACAAGTCACTAGTTCACTGAAAAGTGATGCTGCTCCACCTGTACGCGTTCTCTGACACACATACCAAAATACAGAAGTCTTTTCCCCATCCTAAGTGATCACCTGAAACTGTTCTTCTGGAAAAACAGAGACAGAGAAGTGAAAAATCTAATACCAGCAGACCTTACAGATGAGTCAAATCCAGTTTGTTTTAGAGAGCATGTAAAGAGGATATGCCACTGCATCTGCACATCAAAACCAACCGTGTCTCATTCTCTTCTTTTGTGCAAAACTAGAAGGCAGATCTGGAAATTAAAAAATCTGAAATGCCACTGTGACCAGACGTAAGGTCTGATCTTTTTTTTTGGACCAGACAAAAGTCAAAAGAAAGTTTTCCAGTCTAGGGTTCTAGTTCTATCTTGTCCACAAATCTGCTTCTGGCAAGGCTCCTACCAACTAATTTGAAGGGACACATATTAAACAAAGTGCTAGACAAGTAAGGAGTAAGAAAGAAACACTGTGGAATACTTCCTTTTAATTTCTAATACCTAAAAATTAGCAGATGCTCCAAGCTTAAGTTTTTAAGTGCATTTCAAGTTTGTTGTGTGGTTGGTTGGTCAGTTGGGGTTTTTCATGGAAATGATAAATACACATTTCAATGATATCTACAGATGCGTTATACTGCAGTATTTCTGAACAAGCCCTTTTCATTGTTTCAAGTGTTTAATGTTCTTACATTACAGAAAAAAAGGAAGCAGAAAATCCTGATGTGCATCCTCGATGCTCCTATACTTACCATCACTTTTACTCCTTTTCCTACTTGTGTAGTTCAAGCAGCCGCTGTACACAGAGCCCCTATGGCACTTTCCGTAACAACATTAAACACTGTCTTGCCTTGCCTTCCCCCTCATCCAAAATTCACACAGAACTTCAAGATCATTAACATAATCTCTAAATTGGAGTGATGAACATAAAGCCGTGGCAATTACTTCAATCTGAAGTCACAACTTTTGCTTCATACCACATATGGCAGCTCCAACATTTGACGGAAGAGAAGGAAAAAGACCGGGTGTGTGTAACACTGGTATGATCACTAGTAACAACCTATAAAACTGAAGTCTGGAATAAAATAAGAAGAAAACTGAAATACTACCTTGTTTTACTCCAATTCCTGCAGACAGACTTGTCTGACTACTCTAATGGAGTACTACTGTTTAAACACAAGACTTACATTAACACAACAGAGACACAGAAATCAACTGCCAGTTTCCAGTATTTTCCCACTTCAAGTTCACCATCCTATCTTTGAATTTAACAAATGAAGTATCCCCAAAAGGCAAAGTATTTTTAGGTGCATTTCAAAAAACAGTCCTATCACCTGCAAACTGAAATAACAGTTGAAATCCCTTTAATGGTATTTGATACAAAAGCCAATTCTTGGAAACTTTTAGCAATAAAGTTGAATGATTCCAAACTTCAACTGGTTCTAGGAAATATAATTTTATAGAAAAAGCAGATGTTCTACTTTACTGCCTCCAGCCACTCAGAATGCATTACTGACCTGCTTCCTACCCAGACGTTCTTTGACTATCAAGAAAACATATTAACTTATCTGGAAGGCGTAAGAAAAACAGTAAGATCTGTGAAGAAGGACCAACAGACAATAGCAGAAGCTAGTAAAAGACAAAACAGTCCAAAACACAAGCTCAATCTGATAGTCCAATTCTGTTAAAGACAAAACCTTCTTAAAATACAACAACAAAAAGTAGTTTGAAGCCCCTTACTACAACGCCTGCAAAGGCACTGAGAAGGTAGGACAGCATGTTTGTACCAGATGCTCCACTAGACAAAGAATCCTGCTGACACAGGCCTAAGGACCCCCCCCTCCCATCCCCATTCCTTTGATGCCATGTCATCTTTTATGATTGTCCGTGCTTGGCATGAGAAGACCCTCTTTTCATACTTAGCTCTTCTCCAGATTTTAAAGTTTGTGAATTCTCCTAATGCAAAACTGTTCTGAAGTCAAATATGTAGACTTGGAGGATCAACATCTGAGCCACAAGACTTTGCTGCTGCTGTTTAAGTGGTGTAGCTGAAGACCTCAAGCCCACTTCAAAGATGTTAGATCTGAGTCTTGGAACAAAGTTCTTATCTTCAACTTGGAGCACTCAGGTTTTAGACCGAGCCTACTCCACAGCAGGGTATTCTGACAGGGACTGTTATCTGATGCATTAGTCTTAAAAGCCTGCTCCAAGAAAGAACACATATTAACTGCATCCTTTTATTTTCTGTTTTTCATGCTTTTGCATGAATGCAATACCCAAATTCCCCTTACCAAGTCAGTCGGTAGGTGTGTCCGCCTAAAACCATTTCTTCAAACTGATTCTCCTGCCTCCCTCTTTTCTAGCCACATTAATGGAAAATTCCCAGTACTACTTAAGGGGGGGGAAAAAGAAAGAGAGAGATATATGCACACCTACTAGAGAAAATAAAGACGAATACGAAGCTTCCATCTGATGAAGAACATACAGAGACGTAAGGGCTGTCTCCCTGGAAGCTGGGAATTCAGAAGCAATAAGGGCAAAGACTCTTCAAACCTTCTGTTTCTAAATCCTGGAACAGAAGAGTATGTTTGCACATACCATTCAACAGCTTTATTGTTTTCAATGGTTCTTCAGATTGGTGAAAGCGGCAGTATCAAGGATGAAATGAATTTCTCCTTCATTTTCAATCAACATTAGTATCACTGTAATAATCACAAGCTTCAACATTACAAAGATCAAGTCACCTAGGATTGCTTCTAAAAGTGTTAGTAGGCAAAAATAGTGAAAACCAAGCCCTTATATTAAAACACAGTGATAGAAAAAAAAGAGTATGGTGATCCTCAGGGGGGAAAAAACCCAACAGGATTTTCAACTTATATTAAGCACAGAAAGGTAAACTTCTGAGTCATTCACATGCTATTTAGGGTCACAGCACATATTTGTTGAGGAACTCCACACGATAAATAAATGCAAGGCTCTGTAAGTTTGCTCTGTCAAACAGATTTTTTTCTTCTTCACTGGAGTGACTTAAGGAGGTCACAAGTGAGAAAGCAACAGGAATACGATTTTGTATTTTCTTGGCTCAAATGATAAAAACATAAACCACAATACAATGTGTACAACTTAAGATTTCAAGGAAAACTCCTTCAAGCTCAACAGCAGCTAGCAGCTTGTCTCTATTTGCCATCACTCTAGATCAGAAGAGCCCACATGCTTTTTTTTTTTCTCCCCCCCCCCCCCCCCCCCCCCCCCTTTCCTGCCCCTTTCAGTTACACTTGAGCTCTTTGACTGAAAAGGTCTGGAACAGATTAAAAGTCCGACCACAAAATAAAGAGCCTTGGCATGTACTCAAGCCTGTCTGGGATACACATACACAGTGGGCCCAAAAAGGGAAGCTATGCAGCAAGAAACCCTTATGCAGTCTTTTGGACATTTCTAACTTCTTTCAGTTTAACTGCACTGTCTTCACATTTGATGGAGTTTCAGCGTGCACAAGACAAGTAGCTTTTGCCCTTACAGTTAGACCATGCTATTTACAGGAGTACAAAATAGTTCTGAGAAACAAGATTCATCTTACTCTTGACCTGTCAATTAACGCCTTTTCCCCACTCCTTTTTACTTCCAGCTCATCATTGGAAACTATAAATACAAAGAAAAGCAAAATACATACCCTGCAAGATTACTTAAATAAATATAACTGACCTGACTCTTTCAACTGCGAAAGGCAACGCTGATTTTCAAAATGACTGCTTCCTTTCCAGCCTTATTCACATATTAAGTAATTGTAAAGTTGTAAATTACCCACACACTCTTCTTGCAACACGCAAACAGGCCTGCAACCCTGACTGGTGTTAAAGTCAGCGCGGACGTTTGCCAAAGCTGACAACCCTCAATATATGCCCCACCTTTGGGCTCAAGTTGCACAGTGGTTCAACCTGTCTACAAACTGGTGAGCAAAACAAAAGTGTGACAATCTGGTCTTCTCCATAAAAGCAAGCGGATGTTTAAAGTAAGCACTTGAGCCTACAAAACAAAAAATGCTGAAATTCCTAACAGCCATTTCAGGAAAAAAAAAAAACAAACACAAAAACCCAAAACAGAAGAGCGACTGTTGAGTTCTGCAGCTCTGTGTTTATATGGCATTCATGGAGTTAATGCCTCTCCCAAAAGGGGCCCACAGTTGTTGTTAGGTCAACCCCTGTAAAGCTTCAAAGGCTTTGTATCCCCTCAGCCTGACCTACTCAGTGATCTGCACACTGTTTTCATTTAGTTGCACCGAGTCCAAAACTAAAGCCTGAAAAACCACAATGATCTCTTCTTTCTTTTTTTTTTTTTTTTCTTACCCCTACTGTTTTTTCCATGGGCCTGGAAAAACAGCTAAAATCCAGAGGAGTTGAAAATAGTAAGTTATTGGGAAAACAAATCAAGACCAAATTAATACAGCTAATAAAGCTTACACACGCAGGTCATGGCTTTATACAAAAACTGAAGTTGTAATACCACCTTAAATACATCAGAACAATCACTTGGACAACCTAACAAACTAGTTTAGAGTCTCCTGATGTTATATGCTATTGCTATTCATAGTCACCAGTGCCAGTATTTTATTGAAATGCTTGCAGCTTTGCTTTTCATAGATTGAAACCATTACAAAACATGAGATATCAGTTCTATTTTGTGAAATTTTTACATCTAGACCTTGCAGCCCCTAACTTAAGTTACTGTTTCTATTTCCAATATTATATAGTCTTTACCCCACAAAGAGATTATTAAAATAGAAACAAAACTAATCATTTCTGTCCGTATTGTTTAAAACAAAGTTTTGTCATGATCATCACTGTGACAAGCTGGAATTATAAGCTGGTATATGTTTCAAGTGTATTTACACAGCATAAATTATTATTTGAACAATGCCCTCTTTACGATAGTGCAAAGGAAAGTAAATATTTGTTTGGGAATTAAAAGATTCTCCTGTGGTAAAGTTTTGCAATTTTAAAGGGAAGAGTGAGCTTGGCTGAAACTGTCCCTAGGTTTCTGAATGCCATCAATTTTGGAAACTGTATGGACCATATGGCAAAATCCCAACCCCTAGCATTAGAAACTTTGGTGACATACACTCCTACAGGATATATGCTAATCCTTTTATTATTTTTTTTTAATTTTAATATATAATGATTTAAATAAGGTATCTATAATTGAAATTAAAATATATTTTAATTGTACTATAAAAAGTTTTCAAAATATGCCTGCAAAATTAAAGCTGAGCGAACTGAAGCGAATCAAAAATTCTGAAGTGAGATGAACTTTTACCAAAGCGTGGGTCAAGCCTTGGGTCTAGCCAAGATGTGGTCTTGTTCTTATGGTTTATGTAGTAAATTTCTCCATCCTGGGTCATAGCTTGTTCCCATCCATCGGGGAGTGGGCCTGCAATATAGAAGGAAGGAGTTGATGGCGGGCTCTTGTTTGCTCCAGCTGAAATTGATCTAAAAAAAATTCCAACATTTTACATATATAACAGTACACGAAGAGTTTCAAGCTCATGTCTAACATATCTGGGATAAGGGCGAAGAAGTGGCGGGTGGGAAATCAAAGAACAGAAAGCACTTCTATCATTTTGGTTTAGGATTTGGAGTTTAATTTTTTTTAACTTGTTTGCATCCTTTCGTATGCTTTTGACACTTCCTTTTGCTATAGCATTAGAATACAAAACCAGCAATAAGTCAAGCCTGCCAGAATGAAACCAGCATGAGCACCAGGAAGAAGCAGCAGCATAGAGATATTCTACCTTTCACAGGAAAGTTCATCTAGTGATTAAGGCCCAGCAGCAGCAACCAGGTAATGCTGAAGAGATCCTGAAATATTCCTCTATCTTTCACAAGCGATTAAAAAAGTGACAAAACTCATCTTCCTTTTACCTCATACCAGGACTTTCTGTGAGTGCGTTAAAGGCTTAAGCAAGCAAAAACACAAACCTGAAGAACGGGGGGCAAACAAGCAACGAAAAGGTAAAGGTAAGAAAACACCAGCAGCAGCTACAGACACAGCGCTACGCCTCTACGAGCAGGAAGGCACGGGCAGGGAGACCTACATTTAGGACATGGTAAAAGGGAGGCAGGTGATGGTGTTCTGGATTCCAGAGCCAAATGTCTCAGCACAGAGAGTCTTGAGGTGTGTTTCCCTCGTGTTCCAAACAGTGGCTTTCAAGAAAGCCACCTTTCATCGCTCATCCCCGTCTCTGTATGATCATGTATGTTCATCTGTATTTTGCTTAGTCTGAAAACTATTCTTAAAGTTACATTCATCTGACCTTATCTGGCATGTGCTTTACAAATGCACGTTTTTGAATTCTTACACTCACATAGATACGGACTTTTAAAAATACCTAGATTAGAAGCAAGAAGATCTTGCCTGTACCTCTTTAGCTTTCAGTACAATATGGCGAAAGATCCACTGCAAATGTTAAGAATGTAAAAGAAATTAGAACAAGACCTGCTATAGGAAACCATCATATTTCAAACACTTCTTCCACTCTTCCTCAGCGTAACACAGTAATACGCTAGCAAAAGCCATTTGGCTGTTAGACTTGGACTACCAGACCATTCTGTACAACGTAAGATACATTAAGCATGCACAAACATCATAATTTCACAGATGAGAGTCAGATATACACACGAAAATGTGTGTATCTGATAAATGCCTGAAGTACCTACTATGCCCACGTTCAATGTACATTAGCTCTTTGCCTGTCATTCTGTCCTGAAGTCATGCTCCTGTTGAAGTATTCATTGTCTAAAGCTGGGGGGGGGGTTGGGGAAGAGAGGAGGATACATTTGTTTGCTTAATCTCAAAACATGTTCTTGGAGAAATGTCAGAAAGAGTAAAATAATCATTCAGTTGCATTCCAGTAATATCCCAAGGCATAACCAAGACAAGAATTTGTCTTTGAAGATCCCCTGCAAACAGCGTTTCTAATTTAAACTCTTTCATTTTGGCTCAGAAAACTATGCCTTTCTCTAGCAACCCCACTACTTCACCGTTAGAGCTACAGGTTTTCAAGCGAGGAAAAAGACTGATCTTAACCATTGGACATTTCCTTCCCATCCTTCATCCTCACAAGCTTTAAAAGCCAAATACAAGTGACAAGAGTACTTCAGCTTTTATCAGAGGCTGGTGAACAGAACCAGCAAGCAGGAGTGACAACACTGCAAAACATTCCTACATCCTAACATATCCACAGTATAACAGGTCTTCAGTGCAGAACTGAAAGCTCAAGTGCAAAGAACCCTGTGCTTTGTTACCATACCCAAAGACCAGCCAGCTAATCAGTGACGTACTATTTTATGAAACTGGGGCACAGTAGCACAGTAACGTGCCCCACATCATCCAAGCAATGAAGAACCAAAAACGTTCCTTGACGTCTAAGCCAACGCCCTAGCCATGTGGGCAGACCTTCTCGCTACCGTTCTCCTCAGAGTCCTTCTAAGCCACACATCCCTCGGAAATGAAACTCAGCAAGAAATTCTCTTTTGAACTGCAAAGCCAAAAAACCCAGCTGGCTCTAGGAAAAACAAAACTAGCCTTGGGGTGTCGGTCCTGCTGAACACTGAGTAAAGCATATACTGGTCCAACATGTTCCTTTGTAGCAAATAAGAACAAAATGCCTTTGAAGCAGGATGCCAAGAGCCCATCAGTCCACC
This sequence comes from Fratercula arctica, assembly GCA_947846985.1. Lineage (NCBI taxonomy): Eukaryota > Metazoa > Chordata > Aves > Charadriiformes > Alcidae > Fratercula > Fratercula arctica. The sequence goes on along the minus strand of CANTUZ010000001.1, from coordinate 15,507,575 downwards.
TACCTGGTGGAAGAATACGACTTATTAGAGTCAGTGATCTGATGAGAACTAGCTCACCAGAGAGAAACGTGGGCAAGGTTCTCTTTCTAAATAAAATACACAGCTGTGGACAGGAGAGGAAAGGTCTGTCTGCTCACCTTCTCATAGTAGCAAGTCTTCCTCGCTAAGTGCCATCAACGGCTGCAGAAACAGAACTTTTCTCCCTAGAAACTTTTAGCATGAATCATGATGTTGCTTTCTTCCTTGGCCAGTAAACTGCTCTTGTGTTTCTACTGTCGTGCCTACATGTTGACATGGTAGTGCAAAAAATTGATTAGTACTGCTTTCTGTAATTCCTATTTGGTTTTGCGAGCAGTTGTGAAACCAGAAGACTGTCAAGTCTGATTTTGTAACTGGCTGTCTGACAAACCCTGCATTAGAGGAAGATATGGAAAACTGTGGTGAAGAATAGCAGACACATTCACTCAGAGCATCTAGGAAAATTCCTGTGCAATACATGTCCCTTCCCCCCCCTGCCCCCCCCCCCCCCTCCAAAGGCTCAATAGGAACAGAATTCCCAGCATTAGCTTATCTTTTGAAGTTATTTAAGTTATAAAAGCTCCATATTGCTGCTATTCAGACCTTTTCACCAAGATGTTGGTAGTTACTACAGCCCATGTTGTATAAAACCAGCCACGCTGGGTCTAACCAAAAGTCCATTTAGCCCAGGCACCCAACCTGGGGCGCCAGACAGATCGCGTTGCTGGAAGCAGCCCATTTAGTGACTGCCACACTATATGAACTTTTAAACAAAGAACTGAATACGATACACATATAGACCCAAAAGGCATAGTGGCTATGAATAGTTGCTTGGTCTCCAACTACGTCAGGTGATTTCTTGAGCCAGATTCTGTCTGCTTACTAGGTGACAAAGGATCTCTCTTTCCAGTACTTTTCCAGTCTTGGAAACGTTTAGCACCAACACAATCGCTTTGCATGGTCTCCTACTAGTTCTGCTTGATGCCTCCTAGGTTAATTGAATACGACCGCAACCATAAGCTTACAATTCTATGGTATTATTGGCACTGAGAGAGACAACCCTACTACGGGACTGATCATTTGCTGTGGTACTTTTAAAGACAAGGTTATCCAAAAATTAGATTCCAATTTCCAAATGTAATCCACCCTTACAGAACTACTGCTAAGGCTCACCTCTGTACTAAATATTTATATAACGTTTTAACTTAACATAAATACATGTAATTTTGACAATCTGGGTGCATGTCTCTCTTTGGTGCATGTCTATTTTTTTCGAGTTTTTACTTTCTCCATATACCATTTTTGCCATGAAACGCAGATAGAAAGCAACAGAAGCAGTAACAAAAGAAACACAAAAGCAGTACAGATTTAAGCTATGCTGGTATACAAAGTTAACCTTGAAAGTCCCTACAGTTTCTGATATTTAATTGTAAAATAAATGTAGATAAAGCTGTATTTTATCACAAGGTTAACGCATATTAGAGGTCATCTGTATAGCATGGACATCTGTATAGCATGGACAACGTAGGAATTGGAACACCTATGTTCAACAGCAAGAATCACCTTACACTCCAAGAACCTTCCTAATCTTTCTTTGTGAAAGATGAAATTTTTCCATCCAATCACTGCCTTTCTAAAACTTTTTAAAATTATACCAAAGTCTACAAAATTTACCTCAAGTCCACCTTTATTCTGTTGAATCAGTAAAACTTACAAAAAGATACCATTTAAAAAGGGGCATTTTTAGGAGATGGAGAAACAAACACTACTGTCAGGCAGATACTTAGAAACTCCGGTTTCACCACAGATCGTACATAGTGTGAACTGTACACAAAGCAGAATTTGTAGTATGACTGGTTACATAGAAGAGAAATCTGCAACTGAAGTGAGCAAGAATCTAACAGGAGAGATAGAACTTGTTTTAGTTATCGGCATATTCCTCCCTACCCTCCCGCCCCCCAGGGGGGAAAAAAACCCCTCAAGAGTTAGGAATTCGGGTATCCATTTTCCCATCTAGGTCTACAAACTTTCACGAGAAGCACAATTCAAACCTGCAATGTAAGGGGGGAGACAAACAAGGACAAAGACAGGTAATCTGCTCCAGAGCTAATTATCTAATGTCTATGCGCAAGCAGAAGAGGCTGAAGCAAGCAGCGCTGTCAAGCATCATTCAGGAAATAAAAGTATCTGTAGAATGGAAGTGTATAAATACAATCATTATCCCATCTCTGTTGTATCAACTGTAATTGCAGAAGAAACAGGCATTGTTTGCTTTCAAATTTATAAAACTTTACCTCAATAAGAAATGTATAGGACAAGCTCCTCACAATAACAACATACTGTTATTACTGCCTTTTCTGTTGTTTGGGGTTTTTTTATTTTGTTTTTGAGTGGGTTTGTGTTTTTTTTTTGTTTTTGTTTTTTTTTTTTTTGTTTTGGTTTTTTTTTTGTTTTTTTTTTTAAATCAAGAAATAACATAATTTTTCCTGTAATACCTTTAGGGAAAAAATGGTTAGGAACACACACAGAACAGTCAAGACTAATTTTTATACACATGTTGCATATTTAGAAGTAACAGACTTGTTTTCTTTCCATTATTGAAGATGCAGTCCTATCTCACAGAAGATTAACCAACAAATGCCATCTGAAAGCGCACTGTGTTTCTCTGCAAACACATGGCCCAAATCATTTTAGTTGATTACATGTAGCAAGCTAAGTTCAGCAAGACTGAGACACAAAAAAAATACCAAAGAATCAAAATGGGGCAGGGAATCCTCACTTTTCACATACTGACGCCCTCGTGTAAATGATGTATGCTAACACTCAAAACAGTTCATTTACAAAATCATGCCAGGAACAGATGAAGCTGGTTCAGATGCCTACTGGTTTCCTTAAAGAAGCATAATTTGCATCAAGATACCCGGATTCTCATCCAGCCTTAGCTGCCCCAAGAGGTGGGATTTCTTAAGAAAAACAACATAAAAACCTCAACCTCATGCTAAACTACATCTTCCCTGTTTTTATTTGAACACTGTTTTGACTTGCTTTCACCCTTACCACACACCTTCCAGTTTTGCTTTCTTCCCATTCTCCCTGAGCTCCACTTATCCTATTTATCCAGAAAAGACAACAGGTTTATCTTCAATATGCAGACAGCAACTTTCTGAGATCTGTTCTCTCTCCCTCTTCAGTTTATTTTCCTGTTCTTAATTCTAGCTAATGGCTAGAACTCTAATGCTGGCTCAACGGCTGAAGCCTCCAATGGCTTTCAAGACAGCTCCTAAAAATGTCCTGTCTTAAGTTTTACCACAGCAACTTTACTCACAAGCTCCTATGTCAGTCTGTAATTAAATATACTAAAACTTGGACAGTAACTTCCGATTAAGGGCTACAATTACTAAGCACAAGGATGAACAGTACAGAAAGGAAAACATTCTCCCTTGTGGCATTTCGGACTTTTTTTTGCAAGTCACTGACCTCCAGCTGTCACAATACTTACACTTGGTTTTTCCCAATATCTTTCATGAAAGGCTCTCGAAGCACAAGGGCATGTTTCATTGCCAGCAATACTTCACAACAGGAAACTTGTGTCTTAAAGGTCCCAACTTTATTTCCCAGTTCTTGCAGATGAATATCCAAATTAGAAAATTAAGTAGTCTTATATTTATGACGTTAGCACTCAGATTTAAGTTCCACTGTGCTGAAGTGGTACATAATTACTTGATTTTTCCATTTCTCTCATTCTTTATGAGGCCACCAAAGAAGCATAAGTTACCATGAACTTGTCAGTAAAGAGTAACAGAATCAGATATAACACACTTCAGCAAAAACAAATATACATTCATAATTTAAAGTTAGTACATAAAGATTTGCCAAATCAGGTATCAGAAACAGAATCATATCCAATGAATGCAGGTTTAGTATTATTTAATTCAAAACAGACTTTTGTTAAATGCAAGTAAATTAAGAGCAAGCATGTGCATCCAAAGAGCCAGTTCCGTCATACTGCCTCAACTGATTTAAACTTAAAAAAAGCAATGTCACATAAACACATAACTCAATATACAGAGAAGTGCTGATTTCTTCACGCACTTTATCAACTTCAGAGCCGTGGAGAAAAAACTTTACAAGATGTTCAGTTCATATTCAATACAGTATCATCTGTGAAATTATAAATAAATGTTCAACGAACTTGCACTCAAATAAGCGCTTTCTCAAGTCACATGACAACCCACTTAAATGCCTCAACTCTTCTTTATTGCAGGAGCAACAATATCTATGCAGGATCACTTGCTCACGCACTTACATCAGTTACATGTAAATTCTTGGTTTTCTTTTAAAAGTAATCCTCATGTACCGATTGCTAGATTCTCTTTTAGATTTTTACCCATTACAACTAACCAGTTTATTTTTTTGCTAAGGACCCTTCATTTCTTTTTAAGTACATAAAATGAATCCTACTTCGCTATCAATATTTTTTCCCTGTTAATTCTTGGTAGAACAGAAGGTTTGAGGAGTTATCTTAAAGCACAGAATTTATGTCAATATTCAAACAGCAAGAATCTAATTTTAGCACAAATAAGATAAGCCAAAAGGCAAGACAGAGCAAGGGAATTGTTTCGTTTCTCCTATTCCCTGTTCTTCATAAGCATCCCTACAAAAACATGTCATCTCTGTTGCTGCAGGTTTGCTGGAATATATTTACAGAAAAAATAACCACAGATATTATATTTTCACATCAGCGCCTGAGACCTTAATTGTTCTGAACCATGACTTCCTGAACTTGAACAAGACTCTAATTTGTTTCAGGATAATCCAACCTCCTGGTCTAGCCAGCAGAAAATCTGATGAGCTTCCCCTCTAATACTCAGTCACGAACAGCACAGTTTGGTCGTGCCTGTTGATCTTTTGGTATTGTCTGTCGCACATGAATTGCGGCATGAAGCAAAGCTGTCTAAACGGACAACAAAAAGCAGCACCAGAGAATAACCTTTGTGAAATACAGAAACAGCAGACATACACAAAATACAATTGGACTGTGAGAAAATAAATAACACATGAACCTCAGCAACAGACAGAAGGTGACAAAGCATAGGGAAAAGCGCAGCAGCCAAACTAGTATGGCACCAAGTTCATCCGGTTGCTCTCCACACCATCAGGACAAGAGAGCTCAGGAAACAGAAATCAGATTCTACAGCAAGAACAAGCACACTTTACTGCTGTCTAGTGACGGCCCCTCCAGACTAGCTGAAAAATAATTCAGGAAAAGATATCAGTCTTCCTCAGAGGAATAATCATCAGGATACAAGAATTTGGAAATGATAGGAAAATAAGAAAAAACATCTCTGCTTCCAAACATGATTTTCGAGGTGTTTGCTTTATCCATTTAGTGAAGACAGAAAAAATGAGACGTCCATAACAAATGTAGGAAATGTAAATGCATGGGAGTATACCAAGTCTAGTAAGTGAGCAAGGGGGGGCAGAATAATACTGCAGAGGCCCAGTGGCTTCAATGTAAATTGTTAATAATTTAATAGAAATTCTGGTCTTTATCCGCTTAACAGCATTTTCAGTCAGAAGAAATTAGCAAAAAATCTGCTTCTTTAAATGTCTGCATCATCCATTTGAAAAGATAAAAACATAAACCAAATAATACAGGATACTTTCTGTTGACATCATAAATATTATACAAATTCCCTTACCTCAAGCGTCAGCCTTTTGCTTGATGCATCAGGCATCAACAAATTTAAAGTTTAAAACCAGGGTAACTAGAAGAACATTTTTGAGATTTGGAGTACCTCACCTGCAATTAAAATGGCTAGCGGTATCTTCATTTGTATGATCTTTTTCATAAATACAAGTTTTGTTTACCTGATGCCGAGTTCATGATGTTCTGCTGCACGGAAGGACTGGTGGGAGCTGTAACATTCATCTGGGAAAGCATGGCCTTCCTAGGATCTTGCCATGTTGTTGTTTGATCAATGTGACTAAGACAAAAGAAAGCGGGAGTTAGGACAGTGGTGCATTCACAACAATGACCTGCTAGCACTGAAAGTTTAACAACAAAAGCTTAAGCCTGCACCAACAGCCACATTCAAAACCAAGCAAGAACTGTTTGGATTCTTTCCAAGCATCATGGTACATCAGATCCTTAAACCCTTAACTCTGGCTACCACCACTCTCCCAACAAACCGCTGTAGTGATCAGAGCTAGAGCAACGGTGAGGTACGGCTCAAGATGAATATCGTCATCTAGACCATTGGACCGTAACTAGATGTCATACCCTTGAACTAAACACTGTCTTCCTTTTCTTGTTGATTAGTTACTTGTCATTTCTAAATGTGACTTCGGAGTCTTTCAGACCAAGCCAGTTATGTGTGGAATCTCAAGCACAGTCCAGTAACTCGGCATGATGAGTTCATATTCAGTGCCTAGGGAGTTGTAATGAACTGGCTAGCGAGTAATCATCAGTGTTCCCAAACTTTCTGTGCATAGACCACTTCCTGAGATTATTTGATGGACTACTCCCCTCACCACTGACAACTGAACAATCTTGCTGCGCTAATTTAAGTAACCAGTCACACCAGAGCAGTAATATGAAAGTGATGTGCAGCTGCCTTTCAACTTCATGCGAAAAGATGCGGACAGCTGGACTGTCCGTAACTCAAGTAGCGCTCTGCAGAACCTCATTACAAAACTTTGGGAGCTTGGATTTATCTGTTTTGAAAAAACCGGTAAGTACATTCAGCACTGTCATTCACAAAAATATTCAATTCAATGAAAATACAGAAGTGTAATGAATGATTACTTCACCTTCTGAGTATGTGATCAGCGTGTTTTGCTAATGAATAACAAATGCAGGCTATTCATAATAAGCATTGACATTATCTTGATGCCATTAAGCGACATTGCTCAAAGAAGTACACGTGGACAAAAATAAAACTAATACACCAAGCTTTGACAACAAAGTTTGTGATTGATTCATTTAGAGCTGGTATCAATTAAAACTCATCTTCAAGTAGTATTGTTATCAATTAGAATCCAACACATCATTAACTTGGTACCATTCTATTCTTATATTGATAATCCTTAAAGTTACTTTTTTCTGGATTACATGGAATGCCCATTTTCATTTATTTCAGCAAAACCATGACATTTAAAGCTGCAACACAAATTCTACTGGTGATCTCAGTTCACAACTAGGTACTCCAATACACGCCTCTCCTTTGTATCCATATGTTGCACTGTGGTTTTGATGTATCTTCGTGAATCAATGTGAACTATCAAACAAGCTGTAAATTTCCATCTTTTTGTTGAGATTAAATAATAATTGTGCAGCAACTGTTCCTCATTCACAGTTTCTCTTATTTTAAAGCATATTCAAGTGTAGGAGTTGGTACTGTATTATTTTAGACATTCTAAAGGGATAAATAATTCCGACTTGGTCACCTCAACACTAGCATCTTTGTGGACACTGACATCTCCATCAACGAGAACGGAACCTAAATAAGCACGGTTGGGATGCAAGTCATTTGATCAATTTAAGGAACGTATTGAATGTGAATCAGGCCTGTTTTCTCCTTCAAGAAGGGAACCTAAGTTAACTAGGTCAAATACACTGACATTAGAAGACACGAATCCCAAACTTTATTTATGTAATTGCATGACCACAACATCCAAGAGCTCTGATCATAAATTAAGACCTCGTCATAGGTCAAACTGGATGAACAAAACAAAATATTATTTTCTCTCTGCCCTAAGCAACTAATTGCTATGCCTAGAAACTTACTAACGAAACCCTTGACTCTAATTAATAAAAATGGGCTCTTCTGAATCGGTAAATGTTTTTAGCATGTTCTTTGATGTTCGGAAAGTTAGCATTTCCCCCCAAAATACTAAATTTTATAACTATTTCATAATTTCAAACAAGTGAAAATGAATAGATACAAATAGAAGATCATAAAATGGAGCAGTAGTCACCAAGATAATTACTTATGTGGAATTATTTATCATACTCTGATTATAGAAACAAAATTCTGTTATAAGGCAGAAGGTAACGTGAAGTGGCTTTTATAAGAAGTTCTGTTTTACAATATGCATATTTTACCCTCTCTAAACATGCACACAAACAATTCTAGGTCAAAGAGTTACAGACACACTGCAGCAGGGTGACAAAATAGGCAGAAATGTTATTTGTACAAAAATACAATAGTAAACAAAGCTCTACTTTGTCTGCATGTGACAACTACTGCCAGTTTTCCCTTGTGTACAGGAACACCCTCGTTACTACAGTGTTAATTAAAATGGTGTCACTGCCATGTTAGCTTTCACGACACAGCTCGTTTAATACAGGTACTATTATTAAGCACACTGGATCTTTGGTTGTATTTGTTTCCCAATATTCAGCTCCACTGAGAAACATGCTACATGCAGCAAGACTTCTTTATTTCCTTTTTAGCCTATTTATTTATAAAACAGGCCAAACATAGTGAAGAGAGCCCTATATATACACCGGATTATACATAAACCTTCAAACTCAAGAATGTTTTTTCACTTTTCTGATGGTCAATTTTGCACAGCAGTGAAAGCAGGTAAAGACAATACAGATGTAAAAACACTGCACAGTGATGCTTCACAGACTACGTGTTTAAATTACAGTACCAGCATGTGCTACTCCTCCCCTCTATTTCAGATTTGTTATATTTGCTCAACTCAGTTCTGGGAACGGTGGAAACTGGGAAAACACCACTGCACCCATGATTACACATTCGTTTATTTAACTTCTATAAAAATCCATGAACTTATAAAATGTCTACTGAAGGTACATACTTTATAGTCTTTGTTTTTACATGCTATTTGAGTGTAGAGTAAGAAACAAAAGGAAGAAAGTCGTCTTGCTGCATTACAGAACCATTGTTGCAGTTAACTGTAAGAACACACTGAAGCAACGTTGACCAGCTTTTCCAAACATATCTGAATATGGCACAGACGGACAGGCTACGGAAGAAGCAATTTTAAAAGTACCTCCAATTCTGAGCACAAGGACAGCATTATCAGTTCCTCGAGACTGCTTAAGCATACCACGCCAAGTACAGTTGATGTTCATACGGAGTTGTTAACATGGATAGCTATTTTAGGCAGCAGCAGCTTCCAACTTTTCCCTAGCTGAGGATCACTTGAGAACAGTCAGGATGTTCCTTACTTTACCAACTAAACTTCAACCAGTAGTCTTCTAAGAACAAAGAGCCACAGAAGTCTCAAAGCAAGCTGACTACATTAAAATCATACTAATCATAAGGTTGGTTCAATAAGGCAAACTTCCTCCCCTCCCACTTAGCTCTGCCCTTCCTGATCTATGTATGCATTTCTCCCCACACCTTCCCTTTGTTTTCAACCTCCTTCAAACCACGGGCCTTACACGTATCTTACTTGCTCCACGTCCTGAGTCTTTCAATGCTATACAGTAAGAAACCACCCAAAACACGTCATAACAGATCAGTTCTTTTCCTCAACTTCCAAATCATGCTCATCAGCTTACGGAACAGAAAGCAGGCAAACCCCCACTTACATGGATGGAATGTTTATATAAATCCTCATACTACAGGAATGGATATAGGTCTTCATTTTGTTCAGTATTCTGCAGCGTGTGCACCAGGGTAACTTCCTATAAACACTATGTATTTCTGATTATCAATTTAAGTACAGAAACAGGACATTCTCCACTGGTAAAGATCTTTCCCTCTGTTTTGAACAGCAGAAAACGTCTAAATTGACATAGCAAGAACTATGACACCAACACTACATTGTTTTTCCCTGCACTAAAAAGGTTTTTCCCCATAATAGCTGCATTACATGACAACTGCCCCAGTCCTTACATTCAGTACCTTCTATTTTACATGACCTGCGCCACATCTTGATAAAGCACTGTCAACCTCAAACTTTAAAAAAAAAATAACGGCAAATTATATCAAATCAATGAAACCCAGAAATCAGCCGTTATATTTAGTACAGTACTATCAAATTAAATTCTACCTGCTCATGAACTAGAATCACAGCTCTGTATTGTGTGCACAGAACGAAATGAGTAAACAGTCTTGGAATTAAAATCAACATCTCTGGGACAACCAAGGAACATAAGACATTTTACTTCACAGAATAAATTCTCAAATCCCATGTCTAGCTATCTGACACTATTGCTGTTCATTTATGTCTAAGTGAAGCAAATCCTTGTTAAATCAGACAAATGTTGTATAAACTAAAGAAATCAACCTTAACTGTACCATAAATATAGGTCTACAGTAACAGGCCTTAGAAAAACAAAGCTAAAACACCCTGAACATGCTAAGTGTTTGTTAGTAAACTTATGTCAATTCTGGTGTCAAGAAGAGGGACTGCTCCAAGCCACATCACCCCCCACCAAAAAGTACTTTCAACATGCTATGCATTATGAGGAGAATCAAGCTGCCTCTCCCAACCCACCCCCAAGTTTTACACTCGTATGTAAATTATTTACATATTGACAAGGACAACTTTAAAGAAGAGAAAAATGTTCTTATTTTATGCAAAAGAGCATTTCTGCAGTTACTAAGAATTGGAATTTGTAATTGAAAAAAAATCTTTACTGACATTAAACACCATCACATGCCTTAAGATCTGTCAGATTCAATAACCTAATTTTAAGTTTGCAGCTGGTAGTTTGCAGTTTGGTTGGGGAGGAAGGGTGGGGGAGCTGGTTTGCTTGGTTGTTGTTTGGGTTTTTTAAAAGTACAATGGAAAAGAAGCAGGAAGTCCAGAAACAAACAAAAAATAAAATAATAAAAAAAAATAAGAATCACAGAATCGTAGGGGTTGGAAGGGACCTTCAGAGATCATCTAGTCCAACCCCCCTGCCAAAGCAGGTTCACCTAGAGCAGATTGGACAGGAACACATCCAGGTGGTTTTTTAATATCTCCAGAGATGGAGACTTTACCACCTCTTTGGGCAGCCTGCTCCAGTGCTCTGTCACCCTCAAAGTAAAGAAGGTTTTCCTCATATTGAGATGGAATTTCCTGTATGCCAGTTTGTGCCTATTGCCCCTTGTCCTGTCACTGGGCACCACTGAAAAGAGTCTGGCCCCATCTTCTTGATATCCATCCTTTAGATATTAATAAGCATTGATGAGATCCTCTCTCACTCTTGTCTTCTCCAGGCTAAACAGACCCAGGTCTCTCAGCTTTTCCTCATAAGAGAGATGCTCCATCCCTTGATCATCTTTGAAGCCCTCCGCTGGACTCTCTCCAGTAGCTCCTTGTCTTTCTTGAACTGGAGAGTCCAGAACTGGACACTGTACTTCAGATGTGGCCTCACCAGGGCAGAGCAGAGGGGGAGGATGACCTCCCTCGACCTGCTGGTCATGCTTTTTTTAATGCACCCCAGGATACCATTGGCCTTCTTGACCACAAGGGCACATTGATGGCTCATGGTCAACTTGCTGTCCACCAGGACTCCCAGGTCCTTCTCCCCAGAGCTGATTTCCAGAAGGTCAACCCCTAACCTGTACCAGTGTATGGGTTTATTCCTCCCTGGGTGCAGCACCCTACACTTGCCCTTGTTGAACTTTCATTAGGTTCCAACTCCACCCAACTCGCCAGTCTGTCCAGATCTCGCTGAATGGCAGCACAGCCTTCTGGTGTATCAGCTACTCCTCACAGTTTTGTGTCATCACCAAACTTGCTGAAGGTACACTCTGTTCCCTCATCCAGGTCGCTGATGAATATGTTGAACAAGACTGGACCCAGTACTGACCCATGGGGAACACCGCTAACTACAGGCCTCCAACTAGACTCTGCTCTGCTGATCACAACCCTCTGAGCTCTGCCATTCAGCCAGAAAGCCATATTCATTACTTTTTATTGAAAATAACCTTTAAATGCTGATAGACTAATAAAATAAAATCATTCCTAAAAACCAGAGAACTGATTGGCCTTTGCACGAGGTGTGATACACCTTCACATTCATACTCCAGTTGCTGCACTGAAAAGACAAACTGTGTTACTGAAAGCCATGTCAGAAACGAATACACAAAGGACACTGAAAAAATTACTTAAATCCTTCAAGAAAAGCTTATCTAAGAGGCCTTCAGTTTTGACATTCTGTAGTATTTATTGCAACTACAGGGTCCCTGTTGGTAGGAACACTGTTCAAAGAATGCTGAGGACTTCATTCATGTAACAGAATTCTCAGTCGTTACAAAACCATGATTCTTTCTTCCTCTCTTTTGCCTTTATTAGCATAAAGTAACCTTATATACTGTGGACATCACTACATCGTTTGTAATGAGAACTTTCCTTCCACAATAAATGATCTTCTTGGAAAAGATTATTATTACTATTATAAGCAAGTCAGAAAATCCCAGATTATTTTAGTAAAATTTGTAATAGAAATGTGCCATTAGGAAGAAAAGCAAAAGACAGTGAACAGATATTTTAAGCTTACGTGCCAGATGATCATGCTGTATGAAATTTCTGCAACAGCAAAAAAATGAAGTAGTCTGATCTACACAGAAAAAAGAATACAAACAAGGCAGAATAAATAATCTGTCACTTGTCTTCATGTTTGGACATGATTCTTCATAAAAAGACATTTCAAAAAAAATAGTCACAAACATTTAGAAAGACAAGTTGTTCTTCAGTATAAAAGCATCACCGTAAGAAGCTACACAAGAATCTGTCACTAAAGTAATGCTTGTGTTTTACAATGTAGACAAGACTTATATTTTACATCTGTGAGAAAATTATTTCCAGTCTACAGTGAAGTTGAGATGACTAACTTGGATTTTGGTTTTCAGGTTTTTGGGACTATTTAGGAATTCACTGGAAATCCTATTTTATTAAAAGCAAAACACAAACACACACCACTGACCACATCATGACAGACTGACCAAAACTGTTGACTTCGCATTGTGTACTTTTTGTATTGGGGATGGATAGGAAAGTCTCTGTGTAACACAAGCAAGCGCACAAATGAAGTTAAGCCTAATTATTTCACTTGGTGTGAAATTTCAACTTTTCATTATATCCCAAATGTGAACTGCTCCACTGACAAGCGTGTCACCTATGATTCTGTTCTACCTCGAGTGACTGAGCTACAGATTCTACCTTTTCATTTTACCTTTGTCTGCCTAACCAGCTGGTTTCCTCAATCCACCTAACACATAGCTTTCTGAAAGGTTTTCCCTTTTTGCTTCTTTTCATCTAAGAACTTTAAAGATTAGATGAGTCATGACCAGAGTACGTTTCTCCTCATAAATGCCATTACTGAATTACTTCAGAGCTATCACCAGTACATTTTAGTACATCAGGACTTGATGTATATACTGAAAGTTAAGTTTTCCTGGTGACACTAGGAGAAACTGAGTATTTCTGCTCTTGAAAATACCACAAATTATGTTAGAAAGAAGTCAAACTAACCCCTTTGCCAAATCTTGTATAAACTCGTCCTCTGCACAGGCAATGTAGGCTACCTGCAAGATACCCACCTACATATCACTCTAACAGGCAAAGAAACCTGAGTATCTTCTTCTGCAGAGGTCTAATAGCTACAGGAGAATCACAAATGTGGTGGTCTGATCGTAGGGCAGCTGTGAAAGTTAAGGGTATCTACTAATTCAAGAACAGCACTAGATGCAAATTCCTAAGAAGGGCAGCAATAGGTAGAAGGCCAAGATCAGTCTGATGTGGCAGATGGGACAGGCGACCCCACAGGTGAATTTTCCAGGGTTTGATTTAGACATGGGATGAAATAAAAAGTTTAGAGCAGAAACAGACTCAGCATGAACCACTCTGATTACCACTCCCAAAAACTGGAGTGTCGCATGCAGAGATTTCTGGGTTATGGCTGATGATGCTCTTAGGATATTACACACAATGGAGTGGATTCAGCTTTGCCCAAGGGTAGAAGCTGTGACATTCTTTGTGCACCCATTTTTTCTACCCTATTCAGGGGATTTCAATAGCTGGAAAAGATTAAAACATGAAACTAAGTCTTCAGCTATATGGGCCATTTTTAATTAGGTGTTGCAGACTTAAAGGAGAAGTATGTTTCTCTGCAAATGGCATAACAAAGTTACAGATTTATACCTTAAGTAGCACTAATACATTGTTTGAAATGACACAAATTTCAATTCCAAGCAGCAACAGTAAAAAGAAAAGCCTGAAGGGGAAATGAGACAGCTCTGTTAGCAATTATCTCTACCCCCAGTTCAGTCCTCCATAAACACTTCCCTAAATTTGAACTGCTATTAGACAAGAAGACACACTTAAAATGGCCTAAGATCCCTTAAGTACTTTTCAACTGTCTTTGTAAATAACAAATCCAACAAGAGGAAAAGTTGTTGGTCACACAGCCATGGAAATCTCATCTGCTGAGAGATGATATTCCACCCATTGCTTAGGAAAGTGCTGCTGTTTCCACTTCTCTCTACATTAACTTCCAGTATTTCCTTAGGTTTCAGGATTATTACAGCCTAATATATATAAAGCACACAGCAGTAAAATTCGTAATTTCTTAATCTGACAGTATCCCAAAAATGTCAGAAAAAAACCCCCAAACTAAAATTCATAACAGAGTTTGTCTCTTAAGGACAGTAATGTGTCCAGCCTAATTGCCTCAAAGAAATAGAAACATAGATAGAAGTTTCTGAATATTGCTGCAATAGATAATATGGCTGTATTTTTGAATTTTCCACATTCTTTTTTCTGTTTGACAGGTCTTTCTGCACTAAGCAAAGCCTGTGTTGGACTACTCCACCAATGCTACTGATGCTGTCCTCACCAAACCATACCACAGGCATATGATGACAGAGAGCATGCTGGTGACGACAGACAGCTCTATCCTACTTTCAGCTTGCAAAAGCCTACCTTAAAATCAACATGCAATTGTTCAGCGTGCAATCATGTGTTGTGCCACTGCTGTGATTTCACTGTCTTTTGAGAAAGAACACAAGCACAACGTGTGAGAATGGTGGGCACAAACATCCTGTTGACCAGGAGGGAAAAGAGACTGTCAGAGCTCCAGCCCCTTAATCAAAGTATGAAACAGAACTATATATGCTATGCTATGTAATTACCATCTTAGGCAGCAGAAATTCATTCAGCAAATTAATGGTTTGAATCTGAAGTAGAGCAACGCGGTAAGGGGAACTGAAGTGCCTTATACGTCTCTGACAAAAGTCTAACTGGGGCAGAAATTTTGCACACAGCCAGTAAGAGCCAGGCAAGTTCTACAAACCCCATACGAATTTATTCCTAAAGTAACTGCAGCTTTTAAGATGCTAAGAGCTACCAGAAACTCCTGAAAGCATGGCCCATAGAGTTGTGGACACTGATACATGAAACAGTTTTTACAGATACACAAAATACAGTGTTTTTTAACATTAAGGTATTCAAAGGCAGCCTTCATGTGCACTGGCCTGCACGCAGACAGTGCACACAATACATGCACCGAGGACTTCACACTAAGCTTACTGTTCTGATTATAAACATCTTGCTGCAGCTCCAAAGCAGCACTGCCCTTCTCAGGAAAGCACTCAGCAAGGTCCCACTTCAGTGCGTGATGCTGAACCGGGCGGCGGGCAGCAGGCAGGCTAACCATACACGCATGACTAATCGAAGAGATGAAGGCATGACACGATGTCCAAAGGTTTGCCAAGGTGGCACCACTTTTATTATAATATATTCTTGAAACAACTGCCATTTGTGAGAGCAGAAATGGAAGTAATAACTTTTTTTTTTTTTTTGCTTTTGTTATTACTTTTCCTTCTTCTCCCTCTTCCCACCCTGCACTCAAGGACCTCATCTAGAAAAATATCACAACACCTAGAGATATTTTAAATTGAATCTCAAAAACATGATTCTTGGATTCCCCTGTGGATTTCACAAATAAAATAAGATTATTTTTTGAGTTTCAGAGGAAAAAAATAATAATACGAGGGCATTTTTATTTCCAGGGCTCTTTCCATTACTTTGAAAACTGTAAGAAACAGCAGTGTTACAGAGCCAAAGAAGAAAAGTTCCTGCCTTTACAGCCCTTGTACCGGTTCAATCCTTTCTCAAACTCTATCATAAAGGATTAAATGCTGTGACCACATTCTGTATCACCAGATTTATTTAGTTTTAGACTTGCCCTCTCGGTTCCACAACAGAAAAAAAGGCTATATTTAAAAGAAAACCTCCCTCTTCTCTACACCCTGCCCCTAAGGGTAAGGATTTTGCTTCCCGTGGCCAGGTCGCTCAGCATACTCAGAATTCATCTTTATTTTTCTCCTTAATTTTAAATGAAAGAGATAAAGATATATCACCAAGGAGGCCAAATCTAAAGGAAGAACTGTCTCCACTGTTATTTCAAATCAAATTACTGTATTCATTTGACTTTACAGATACCCTCCTACACCCCTGCTTAGCAAACACAGAGGAGACCTCAAGATGCAACCATTTTGTCTTCTGTAACACTAAAGGCAAGATTACACAAACACTAACTTCACATTATTAAGAGAAGGGCAGATGATTTTTCTGAAGTGATGGGCTGTAGAATATGTGATCACTTACTTTATTGTCCTTTTATCTCTGAGATTCTATCTCATTCCTCTCTCCCTAGTTAGCTCTTAAAAGGAGACAAAGAAAGCAAGGGGGAAATCAAATGCCTCTTTGCATGAATAGGAGCCAGGCCATTTTACACCCCTTTCTATATACTCTATTTTTGGTTGCCTGAAGGTTTTCAAGTCAGAGAGGCTTGCCTAAGCATGCTGCAATAAAATCTGCTATAGGCAGCTGCCTTCATATCTAAAGGGGGTTCCTAGCAATCTTGTTGAATAACCCTGAGGCTAACCACCACCAAGGAAAACAAAATATTGAGATAAAAAGATTCTTTAGGTTGTTTCCTTATTGCTCTAAGTAGGAAGTCTCAGAGGGCAGTTCAAACTGGTTGCTCCAGTGTTCAGACAATGATCACTCCCAGATGGCCTTGACAGGATGAGCTGACTCTTAGAAACCATTAGGCAGGACCTACTGGAAATGAACGCATAGTTTTCTGCTACAAAGAATAAGTGAATCTGTTTTTCTTGCCATTAAAATCATTAATATCAACAACTCTTTTTAACGGATGCTTCAGAACTGACACTTCACACCTTCAATCACATCAGTTGTTTAGATATTCTCAGTTTTAGCTATACAAATAGCCTTACGGACAATCTTTTCCCTCATCTGACACTGCAGTTTAGCAAAAAAAGAAAAAAAAAAGAAAAAAAAAAAACAAAAGCAAACCTCTACTTCCTTTCTCTATATTTACATGTTTTTATTTTTCCCCTTTTTATTTTTCCTTTTTTACTTCCACTTCCTGTATTACAGTTTTTTTCATCCCTTTTTGACTCTTCCTTATGACCGTGTCTCAGCAAGAGCTTTTTACTTTTACAGTTCAGACAAACACTACATGCTGCTGAGGTCAGAGGCAATTATTCACATCCCTGAAGACTTTGCAGATTGCCATGTAAAACAAAGGCAAAAAATCTTCCAACAGCAAGTTACTGCCTGAGTCAGTACTTGTGAGCTACCAGCTTGTGAGCAGCCAACTCTCGGCAATCTTGCACACTCTATTTTTCACCAGCAAATTATTCTTTTTCATCCCCCATGTTTCAGCTCCCCAGAGACGGATTTCCCAAGCTGCCGTGCACCAGAAGCAACAGATTTCTCAGCACCCAGATACACCACATTGTCTAAAGGCTATGCTTTGAAAAGTTATTTTCATTTACCCATTTAACCTAGGGTGGTAAAGACAATACAGAGCAAAAGCAGAAGAGATTAAGCTACTTAGATTATATAATTTAGAATGATAAGTATAATAATTAAATGTATAGTACAGTTAAATATAATAGTTATTGTGTTTATTCTTAAAAGTGACCTAAAAAATGTTTTCAGCCTGAGGATTTTTAGGGTTCTACATTTCCCTTCACCGGTCACAAAGAGTTTAAAGATCATCACTTTAAAAAGTATTTCAGAAGCCCATTGTTAAATAATGCAAAGTAAAACTGATTTTGAATTCAAACTTCACTGCAAGTTTCAGAATGGAAATTTTCATTTCTATTTTGTTTTATTATCAAGAATTTGGGGAAGTAACAGAGAAACTTCAGGTCTGACAGAGAAATCACCAGCAGCAAAACAAACACGACTTTTTTTCTAGAAACAAAAAAAGACCCATGTATTATTTAAGAGGTGTCAGGTTTTAATTTACGCTATTAAATCAACATGATAAATACCAATATCTCAGCTTTTAAGTATTTGATTTGCAGTAATTTGATTTCCTTTCTGAGTATCATTTGGTATAGAGGGAATTAAAAATAGTGATTAAAAAATGTGTTAAGCACAGAACTTTGTTTAAAAGCACATTGCAATTTACTAACCATTCTTAAAGTACAAATTTCATCTAGAAATATGTAACAGTTTAGTCTTTGCCAAAATTAGGAGCTACCATGTTTTACCAATAAACATAGTATTTATTTAGAAACTGTTCAACCCTACCCTTAGATGCAAAACAGATCACACAAAAATAAAATATATTTATATCAGTTCTCCAACTTTCACTAAATTTCAGCAGGAGATTCACAATAAGAGTTGAAGTTCCAATAAATTCTAAATAACTTAAAGTTATCACTTTAACTTAGTGCAAGTTAACTACAAATTTAGAATCCCTGTGGTCTTCATCTACTGCTTATCAAAACCAGGGTTCAGGCACTGAGGGGTGAGGGGGCTTGGTGCTGCTGCAGTGGGAGAAGGGGAAAGAACATTATATTTACTTACTGGCATCCATTTTTAAAACACATGTACTCATAAAATATGTGTCTAGCATTTAAAAATCACGCTTACTAGCAACAGGCCTCCCTAATACAATAAAGATATCCTGATACAATAAAGATATGAATACATCCTACCCACATAAGAGATCAGAATACAGGTCACACCAGAAGTTAGTTGTCTGTCTTCTTTAATGGCTAAGAACACCATTATAATCAAGCTCTACTTCCAGCATAGTCCTTCCCCACTTCCCAATAATCCAGTTTAGCGACTTCCCCAATGCAAACTTTATGCTTGAACAGTACGGGGCTTATTTTCCTTTTAGGAAGTGAGGCCAGCTCTTAACACAAGAGCTCCCTTACAGTGTTTGCCAACCATTAGTCAGCACTTCCCTACGACCCATCCCTTTCCTCCACTCCCTTTCAGCTCCAAATGCTGCCATTGTCAACTTCCAGCTTTTCCTTTTTCACCTGCAGAATTCAAACTGTTTTAGGACTTCCCTTGACAGTGAAGAAGCTATTTTCAATCAGTATTAAGTCACTTTGAACTCTTGGACAAACTGAGCTCCTTTAATCTCTTCTGTAAGACAACTTTTTTTATAGCCAAGTCTTCTTATCACCATTCTACAAGGCTACTTTTGCCTACCAACCATGCAGCCAAAATTGTTTTAAACACTTCAACTCAAACACAATTGTAGGCACAAGCTCTGAAGGTTGTTTAGGTTTTTTCTATTTGTTTGGGTTTGGCTCATTCCGTAGCCAGCATGTAACATTCTGGAGACAGAAGGTGTTTGTTTCATAACCTGTATTTGGAAGATATACTCCTACTGATGGCAGAAGTGCCATATGTACACAGCTGAGTAAGAGCACACAACTTTTATGAATTTTGAGCAGTAAATTAGACACCAGAGTTAATGGAACAATATTCATCCCACTACCACATCAGCTTCTCACAATGCGAGCCTTTATATAGGCTCCCAACATCCACCTGCCGGGAAAAGGTGCGTGAACTGCAAATGAACACACGGTTACACCAGGGCTCCACCACACAGGGACTCACTGACACTGCAAACTGCAGAATACAGCCACTCTTCCCCTTTAACTCAGTAACCTAGATCGTATTCAGAAGATATAAACCAGTACCTGCAGGCAAAAAAGGAGGATACGTGAAGAGGAGAGCGAAACCCCCAATATTTTTTTTTAATTAATATTCCTTCATATGCATCAAGAATTAGCCTGCTAAAACCTAACACTGAGCTAATATAATCCCTTTGGTCTGCCCTGCTTCAGTAATTTTCAACATTCTTATAAAACGTCTGATTTGCATTTCGTGATCTGAATCAGTTGTTTCTAGTCACCACGTACGTAAAGCTTTTTTTAAGCTGACATCATTTTTTCACATCGATTTTGGATTCAGAATTATGGAAGAAGGAAACAAATCACTCTGCTCTTCAGTTCTCTGTTTCTTAGTTTTGAACTGAGAGGCTTGAATAAACCAAAAAAAGTAAACATTCACTTGGCTAATGCTTTCTGAGCTGTGGTTTAACACTTTGTACTTCCAGGTACTTATCCAGCAACTTCCTTACCAAATTTATCACTCAAAGTTCAGTAGCAAACATGCACTGCTTAGTATTATCTTTAAAATTTATTCTGCAATCACTTTACATCACTGCAAAGGTCACAGTTTTAAACTTTATCTCAAAACCTTTTAGAAGTAAACTGTAAATTAAAAAGAAATAAATCTATTTCTAGACGCCGTGACTCTAGTTCTACAAGTTGGCACATGATACCTTTTAGTCACTCTTCTCTGATACCTTATTATCCTTTAAATGCGTTTTCAAAAGTCTATTTCTTCAGGAAATTGTTACAAAATATTTATGTTCAAATGAGAACTGAAAAGGACTGTTAATCTGACAATATCATATTCTTAACTCCAAGAAACCTACTTGCATTTTCATGTATATCAAGAACAACATAATGTAGCACCACAATAACAAGGGCAAAGAATATTCTGCAGAAGATAGACAAAATATCCAGTATGAAACTGAGACAGTGAACAAGGCCCTGGAGTTTCATGGCGCTATTCTCCATTTCTTTGTGCTCCATTTCTCCTCATCTCCGACTTGACTACTTAATCTTCTGAGCTCTTCAGGACTGCAGTCTCACTTGCCTAACTAAACGGACCTTCACTGCAGTAGTCCTGTATCCAGCAGTCAATCTGGTAACTCACCTACCCGACTAGAGGGAACAGCTGCTTGGAGAGCAAGCACCATCCCAGCAGCCAAATACCACCTTCTGCACTGGAGCACGCACGGACGGGCTGGAAGCTGCTGCTGCCAACACTGCTTCCACACGAGAGAGGAGGAGGAGGAGGAGGGCCTGGAGGCACACCACTCCTGCTCACAGAGCAGGCCAGGAACTGCTCTGTGCCCATTTCGTCAATGTAATCAACAAGGGAGGCAGTAGGCAGAGGTTGGATTCGTCCCTTAAATACAATAAGTGCAGTGAGACCGTATCACACTATCAGTACACACAAGACAAATAAATCCGTGGACGGAGCCACTCTGCTGCAATTTACTTAGAAATTCACTGGTAATGAGGGACTTCAAGCAAATAAACTCCCTGGATATCTTCATCAGATGCCAAGTATCTTATCTGAAAGTCACTGTATATGTTGGAGCAACAGATGTCCTGCAGGTGAAAGCTGCCAAAGAACAGTTTGCACAAAAATAAATCACATCCATGGGAAATTAATTTGCATCCTATCCAGAACTGTGCAAGGATCTAATAAACTGTTTAATTACTGAAAACCTGTAGCTATTTTGTGAAGCAATGAAACTCATTTAAACCTCTGCACTTTCATAAAATTGAAAGGCACTACACTCCAAAACAACGCAGATCTGAAAACATGGTTTATCTGGCTCCATAACTGTGGAACCAATTATTTATTTTCAGTCATGTAAGAAAGAAGAAAAACACTGTGAACCACTTCAGCACAGTACTAGGGGTGATTAATTAGGGAGTGGCAGAGGAAAGGATGAAACATCAAAAGAAAGGGAATAGTGGAAGTCTAAAAGAAGAAACATGACTTCCAGAGGAATCTGGCAATCTGGTAATATCAACATCTCCTAAGGAGCCAAGCTTCATGAAGAGAAGCTGAAGTAGCCAAGGAAGGAGGTTGAAACCTGCAAGTTTACAAACCACAGGAAGAATTTTTGCCGAGAACGAACGAACTGTCGAGTTCACTGGACAGAAACACATTGGTCTGGGAGATTAAACTGGGAGGCAGACTCTCACTGGAATGGAAAGAAGTACCGAATAAAAACACTCTGAACCCTGTCCTACCCTCAGGCAGAGAAGAATACTTAGTCCTTCAGCTCTGATGGAAGAATTAACTCAATTTGTTGAGCAGAAAACTATCACAGAGGAGGAACACAACTTATCAGAGAGACTAGGAACTGTAGCAGGAGACAGTTGCATTTGAAGATCAGTAACCAAAGAACATAATGAAGGAAAAGCTAGAAGCTAATATAAAGTTTTCCCAATATAAGAACAGATTTTGTTTGTTTTTACATCTATGCAAGTCAAAAATAAAGCTTTACATACTTGCAAAGCAAACCACTGTTCCTTCTGTTAAGCATCTGAAATGCATTGTAGGCATTGAGAAACTGAAAAACGTGAAAAGCTGCAAAGCAGTAAGTTTTACAGCATAAAATATATGCCAGCTGCATACAAGAAGTGTCCACTTCCCAATGCTAGCATTATTTTTAAAAATGTTGTGCAATTCCTTCCTTTTGAAAATCCTGCCCCCCCAAAAAATAAGGAAAAGTTCCCTCACTCTCCCATTGAAAATTATTAGATGAAATTGATAACAACCAAGATCTTTCCTTAGTTTTGAAGAGACGGATTTTCTAAAACTATGCAACAAATATCCCAAGGCCCTACTGATGTGTGCATGTATTCTCTGTAAGGTGGTAACGCTGCTCTCGGCACAGAGAAGCCAGCACTGACTTAGCAGTTTTGTGCACAAAGCTGCCCATTTGCTCCTTGCTCTCCTTGTTTTTGCTTTGCTGATCAAAGCAGTTGCCAAGTTTTTTCTTTACCATTACAAGGCAGGAAAAATGGCTCTCCTCGGAGAGGCCCCTTGTGAAGGTCACAAAGGTTAGCTCTGCAAGCCCCGGAGTCTGCTCTGATGCTGGAGCGATTGGCTGGCTTCCCTGCAGTTCCCCTGCATTTCCCCTCCTTCACAATAGCACGCTGGTTATGGAAACTAAATATGAAAGAACGTGGTGGGGGAGGAAAGAATTTCTATGGAGACACAAGTCAAAAAAAACACTCAGAAGTTCTACTTGTTCAAGCAGCCTGAAAAATCTAGCATTCTAAAACATTTGATTTCTTTCTGGAAAACTCAAGAACTTCAGCATACACTCCCCCCTTAACAAAAATTCAAAAGGGGAAAAAAAAGAAGAATACAAAGGCATACTGGTCTGCCTTGGTCTGGAAAAAGTTATTTCTTAAGATGTTTACTTGCCCCATCCCTGGATTTAATCAACTGGAACCCACAGGTCACACCCTCTTAATGAAGACTGAAATGAAGCCAACTAATCAGGACTCAGATTTGTAGCACCTTCCAGCTCATGAGCAGTATCACACCAGAGACATATTTAAAATCTTACAGAATATATGAAAGCTTATTTATAGGCTTCAGACACCAATCAGACACCAGTTACTTCTAGGTCCTGAAGTTTGGTAATGAAAATATCTTGGAATATCCAGCAAAAGAATCATTACATTTCAGATGGTTGATTAGATACAGTCCCCATTTTCTATAAATTCAAACCCATCAATCCACAGGCAGCCACAACTATTTAGGTTTTTCTTAAACATAAAAAATTTGACCTGCAGTGTGTACACTGAAAGCTCTAGCCTCCAAGCATCTACTCCTAGGAAACAGATTGAATGTTGGCCCAAGTAGGGGAAAGTAGCACAAATGTTGTACATTGAAGAATGAGCTTTTTGAGACTTCATATTTTAGGGGCACGATTTCATATCACTTTATAAATAAAACTTTGATTCTCAGCATTGCTCAAAAAGCTCTCTTGCCACCCTGAAATTCAAGCCAGGTTCTTTCCTCTCTATGTAACTGTAGGTGTCAAGTTCTGCCTCCAGTGCCATCACCCATATGTTTGGACAGGTGAAGCCAATTAAAACCCAGCCATCGGTGTGTTCGATGCTGAACCCACCTCTGCAGCTGTTTTGAGCTCATTACATTACCAGGAGTCAAAAGTACTTCCAGAAGCAGTCAAGCTGTACAGCCCCACTAACTACGTATTTTAATTTCTTTAAGTACCAGCATTTAACAATATCCAGTAACAGAGAGGCTCATACTACAGCTTTTTCTTCCTAGGAAGAATCAACAGGCTTCCTCTTCCTACCCAGTCACTTTTGTTCCCAAAACATCTAAGAAAACAAACCCTCTCTATTGGGAGACAGCAATAAATGACTGACAATGCCAGAATCCTAAGGAAACAAAGCTGAAAACAATAGAATACATCATAAAAGAAGGAATACCATACTTCATATAAAAGCACAGAAGTGTAAGCGGGATTTTGACGCAGTTACTTTGATCTATTCACCTGTAAAAATACATAGCAAAAGGTACAGACACCTCAAGGGGTCCCCAGAGCTGCTTCACCTACAAGTTCAGATTCAAATGCAGAAGCATCAGGAGAAATCTGTGCAATAGTCATACTGTAACAAAAAGCAAAAAGGTACATATAGGAAAGAGCTGTACCTGATCATCATTAATATTTACTGGAGAAACTTTTCTAAAAAGCACAAAAACACAGTAACGAATTCCCCTTTTCCTGTTTTGCAGGAGAGCTTTTATGACCAACACTTGCCTTTTTGTTTTTTTTTTTTTAGCTGGTGTAATAAGAGATAGCAAAACCTTACCAAACTTCTCAAGCCTCTTTGGGGGTGACTGCAAAGGCCAGCACACCTAACAGCTACCAAACTCAACCCTCCCCAGCTCCCATACAGATGCTGGGTGCACAACGTGCTGGCCAGCAGAAGACGCAGTCACCAAATTACCTGAAACATTTACAATGCCAACAGACCACTTATCTTTCAAACTTGCCATGACAATAAAAGTCAAGAGGAGACAGAATTGAGTCAGTAACACATGCTACTTTGCTAGCAGGCACATCTTTGACCACCTTGGTACAGGACAAAAATTCTTATCGTTCTGGCTGATGTTGCTATGGAGGCAGAAAGTCTCCCACGGTATATGCTGTGCCAAGATTAACGTAGTTTTGGCCCTGCCTTTGTTATTCAGATGATACAAGTACAATATTTATTATTACTATTATTTATTATTATTATTATTATATATTATGTGTATTGTTTATTATTATTTATTTATTATACAAATACTTTATTTACCATCACTTATGTAATCACATTTTCTGAGAGGGACTTACTTCACAACTACATTAACCCACTCCTGTCTAAGGAATAAAATTCAGTATCTGGAAAAGGTGGAGCAACATCACCTTACCACAGCTGCCGGATTCTTATAGACACCACAGCTAAGAGAAAGGAAAAAAAAAAAAACCAAAGCAAAAAATAGCCAAGAGTATCAAAACCAACAGAAGTCACTAACAAATGAACAAAACCCCCTCCCTAAGCAGCAAGACCAAGACCCCACCCAAACCTGGAACATGGGAGAAGGCTAAAGTTTAGGACTATGGTTTTGTAAGTTTTTATGTTAAAGGTTCCGATTGCTGTAATTCTTCAGCAATGACACAACTGGGCCAAGGAACAGACACACTGTAACCAGCCCCTTCTTTCTGCTGTATGTAATGCAAAAGGAACTTCCAAGACAGCTTGGGAAAGCACCCCCCTTCAGAAAAGACATTTTTAAGAAAATGCTGAGTAATTCCCTGATACAAGACTCTAGCAATACAAGAATCCGTCAAGTGGATGTAGTACCAAGTGCCCGACATCAATCCTGAAACTGCACACAAGAAAGATGTCCAGAGTTACTGCTTTTTTTTTTGAGCAAGTTAAAATTACAGGAAAATTACTAAAAACAGCCTGGACACCCATCTTTCACAAAATTTGAGTTAAAAAGAGTTTCATGCATGGCAAAAAGCTTAAACATTTCATTAGGTACCTCAGCTTCTTTTCATTTTAACAATGTAACCAACAGGTCACTAAGCTCATAATTTCTAAATTAACCAAAAAATTACGTAAATTGATCACACAAAGTGAAGGGAGAAGAATAAGGACAAAACCAAGGATGCAGATCAAAAATCAGCTAGTTTCACAACTTCTATTTCAGCAATAAGAATAGCTCAACCCATCAAATATGACATCTGACCTCCAAAGTTAGGTTTTTAGGTTAAACTATGACAGGCTTTATTTTTTGTATTCAGTGTATGAACAACAGTAAACCTAACATTGTGTTGTTGAAAAGTAGCCAGTATTTCTTGGAAATTTCAATTCTGACATCATATAAAAATGCAACTACTAAAATTTTTACACCAGAACAACTGAATCAAAGCAATCTTACCACAATTTAATTGTTCACACCAGATAACCTCACATATACCCATGCAGGTAAACCTGATCAACTAAAAACAAAACTGCAAAATGCTTTGTTCCCAATGTTTTAAATATATACAGAGGTTTTCCAATAGGAAAGAGAAGCAGGACAAAGAGCCCAAAAAACCCACACATGTCAAAATAATTGTTGAGGTAGTTTAGACTAGTGGTCTCCGAACTTTTTTGACCATGAGCCCTACCACTAAAACATTTTTGAGTATGCACCCCCAATGTACGCATATTTATAAGTTATACACAGGCACTACATGATATACAATGTACATTATAAAACATACACAATAATAGACAGTAAAAAAGAGGACCTAAACACTATTTTATTAATTTTATTTATTAATAGTAAAAAAACCATTTTCTTCCCCCACACTCCAGTGTCTTGCACACCATCTGGGATGCATGCACCCTACATTGGAAATCAGTGACTTAAGATTGTCTAAAAGGTGAATTTCATCCTTCTGAAATGCACTCAGTTTCAGAACTTGGAATATGATTTCCCTAAAGTAGCCAAAAATACATTTTAATTGTTTTTAAAGTAAATTACGCTGGTTGACCACACTGCTCTTGTATGTTTGTTGTACAACTACTGGAAAAGCTGATGAGAGCTATACTTTAAATCAAGGCTAAAAGCATACATGTTTTGTTTGTAACAAGACTTATTTTTAACAGTCGTCATACTTGTTACACTCCACCAAAAGTTACTGAGACTTCTAGTGGTGTAGGGAGGAGAAAGGGTGAAGCTGGCAGCTCTTAACACTGCAAAATATTATTTTACAAGAGATTACATAGTTTCATCTTTCCAACTGGGAAATCCATTTAGGCACATTACAAATACTACCTGAAATTAGGAGTCTTGCACTGAACGCTGCTGGAATGTCTGTTCCCTTTCTATTTTCATAAATGCAAAAAGAAATCTGACCTGGAGTTCATGCTGAAGGAGATCCAGTCCTAATAATTCTCCACTCAATACAACAAGATTGGGAGAGGAGGTAAAAGGAGGGGAAAAAAAAAGTTGTTCTAGTACAAAGCGAAGTCCAAATCTAGAAGACAAAACAAAATCATAGCCAGCAATGAAGCCAGGCCTGACGTAAAAGGCACAAGCTACTGCAAATAAAAGGTTTCCCCTGTTGGCTGCTTGCTGCAGAGAAGGAATCCTTTAGTTTGCCACAACTTTAGTATCACAAGCTCACATCTTAAGGGCGACCAGCTCATCACTGATTGCCTTTTGAAAACTACTACCTCAGAGAATGCTGACTGTAGCCTGAAGGATCCTCTATTAAGGAAACAGAGCAATGATAATATACACAGGTATTTACTACTTCTAAACGTTACTACTTTTTTCTAGATCAAAGGATTAGCTTGAATACATTCTGAACACCTAACGAGAAGTGGGACAGGTTAGAGATTCAGCACTACTCTCAAGGATTTTTCAGTCATTGGGCCACAAGGTTCCATTTCTACATATGGATAAACAGGAAAAAAAAAACCAAACACGTGCCCAGGAAACTAAGAGGAGAGACAACCCTTTGACCAACATAGCCTTATTTTGATCCAACACTCCCTGAGCGCACAGCAGTAGTACCTCAAGACAGTCATCAGAAAGACTCCAATTGTGCATCAGTACAGTTGACTCAAAACAACCTGGTAAAGTGGCAGGGGAAATTATGGCCCACTTACTAAGCCTACATTTGTTATGTGAGAGTGCTATTTATAATGTCACATGCTGGAACTTGTTCCCAAGCTAGCTAAACCTACATGCTTAATTGACTCAATAGACAATGCTGCATTGTCAAGACTAATCTTTTCCTACAGGCTACAGTTTCTAAACCATGAAAGCTTTTATACACTTTAATTTTCTTAGCAGTTCCGAAACAAGAAAACTTCAAAATACACACACCTATATACACACACACACACACACAGCAAATGTATGTGGGTAACTACTATTACTGACTACCACTAAAATTCACATATCCGTATGCAAACTGAGTCATTGGAAAGTTCAAGCATTTTAAAGAATATGGGAGCCAGACGGTTCTTTAAGTTCCTATTTCAGACATCCAAGACTAAGGAAGAAAAAGCCTGGAAACAGATTCATGTCACCATTATACCCCATGTGATGCATGGAGCAGCAGCTCTCACATCGCACGAGATTTTAAGCCACCTTATGAAGCATTTGTTTCAAGTTACTTCCCAAGAGTAAGGTTTTGGGAAGAAAGAAATCTACTTCTAATTAGTTTAAAGTCTGAGAAGTTGCCAGTTAAGAACTAATTTAAACAAAGATTACCTTGAATGCTGCAGGCAGACTGAATCACCAATTCCTGCAGACTACTTTTTATTCTTAGTGATGAAAAATGCTTTCAGGGGAAAAAAAAAAAGCACATATAGGAGAAAAAAGATGTCAGAAGATACAAAGTTTTGCACAGTAACCAAGTTTCATGAAGTACTTCAACACTGAAATGGAACTTAAGTTTTTCAACATTTGCGTACCAACTCTCAAAATAACAGCTGCATTTTAGGAATTGAAGTGATTCAATTATTATTTATTTAGAACAGCAAACTGGCTCGATCTCTTCTATAACTGGCTCCAGAAAGCTGAAGTTCAATATCTTAGGATCCACCAAGCAATTTTGTCTTTTTAATATTCCTTCTGCCTCCCCCAAAAATGATGAAAAGAAACACCTTGGAGAACAACACTATTGAATCTCAAAAGCTCTTGAGCAGCTGTAGGAAACAATAACAAAGAAAGAAGAAAAAAATAATTAAACTATGCCTTCTCAAACTATTGCCAGATGTAAGCAGTTCTAGCAGTTCTGAAGTCTTCAAAATACCACAAGCAACTCTGGTAAGGGCACTTTAGTTCTTTAAGAAGCTGAAAGTCAGTTGTGATCAGCTGGTCTAAATGCCTATAAACCACACAACTATATAGACCCAACAGTTACCAAAAATACAGAGACTAAAAGTCAAGCTAAAGATTAAAGACATCCATGTACAGATGTACATATATTTTTCTGTACAGACTGGTTGTTTAATGAGTTTACATTTCAACTTTTCGTAGCTAAAATAACGACGATTGTATTTGAACTCACTCTTTTTCTTGCTAGTATCTCAACAAGTTAGCGCTCAACAACAGAAACAGTCTTCCCCTTTTAAATGGCAGTGCCTCACTGTAAAGACAGCTTTCGAAAGGATGTATTCAAGTACCTGCAACATTTCTTGAGTACAAGAGTCATGAATGACTCTTGTTGCTGAGCAGGTTGTGTCCAGCACACAGCTGATAAAGCTTTTTTCAGATAGTCTGCCATATCTCGTGCTTCATTAACTCAAGTTGAAAACAACCTTCTAAAACAAAGGAGGGTTAAATTAACAACCATCAAGTCTTTCCTCTGTGATGCGTCTCCTTCTAATTTTCCATACCAAGCAGCCATCAGGTTTATACTGTAGGAGGATAAAACAGCTTTGCAAAACCAATTCATTACTTCCTTTAATAACACGCTGAAGGGCATCTGGTCCCACTTGTTTCACATTTTTCTGATCTTCACAAAACCATCATTTATTCAACCTGACCGAAAAATTAAAATAAGAAGTTGTAGATAGAAAACTGCTAAATTACTTAAAGCGTAAAAAGTAGACTCCAAAAAGTCAAGCCATGTTGGGAGAGATTTCTTTCAATTGCCACAGGGTCTAATGATATTTTGACAAGACTGCAATTATGCTTCTGTTACAAGAACAGATCTTGTTCTCCACGTCTTGCCAGGATAATACTACTTTTAATTAATGCTTTTGTTGTGAAGTGTATCCTCAGGCAGTAATAAGTTTTACAATAGTTTCAGTATGTAGCATGTATTTCCCCACACCATATATTCAAAATTTCTCATTATTCGGCCTCATAGATAATGCCCAAGCCCTTACTTCCCAGAATGCATCAACACATGGCTAAACACTGCTGTGCTGAGCAAGACACTGTTAAAACATGTCTTCATATGATTGTTTTCCTCTGCTTCCTTCGAGAAGAAAGGAACATTATGTGCCTATCAGGCTGGCACAACCACAATAGAACCAAATTTCCTTTTGAACATCAGTCCCAGCTTCACTTTCAAGAATCGGCACACGTCTTTCTTCTTTTCAAATAGTTGATACATGCTTTTAGTCTATTATCTTTCAAATAGTTATAAGCACAGCCAAGGTGCTGATCTTCAGTTACGTTTACAGATCACTAAAGTTGGGTAAAAAAAAAAACAAAAACAACCCAAAAAAAAAAATACAAGTGCAGCTTTTATTCTTACAATCCACTGCATAACCCACCTCTCAAATTTGAAAGATCTCGCTAAAGGAAGTTACAAACCAGAGCTTCAGCAAACAAACAGGCAATTACTGAAGCCACAGAAATCTAGACACATATTTATCCAAAGGCTGAGACAAGTAAAGTACTGTGTGGGAAATGTTATGAAACCCCTGTCAAGAAAACTAGGCCTCAGATTTAATCCACTGCCTCTCTCCACCACAAACAGCTGTGAACTAACTCATTTTTGGTTTAAGTGTTTTATTAATTAATAAAACATGACTGTCTAATTAACTTCCCAAGAAGGTGGGAAGTTTCAATTCTTCCAACCCAATTAAAAATGGCTTTACAATGTGTTTGGATAGATTGCATTGACTTTGAAAAGTAAAGTCAATATGTAAACTGCTGCCTTTAGATTGCAGGGACCTGCTTTTATCTGCCACATTTTCTCAGACTATGTTCAAGAAAATAAATTAAAATTTTAAATCTCACTTCCATAGGAGTATTCACAATTTAAAAAAAAAAAAAAAAAAACTAAAATTAAAGCGGTGTCTATATTTTAGCAGACTCAGTTCTCCAAATTATACTAGCACTAAAAGCAATACCAAGTTTATACCTTCAACAGAGAGGAGTTAATGTTAAACGTTACTTCCATTTATTTTCCATTACTAATAATAATGGAAAATTTCTCTAATAAAACAAATCCAGTATTCTGCCCCATCTCTCAGAAGAAATTAATTTCTGAATCTTACCCCCATTTAATGCAGAAACAATCTCCAGTTTCTCATGCATAGTGTTTGCGTGACTTCACTGAAAGTAAACGTTTAAGAAGAACAGTATTTGCTAAGAATAAGTGTATGTACTGTCAACAATGACATTTATGGATTACGTTCTCTGGCCTTTATCAAGAAGGTCATATTAGGTGACAGCCACCTCGACTGTTTCCAAATTTTCTTGCTGTTGCTGGAAGGTGCATCTGTCTAAATAAAAGGGCACCACTTGAATTTTTTAGCCAGGTTGGACTTGTTTGTGCAGCCTAAAATCTGATGAACTAGTAAAAACAACAGCAGGTTGAACTCCAAGTTGTGTGCTTTTGATTTGCAAAATCAATCAGTGGAAGAGTTCTAAGGCTTACATCATCACAGAACATGAAGTTGTTTAGTATGGGCTGTATTTAAACAGCTTAACAGACAGAAGACCACTCTCACACACACACAAACAACGGAATTGTGTATTATGCAATTACTTTTAGAATCAAACCTACCACAACTTTGAGCTTTGCAATCTTAACTGCCAGTTTCTTCTACCTACTGACATATTTATCCAGTGAATAACCACTGATGGACTTAATCAGAGAGGTGAAAGCCAAACCAAAAATAAAGATGTTAAGCACACAGGCTTTCCTTACAAGAAGTGGATGAATTGCCACAATCAACAATCCACTGGTTGCCTCTGAACAGCATGCTTTAAGTATTGATTAAAGAAATTATCCTTTTGATCCTTCCCCTTTTCTTCAAGGAGAAGCCTGACTGTCTTACACTGTGTTCCCAGTATGTTTCTCAGAAGGAAGCAAAACATAACCTTGGAATGAAAATGGATTCACCAAACAGAAGCAGATTGAATAAAGAGTTAAAATACTAGACCTCTGGTAATCAATCTTAATACTATTAATACCAAATAATTCACTAAAGAAGGAAGTATTCAGTCTCTAAAACCTGTAAATTGGCTTCAATTAACTGTACAATCAAAGAGCTTGTGTCTTGATATAGAGCAGTATTAAAAAAGGAAATTGAAGTCATTAATTTTTACTGTCTCTCTGCTGTTGTTACAGGGTGACATTACCACCAATGGCATATCTTGTGCCACTAGAATGAGAAAAGAGGTCACAACCTAGAGTATAAAAAAAGCACGTAACTCACAAACAATATTGCTTCCCTCTTTATTATTTTTGTCGAACTGGATAAACTGCATAAAGTTACTCTGTAAAGACTGTTAAAAACACATTAAATAACTTAAAATAAAAAAAAATCCAGAATCAGAATTACAACCTTTAGATCTCGGGCACGCCTGATAATTTCTACTTTGAAAGAACACAAATTTCATGCTATGCGAAGTCCTTGACTGGATTTACACAAAATATCTAACACTGCTATACCTTTTTCATTCCAAGGATGTGTCAATCATTGAAATTCTATATTGAACACTGAGAATTTTAATGGCATTTATTTCTTAAAACGTGTTTGTGTGTTATAATTCTGACTTCTGGTTAAAATAAATTCGTATACTTTTTGATTTACGTATCCGATACGGGCAAATAAGAGGTTCACAGACAAGCTGAATACATCTTTCTGTAATGAACACATACACCAAAACTATTTGCTCTATCATCATATAGTAGGGAAGTTAATTAAAGCATTCAAAGTTTACTTTAGTTTTACAGAGCACAGCAGTTAAACCAAGCTGGTCAACTGGAAGAACAAGTCATAAATCAAAAAGAAGCTGTGTGTAGCAAGGAACAGCTTCATTTTTTTTATTCTGGTGTTTGAGATGAACCATAACTACAGTAACTATTTACATAAGGAACAGAGAAGAATAGATTTTTTAAAAAAGCATTGAACTTTAGAAAGTTTTTAAGATACTACCATTTATTCACGCTTTTAAATATCTGAAGACAGACAATGGTACAGGCTTGAATTCTTTGTTAGTATCAGTTCCTCCAAGAATAAGCCCTGAGAAATTCCTTTACTAGCAGACCTGCACCTACATGTTTCTTGTTTTCTTGTTTCCCCACATCAGCTCCTGTTGGTCAGACGCTCAGTATTCTTCA
Source organism: Fratercula arctica (assembly GCA_947846985.1). Lineage (NCBI taxonomy): Eukaryota > Metazoa > Chordata > Aves > Charadriiformes > Alcidae > Fratercula > Fratercula arctica. Next base: position 15,474,004 of record CANTUZ010000001.1, on the reverse strand, counting down.
TCATCCTGCTTTGCCTCTGGCAAAGAAAACAGCCACCTGTATTTCCTGAGCAAAAAATACAGCACAAAACAAGCCTATCCCTCCTCTTAGGCTTCTATATCAAGCCTAACGACTACAGGAAATAAAGCTGTAGCGTGCTAGTTTTGTCACCGAAAAGCATAATACACCATATTGTATAGGCATGCAATTATCACTTAAAAGTGTCACTACTACTTCAAGCTAGGCTAAATCAGTACCTGTTTTATTGCTTTCATGGAACAGCTTTGCTTCAACCCAAGGGAGAAATGAAGAAATGCCAATTCTGCATTATTTTTTGGTTCCTTTCTGTCACAGTCTCCCTATAAGCCCTCCCTCATGCTACCTTCTGTATGAATTTGAACCTTGCTCTACAATTCTCTTGGTAGCTGTTCAAGAACTTTCTTGCAAGCTGTTCAACAGAAAAAAAAAAAAAAAAAAAACCAAAAACACACACACAAACACAAACCCAAACACTAAACCCTAAAACCAACACCAATCCCAACAAAACACCAACCCCCCAAAACCCTGGTGTGGATACAGTTATGAATAAAATTATGTGATTACTCTTTTCTTAATAAAGCTTGCACTTTTTATGATTTAGTCTACTGATGTAGAATATCAGAACATCTGAGATTTTCACTTGCACAGGTGTACTTACAGAACTTTTGAGGACAGACAAGTATGTATTCTGATTTTACCTGGACCAGTAACAGAGTTGCAACAGACCTACTAATTAAGAGTTGTGCTGCCTATGTACACTAGTTTCAGTACTCAATATCCCATTTCAAAATAGAATAACTCAGAATATTTATTAATACCCCACTTTAGATCTAAACCACTCTGCTTTTGTAAAAGTGTGTTTTTTTCCTCCATTTTGTTTTTAGCATGCTTTGATCAAATTATTACTGAGAATGGTGCTGCGGGAATATTAAAAAAATCACTTGTAGGTCAGTCATTAGTTGAGCTCAGTAAGTTTTTCTTGTAGTAACTTTTGAACACCAGGTGTACAAAATCCACATTTTTAACAAACTAAAATTAATATTCTGATTCCTCATTAAAAGTTGTCTACACTAAGATGTTGATTTTGTGCAGATTTTAAACCCTGTTAAAGGCTTGAACAGGCAGAAACTCTGTTGAGCACTTGTAGGCTTAAAAATTAAACACTTAGGTACAGTGACAAAAATCCAAGCTTTCTCCCAACACTCTTCCCAAAACCCACAGTATTTCAGATCTTCCAGTTTAGCTAGAGGTTTTTCTGCTGTGATAAATCACAAGGAAAAAAAGATTCTATACAAAAGGCAAGAAAATTTGGTTTCAAAACAGCTTTGTTAGCCTATTATCCACGACATGATAACACATTATACTGGCTAACAGCTCAATTCAATGCCCAAGATTATTTTTTTTTTTTTTAATTAAAAGAACGTAACAAACCAACCAAACAAAAAAAACACCACAAAAACCAAAACAAAACTCCAAACCAAAAAAAATCCAAACAACACCAACCACAAAACCACCGCACACACACACCTTGCTGACATCAGCTGAATTTAGTTCACACATCAAATTTGTAACTGCAGCAAAGTCAAGTTTACACATTTTGTTAGAACTTTTTTAAACCAAGCTCAGACCACAGACTATCAGCTACCGAACATGTACCAGACCACAGTCGAACATTGTACCTATCCAGCATTAAAGTATGTTTCTTTTTTCTGTGGCTTTTTTTTTTTTTTTAATTGCCAGTCCTAAGTAACTAAGATGTATTGGTGGGATTGGAAGAACCATTGTGCCACCCTAGTTCAGTTTCTGTGCAACAGGAAGGTGGTAACTCTACACAGATGTCCACAATAAAACTTCTTCAATTTCAGTTTACAAGCCAGACAAACACCAATGATTTTTAACTTTTTTTTTCTTCCATATGGCTCATTAAGAACTGCTTTTCCCTATTACTTTATTTGCTGGTTTTGAAGTTCCTATTAAGCTACATATTAATGGGTGGTTTTATTTACTAAAAACCAAAAAGCCCAATAACCACCACCCCCCAAAAAAACCCACTCCAAGCCAACAATTTGTTACACCAACTTATCTGTACCACTTCCTCTGTCCCCCACTTATGTACCGCATATTCCTAGCGCAAGACTGACATTTTCTGTTAAAGACAATGACATAAACCATCTTATACCATTTCAGATTACTCCCATTCAATGAAATCTGTGCTTCTATAAACAGTATGGGAATGCAGAGTCCACAACAGAAGATGCTGATCACGTAGCTACAGGAGCTCAAACACAAGGTTTTTGGTTTGTTTGTTTTTTCTTAAAAGCAACTATCTCAAATACAATTTTTAGAGTGAAATTCTGTAGACTTTTTAAAACTAATTATCCTGAGGACTGCAGTCAATCAGCTCTCTGAATTTTAGACGAAGAATAGCCAGCTTTGTTGAGCACCACCACAGCTACTAGAATGTGGGTACAGATTAACTGAGAACCCAAAAGGGCGACTTTTCTGGAGGTTCAAAATAGAAGCTGGATTTAAGGAAGACAAGAATAAATGTTATGCCTTATTACTGGCTTACTCTTGGAATGACTATGTTTAATAGTCACAATGAAATTGTTTGTAACTAGGAACAGAAGAATACTGCTTAGAAACCTGAGCCAATAGTAAAAAAGAGAAAAAAAATCACATTTCAGTACCACTTTTAAAAAAATTACATCATCTCCCCTGTAAACGTAGTTTTAACATTCAACTCAGCCATTGTAAGGTTTATCAAAATATTATTTGACTAAGTCACAGGGTAAGAGTAAAAACGGGCTCCAGTTAAATCTAAAATATATTTATTGCAGACAATACAAATGGATTAAATCCTGTCTGAAGCTGCCCAGGATAAAGCAATGTAGAATTGACCTATTTGTCCACACAAAATGTTAACAATATGGTTTTGCATTGCAGAGAATTACAGAATTACAGAATTGCATAATTATAGAACACCAAGAGTACAAATATAGAGGATGATTTCATAGAAAAGCAGCAATTTCTTCTATTTTGAATAGGATTCCCTGCTACTATGACTTAACACACACCATATAGATCATTTAAGAAGCCATGTCATGTGCTAGCTGAAATGCGATTGTATTACACATCCAGTAGCCTGTCAGAGCTTCAAGCACGTTGAAATGAATTGCATAAATATGATCACAACAGTAAGCAATTACCTAGAAAACTGATATACATCAACCAGGCATTCCAGGAAGACAAGTCCCTGTACGCATTACTGAACACATACAAGACTGTAGAGTACAGCACAGTCATTTGGACAACTTATTTCATATAAGATGGGATGTCACCACACATGACTACCTTATGTATACGAAACAGACTGAGAGAGTTTCTTAATTGCTCTTTTTCTTTTCTTAATCCTAAGAAAATCCTACCAAAAACATGACATTTCATTTTCTTGGCTAGTAGAGAAAATACAGACCATTTAAAAAGTCATGAGGTGGAAGCTGTCCATCAGGAGCTGCACGAGATGTTCTGCTCTGCTGCAGAGAACCATTTTCTGAAGGAGCATATTAAGAGAAGGAAGGGAGGTTGTGGGACCTCCCATCCCTGGAGGTTTTCCAGACTTCTGACCTGATTTAGCATTAGCGGCATGTGTGCTTTCAGCAGAAGGTTGGATGGATGACCAACCTTCACTAAATACTAGGTTGGCTAGATAATAATAAGGACACTAATAGCAGTGTTTGTGAACTTTGCGGGGGTGGGGTGGGGGGCAGAATAAGAAACCAACAAAAAACAACCATGTCTAGATCACCTGGTAAATTCATGGCTCTTTGAATCTTCCAGTCAACTTGAGACCCTAACAATCCTCATTTAATACAGATTTAAACAATACAGATTTAATCAACCTTCACTGCTGGGAGAACAAAGCTTCCATCAGAACCACTCAAGTTTTTTTCTGGACTCAGACAATTGTCCCTTATTATCTGACGATTTACTGATTGCCACATTTGAAACAACATATTCAATATCACCAGTTACAACTGGTTGACAGTCTTAAACTCAGAAATTCGGAGAGGCAAATACTTTTCTTTTGGTTACTGAACCGATATGTAGACATAGTGCATGACACAGAAGAATGTGTTGTATGCATGGGGTACTGAGACACTAGGAAGTAAGGCATAGTATTGACAAAAGCTATTTGGTAACTAAACTTAGAAGTAGAATATGAAATGACAGTTCCAAAACAAGGTTGAGATGGACATTACTTCAGCACTGCTGAAACTGAGTATATGAAGAAACATAACCTGTCTTCCAAATACCCTGGCATTGCTTACTTCTCTAATGACATATCCATTCAGTTAAAAACCTACATACATGTGTAGTATCACCCAGAAGATAAGATACTTTATTCTAAAAATAAATTTCACTTGGATTTTTTTTAATGACATGTACAGCATCATTTTATCACCAGCATACTTCCGTTTTGTTGGAGCAGCTCCCAGACATAAGCCAGAAGGAAGTGCAGAAGACCTTTCCCTTTCAAGGTGAATGCACCAACAGAAGCGTTTGCATCCCAAAGTTCATACAGAAGACTCGACTTCAATCATAACAGGCACTGAGTTCCAGAAACCAATAACTAGAAGATCTGATTAGGAACTGCAAGTGTTTAAAAAAACAAACAAAAACACGCAGCTACAGGATAACAGTAGGTCCTGATACGACATGAACAAACAGCTACTGGTAAGAAATTTAAAACTAAACACAACACAACACCAACAAACACCAAAACCAGGAGGGAGGAATCAGCAGGTTTTGTACCAGAAATTGCCTCTGGTCAACTTCCACAGGGGCCTACATACTAGATCTATGCAAGAAAAAAAAATGTAGGAGCATCACAAAGTCTCCCAATGACACAAATTTACTTTTGATGCTAACTGCAAAGAACTGAATAATAATAAAAAAGAAGTATATAGAATGAAAGGACAAGCAGCAGAAGGAATAAACTGACTTTTTTAACCTTTTTTTAGATGAAAGCTTCAGAATGTTGGACTATGTAAAACATTCTAAACCTTTCATCTGAAAAATAACAGAAATTGGAAAAGGCTTACAGAAAGGCTGCAGGGATCACTGAAAAAAGCTTCTACCCCAATAAGACCCAGCAGGTTAGGACTCTTAAGTTTCAGAAGAGATTAATTTCCAGAGGAAAAGATACTCATCTTGAGCAGAACAAATATGCATCAACTGTTCATTGTCACTTCCAAAATAAGAACTGGGCACCACTGAATGAAGCTGATGGGAGCCAAGCTTAAAACAGAACAAAGGCGTTTCTTTGTGCAGTGGATGGACAACCAGTGAGATTCCTTGCCAAAGGATGCAGCAGATGCTAAAAGTTTCTAGGGCCTCAAAGGGACACAGCACAAGTCTTGGTGGACAGTTGGGAGCTGGGAGACTTCTCAGAGAAAATATCACATATGCCTGCCCTGTTCTTGGGCTTTCCAAGAAATGTGCCCATGACCACTACTGGCAACAAGATACTGATCTGGCAGGCACCTGGACAGTTTAAAAAAAAAAAAACAAACACACACACACAAAAAAACCCCCCACAAAAATCAATATGGGCAGTTTAAGAAGATGCTACAAAAAAGCTCTCTTAACAAGAGCAAAGCTGGCAGGTCCCAGCAGCTGCTATGTTTTAAAACTGAACATCTTATGAAGAACAGCAGATTAAGCCTTAGGAAGAACAGTATAGCTACTTCTACTGCCTCCCTACTGCCAGTATTCCTAATTTTTATCTCCACTTCAACCACACATTATCTTCCGAACTTTTTCCTTCACCTAACCATTATAAGTATACCTTAGGTGTACTACACAAAGAGATACCCACATGAAACAACATAGCGTTATCATCCAATTCTGCAGTTCAGCCTTGCTATGTCCACCAAAAGCCAAATACAGGCTTGGTAGGATCCACTAGAGGGGTAACAGATAGGAAATTCTCAGCTGATTTGAAACACTGGGCAGGAGCGTGTGCCAAACAGCCTGATAGCTTTGACAAATAAGTATTTTTTCTCTAGTAGAAATACTGCCTTGAACAGTATCCAAGTGATATACTAACCTAAACGAAAAGCTGCTAGTCCTGATGAAGTGCAAATGAAAAGACTGCTTGATGAGGCACAATGTGACAGCACCAGTTGCTACTGCACTGCAGTCTGTGCATCTTAGTTTAATAAAACTTTGTATTTTGGGACTCAACAGTTTGGTAAAGTAATTCCTTACAAGAATTTGCATCTTATTTTTCTGCAGCTTCCAAAACAGACAAAAGATTTTTAGCTGGAAATCAGGAACTGAACAGCATCCTATACAATACAAGAACACGTGCATCTACTTCTTTTACAGAAGGTCTATCTTGCAAAGAGAGACCAACTACATGCACATCTACCTACATATGGTAGGTGGGGCTGGAATATTTTAATCAACAGTGGGTATGTAACTTAATGCTTAGTAGTCTAAGCTCTCGTGACTTCATAACACAACTGCAGGTAAGGGCAATAATGATCAAAATACATTTATCTCTAGAAACTGCAGAGAAGCTAGTTATTTCAGCTAGTTATGAAGTATCATGCATTAGCAAAATTCTAAGTTTGCTTATATCTTTCATATAAAGAATTCTACAAAGTTATAGGCAAATTATGTGCAGACCTCAGCAAAGCAAGAAGGATCAGCATCAGAATCTCCTGTATTTCAAATAAATCCCATACAAACGAATTAGTTCTGCCTGCACAAGAGCTAAACAGCTTCTTGTGAGGATAAAAGATTTCCTTCCATATTTACATAAAATTTATCCATTCAAAAACCAGCAATTTTCACTTTATTGCAACTCCCTCAACTCTATGGTAAGTTAGCTATTACCTTGGTTTAGAAAATCCTTAAGAAATCCTTTAAATCCTCCCCCTTTGGTTTCACAGGGCAAGCATTTGAGACCATTTTAAAAGGGCAGAACTTGGCACAGACCAGGGTCTACACTCCTACTCCAATAGGACTGCAGAGGGGAGGAATCAATTAAAGTTCACACGCAATCTCCGAGTTGCTCACCATCACAGCATAAACAGGATTCAAACTGTAGCCCTGAGCAAAACCCACACAAATAGTTGCACTAGAAGAAAAAAAAAAGTTCCCCTTCTGCTTCCCCCCTCACTATTCCAATGCAACCTTAAAACCAAAAGTTGAAAAATGGGTACCACAACTATGAAACTGAATTAAGATTGATTTTTCCTGGAGACATTACTACATACAGCTGACATTTAATTCATTAAGAAAACAATGAACTGTTCAAGTTCCTCAACAAATGTCTATAGCCCAAAGCTGATCATGTCAAGACCCACCTAACAGTGTAATAAAAAATGGGCACAAATTTGAATTGCAAACTGTTTTTTAAAAGAATGTAATTAAGACTTCCTTTGACCTTGTTAATAGGGATGCTAAAATGTTAATTCTTAACTAACTGTTTACGCTAAGGTCTGTTTCACATTTTCTCTTCCTTATGCCTACGAAGTGACTAAATTATCAGGATATTGTGAAATATCCAATAGATGTTTTTCCCAGTTATTAGTCATTATGGTTAAAAAAAAAAATACAAAAAAAAACCACCCAACAAGCATACAGATTAGAACAGTGCTTCTAATACCACAAATCTGAAAGCTCCTGTCCTCTGTTACCTAGTAATTATTTGGTCCCAATATCTTGGGTCGGCTTTAGAATAGTTTCAGAACGAGATTCCTGTAAAAAGTTAAAATCTGAACGACCAGTTCTGAAAGGGAAGGCTTACTTCAGTTCAAGTGTTAAACAAGTGACACACACAGATGGAAATTAAGTGTACATGCGTTTAGGGACAGAAGGTAGGACAATGAAATACAGCTCTACACTGATGATAACATACATATAATTATGTCAACAGCAGCATAACAAAAAGCTCTCAAAAATCTATCCATACACAAACTAGAATGCAGGCAGTTTTAGCTTAGTCAGGCTCATGCGTACAAAGCCCTGTAACCATGGAATGTGCTATTCACTGTTTTCATGAAGACTGGAAGTATTTAAAACTTTTTTTATTGTTCAATGAGTCTAATTCATCCTGACCCAAAGACCAGCACAAAAGTCAATGGACACCTAAACTCCAATTAAGGCACAGTATTACTTTTTTTTTCTGTAAACATGTTTTTTTCATATGTATACAAAAATGTCCTATGAAGTTCAGCATAGAACACTCGAAGTCTTTTTACTTGTAACAGCCTTTTATACATCCGATTACACCTTTTTAATTATATCTCATTTCATATCCTTAACTCATGCAAAGCTGGTTACTCTGACAACGACAAAGGTTTTCTAAATAAAAAAAATAAAAATTACCACTGAGTTACATGTGCATCAGATATTTAGGTCTACCAACTCTATTAACTACACCACCAGCATAGCTAGTAAATATGGAAAGATTTCTCTTTTATTCCATTTCTCACCATTCTAAAGAGACTATGTAAATGTTGGAATGAAAGTAACTGCAGAGGACTTGCCAACCAAGCTTTTTAAATAGAAATGACAAATTAAAAAAAAAAAAAAATATTAAAATAAATTGAAAAGTGAGATCCTAGGAGAAAATATACCTGACTTGCATTTCTTTCCTTTACCTAAAGAATTCCATTTTGTCTATACAACCTATGCTCGTTTACTTTCGGATAATGTTTTATTACGTCACAAATGTCTAATTTTACAACATATGCAGAAAAGACAAAAAGTTTACTTAGCATTTCAGTTACAACAGGTAATCAGAAAGGGAAAGGCACCCTTAAAGCAGTAACACTATTTAAATAACTCGCATAGTGCAGACAGACTTCTAACAAAGCTCTCCATAAATCAGAGCCCATTGGAGATAAACTAGCAATAGCAAATGACCTTTACTTGACTTTCCTATAAAACAGTTCAGCAGAAAAAAAAAAAAAAAACACAACAAAAAAAACAACTGGCTTCACAACCTCAATGTAATAATCAATAACTAAACTTAACCACTAACACTGATATAAGTTACCAAACGGCATGTCAGAGCCTCAAAAAGGATCTGGTCTTTCACTATGACGCAGTAAAGTCTCAACAGTGAAATTAAAGCAAAGTCCAAGACTGTTTTCAAGACAGCTTTGTTTCCTTAGCAACTGGCATGACTGACAGGCAGTATACTGGTAAAAGTCTTACTTTACAAGGCAGCTTTATATTATTAGCTTGACTTAACCAGCAATTTAGAAAACCTAGCTATACTTGCCTGAAACACAGCCTGAAGTAACTTAGTTAAAAGCCAAATAAAACACCAGCAGAGTGAATCCCAGAAAGCAAACTCCCAAGAAGCACTTCAGGAGGTCACGAAACAGCGACACAGCTTAGTCACGCCTTTCAAAAACTCCTGTTCTCCAAATAAAACTCCAGTTTTATTTACAAAAAAATAGCTATTAGGTACCATTCTCATAATAAAGACAAGTTTCCCCCGTGCTCTAGATTTCTATTTAAATGCTTAGTAAAAAAATACAATTTAGCTGGTAAATTTCCCAATATAGCCTTACACCAAAATGAGGTTTAGCAAGGTGTTCTTGAGAGTAGTTCCTGCCATTACATGGCTTCTATCTGTTAACATTGCAATACACAGTCTCTTCCCAAGAACTTTTTTTCACATTATGCTGACCCCCAGGCTGTCAGATTTCCCCTACAGACAATTCGAGCTTTCTCTTGGGTCAAATACATGGTATCCTGACCATGTCCTAGGGACACCTGCCAGAGGACACCCACTCACAGAAATCTCCTGTAAATTCCCTGCATTCAGCCAAGTGAAATTTTCTTTAAAATTTACACAAGAAACTGAGTCATTTAAATATTAGGGTTTACATAATCATGCACAGCTTTGGTTGGGGAGAAAAGAAAGAAAAAAAAGAAAAAAAAGAAAACCCCACACCTTAAAAGAAGAAACAGCATTTGCACAAATAGTGAAAAACAGCGAGTTCCACCATTAATGAATTTTACTGCCTATGTACGTTTGGATTGTATAAACAAAAATGCAAATATGTTGGAATTTATAAAAACACCATGACACAAAATTAATAGGAGAACTGAGTAGCTATCAGTTTCAAAAGGTTAAGTTAAATCTAATTACATCATCTGAATTTGTTCCCAGCTACGAAGATAAACACACACAGTGGTCTGGCCACATATAAAAAGAAGAGAAACATCTCTAGTTTTGGCTGACAGCTCACTATGGCTGTTTACCTTGCTTTCAGGTTTGTTTTTTTCTTTGGTTGGCTGCAGGGAGAGGTGTCTAGTTTTAATCAAGAGCCTGAAAGAAATTGTTTGTAGTTAGTATCAGACTAGTTTTAACAGTTAATCTTGTATCTCAACCCTGAGTAATGCATCTTGCTGTCCTGGGCATCATCCAGTAACTGCTTATGTCTGACACGTGGAAATGTTTCTTCATCGGCAAACTAGGAATTCTGCTTTAATTTTACATGTGACCCAATTTAGGTCCTGCAGTTAAAAACTTCACCATTCCCAATGCTAATAAGTGACTTCCTCTAAAAGTCTACTGTAAAAATGCATAAACAAAGTGAAAAATCTACCTCACTTGCTCTGTCAGCTTTTAAAAATTTGCAGCTGTTGCCACAATTGCAGAGGGAAACTGAACAAACTGTAAGTGGAGGTTTTATATTTGGAATTTTAAAGCTACTGTTTTGCTGCTTTGTTTGGTGGGGTTTTTTTGGGTTTTTTGGGGTTTTTTTTTTGTTGTTTGTTTGTTTTTCCCAGAATAGGAAAGATAAGAGAGAGTAAGAGATGAATCTTGTAAAAGTAGGTATGATTTTACCCATATATGCCACTGATCAGTTCAACTGTGTTTTACCCATGAGAAGTATTTTTTTTTTTGCAAAAACTGGCCTGTCTTACTTTCATGGGAACTTTCAAATTAACATCCCCTTATTATTTTACTCCTTTCTATCGAGTAGGAATTTCCATGATGTGACTGATGGGTTACAGATTACCCTATGCTACAAACCAGATGACTACTAAAAAAAACCACAACTATAACTCTTTGACATCTTCAACATACAGAAGAAAGGCAAAAGGATAAGAGAGTCCAGAAGACGCTCATCTTGATTTATATCAAATCCGTGTTTGTCTTTAGAAGAGGTCAAGACCTGAGAAAACAGAAGTGGTTCCACAGCGGTATAATTGCTCCCACAGAGCTTGATGCTACACTTTTAACCAAAAACAAACTGACAAACGTAATCTGATAAAATCTTTAATAAGCAGAATTGCAGAAGCATTATTTTTGTACATGAAATTCTGTAAACCTGTATCAGAAGCCTCCTCTTATTACTGATTGGAGAGACTCTAAGATTTCTCGTTATAAAAGGCTAGTTAATAAAGATCTTGGTCACAATCATAGCTTTCAACATAACACAAAGTTTTCAGACCACAGTAAGATAAAGCTGATCTCAAATTTGACTCAGAAGATAGGAAAGCACTGCTATAAAACAGTATTAGGCATTTAAAGCATATAAACCAAAACTACACCAGTGTTCTCAACAGCTAAACCAGAAGTAATTTTGACTAATTCCATAAGGGAAGTTGAAAGATTTAGTTTTAGGTTTGCTACTTGAAACAACTGTGTTTTTCCTCCTTAATGAACATTAAGTTAAAACACCCTTATTTTTCCAATTATGCCACTGCTTTCTCTCTCCACTGCAGGTATATTCAGATCCTATTTAGATTTGGAAGAATTGTATTCACATTATATTTTCTACAGGTGGCGTATGCTTCCCTACAGTATTAGAAGCTCTCAGTAGAGGTTTAATCCAGTGCTTTTTGGAGTTTATGGAAAGATTTCAATAAGCACCAAATCAGACACTACTAAGTGCAAAGATTATTTTTACGAGAGACATACTGAAAGGCAAAACCTGTGGGAGGAAGAAAGGTACAGATCAACAGGCGATTAAAAAAAAAAAGGAAAAAAAATAAAATCTTCAGAGATAACTTAATAATTAAGTTACAACTAACTGCCACAGATCCTATTTTCTTCCCCAGTTCCATTTTCTTCTCAAGATAATAAATGCCAATATACTTATAAATAAAAGGAAAATACATTCATTAAAAAACAGGGTATGCTTTTTATTTACCTGAAATCACATCTATCAAACTGCTTTTGGAATAGTCTTGTAAAATCACCTTGTATGGCAGGGTATTGAGTGCACAGATATCATCATTTGCAATTTTTCTTACGCAAAACAAAAGTAAACACAAGACAAGCACCGTGTGCCATTGCTTTCATCGATGCCCACCCACTAAGCTGGCTGCAAGCTCTCCAAATCCAGAGGGCTGAAGATGTACTTTCATCCTCCTCCCAGCTGGGTCTCAGTGCTAACACAAATAAGGCAGCATCCCCCTTATTCTTCCCCCGCCCTTTTAAAGACAGAGAAATCTTTTAGTACAACTGCAAATTCAAAACAGTCTGTATCATTGCTCTTTCATGGGACTCTTGAAGTAAGAGGTAGAAGGAAAGATACACACTTAGTAGTATTATGACTGTCTTCCAAGATGAAAAAAATTATCTCAAGTTGCCAAAAACATACCACAGCATGGTATGTCTACTTCAAAAGCATTATAACTAATATTTCTTTCCTCCAGCTCTGTTCTGAAACTGACAGATGATCACTCTTACGACTATTTTCATAAACACTCAGAAATCATCAATATAAAAATGAAATTAGTTTGACATATAAAAAAAATTAGCAAAGAAAAATATTCAACTGCTTTTAGTACAAAAAGCATGGAAAAGTGATCAAACCCATCAAAAGAGTGGTTGCAGTTTTGGTTTCCAACAATACAGCTCTTTTAATGACAAACTAGTCTGAACTACAGAACCATAAACACAAGGACTCGCGTTAACTGATTATTCTGATTTCCCCAGTAAATTAACGTATTCAATAAAATATGCAACTGTGGCAGCAGTTTTTCCAATAAACATCTTCTGTCCTGGAAGACTAAGATTAATTTGGAGGGGTGGGGAGGAGAGCAGATGATTATTGGTGTAGTGGGTGGTTCCAGTCAGGGGCAAAAAAGGGATACAAGAGAAATTTGACACAGTTGCTGAATACTTTTCATGTGTTATATGAGACAAGAAAAAAAAAAAAGCATAGCAACAAAACTTCCCTGTTATCTTAAAACGGTTTGGTTTCATAACATCCAAAGCCATACCTCTGTATTGAGCACATAAGAAATGTATATCAGCAATCTATTTTCAAGGTTTCTGCCAGATGGGCAAACACCTCAAACAAACCCACAGATACTAATGAAAACCACCTTGGCCTCCTTCAGGAAGTCATTCAACACTTCACAGAAAAAAATAGGAAGTTGTTGATAAACTGCTTGCAAGAACTACTTCCTGTAGGAAAAAATAATTACAAGACTTGTTTGCTGGACAATCAGTTAACTTTTCCTTACACTACAAAACGAGAAGAGGTATTACACAAGCTTTGTAAGAATTAAAAGCATAACACTAAGTTAAAATGATACAAGAGTAATTCTAAGATTGAGCGAAACTTATTTTTTCCTTCTGCAAGTTGTTGCGTGCGACTCTCGTGGCATATTATCTTTTGCCTAGAGAGCGATCCCCTGTCTTCCTCCGTAGTTCACCGAAATGTCAACCAGCAGCTGGCTAACAGGAAGCGGTTAAAAAGCAACGCAGTTGACATCGCCACACAAACCACGCCAGTCTCTCTTACTGCATGTTTAAGAATGGGATAAAGCAATGCTGAGATGACTCAGACATGACCACTTACTAACCAGGCAAGTCTTCGCTCACGAGTTCTATTCAAGCAGCAGTTTCAGTAAAAAACAGTTTTACCAGCTGTACAGCAAGCACGTCTTAACCCTCTGGCCAAAATCATCTGCATTTTCTCTAACAGAAAGTTATAGTCGGGAGTCCTACTCCTGACAGTGAGATGAACACTAATGAGTGGAATTCTGGCAAATCATATGTTGGGCATTCATATGTAAAGGGGTCTATTTATCTAGATGACAGACTGATTTACGAGAGTAGTTCTGGTTCAGACCCTACACTACCACTCTCACCTTCCTTTAATACATATGGATACGTGTGTGGCGTGTATTTAAAATATCTGGCCAAATAACTCTGTGCATATATATATCTATATATACACACAGGTTATTTTCTCTCCCGTACACGCTTTTTTCATTTCTTTGCACAGACTACTACGTTTGCAGTGCTTGACCCATTGGTTAGTGGAAGTGACCACATTCCAGACTGTATTAAGTACGGTACTCAATTTAATATTATTCTGTTTGCACTGTAGTATATTATGATAACTATAACCATAAGGCTTAGTGACATCTGGAAAAAATCTAATAGTGTTACCTATTCTGCAAAGATCTTTCTAGAGCCTGATTACCAGACTGTTCACGGAGTGGCAACAGAACAGAGCAAGTGGAAACAAAGAGCAATGCAGCCAATCCAACAAAAAAGCTGAATACTTGGAAGAAACACCAAAAATCTGCATATGGTAGAAGGAACCGCATTAAATGTATTTAGCATCAGGAATCTTAGTACTCATGCTTCGAGCAAAGTTTAAGGTATAGAGAAGATGTGAGTTTTAACAGGCTTCTAGGTATGACAGAACTCAACACCAAAAAAAGGTTCTGAAATACAAACTTGCTACTCAAAAATAATTCTTACATTTCTTTGGATTTCCTAAACATAAAATGGAAACATTTTGCTAGTACTTGAAATGTGTGTTTTTTGGTTTTTTTTTTTCCACAAACCTTCATGAACTCCAATGAAGTTGGTGGATCTCACCTGTAGATAGTATTAAACTAACCTTTTAGGAATAACAAACGTTCTTCAAGCATGAACAGAGCCTTCGGAACTGTCCTCATTAGACTCTCCCATACCACAGCATCACCCAATGAAAGCCAAAAGAAAACAGCCCATTAAGCTGTTTAAAATCTCCCAAGGTCAGCATGTGACCCAGCAGGGAGAGGTTCAAAAAGTACAGCCTTTATTTTTCTTCCTAACAACCTGGTTTGTTTCCACTCCTTTCCCCTTCAAGACACATCCTTCACAGCTAGCAGCTCTTTCAATCATTTACTTTGGATGTCTGCTTGAGAACAAACGATTTTGCTCATGCAGATGAGTTTGCCAGACTTGTGTGTACTTTCCAGTCTCAGGCTCTTTATTGTTCTTGCTGAAACCTGACCCTTTGAAATGGATACCAGGACACCAAGAAAGGACAAAAAACTTGCAGAAAAAAAAAAAAAGGAAAGACTTTTTGTGGTAATAATGAAACTTCAGAAAAGCTTTCCAAGAACAAATCTTTTGCTCTGATTTTACCTGAAGGAGCATAATTTTAAAAAATCGATTATAAGAGAGTGAAGAAACTTTGCATCTCTCAAACGGTTTTATTTTCTGTAAAATGTACAGCGTTATCAAAACCAAAGACTTGCGACAGTAAAACTTTAAAATCAAATATCCATTTTTCATGTTTCATAAGCTGCTCTTTAAGAGCTCTCACTAGTACAGTCAAAACAAAGTTTGCTTTTCGTTTCAAAACTCAATCTGTGCTTTCCTCAAGGTCCAACGAGCTACAGTTCTCAAATGGCATAAACTTACACCGTTACAAAAAATTTCTATTTGTGCCCACTGAAGAGCTCACATTCCAGAATATGCGGATTTGTTAAACTCCATTGAAGAAAATACCACATCTTCAAGATCTATATAGCTAATGCTCATTTTTCCATCCAGACAACTCCCGTAACTTCAGTTAAAAAAAAAAGCGATGCTACTTTCCCCGTATAGAAACACCATCACTATAGGGACAAGAAGCAGTTTTAAGAAGTTCTGCAAGTTCCATTTTCCTTGCAGACAACATAGATTTGTTTTTGAAGCTACAAAATCAACTACTTCAACCAAATGCACATATTAGTGACAATGTTTTAGCAAGAAAGGTAGGGATAAAGAGGTTTTTCTTGGTTGAAACGAGTTTTACATAAATAACACACGGTGCTGCCCCTCCCCTCTCCCAGCCCTGGAAATGACATACAATGGGTTATTTAGAGACATGCAGTTAAATAAAATGTTCAAAATATAGTCAAAATATTTAAGGGCCAATTATATGTCTTGGTGGGCACACTTTCAGAAAGAAGGACAAGCTCCTGCTGTTTTAGAAAACTACGTAGCATAAAAGAAAATGCTCCCTGATGGATGAGGTGTCAGATGGCTGGCATGTGTAACCTCTCTTCAGTTATAGAAAAGGTGATACTAATTTCACTGTGTGAAAAAGCTACAGCTGCAGGAACAAGAAACAATGTTAGACGTTCTGCAATTTCCCTTTCACTGCAGGGAAGGTAGAGGAGTTGAGAGTTACAGACCCAAATATCACAATCAAACACATAGATTAATTTCCTCATGAGTAGAGAGTAGGCAAAAATGTTTTGATTGCGTACTTACACAATTGTCCTCATTAAAAAAAATAGTAAGTCCTGATATATTCTCACTACAATAGTTTCTAAAGTCACTCTGTATTTTTAGATCTGTATCATAAAAATGAGGTAAAACGTATATTGACCTGCATGAGAACTCTGGCAAGATTCAGCAAATCCAAAAGTCACATTGTTTAAAAATCACCATGCACATTTCACTGATCTTTAGTGTACAATATAACAGACAACATTCTTCAGCTAAGATTAAGACAGGATAAACATTCAGAGTACCACAGTTTTCAGGAACAGCAGAGAGTCGATACAGGAGAAGTACTGAAGTGGAGCATGTTTTTAAAAATATGTACATGCATATTTTAAACACAATGAAATTTACTAAAATTCAAAGACTGAAAAAAACCCCAAACCAACCAACAAACAAACAAAACCCCACCAGAAATACGAAAATAAGTTTTACTTACTTAAGAAAGTATCTCTGCCCAGATGGTGTCTTCGCCATCTCCCAACCTGGTGGCAAAGGTACATCGTCAGGGATCTCAAATGAAGACTGGCGGAGATGTTGAGAAGATGGAGCTCCAGGTCCAGTCACTACTCCAGAGGGTGTAAGTGTCCCTGGAGAAACTGCTCCCAGCTGCAGCGATGCTGGAGAGGAATGAGCTCGGACATGCTGAGGGGTCAGGGCGCCTGCTGTCCCTGCATCAGTGCTGGCCTGCCAGGAATGAAATTATTCCCATTAAGATTCTTATATTTCAGTAGGAAGGCAGCTGTCAGAAAACATTTCACTTTAAATGAATCTTTCAGAAGAAGTTCTAAAGTTAGTCATTCTGAAGTTCTGCTTATTTTCCAGTAGTTACTGTGCAAGAGAGCCTCCAAGTAGGCTAGTTAATTAGCATCACAACAGCCCTTGTGTAAGTCAATAAATATTAACTGTAAGTATGTGCTAAGTGCCTTTAGTTTTATTTTGAAAGCTAAAGTTCTTACTCCTTGGTGCAGGGTTAAGAAAAAAACATGCCGGCCGTCAGCAGACCTCATACAGCATATTGCATGGTCCGGTACCGGATGGCACCCACCCATTCCCATCGCACCCACTTTCTGCTGGGGGAGTTAATTTCCCACTCTCCTTTTGGAATAGGGGTGTGGGGGTGCAAGGACACCCACACACACACCCTTTGCAGGGGTTCAAATGACTACACAAGGAGAAAAGCAACAAAGAAATGCCAACCGACAGCAGTGAGCTCCAACAGAGGAAGACTCCTGAAATCAACCATAAAAAACCCTACACAACACTGAACACAAAATTTCCTAACCCGCACACAAACTGCACTTTAAGGGTATTGGAAGCTTATAAAGAGTCTTGCCCATGCTCTACACAAAGCAAAGCTGCAGTAAACTGTTGAACCGGTCAATCAGAAATGACTCACAAAACCATTCTCCAGAGTTACCAGTCGTAACTACACAGAACTTCTTTGCCAGTAGCAAATACATGTCCACCATGAATCAGAAAAAGCAGCTCTGAAAACTGGATTAAAGTAATATTGGCCTTTTTTTACATAATTACCAATGAATTGATTTTGTAGATACACCAGAACAACATGGGCACCTGCAATAAGATGCACGTATCAGCCCTTGCCACATCTCCCTACACAAGGTATTGCACCACACGAGGCCCCATTTATATACTCTTACGGAGACTGACGAATTCTGTTTCACTACATCTGCATGCAAGCACATGTGAAGTTTAATATATTAAATTGGAAATGAATTAGCTTACATTTAAACAAAATACACAAGCTGCAAATCAACTGATTTCGCGGCATTTTAATTCTTGAGAAACAGGGAGAATTACAGAAACTTAAAGACCTTTTCTGTTGAACAGACTATTTTCGTGGGACAGCTAAACAAAAAGGAAAATGAGAACAGTCTTATTTTAAAAGACAGTCCACAATGAAGCAAATGATTTGGCTAGATTTCGAGTTTATGCTTTAGGAGGCACCGACTGCCACAAGGAGCGGTGACCCAACCAAATATGCATTACAGATGGAGAGTAACATACACAAGCGAGATAACGCTAAGCTTAAAAGCACAAGTTGCATGAACGTCACACACGTTAAGCGCATTTCAAATGCGATAGCTATTCAACCGCAGATACCGCGTTTAACAGGACACAGCACCAAGTGTTAGCTGGATGTATCCCAGTTCACAGGGGTGCACAGCGGAACTGCGATAAGATTTGCACGGCCGTACGTAATAACCCGGTTCCTCGCTGGATTTCAGTACGTTATTAAAGGTCTGCAAGCCAGAAGCCAGCAAAACTACAGAAGCAGCTCAGCCCCACCCCTTTCTATTTTCTTTTCAGTCTTGCAAAATGAAGGTCAGACTGATTTTTTCGAGTATTTGGAAAATGAATTAACTCCTAAGCTGAGAGGGTCCGTGCCAAGGTTCAGCCTGGAGTAAACCTCTGAGGCCAAGTTATAAATCCTTCAAAACAGAAGTTTAATAATGGAAATGTTGACAGACCCTTAACAACAAGGGTACCAGGCACCAGTACACAGAGCGAGTTTCACTCCTACTGGCTGCACAGATAAAAGTGACAATAGCCAATAATAAAACCTCTTTTACAGCTTAGCAACAAAGTTCATTACTTAATAAAACACTCGGGGTCGGCACAGCCTCCTTCCAAAAAAGTTGGGAGCAGCAGCCTAAACATTAACTTTCCGTCATATTCGCACCGGCGATTCGCTCTTGGCACAAAAGTCACCCTGCTCCAAGACCAAACGCTGCCGGAGGCCCAGGGACGGCCATGCCCCGCATCCCCCCGCCCCGGGCCGGCCCTGCTCCGCATTCCCCCCCCCCACCCCCCTCCCCTGGCCCTGCTCCGCACCACCCACCCCCGCTGCCCGGGCCCAGCCCCGCATCCCCCCATCCCCCTCCCCCGGCCGGCCCTGCCCCTCATCCCCTCCTTTCCCCCGGGCCCAGCCCCACATCCCCCGGCCCCAGGGAGGTCGCACCTCACACCGGCCCTGTCCCCGCTGCCCGGCGGACCCCCGGCGCCCTCGGAGCCGTAGGGCGGCTCGGGAATTAACTTCTGGAGACAGAGCGGGGGGGGGGGGGGGTTCATCCCACTCAGCCCAGCGCAGCGATGAAATGGTGGAAGAGCTACATCCATGTTGTTTGATGGGGGCGGGTAGACTTTGGCACAACCTCGTTGCCCCCCTCAGCACACGGGATGAGATCCCAAAGCGAAATCCGCCCAGTTTTCACTTAAGTTTTTTGAGCCCCCCCCGCCCCGGCGAGGCCGAGCAAGCTGCCGCGGGTCCCGCCGCGGAGCGGATGTGGAGACCGAGGCCCCGCCGGGGACCGGGCCGGAGCCAACGGCCGCCGCGGCGCCGGCTCCCCCTCAGCGCCCCGTGGCGAGGAGCCACGCAGCGCCCGCCCCCGGGCGAAGCAGGGCGCGGGGGGACGGCAAAGGAGGGCGAAGAAGCCATCGAGCACCCCGGCAGCCCCGGCCGGGCGCCCCCCGCCCCGCTCAGCCCCGCGGAGGGCGGATTCCCGCCCCGGCCCCTTCCCCCACACGCCTCCCCCGGGAGGAGCTCCACGGCGGCGGGGAGGGAGGAAGAGGGGAGCGGCGGGACGGGCCGCCCCCCGCCTCTCCAACCCCCCCCCCACTCCCGCCCGGGCCGGGCCGGGCCGCCCCCCGCCCTCTCCCCCCTCACCTGGCGGGAGTGGGCCTTGGGCTCGGGCGGCTTGAAGAAGGAGTCGGGCAGTTTCCGAAGCCGCATGGGCAGCGTGTGGGGCACGTTGGCGCCCTTGGGGTTCATCACGGCGTTGAACAGCGCCTCCAAGTCGGTCTCCGAGTCGCCCCGCACATGGACGATCTGGTGCCCTGCCGGAGGGGGCCCCGCGCCGGGGGGCTGCGCCGCGCCGGCTGGGGCCCCCGACACCGAGCCCGGGGGCTGCGGCGGCGGCGGCTGCTGCGAGGCCGGGGGCTGCGTCGCCTGCGGCGGCTGCTGGGGTTGAGGCTGCCCGGGATCCATGGCTCCGTCGGGACCCCCCGGCGCTTCCCTGGCGGGGCTCGGCGGCTCAGAGCCCGGATTCCCAGCCCCGCATGCCCCGCTCCCCGGGCCGCGGCTCGTCCTGCTGTCGCCGGTGCTTCTCGCCCCTCGGCGGGGAAACCGACCCGGCCGCAGCAACTGGCAAAACAACTCTGACCGTGCGGCGCTTCCCCGAGCCCGGCCCAGCCCGGCCGGCGCCTCTGTCCCGGCGGCGGAAACTAACTCACACAACACTCCAAACAAAAGTTCGCAGTTACGCCCGCCCGAATCACTCTCCGCCGCCGGCCCCGCCCCTCCTGAGCCCGCCCGCACCGTATCCGACACAGGCAGCCTGCGCCGCGCAGCTCTCCTGCCTGCGCCCGCCCGTACCGCCTCCCGCTCCAGGGGCGCCCGGCGCGGGAGGGGGCGCGCTGCCCGACCCCCCCCGGCCCACCACCGCGCGCGGCCCGCAGTCACCTCACGCCTCGGCTCGCTGCCCCCTCCCCCGCTCCTTTAAGCGCCCGCACGCCCCTCTCCTGACTCCCGCCCGCCCGCCCTCAGCTGCAACGGAGCGGTGCCGCCAACCAGAACTTTTATTTTTCCCTCCCGAACTTGTATCCCTGACTTCCAGGCGGACGCGGGAAGGGGGGCGGCTGCGCTCCCCCCTCTCCCCCGCCGGGCAGCGGCTGGGCCCCTCCCGCCCGCGGAGCCTGGGGCGGCTCGGCCCGGGACCCCCCCGCAGCGCCGTCAGGGCAGCTGCCGGGCCGAGGCGGTGGGGCTCGGCCCTTCCCGGGGCCAGGAGGAGGCCGGGCCCGGCCCGCCGCTCCTCGGCCCCCGCCTCACCTGGCGGTGCTGGGGCGGCCGCGGCCTGCGGGGCTGTTCCCGCGGGGGAGGGAGCGGGGCTGGGGGCGAGGGGCGATGGAGAGGGGGGCGGGAGGTCGGTCGCTGCGGGCCAGGGCGCCTGACGCGCTTTTTTCCCCATCCCGCGGAGAGTTCACTGAGTCCAGACCCTCCCCCGGCATTTAGGCGTCGTGAATCTGAGAAGCTGGTTCATAACGAGACATTCGGAGAAATACCTTTTATTAGATAAAACGGGTGAGGGAAGGGGCAGACAAAACTGCCAAGATAAGAACTTCAAGAAGTGTGCCTTTTAAATACAGAAAAACCTTTTAAAAAAGCACCCAGTAACATGTACGTGAGCACGGAGCCATGCGGAGGCTGTCATGGAGGTGCACCTTCCTCCCAAGAAATCTCGGCAGCTTCTGCCCAAATCAGTGCGGTGAGGAGGCCGTCCCGTTGATAAAGCCAGAGGATGGCCAGGTTTATAACGAGCTGGTAGATAAACTTGTGCCAAAACAGTGGTACAGAACGTGGACGTGTCGCCTGCAGGGATCCACGGTCAAGTAGGCAAAAGTCTGCTGGTGGCTTTGGCTTGAAGGGTAACACGGGCCATGGGCATCCTGAAAGGAAATAAACAACCAGTATTAGTGACAACATGGATATCCATGAAAGAATTCATAAAAAAATACAGGAAAGGTATCATTTTTTTCCAGTTGTAACATTTTATTTCATGGCAAAAGATAGAATAAATACACCGTAGTTTATTTAAGCAGCATTACGTCTCCGTGAGGATCCTGACGCTACAAAACGCACCAGTTCTGTCGGAGTAGTTCCAATAACCTCGAGGTAAATGCAATATTAATATAAAATGTAAAATTAACCAAGTAAGCGTGTGTTTACACAATTAAAGCGTAAAATACAGATGATTAAACATACAATGGTCCAATCATGTTTCGTTTGAAACAAGAAAATTAGGGACTATATCTATCAGTAACTCTTTTTCACTTAACATTCGCTAATGCGTCTGTTCAGTTTCAAATATTTGCCTTTAAGGAAAACCCTCCTTACAGGTCTCATTAACAACTTCGAACTGTTAGCGGAAACATCTTGTGTGCCGGTCCTCAGAAGGGGTTTGAAGGGAGTGCAGGCATCGAGCTCCAAAATCCTCATTCTGGAAACACAGGTTCAGGTGACAACCAGCCCCAGAACTGGGCTCTGCCATTAACGCCCTCCCTCTGCCTGCCTCAAGAAAAGCTTCAGTGCTGATGGGGTGGCACAGCCTGACACGCGCTTCAAATCCAGCGGGGATCCAGAAACCAGGTGGCGGGATTTTTGGAGGGTTGATGGTTTTTTTTTATTCATTCAGTCTAATAATTGAACATCTAAAAGATAACAAATATTTAGCTGACACCTCCTTTCCTTTCAATCACAAAACAATCTCCTCCTGCTCCCCAACACCTTTATACAAGAGTTGAAGAGATGTAGGTTCTGTTCCACTTTTTTGCCTGAAGGAAATTGCTACATTGCATTTATTGTCCATTTTCTCCAAGAAAATTTTAAACCCCCGGACTACAGACTATTCCAGATTAGAGGCATATCTCTCACATTCTTTTGTTGAAGCTGTCTTCCTTTGTATAAAATAATCCACCTTTTTTTGGACCAAGAAAACATGAAAACTGTAACCTCCCTCAGCGGTTAGGGCAGTCAGAAGGAAAAAGTCTGGGTTCCAATTTATGCTCCAAGGACTATTTGTGAATTTTATCCAGTAGCTGTTACTGGCATCCCATTTTCTCTCCTGTTATTTCAAATAGGGTGAACTATATCCTCTTTGGGTACTATATGTTCTGGTGTCTTCTTTTGGTGGATTATTCCAGACCATAAATCTTAAATTAAGATAAGCACCACCATAAAAGCATTGTTTAAGACAGGTAGACATTTGATAATGTTTATTCACAGCATTTTCCAATGGTAGTCAAATGCCGCAAGCTAAAAATAGCATTCTATTTTTAAGCAATGCAGCACACAAGCTCCATAGCTCCAATTTTAAGAAGCTTAGCTCTCTCCAGGTGGTTTATAGGGATACATGTGTATCAAACACTGGATTCTCAATTGCAGTAAGGAGAGCAAGCTTTAAGATTTTACAGTACACGGCATCACAATGCCTTTGGAGTTTGATCCAAAGATAACCTAAACTCATGCACGAAACCAAAGAAAAGCAAGAGAAGACCAGCATCAAGATGTGATTGCTAGTTAAACTTTTTTCCCATTGCCACTGAAGATCCCATTCCTGCAGTCCTTATGGAACTGACCAATGTCAGTTGAGGTTTTGACTGTTTAAAGGCAGCATTGGCACACTAAAAATTTGTTCAATAATTCAAGAAGAAAAACAAGTTAAGTTTTGGTGATGAGGTATTTCAAGAAACTCTAGAATATACCAAACCTGGTACCAGGAAAATAATAAATAAAATCTAATTAAATTAAAAGGGATGTTAAATTTAATTAAAACAGGTCGTAAAAACCCTAAAACACTTGAGCATAAAGCCTCTGGAATTTACACAGACTTGCTCTGGTTTTTAGAGCAACAGGGTGCATGGACACGAATTCAGAATCATACCAATTCCATCTGCAGTGTGGACTTCGGTTCGGATGTACAGGGCATGTCACGATTGATTTACTGATGTTAGAGTAGGATCATTTTATTTTTTCCTTGTAGAAATGCACATAATCAGCTGATGATTTAAGAGTACATATGCATAGCATAATGCGTAGCATAATACAGAAATAAAGATACCGCTGAACATCTCTCAAAACTGCATCATTTAATAAACAATTTTTTTAGAAATACTTTTTGAATAAACTGTGCATTACACTGATTTCTGACACTGCCATAATTCGGGTTCAGGTAAAGGAAGTTCTAAAATGCCGGTTGGCATCCAAATACTTCAGCTGTAACAATGTTTCATTATGTGCAAGTCCCAAAGCTCTCAAGAGTATTTGTGATGCTCAGGTCTATGGAGTTTTAACAGATCTACAGACATGTACAACTACACCTTAATGCCTTGAAATATTTACATCTCTAATAGTGTGCTTTTTAAGATATTGTTTCCAAAATAAGGGCCTCTTAGCCACAGCTTAAAAACCAATCGGTGGTGTCGGTATGGTGTTACATAAAGTTCTTAATTCCTGATTCCATTTGTACTTGTGCAAATATACAGGTATATTTATTTGTCCACTTACTAATCCAGCTTGAAGAAATGTGTGTTCTTCTAACTTCTCAGATGCTCTTCAAGTCACTTTTACCGGAACAGCTTTTTTTTTTACTTATATCAGGCTAAGAGAGTATGTCCATTTTTTTCAGATATAAACCAAGAAAACATGGCTTAAAAATTGTCAGCTCAACATTAAGATTATAATAGCACACTCTATGGTTATTTACCACATGATCTCAGAAACTAAATCTACTGCAGAAATGTAGTTATCTCCTTCAGACAAACTTTTCATCACTAGCACAAGGTATTTGTGCTCCAGTAGGAGCCCTTCCTGTAATTTCCAAGTAGAGTTCAAAGAGTTTTGATCCACGTAGCTATCAAACAATCTAGACAGACACGTTTAAGCCTTTCTCTATTCTGAGAGAAAATTCTTCAGGATGTTCTTTAATGGAAACCAGAATTTAGGAATTCTCCTTCACTTCACAAATTTTCAGAATGTGCAGTAAAGCCCAATTTCCCCCCAAAGCTACAGGGAGGATAGCCTGCTCTGTATTTACACTGGATTTTCTTTCATCCATCCACTTTTTTTGTTTTCAAAAGGTTGCCAAATTTTGTCTTTTTTTTTTTTTTTTTTTTTTTTTAAATACTAATGATATTTAACATGTGGCAAAGACAGTTAGGGGAACTCTTAAATATCATGCATCTACCTAAACACAGACATGCGCAAAGTTCACATCAATACGCTTGATTCAGAGATGGGGAGGACACAGTAATAACAGTAGAACATCAAGTTATCAGGGTTTTGCTTTTTTATTTTGTTTTTGTAACAGTCTGCAGTCTAGTAGAAAGCTACATTTTGATACACCCATAAAGTGCTTATTTTCAAAAACCTTTCAAAAGCCTTTTATGAATCACACGTACTTAAAAGATGATGACCCACAGATGAACAGCTGGGCTATTGGCAGCTTACAGGGAAGTTTGTGCAGTCTGAAATGACATCATCTAGTTTTTTTGAAAGTGGGTACATTATCTGACATTTAATTATTACATATTCTGGTTATTCAAGAAGAATTTGGAGTAGTTCATCCTACTGTAACAATTAAATGACAGATACGCTGAATCTAGTAAACATGCAGCCAGTTCTCAAACTTATCTTGATGGTAAATGTATGACTTTGCAAGAGAAACAGACAGGAATGAGACTTGACAAGGGAGGGGAGAAGAGCTCAGCAGTCATCTCACCACCCCAACTTTCTGCATACTAAACTTGCAGTCTTTACAGAAACAGATGCAATACAAGCTATTTGGAAAGCTCTAGCAACGTTTCTAAAACTAGAACTATACAAAGTCAAGAGTGGATTCTTAATCCTTAACTGCTATCTTGAGTAGATCTAAAAGCAGAATTACTCAGACCTAAAGATATGGTTTTTTCATAAACTAGTTTCTGGATGACTATTATGACTTCAAGTGTAATCCAGTAAACCTATTTTTAGTGAGCTACCAAATAAAACTTCAGTTGGTGGTTGTTGATGAAGAGTCAGTAAAGAGGATGAGAAAGCAGGGTGAGATCAGGGAAAGAGTTCATGAATACAAAATGACAACAACTGTTGAAAAATAAACCCTTAAAAATGGAATGTTATGCTTTCTTTGTGCAAATGTCAATTCATTATTTTCATGTTATGCATGTGACATCCAGTAAAATCTTGTACTAAAATTATTAATACTTACATATGCAGACACTCTGAAGACTGTAGAAATAATACGTATATCTTTTGTTTCGGGATCCTTTTGAACACTGAAATACAGGGGAATAATACATACTTAATATGTACAGTAAGCACTGATTATTAGAATCATTCATGTAATAAATAAATTTTTAACATATGCACTGTGTTCTCACTCAAATTTGATCAAGTTCAAATCAGTAGTTAAACTTCAACTCATGTCACATTGACTATGAAAAGCTATGTTGGCCGTTGTTAGAGAACATGGATATTATGACATTTTACTGAAAGCTATTGAACCTGAGTAGTCATCTGAGTTAGTTTCACTGTTTTCAGCTACTAAATCACAGCAATATTACCCAGGCCTAGATGACTCCAATATAAAGTTTGCATTTTGACAGCTACGAGAAGTTATTCAGCTAAACATTTAATAAAAATCTTTTCACATATTCTTTGAGAAAAAAAAAAAAACTTGCAAAGTGAACCACATCGTAATACAGACTAAAAGAGGTAGCAGCTGTACTGGTGAAGAAATGTAGACTTTAGCTCATTTTTAATTAATATATGGTTATAATTCAGCTTCATTTTTCATCCTTTGAAATGCTGTATATACAGACAGCTATGCAACTTAGGATGGTATTGGTTCTGAATTTGTATATTTCTAGACTGTTTGTTGTGAGGAGTGCCATTTCTTCCATCACAATTATTAATAACACTAAGATATTATTGCAAAGCATGTCTACATATTTTAAACTTAAATATTTTTAAATATGTCATTTTTCCTCAGGTCTGCTTGAAGTGATGCTTACATTTCTTTGTTAATTAGATTATGTAACTTCTATTAATTTATGTAATTTCACAGATTCATATTTACATTAACTCCCTATGGAGCTGTTGAGTCTTATAAATCCCATACTTACACAGTTCCAAGAAATGCATAGCTCAAAACCTGCCTTGTCACAAACAGGTTCAGTTCCTGAGAAAGGTCCCAATATAGCTACGTCACTAGAGGATGTGTGTTAAACACAGCCTAGTTGTACACTGCACCAGCTCCAAGCTGTCTGTGACAGCAGCCCTCTATTACCACTGCTTTCACAAAGCTTCTTTTTATAAGAACAAACAAACCCTAAATCAACAAACATCAGCTTTGTTGATTCGATCTCTCCAGCTAATAAAAGAAATTGACTCTCCGATGAGCTGATTTCATCTGTAATGACACAGTCATGTATGAATTAAGCCTATACAGTGAAGCTGATCTTTCCTGTGGTGAGTCAGTAAGGAGGCTTTCTCAGAATTTTTTGTTGCAACTGACATGTTGATATACTCAACAGTGGATTAAAATGGCATTGCTGAAACTGGTACTGGCCCCAGTTGCCTGCTTTACCACCCCTCTAGAGATTACTGCCTTCCCAGCAGGGACAGCTCAACTGGTTCATGACTCAGCTTCTGAACCACTGCAGTTTACAGACCGGCATATTAAGATAAACTAACATCGATGTCAGTTTATGCTAACGTACCGGGCTGAAAACTACAGCAATTCAGAAACTGTTCAACCATCTCCACTGAAAGAGTGACAACTTTCAGAACAAGGTGTAGAGGGTCAGTGGGGTTAGCGTTTTCTACCATGCATGACCACCCCCAAAAGCTACAGTTGTATTTAAGTTACTCTGGATTCATATTCTTGTGTCTAAAAACAACGCTTTCAATTTCTGGTTTCTTAATTTTTATGATATATATCTAGGATACGAAACTAAGGGGTGACAGAGAATAAGTTTTCCTATTTATTCTACTGCCTTGAGATATTTTCCCCTTGTGGTTAGCTTCCTGTAAGTAATTTTTCAGACTGATTGTATATTTCTAGAACTTTGGTTAATTTTTAAGGCAAAATAATATATCTGCCAAAATCAGATGAGATTCTTCCCTTGCTTACTTGAAAGAAACCAGAAGGTTGCCTTTGACAAGCTCGTTTGCTCTATTTCTTCTTTTTTTTCCTAAAAAGGTTTTAGAAAAAAATACCTTGTCTTCTTGAAGAGGATAGTATTTCCTTAAAAATAGTCTTAATACCCCCCTTTGTTCTTTCAAATTGTTAACTTCTAAACTATTCACTGAATATGGTCATTCCTTCATCACTTTATTGTGCATCTATTGTCTTTTTATGAAGAGCAAACTTCCTCATCATCTCTCAGTTCACTTTGGGTTCTATTTATATCCTAACCTTACTGTCAATATTTTATTAGGATTTCCAAACATTAAATGAACAACTCAATGCTTTCACATAAATTCGTTATGGGGGGAAAGGGCATAGAGGTGGCACAGAAGGAAGGAGAACAATACCCACAAGATACTACAGCATCTGTCACCATGGAGAGACACTGTCAGATAAATCAGGGGTTAAGTACAGAAGACAAGCTTTATCAACAAAGATTCATAGATTATATTTTAACTAACAAGTTTTTGTCATGTAAATGTATGCTTTAACTAAACCAAAAATACTACGAGAAGTATTTTGAAAATATTTACGTTACACAGGATATGACACAACATTAAAATTTTGCATGGATTCAACTGGTCACAGACTAATTACTGGTGGATTAGTAACAGACAACAAGTTGTGCATTAATTCATTAGGAAGTAATTATTGCTCTTTTTACAAAGGAGAAAATGTCTGCCATTTAATAGTTGTATTTGGAAGTCCCTAGCTGTGCTTGTAAAATAGAGCGGCTAATTTCAAAAGATTATTGCTTTCTTACATAATAGAGCAATATACATGGAAATGCATTAATAAAATGAAATCTCAAACCTTTTGGCACTATTTTGAACGCTAATGCCTTGGAGTTAGAACTCAGGAAAGGCCAGAAGAAAGGCTGTAAGAAAAAGAAGTGGGGAAAAGCTCATAATAGGTCTGCCATTCCCGGCACTAGAGACACTTTTGTGGAACTCTTCATGCCAAGGCTCTTTTCCATAAGAAAAACCGTTACAGGACCAAACAGTGGTGGTTTATGCCTCTATAAGCATATAACGATTAGACTAAGTTCATCTGTGGGGGCCAATTTTTCAATGTACATCAGCTAGAAGCTAATAATTATTGTACTATCAATTTGTTTTTCACCAAGCCTTCTGAGCCCTTAAGACATAAAACTTAAAGCTTAAGAAGAGTACAGTTTACAGGATTTTTTGGTACCACAAAAAGTTTTTATATCACTTTTCAAAGAGTAGAACATATCCAATGTGATGGCAATCCAGGATGAAAAGAAACCAGATGGAGGATAGCAGTCAAGAAAAGAAGAATTTAAAGAATGGTTGGTTTTCAACGGGAATTTGAAGGTGAACTGTTTTGTAAACAGAATTTAATAGACCACTACTCTCACTAGCAGTTGTTTACTGAAAATAAGAGGCCATAGAAAGTAATTTTCATTGCTTTATTTTCTGGTGTAATTTGTGCAAAAATGATCTAAGTAACAGTGCACAGCACGGACTAGAAATTAGAAATCCAATCAAGACTGTGGCATGGGTGTCCCTCTGCAGAGCTGTATTGTTTATCCTTTCACTGGCCTTTTCTCTTAAGAAGGTGGTAACAAAACAACAACATCATTTTGGATAAACTGGGGGCAGGGGGAAATGGGACAAAGCAGGAGACAATCATGATTGGGAAGTGAAAGGGGAAGTCTGAAATGTCAAGATCAAAAGCTTTTCTCATGGGACCAACAGAGAGCTTCATACCATTGGAGCAAGATAAAACATTTAGTTGTGATTTCTTCTGCAGCTGCTAGCCAGTGAGAAACCAGCAGACATTTATAGGCACAGAAATGGAGACACAAGGTAAATATTGAAGATCAGTTATGTCACATGAACTGTGTAGATGTACTTCAAAACTTTGGAGGATAGAAAACAAACTGCCAACTGGAAAGAAAAAAAAAAAAAAAACAAAAAAACAGAACAAAAGCAAACACCCAAACACCAAAAAAGGGTGGATCTTGAATGGTTTTCTCCTGATATTGCATAAAGGACAGAAGCAGCACTCCAGAGAGAAATCACAGAAATATATAAAGGGCCAATAGGGAACAGGTTGAGGGTATAGAAAAAGCAAACCTTGAAAGTGGGATGAAATGGTAGGGAAGATTTTGGCAGACGCTTTTTTTTAGGTAACAAGAACTACTTGACATCCTTATTGAATTTTACAGCAGGAAAAGGAAAATGAAGGGGGAAAGGTTTAAGGAGATAGAAAGGTAAAGAAAAGGAGTGGCTTTGAACACAACTTGAACATGTGTAGGAGCAAACAACTCAAAAGCAAAGGGAAGCAAGAAAGTGAAGGAACTGATTAGATTTGCGCTTTGTCCGAGGTCAATTCAGCAACACAAGAGCAGAAAGAGCTGTAGTCAATGCAGAGTCAACTAAGGACAAGGATTAGAGTAACACACAGCTTGTTTCAAGTGTAGAGTGAACCATTTGAAAGAAAAGGGAGGGTAGAGCTGAAGCACTGGTGGATCCTTCTAAGTCATATTCTGTATTTCTGAAGAACCCACTTGATTTCCATCTATGTATGATATGAAAATATCAAAACTAATCACACTAATAAGAAAGCTCTGGTGACTAATCACAGTATTCAAATTAATACATGCAGCAATCTAAGTTCGTTATTTCTAAAAAATCTTGGAATATTGATAACGCTCTATTTCTCTGTTTCATTGGTTTCTCTAGAAGTATGAACTGTTCTGCTACTTTAACAATTTATTTTAGATGACCTTGGGAAACAGCACATAACTAAATCAACTTGTACCCTGAAAAGTACTGACCATTAGAAAATCTGAAAGCTGCTTAGAAGTTATTAAAGATTTCTAAGCTTCTTTGGTTAAGTACTACAAAAAATTCCCCAAACCAACAAATATTTTAAATATTTTGTTTGGATACAGCAATCTATACACAAGTGCCACAGAAGTAAAGAAATATTCAGGTGATTCAGAATCACTGGGTCTAATCCTTTCATTGTATCTTTGTTCAGACATACACATTTTACTCTTAAGTTTATCCAAAGACATTTTAAGAACAGATTTAATGATGAATACACCTTACACGATCTTTTTCCTAATATGCTTGTGTATAATCTTAAAATAGGAGATGAAATAACCAGTGGTCATCACACCATTCCAAATAGAGTGAGAAGGAAGAAAAATATCAATTCCTACTTTAAGCGATTTGAAGCCCTTGTAGTGTACATTGTAGTTGCATTACTTAGTATCCACGTTATCAGAGTTCTTGTAGTATCTCTCATTTCAGTTTTCCACTGTTCAGGTTGATGTTGTTCTTTATATTATGAGTGGCAAAGTATAATGTAATATAAAATTTTAGTAATATCATTAATGATCTTTATATTCCCATTAGTTTAGCTAGGAATGAGTCTTTGCATAACTGGTAACTACATTCCATTTCCCACTAACCAGGAAATAAGAAATTTTGTCAATCAGAGAAGTCAGCATATGGATATATCAAAACAGGGCAAAAAATTGCCCTTTTTCTTCTGAATTTGAACCTCTGATCAATCACCTCTAATCTCAATTAAAAAAAAAAAAAAAAGAAATTCCAAAAAATTCTGTATACCAGATCTGGTAAAAATGTGTATGCTAACATGCTAACAGCATGTGTCACGCTAACAGCCAGATTCTATCATCATTAGCTTTACGCTGCAATAAGTGTATTTATAGAATTAAGAATGCCAAAATCCAACTGCATTTAAAAAAAATAATAATAATCTGGAATAAAATATTTACAGAATTAAAAATTTAAACTAAAGTATTTCAATTTTTAAATCCTAAACCAAAAGCAGCTTCAAAGTAGTCCAAGACTATACATCCAAGACTTAACTGTTGATATTTTATCGGACAGTGGGAACACAATCTGGTTTCAGTGCCATACCATATTTTCAGCAGACAACTACAGAAACAAAAATCTTTAAAATGGGACTGAATTACAAAGTATCAATGTCCATATATGTAATATAACAAAAGTTTTTATGTGGGACAGATGCCATTAAAATTGCATATATTTTGCCATTGAACTCCTACCATTGTTATACAGTATTTTGATAGGTGAAGTCAAATAAGCTTGCAGATTGATTAAATAACAGCCCCATTTTTTAACCAGTAATGCACAGTAAATTTACACAAATCAACACAAAGTATCTATGCACAGCACATACATATAAAATTGTATAAAACAGAGAACGCTTACCTCACCAAGTCTTTATATAAAGCTTTTGTAGTTTCTAAGTATGGGCCAACTACGTCTTCAAACTGGCAAAGACTTCCTCCAATGCAAAGATGCTTAAAAAGACAGAAGAGGAATTCTTTGCGATCCAATTGACTGAATAAGTCATAATGGTCTGAATCTTCCAGAAGCAAAACCTTGTGGAACAGGAAAATAACAAAGATGTCAAACAGATTAAAATTTCTTATTTGAGATTAAGTTTATAAACAATGGAACTACTTTGCTGTATTTCACACGGAGTTTACATCCATATAAAATATATGAACTAGGGATGGAAATAAAGTACTTCTCTCTAAATCCTTCTTCCAATGATGCAATTATGTTCAAAATTTATAGATAGAATATAAAGCAGAATCACTGTCAGATTTGTGCCCACAAGACATAAGGGAAGATTTTTTGAGAGTCTTGTTATTCACTGGTTAATTGCTCATCATGCTAATGAAACAATAATCTGAAAAAAATCTAGCTATATTAGGTATGTCGATCACAGCCAATCAGTTTGTCTTCGGCACCTTTGCCTACGTTTGCTTTTTTGCTCTAAGTTTTCACACTTTTCTCACATTTGTAAAGGAATCTTAAGGATGTCCCAGAGGACATCATTCAAACTCACATCATTCTTTACTGCAGACTCTAGTGAGCCTTTATCTGTAGCCTGGGTAAACCAGACATGCTGTCCAGCTGCCTTCATGCCTCTCACCTGCCTTTTGCTGCAACATTATGTGAACACAGAGGACTTGCTAGATTAGTCCCAACACTGCCCACTGTAAGGGCGGACAGGAATTGTAACTGAGTATGGCTACAAGACATTTGAGTCACATCAGCCAAACTGCAGATGTCAACTCTGGCAAACTGGTTAAAGCTAGACATGAGCTTAACGCTCTCTGGCCCTCTTCATAACATCACTACACAATCTGACTAAAAAGGGGTCAGGGCAGCAACTGTTGTTGATGGTCACCTCATATGTATCCCAACCCCCTTCTTGGT
Organism: Fratercula arctica; assembly: GCA_947846985.1. Lineage (NCBI taxonomy): Eukaryota > Metazoa > Chordata > Aves > Charadriiformes > Alcidae > Fratercula > Fratercula arctica. Next base: position 15,440,405 of record CANTUZ010000001.1, on the reverse strand, counting down.
CGAAGCAAGAGAAGACATGACAGGTGGGAAAGAAACATGGAGTTTTGCAGATGAAGGCCACCCTCTGACATCAGGAGATAGACAGTTTGCTGCCCCCTACAGTCTACCATCCTGGGGCATGGACTAATTTCATCTGAAGGTTTGACGTCGTTCCTGGAAGATTTTGACTCTTAATTCTTTCTGCCATCTTAGGTCTTATGAGTAGGAATCATGTTCCTTTCAAACAAATGTGAATCCTTCAACTTGCAACTTGCAGACACAGACATCCCTTCCAAGGGAAGGAAAATGGAAAGAAACTCAAACTCCAATCATTTATTTTAAATAAACTTTCCTATACCCAGTATACTTAATTTTCAGAAAACATTTCACACATACCCAACTTAGAAATAAATACATAGTATTTTGAACTGCTAGGCTACAAACCACATCTGAAATTCAAAGCTGAGCTTGAGTTCTCTCCTTTTCCCAGAACTTTACAAGACAGACCAGTATTTCAGGCCACATCCTGTAACCAGTGTCACTGGTTCAAATATCCTTCAAAGGATTTGCCAAGTGCAAATGAGTGCAACTCTATAATTATTAAGTACTTACAATGATTATATATACAAGGAAGAGCAAAATCCAGTTCTCCCACACTATGCTTTGCTAATGCTAAACAAACATAAGTAAAAAAAAAAATTGTTTTAGCTTATGAAGTCAAAAGAAACACTTACAGCGAAGACATATGTTGATTAAGAAGGTGCCACTGTTCGAGAGATCCTTTTTCAGAATAATCTGCTCTCTAACACCTCCACTGGAGTGTAACAAACAGGTTTCACCTTGCAGGCCTGTTCAGGAGCTATATTTAGTCCTTTTCCAGTGTTAACACTGAAAAATAATTTCCCTTTTCACAGTTTCCTCTCCTTTGTTTCAATGAAAATATACAAAGATCCTTAAATGCCTTCACATATGATATGGTCAGCATTCCCAGCCAGAAGTGCTTCAGGAAGTAGCTATTCAGTACGTTCAGTTTCACCAGCTACCTGGAAGGTTGTGTGAGCCTGCAGCTTTGGGTATCATGGGACCTTTCCATTGGCACCATTTGTTTTCCCCTCCTAGGCCAATGAGTAGCTGCATTTCCCCCCCAGCCAAGCACTGACTACTTGAGATAAGGGTGTGTAGAAGAAGGTTGTGCCTTTTTCTCGCATCTAAAAAGGAAAGAAGGCCCACCTGGAAAACAGCCGGTGCTTTCACACATTCCGGCACTGCAGTGCCTCAATCAGTTCTATACCATGGCTATTGATGCCCACTTTACCACAGAAAGTATGTATTGTCATAAAAAAAAATCCTGAAAAATGTGTCTTTATGGTACCTAATAGAGTATGAAAAACTATAAGAAATTATTCATTGGTATACTGACCTTCCTTAATTCATCAGAGATGAGAATATCATCGTAATAGTCATCATAACATTTCACAATATGTCCACTTTCTCTGACAACTCCTTCAGAGTATAGCCGATCAAAAAATGACATGGAAATCTGTGTACAGGGCACCTGTGTAGCTTCGATTTTTGTCACTTTGGAACCTGAAATACATAGTAAGTCTTCACTCCAAGTCTCTTGCAATAAATAAAATAGGAGAATTTCCATGTACTAATTTGTAATTTGATACAGCATGGAAATAATCACCTTCTCTAAATGGCTGTGTGGGGCATATTCTTTAAAAAAAAATACAGACCACATAAGTATGACACAATCACACAGTCCCTCAAAAAAACAAAGAAAGCTAAGAAAGAAACAAGCATAAAGAAAACATTAAATTCATCTGAATGCTACCCTCCATTAAGGCTCATGTGTCTGCTCCCCCTGTTGGTAATACTATCAGCCGAAACAAGTAATAGATGAAAATACCATGTGAAACTCAACGTCACCTTAGATCACACCCTTAGAAAATCGTAATCCACAGTTTAAGCCTTGAAGAATCTGAGGACAAATACCAAACTTGGCATGATGAAGTACAAAAGTCAATAGCTGCTAACACCACCCCACAAAGTAAAAAACAAAATGAACACAGCCCTGACGAATTTTTGGTTTGTTAAGTATTATATCTGAACTTTTTGAAAATTTATTTTGTAGCTACTGTAGGCTTTACTAACCGGCTATTTCAGGAGATAAAAAAGTACTATCAGAACTTCCTGTATGAATCTGGAGTACTAAATGTAATCATTAAGTGCAGAGTACATTCTTCTAGAATTTTTCCATTTTCTGTGCTTGCAAGTCATTGGAGGCTTGATCCTGTTGCTCCTAGACATCTAGTGCCATTTGAGATGCCCTACAGTATTTTACTTAATGAGGTATCAGTCCATAAGGACACATATCTTTTCTATAAAGTGTTATATCTACAAATCTGTATGTGTGGCGTTGGATAACTTAGGGCATATCAAATAGCATTAGAGTCCGTGTTTAAGAAGCTTTGGACTCAGTTCAGTTCCATCAGCTCTCTGCAGTCCAAGTGTTCAGATCAAATGATAGAACTTATTCTCTACTCATCTCCCAGTCCCCCTGAACACCCTTCAAAATGTTTCTGGAACAGGAGAGGGGGGGAGCGCACAAGTGAGCACAAGCACGAGTGAGCATGCAACACAAGGACAATGTGTCTTGGCAGAGATAATATTCACAGCATTCCAGCTTTCCATGACTTTACTCGTATCTTTTCTCCTCTGGAGGCTCCCTTGACTGGTCAACATCATCACAGTATCAAAGGCTTTTGACCGTACAATTAAAGATAAAATTAAGTGGTGTCCTGACAAACTGACCTAAAGGATCACTAAAGACTAGTACTTAGGAAATGCACAAATTTCACTCTAGATGACAGTCCTTCAGGAACAGAAACATGCCAAAAAGGGATGTATGAACCATGACGCTTCCAAGAGCACCTATTAGTTCATTCTGATCCTAATCTTTGCAAGCATAGTATAACCTAAAATTTCTTTTGCCTCCACACTTCCAAAAAGTCCTTGGGATGTCTCCCATATGTTATTACATGGAGGTTAAGTAGGACTGGCATTTTGGTATCTAAAACCAGGTAAACTGTACCACCTACCCAATCAACATTAAGGAAAAAATTAAAGAGAATTTACAAGTTGATGGCTTGAAAATGTGTCTACTTAAGCTAAAAATAATGGCATGAAATTTTATAATTATTTTATTGGGCCAATGTGATGTAAAGAAAATCGGCTACAGAGAAAAGCTTGGCATTTAATTGCTTGGCTTTGCATCTACAGATATGGTTATGAAAACCATATCTTTATTAACAATTTATTTATTAAAGAAAAAAGGTTTGGACATTCTCCTAATGTCCACATACTGACTATCAAAAAATAATCAAATTATGTAACCAAAATCACAAGTCAGGAGAAACATGACTTATACCCTCACAACTTAAGAAATAAAACAAACACTGATTTTTGTTTACTTATTTATGCTCCCTCCCCCACCCTCACCTCCAGACTCCTCTAACTTCTAATTCTCCAGCTTCCTTTAGAAGGGATAGACTTTTTATTTTATAAGATATTTAATAAGAGCTAAATCAGCCCCTAACATAGAACTTATTTTGTAAAGACCTATGAATCAAAAAATCAGTCAAGACTAATAAAAATCAGATGTTAAATGACTTTTGAGAAAAAAAGACACGTTACATTTTCCCAGTTATTGAGCTCAAAGTATAAGAATCGGAGCTATTTATAGACCTTCAAATTGTTAGGATTTTATCGGGGGAGGGGGAAGAAAGGAGACACACTTCTGCTTTGAAACAAGATTTTATGAAAAATCTCATCAGGAAAAAAAATCAAGAGCTTTGTAATCTATTCAGTAGTTCAGAAAACCAAACTATAAATGGAAAAGTTTAAATATACTGGAAGCTCCTATTCTCCATTTGAGAGGTGAGATTTGAAATTGGAGATTCAGAATTTCCTGGAAAAGAGTGATCAGTTTTAATAACACTGTAAAAGTGAGCAATAAAATAGGAAGAAGAAATGCCTTGACAAATCTGCAAGTGGAAAACAAAGAGCTGAGAAGTCCTGAAGTAGATTAAGCTTCTTATAACAGCTAGCTCTGGAATATCTATAAAGCACTGCCAATATACTTTTAAATGAACACATTGCATATCTAGTATGGGGCAGATAAACCCCAGATTAGGTATATTTAGAATTCCTCCAAAGTTTAAGAAAGATTTTTACCTCACAGAAACATCTACGGAACAGTTTATACAGAACATACATAATGCAAGTTCAGTGCTCTGTACTAAAAAGATGGTATTTCAGAAGTCAAAGGTGCAGGTTGATGATTTATAGGTTCAAATGACATCTAAAATTTTTGCAAATGATAACCTATAACAGTAGTCTAAAAAATTGCTTACAGATTTTAAAACCCCATTTCAAAGACAGCAAAGCTTCAAGTATATATGGCAACTGAAGAATCTTTCTTAGGCAAATACTTAATTTCTGTTTACAGAAAAAGACAGTAACCATATCCCTTTGAAGATAACTTTTCAAGTGTTAATTGAGCTTAAGCAGATACAGTCCTGCCTCCCCAAGATTGTTGACAGGTGCAAGGCCAGTAATGTCCAAGGAAAAACTACTATTTAGCTTTCATTGCAGCTATTTAAAAACACAAGACTCAAGACATAACATGGTATGCATCACATTTTTTCCTTTTGATGCTTCTATTTTAGAAATACGAGAGTAATAGGTGAAGGTGGGGCTTAAAGCACATGACAGAACTATCAGGCTGCCATGCAGCCAGGAAGAGAGAAAAAAATATCCCTACTACAACAGACAAAAAAGTGTGGTGTGAGAATGGGTGATTAAGTTATATGTCTGATCAGATGAAGCAGACTAGAGAATATCCTTGTGTATTGTTTACCTAAAATGTTATATTTCAAGTAATGTTAAAGCTTAAGTCCTTGAGACAATGTACTACTGTGGAGTTCTACCGAGAATCCCAACACATCAGGGACCTGGGGAGAGAGGTACATGTTGCATTCCTTGGGGACTCCATGTTTTATGCCACCTTTTGATCTAGCAGATAAAGACTGAGGATGTTACGGTCTGATAATATTAAGATGAGGATGAAAAGCAGTCAAGAGAAGAAAAAAATGAGATTAGACACAGGGAAAAAAAAAAGAAGTAAAGAACTTTTAGAAACAGATTTTAGGAAAAGGAGATAGACAAATAACAGAGAAGAGGAGGTAAAGATAAATATGAAAGTGAAACCACGCCCACTGAATTAAAAAGAAAAATAAATTCTTAGTGAGAAGGTAAAAGGGGAATACAGCCTGGAAACAGACAAAAGGATTATGAAAACAAACAAACTCATAAAGTAAGTATAATATTGATGCTTTATATAATGCTGACATCTTTCTGTGGGTCATAAATAAATACTTCCTGCCCAAGCTCACGTCAGGGAGGAGAAGGGAGTTTTTTAAGAACCTATCTAAACCCCACTTATGTTATGCATCCAAAATATCTCCCCCCTGTAAAAAAACCTTAACATTTTTGTTTGCAAGAGAATAAATACAGTATTTGAATCAATCTAGATTATGTAATTTTTCTTCCTATTTTCTAAAAAGCAAAATAAGCCCATTTCCAGTATTTTCTTTCAAGAACAGGAACTTGTTTTTAAAAAAGTTGCTCCACAGTGATAAGTAAACAATATATCTGGATTAATATATTGGCATGTCTGAAGAAGAAAATACTAGAAGATGATTTTTCACTTCCTCCCACTCAAAGCTCATTCTTACTATATTTTCAAAAAATGCACATGAAGACTAAGGATAGAAAAATGTGCCAACATTCCTCACCAAAAATAGGCAAAGAATGGGAAGATGAAATTTTAAGGGCAAATGGGGTATACCAGCTGTTCAGGATTTAGAAAGGGAACCCTTCCAGTCCTCAGAACAAAATGCATTACTTCTGTGTTGAGGAAGAGTGAGCAGAATCAGGAGTTAAGCCAGGATACTTGGCAAGTGACCCTCTGCTCTTAAACATGAGGTATGTAACCTACTGACCTTCACTACAGGGACTGGCAAGTCACAGGCTAGACATACAGCCTAAAAAAATTCTTGCCTAAAGCAGGAAAAGGTTTAGCCATGGTTTGAAATATATTTATTTTCTTTTTGCTTGCCAGAGTGAAAAAGAAGTACCTGAAGGGGAACTTGAGATATTTTTTGCATCTTATATATTTCAATTGTTTTAACAGCCGGATACAGTGTTTGGAAAATGGATTTTGCTGACAAAAAGGTGGCAACGCCTAGTGTCATTGTATATCATGGGGAAAACCTATGCCAATTCCAGAGAGCTGAAATGGAAAAGTTAGAAAATTCCCACAGCTCCATTAAATATTTACACACTGTAAAGTATTTGCAGACAAACCAAAAGAACTGAGGACTTCCCAGTACCCCCTTTTAAAATATTCCTATTAAGGAAAATCACTTTGGTGATATCAGAGTTCACATTATGCCTAAAATCCCATTACATTATCACATGCAATTTCCAGGAAATTTTGTGTGTCATTTACATAACCAAAAATACAATTTCAAAGTGGTGCCATAAAATCATGCACTATTTGCTTCTGGTCTTTCTCCTTTAGTGTCTCATCTCCATCTACAGAGATAATCACGTGTTACAAGCAGTTAATGGTATGGCAACAAACTAGAAGCCAACCTCATGCCATGATTGCAACTAAAGCAATCTATCACATGACTCTCTTTCTGCGCCTGGATCACATTTGTTGCGCAGATAACATATTCACACAAGCTCGGGGCTTTGCTCTATCTAATCTTCTGCTCTCTTAACTTTAATTTGTAACAGAGCAATAATCTCGGATTTGTCCTAAGTAAGGTGGTTGCACCTATAGAAGAGTGTCTTTCTCCAAATATTATCTGAATAAGGTAGAACAATAATTCCACAATTAGGGCAGCTGATTATGTCTGGATACAAGATCAGGTCAAGGATGTTACAGACCACTTAAAACCATTTCTAGTAGCTTGGTTTATGGATCGATACAGGGGTTAAGGAAAAAAAAAGTGTAAAATGTGACAATTTAGTAACAAACTAGGGAAGAATCTTTTCTTATTATTTAGTAAAAGAAGTCATTCTTTAAGATATTTCAACCAGGTGAAGATACACATGTATCAACCGTCATTATTACAAAATGGTAAATTAGAGAAAAATAGTTACAGACTTTTTTATTTAAGATTTAAGATTAATTTATTCTAAATTTACCCAATGTAGTCCATTGTCCTGAAGCTGAGAGCAACTTTAAACTGGAGTTCACATTTTGATCATTAAAAAATGCCTATAATATTCAAATAAGAGAATACAAGTTAATGAAATGAAACATAAAATCATCATTTATAGTGCCTTGGACACTTTCAAAGCAAATTATAAGGATCCAATTAGTAAATAGATTCTGTATGATCTTTCAGTTTGGATACTAAATGTCATACCACTAAATACATGTTTATGCAATATTAATGTTTTACAGTAAAGCACTTTTAGTCCAAGAACACGCAAAAAGGTTGTATGAAATCCTTGGAGGTGCAGAAAATGGAAGAAGAGATGAAACAATTCTACCTCCGCATACAATGTTGTTGAAGTAAAAAATGAAATGCTAACTATGATTGTAAAATTTACATTTTGTAAATAAATTTGAAGCTTGGAGAAGTGTAGATACCCACAAAAAATATTAAACAGATACAGAAGACATCCATAAGTTTTCAAAGGGATGGAGAAGATGTTCCACAGTAAGATTTGAATCTTACTGATTTATCAGTTAAAAAAAGGAGACATGCATAGTAATGTTGGTAACTGACAAGTTAAATGATAGATAAGCCAATTAAGAAAACCCATACTTATGTATATGCATACAAGCAGAGCAAATAATCATTGAAGAAGCTGCTAAGAAAATGATGGATTTTTCACACTCTGCATCACCCAATCTCTTTACCACCTCTCTGGGATACAGAGAGATCAGACTATAAAATGTAATGGTCCCTTTGTTCTCAAATAATTCACAGCTACCCAGAGTTCATAATTTCATAATGATATTTTTACACTTTTAATTCAAAGGAGGCAAGCATTGAGAAGGTAAATGCATATTTTGTAAACTTCAAACACTTGAAATGTTTATCAGTGGGAGATGAAATATTGGTGTATTTCTGTGTGAATTGTTTTAAAATACAAAGAGTCTGAACTCTTTATCCAGGATAACAATATAAAATAGGCATACAACTAATCAAAGAGTTGTTTTTAAAACAACAGATGTAAAAAACACTGTTTTTAAAATGACAGATTATTATTTTTTTTCTGTGTGCAAGCAGATGAACAGATTTGGTGTTGCAGACCACAAAAGTGGAGGACACAAAATCAACAAAAGACCCAAGTCTCAAAAAGCTAAGAGCCCAAAATCACAGTATAAAGCAATGGTATCCAATACATTTTTAAATCTTGTATTTTCAGATATATGGTGCATATGCATGTCTAATTGCACGGTGTATTTACTCTGACAAAACAGTAATAGCTGTGAGCAAGTGTACCAACAGCATGTACACAGTTTAAAGTCTTCCCCTGCCTGGGTGGACTTCCCAACATTAAATGTCGTGGCCAAGATCAGCATACAGTTCAGATTCCCATTCTTGGGAATCTTGAATGACTAAATTGTTCCCTCTTAAAACAGAATAACATTAGTACAGACTAAAATATTTTTCCTGGACAATACAGTTAATCCACAAAGTAAGATTTGTGCACCACACCTACATTACCAACTTCCAGTGAGAAGACAGTGAGAAGGCAAATAGCATGTTAGCACTGCTACAATGTTTGCCATTAAGCGTTTTTCCAATAGCTATAATTTCCTGTGAAAAAGTCAGCTTAAAATATGAAGGACTTAAAGCTACCGTAACAAATTCATCCTTTTGATACGGCTTAAACTGCTGGTCAAAACTGAATGCTTGTGCTGTGATCCTGCCTTGCATGGACCTGAAATGGAAAAACGAGATGAAATATTCTGCAGATATACTAGGCACTTACTCACTTTGCAGATTTGCCTAGGTACACTACATAAAGTCCTATTCTGACCAATAAGTATAGTTTATTTTTTTTCTTTTTCTCTTTTTCATTCTCACTTATAACCACCTCCGTGGAGAGGGGGTGGGGGGAGCACGACGGCTGCTGAAGCAGCAGCGGAGCAACGCTGCGACGCTGAGACGGATCCTGGCTAACTCTGGAAGGCAAAGATAAACGCATTTGCTCCTCAGAACAAGCCTTTTAAGTGCCTGAAAAACACTGAGGAGACTTCCAGTTAAGGGGGAGGGGGGAGGAGAAAGACCGGGACCCGCCGCCACTTCAGAGCGGGAGCGCTGAGGACGCGGAGTCGGCCCCCGCCCCTTCCCCTCCCTCCCGCCGCCCCCAGCGAGGCGGCCTCTCCCCCTCCCACCATTTGAGGAGCCGTTCCCCGATGTCCCTGTCCTCCAGGGAGGGGAAAGCTTTCTGCGGCAAGCAGCGGAAAGCGAAGCCGGCTGCGCAGCGCCGATCCCCGGCGGACATCTTCCAGCGCCAGCGGCCGCTGGGCGGTTGCCGTGGAAACGGCGGTGCGCGGCTGCCGCGCTCCCGCCGCCGGGCCCGGCCCTGGCCCCGCTCACAACCGTTCCGCCGCTACGGCGGTCCCCTTTCTGACAGGATTTCTTTGGTTTTTACCCAGAAAATCCCCTAATGGAACACCATCCTTCTCCCCCCCTCCCCTCTGCTCCTGTCTGTGCACCGGGAAAACTTTCAGGCTTGCCAAAGGAGGGGCCTAGCAGGCCACACGCAAAGGCAGGGACTACCATTGCTGGCTTGATCAGCACCACCCCCACTAACGCAATGTCAAACCAATTATGAAAAGCCCAAAGTTATGAATTATGAAGCTGTAATGAATCAGGGCTGCTTCTTGCTTTCCGGGGTGTTGAGGCGTTTGGGAATAGCGAGGCCGTACTTTCAAGCTCTTCCCAGTGAAAAATTTAAGGAAAGTACATTGTTAGTTATTTGTAGAAGTCCAGTAAAGCAAGAGACACCTTGCAAAACTTGGGGAATTTCCTGCCCTTTGCAGGGAAAGCAGCGAGAGTTTAGGATATATCTCACGCTATATCCTTAAGCAGTCCACCCCCCCCCACCCCAAACTTCGCCGCAAATCTTAAAATTGTCATTTTCCCATTAATCATCTGCTTGGGCTAAACAGCAGACCCGTTTCTAAGAAGTTAAGCAGTGGGGTTTTTTCGTTTTTTATTAAAAAAAAAAAAAGAAGATTAAGCTGAATGACTTTCAATTTGATGAGAAAGCAGAAGGGAAAGGTGCAGCGTGCCCCGACGGCAAAGCCGAAACTGCCGATGTTCACTTACGTGTCGTATCGGCCTCTAAAAGACGTCCTGCGGATTGAACTTGTGAGACATGTTACTCTAACAGGCTTGTACCAAAGGAATCCAGACAAAACAGATATCATAAGCCTGTTAAAACCCCGTTTAACACAGCTTCATTAGAATTCATTGCTCGCTACATACTCACTAAATTTTGTAAAGGAGTTCTTACACCAGCAGGCTGCAGCTCAGCAGATCAAGTTATTGCGTAGCAGCTCTGTAACATTAAGGAGCCATTCCCCTCTATCTTCTCCATTCTGTTTTCTCCAAGTGTTTTCCCACACACTTCCTTTTTTTTTTTCCCCAAAATATTTTGCTTACACCTAAACAATAGAAAATAAAGCTACACTATACTTCAAGATGTTTAAGCGATGGAGACAGTTCGAGAGGGGATATAGAAAAAGTGTGCCTTTCTTCTCAGTATTTAAATATGATCTAAAGAAGAGGCACCTGAAACAAATTATTATAACCTTATTCGCAACACGTCCCCACCTACTCCAGCACTACTCCATCTGTTAAATTCCTCTTGCCACTAATATTACTAGCCAGAGACTAAATAGCCGAAGTGAAAGAACTGGTTTGGGCAGGGAGTGATGCGTAGCAACAACTAACAAACACATAAATTCTCAATTCCAAGTTGTGCAAACTCAAATACAGGGTTAAAAAAAAAAAAAAAGAAAGAGCGAAACTTTAGGTCTTTTGCAGCAAAAGTTCCTACTGACTTCAGTGAGGATTTTCTCTGATTAAAGTGTTGAATCAACAAGCATATGCTTAAATCCCACTGAAATCTAGAGCATTTAAATGCTTTGATGAATCAGGAGTAAGGAAATGAGTAAGGACTTCAGGACTGGCTCAGGAGGATCAGGACAGGAAGCTCTAAACTGTGGAATTAATTTCTTTAACATTGTGCCATCTACCTATCATAGTTTTATAACTCAACATTTCCAGTTTTAAGCAGTTTACAATAATAAAAGTTAAACTGGGACTTTCGGTTTAAACACTGACCTCATTATCCTCTGCTGTCATTCACAACAGCCTGAAGTAGAAAGTCAGGCACAGTACTCTTTTAAACACAAACATTTAACTTGGTTTTTTTTTAAGTTAAGGATTTTATGGTCTCACAGAAGATATTTGGAGGGTTGAAAATCTATTTTTCTCCTGCAGAATGAAGCCTTGTAAGTATGTATTATTAAGCAATAGTAGTCCCTCACTTTTGACCAGACTAATTTTCAGCCTTGTTTGGTTTTCACATATTTACTTATATGTGATTTTGAAGAGTTTTACAGTCCTGAATAAACTGTGGGCCTTAAGTGTAAAGCAAACAAACCATGCCTTTCCATGGCAAACAAAAATCAAATTACAGAGGACCAGCCCTGTTGCACCTTTGCAAAGTGCATCAGTCTTTAGGGCAAAGGTCAGCTGGTGAAGGAGCAGCAGCCCGTTCCAGTTGGGGAGGTAGTGAAGAACCTGAAGAGCAGCTCCTCCCTCCCTCCTGCATAAGTCCTCAGCATCGCTGAGGGATAGTTAAGCCACATGAATTAGCCAAACAGAGGAAAGGGATAATTATACATCTGTGAAATAAATGAGTCTTTCCAGTGTTAAGGTACTGTAGGAAGACTCTGATGGAGAGTAAATTAAAGGTCCAGATCCTACATCTTGTCTGTAATGAGAACTAGTCCCCCCCTAGAATAGAAACCACTGTGCACTATGGTCAAGCTCAGCTTCTGCAAAAGATTTATGGGGTATCAGCACCCAATTCTAGGCACTTAGACTGATAAAAGTCCCCAGGCTCAAGTCCACAAGAGAGACAGAAGATGAATACCATGGAAGCCAATTAGAATATCTACAAGTTATCATAGAATCACAGAATCATAGAGTACCAGGTTGGGAGGGACCTCAAGGATCATCTGGTCCAACCTTCCTTGGCAAAGCAGGTTTAGACAAGATGTCCCAGCACCCTGTCCGGTCAAATCTAAAAAGTGTCTGATGTTGGGGAATCCACCACTTCCCTGGGGAGATTATTCCAATGGCTGATTGTTCTCAATGTAAAAAATTTTCCTCTTGTGTCCAGTTGGAATCTCCCCAGGAATAACTTGTACCCATTACCCCTCGTCTTTTCCATGTGACTCCTTGTAAAAAGGGAGTCTCCGTCTTCTTTGTAGCCACCCTTTAAATACCACAAATAGGAAAGACTGGGGTATAACTGAATTCCCCCTTTTCTCCACTCCTGCCCCAAACGTTGCCCTTCAGTAACCCAGGGCTGCAAGGCAGAAGTCCCTGTCCACTCTGGAGCCAGGCTCTGGATCATCAGGTGAAGGCAGGCACCAGCACCTCTGCTTGCAGAGAACTGCCAGAGTTTTTCTTTAAAAACACAGCCAAAGGGCTCATGGTGGTCGCCTTCATACCACGCACCCAGGAAGAGGGAAAACTGGATTTTAGCTTCTTTCAGCATGAGGAAGCTCACAGCTTTTACATCTGAAGTACCTCAACTGCTAGGGCTGGTTTCACGTCCCCTGAGTTAGCCTTCCACTGTCCTAGCAAGCTGATTTCTGGGTCACAGTGTCAGGGCCCTCCAGAGACTCAGCAACGGCTTTTCCCCAGTGCTGAGGCTGCCTGCACTCAAGGCCAGCTCTGCTGTGACCTGGGGTCAGATGGTTGTGAGAAGAGCTGGGTGGGACAGAGCTGTGAGGTGCCTCGATCCGAGCCTCACCCTCTTGGCTTGGGAGCTGCGTTTCAGCCCCAGCTATTGCCCCTACTTCTCTTCTCGCTGGAGCCGTGTGGACAGCATGCCTGTGCCTGGCCATGAACCCCACTGGTCCTGAGCCTGACCTCAGACTCAACCTGTCCCATCATCACTGCCGACTGGTCTGGTGATCTGGACTCATCGATGAATGTGGTCACTGTCACCAGACCTGCTTTGCTGTTGTGGTGGTGGAGCTGCAGTGCCGGGGATGGGAGGGCAATGCCCTACCAGCTTCACTGTCACCCTCGCCTCCCAGCTCACCCCATCTCACAGAGCAGCCTCCTCCTGCTGCTGCCTGACACACCGTATGTGGTAGAAAGATGGTTAAGTTTATGCTAGATTTGTCCATGTTGCCTGTTTTAGTTTAATGAACTCAGTATGTCTGAGTGACTGTTTCATTAATAACCTTTCTTTGCAAGGACGTGTGATATATTGCTTGATACGTGCACTACAGCCTATTATGAAGCTTAATTCAAAAAGTAATGCCAAAATAGATAATTTATAATTTGCATCATAAAAAAGTATTTAGAGATATGTAGTAAAGAAAATATGTGAGGCTAAATACTGAAAGTGAGTTTAGGCATTAAAGCATTGCAATGCCTAAATTTTCTTTGGTCCTCAAAAAAGAAACATGAGATGCTGGAGATGCACAGTAAGAATTAGAGTGACACCCAGGAAACTCAACACAGTGTGTGTGACACCATCCAGGCCTATCTAAGAGGGAAACAAAGAGGATTTGTGCACTTAAGTCTCATCTCTCTGTTACAATTTACATACTCCCCTGGAGATTCCCTGCCTTAAAACTCTCCTTTGAAGGCTGGTGTCTAAACACCCTGACTCTAAATCAGATATGGGTTGCTGTTTCTTTTAAGCCCAGCAGAAGAGAGAAGAGTTGCTGAGCTGCTATTCCTCTTTTCAAGCAATACATGAATTGTTCGTAAACACAAGTGTCAACTGAGATGCCCAGTATCAAATTCATCTTATGCTTTGAGAGTTCAGCGTTGTACCCCCTTTCTTCTAGGACTGCAAGCCAACAACACACAGTTTACATATACAGTTTTCATACACAGTTTACATACAAAAGCTTACAAGGCATCTGAGTAATTGTTTATCAGAAACTGTTCCCCTATGTAGAAAATGACATTTTACTGTAGTAGTTGGAGAATAAAAACATGAATTTGTCTCTATAACTTCTTGGTTAGGGTCTTTAAGAGGGAGGGGCAACTCTGAGGTTTGTTCAAGTGCCAAAGACTGTTTATTACTTTTTTCCAGTGACTGCCTGGCTAATATGAAATATTGAAGTAATCTTGGATTTAGGCATGCAAATTCTTCAAGTCTTCAAGGCCAGGCTGGATGGGGCTTTGAGCAACCAGGTCTAGTGGGAGGTGTCCCTGCCCATGGCAGGGGGGTTGGAACTAGATGATCTTTAAGGTCCCTTCCAACCCAAACCATTCTATGATTCTATGATTCTGTGATTCAGCAATACTATTTTAAATGCTTTCTACTGATTCTGACTAATTGGGAGGTTTTCCTTATTATTTGTTAACAATTGTGTAGCCACACTGCAAGGCTACAGCAGTTTTTGCAGTTATCCAGCACAGTTTTTACAGACATCTTAAGAACTAAATTTTGCCTATAGATGTGCTTTTGTCTTCATTGATTTTTGATGCTCTCATCTCTTGTGTTGAAAACAAATTCCTTTAAAGTGCAACAGTTCCTCTCCCTTCTATGTGCATGAGTACAGCGGTACCAGGCTACAGGTTGTGCTGTTTTTCTCTGGACAGTGATCAGGGTATTTGTGGGAGTGACTTAAATTCTAGATGCTGAAGGCTTGGCTTGATTCAGTTGCTTGAACTTGGTGACTGCTACCATTTTAGAACCTTCAAGGGACTGGAACACCTTCATGGGGCTGTCAGATATGACATGAGACCTAGAGGACGCCTAAGCTCTTCCAGACTGGTGGCTGGAGGTCAGGTGGGCATATCACATGGCACTAGACCTAGAGGTGAGAGCTGAGACCTGAGGGTGTGTTTCAGTTTCAGAGAATTAATTTTAGGTGTCTACTTGTAGACGTTTACAGGTTAGATAAGCTTCCATTATCATCAGGAGAAATCAAGATCTCAATTTAATTGCATAGGCAGGCATTTCAGATGCCCAAGGTGTCTTTCAGATTGCCCCAGATACCCTTTCTCTGATTTTCTGGAATGGCAGCTAGAGGCTGAGTCTACTCTAAGTAATGATATATCTGCCAGCTCCATAAAGGGGACACTCTGCTTTGTCTCAGACAGAACTAGGTGGTCACGTGCAGGCATCTGAATTGAGTGCCAAGTCAGTACTGTTCTTAGAGTCAACAGATTTATTCAGCTGATGAGATGTCTACCATAAGATGAGCTCAAAAACATCCTAAACTCCATACTTGAACTCTATTGAATATATGATTGCGTATATACCTGAAGTACATGTTACATGTATACATCTACCCAACAGGCACCTAAAGTTAGGATTCAGGGATGAATTCCGGCTGTGGAGGTGCTGGCTGTGTGGCTGAAAAAGCCCACTTGTCCCTTCTATTGTAAATTTACTTAATAACCCTCTTAGCTCTGTACACCTTATTCTCCACCTATACTTTTGATAAAGCATCTAAGACTTACCTTCCCCACCAGTATTTTGTACATCCCTGTTTAGCCCCACTCTCCCATACCTATGAGCAAATTACAGCTATCTCCAGGATCCCAGTTCCTGTGCACCTTCCTCCCACCTTTGACACCTTGTACCCAACCTTGGGTTGCTTTGTCCCTTCTCCTCCCACTGACCCTCAGGGGTCTTTGCACCCTACGCTCCTCTCTGTGCGTTAGTGTTCGTGTCTCACCCACAGCTCCTTCACTAAACACACCAAAGCTAACCAGCCACTTTCATTAAAAACAGTGGGCAGAAATATCACCACTATCTTTTTCAACATTTTTTCTTCTCTGAAAAGGGCTATATACAATACAATTACTATATTTAAAAGGATTCTTTTTGTGTATTTTATATTGGACTACTGAATTAGAGAGGAGTTGTAAGCATATCACTGATGTATACTCCTTGGGTGCTTATTCTGTTACGTATTCACCTTGATACTCCTTGGTTCTCCTTCTTATCAAATGCGATTTTATAGGGTTTCCATTTTGGGGTTTTGTATTTTGGGTTTGTATTTTATCGAATACAAAATTCGGTCAGTATTGGGGGCTTTACAGGGAGTGATACTGCATTGGGAACTTTATAAAAGCTTTCAGTGAGGAAAAAGGAAACCTCCATTTCAGAAGGAAACTGAGTGTGGTTTTCCAGCAGGATATACTTAGGGAAAATATTGTTAGGCTTTGAAGAAATGTGTGTGTTGAAATTAGCAAGCAAGAAGCAAGGGCTTTCCTGCGGTATTGATTTTACACTGAGAGCGATACATCAGTGACAAATCTCACTGTAGCTTGACATGAATGGTTTGAAATTAGGATATTTAAGACGCACAGAGACCTTGATTTCTCTCCTACAACGCAGGTGAGATGAGTGTTTACGAACACATCCCATGTACGTAATCTACCCATCAATACACAGCTGAGCTGCTGTAAAAGTCAAAGGCTATGAAGGGTTAAGCCCAATGACATTTTTTTCTCTCATCAAGAGGGTGGGGTTAAGGCAAGGGGGGAAGCTATAAACATGTAAGATTTGGAATGTAGCACTGTTGCCTAATGAGACCTCTGTCTTTGACATTAAATTCAGTGTTTTTTCAGGGCTGGCAGGCAAAGCAAGTTCTATTGCTCTCTTAAAAGCTGGGTAAGAGGTCATGTGACTTTTACTTTCATAAAAATAGCTTTTATTGCAAAATCTAGTTTCCTTTGTCTGCTGTTTATACTGTTTAGACAAAGTTTATGAAGCGTTATAAAATAAGGTACCCAAATGTCGCCTTCCATTCAGTCTGACAAGCATTCTTCATTGCATAATCATGAATCTTAACCTAGGCCATCTGAGAGGCTGGCAATCTAAGCCCTGAACCAGCCTGGGAGGATGGAGAAACTGCTCTGTTTTCAGATTTGTGTACTAAAATTATGAGGTCTTTGCTGAACTGCAATATTTGTTCTTTGACCTTTAGAGAATGCCTTATGTTTGCAGGTTTATTTTAAACCATTTAGTCTAAATTCCTATGCAGATTTTTTTCTTGCTATTGTTTTCAGTCATGTAAGGAAATCTAGTCTAGTCTATTCTATTCTTCCTAGAAAGGGGAGGAAAAGATGGGCTCCACTGTGAATTGCTTCTTTTGGGCTTTGGAGAATTGAAGTCGGTTCCCAATGTGACCGTAAAGCTTCTATTGCAATTTAAGCATGTGATTTAGCGCTAGACCCACAAAGGATATAGAAGGTAGCATTGCTGGGCTGAGATGCCCATCAAGATCCAGATTCTTAGTTATATGTCTGGACTACCACCTCAAAATGTGAATAGTTACGGAGATCCTCCCCAAAGCGCCACACTAAGCAAAAAGATGCCTAAACTAGCCAACAGGAAACAGCATCTGACAAAAGGAGAAGTTTCGTGTGAATTTTGAGAACTGAGGTGCAACCTTGGATTGAAGTCTGCCCGTTTTCAGTTGAATATTCTCCCTACTAGTTCTACAGTCATTCTTGTGCTCTCCAGCCCAACAAGTATTACGCTTCTACACAAAGAGGGACAGTTTCAACAGGAAGACTCATGGAGATCAATCCTATATTGCCCTCTGATCTGGAAATTATAAAAGGCGATATATGAATACACATTTCCCCTGTGGGTAAAATCCAGCTTTACCCACATAGATGAAAGGATAAGGGTAACACAACTACCGGCTCTCTTCTGCAGGATTCCATCTACCAGAGCAGCTCTGGGAATGCTTACTGAATTGGGCTTGGGAAGTCACGTAAAAGAGGAAAGTCTGTGCTGTGAATGCTGGTGGTATTTAGGTGTAGGAGAGGTGTTCCGTAAAGTCAGGATTAAGGTTGTTGTAGACTTGTCCTCAGAAATAAGTAAAGTACCGAGAAAAGGGGTTTTTTTGGGGAAAAAAATCTTTTTTTTTTATGCTTTTGAAATTTTCCAACTGACTGTTGCACTGTTGTCCTCCACAATTATGACTTTCACAGCAGCCAATAGACTACTGGCCAAGACATTTATTTCTAGTGGTAATGCCAGTACCTTCTGTCATGGTAAAGGCAGAGTAAGAGAGATGTTTCATGCGATTTGACCTGCTCAAAGTGAGACCAAGATTCTGCCGGAGAGCTCATAATAATGGGTTCCTCGCTAAGCATCAGGGACTATGACTGTCCTTGTTCACCTCTGCAAATTCAACTCTAGGACAGACAAACATGTCTAGGGATCCAGAGATAATAAGTACCTGGAAGCAGACTGGCAGCCATGTAAATGTCTGAGGCAAAACGTTCTTGTTATTCTATTCAACTTAAGGGACTGATTGGAGAGTGATGCTAGCCTTTCTATTTTGCCCATCTATTTCGGGTGCATTAAGGCAGTACAGCCTGAAGTCAACAAGTATAGGGTCAGTTTAGGAAACACTGGTGTCAAAACAAAACCATCCCCTGGTTTGAACAAAAACTTGATGTTTCTATATTTCCTACAGAAGAAACAGGAAATGGGTTTGGAAATAGGTAACCATTTTGGTTTGAGTTCCAGGAATTCCATGGTTAATTCTCACCTGTTGGTGAATCTGGGGCCTTTTGTGGATATTGGAGAAGTCTACAGGGTTTCTAGTAGTCAGGAAAAGCCCATGGAGTCTCCCAGGGCAGAGCTGAAAGTCTAAAGGTTGAGTCCCACAGATGATGATGGAGGTCACCAGGTGTCCAGGCTTATTCCTTAGTGCCAGGGTGAAGCCCTCATTAGAGTTAGAAATTTTAGGCTCTGGGAACAACAATATAGAGTCTAGAAATCCAGATCTATCTGCACAATGGACCTGTCTTGAATTCACAGGCCAGGGAAGACCAAGCTCCTGATTATCGTACCAAGCAGTGTTTTTTTGGTGGCAGGAAACTAGGAGGGGTTTTATTCAGAACTCTGCATGAGTTTTGCTAATGTTGATTTTGATTCATACAAATTGGGATTATCTAATGAAAGCCTGCTTATCCAAAACCTCCAGTTATACAACAGAATAAAATAACATGTCAGAGAACGTGATTACTAGGTTATCTTTGCAAACTCCTCCTGCTGGATCAGTTGGTGTTTTTCTTCTCTATTTTCTATTCTAAGTTGCTGTGTGATTTGCTGTGCAGCATTAAAGACTGATCTCCTGACAGTAGTATGCCTCAGAATCCATGTTGAAGGAAGCAGTTCCTCCCCCCAGATGCAGGTCCAAGACCAAGGAGAGTGTGGAGGTCTTGTTTATGGGTATGAAATGTGTGGCCTAAATCTTGTCCATGTTCTCTGGTGCACAAATCAAAAAATAATATAAACCAAATCAGAGAGATCACCACTTTGTCTACGGATGCCAATCGATAAGAAGATATGTACAATGGTTTGCTTCTGTAATTTATCTGGTGAGAATAAATTTACACCTAAAAAACAATTGAACAAAAAGGCTGCTGCAGATCCACAGTAAGTATAGCAGATAGTATACTTTGCAAGTGCAAAAATCTTCTAGAATCTGTCCTTATATTGTCTTCCCCACCAGGTGTTTCCATCTCCTTTCAGTCCTCGGGTCTTACAAATCATGCTGTGTAGTTAGAACGTCAGCATCAATCCCATCGTCCCTTTGACTCCATCCTGAAAGAATCTGTATAAAAAATATGAGCTTCCTCTTAGCCTTCCAAATGAGTGCATGTGGCTCAGTTCCTAAAGCAATACTGTCCTGATGAGGAAACGACAAACTCATTCTAAGATACGGGCCAGGTAAGAGTTTCACTTGCTTGTTATTCTGCACAGTATCATTTGAATAAAATTATATGCAAATGCTTTCTTAAAGTGTTTCCAAGAATATATATCTTTTACTTGGAATAACAAGAAACCAAGTTGAGCCACAAGCTATGGAAAAAACCCACCAATCAGTTCCATTCCCTGCAAAAGAGACGATTGTCCTTCCTGTTCAGCTGACATGATGAAGAATGGATAATCTGCTTTTGTTCCTTAGCAATGAGTCTGAAAGAGAAGTGGCAACATTTTACTTTTGATTTTAACACTTTCTGTATTTCAATGTCTCAATTAAAATTCTCCTTGCTAGAGCTTGAGCTAACAAGGTATTGCTAAAGGTTTCAACTTACAAACTTCAAAATCAGAAGTCCTGACAGAAGGATGTGAGGTCATTTTCTTCTGAGGAGTACATGATTTGCAGTGCCCGGTCTGGCTCCCGGAGGGAACAATAAGATCACTGCCATTTTCTCTAAAGTTGCAGTTGACTTCCCAATCATGTTGCAGTTCATCTGGGGCATACTTAGACTACAGTGGTATATGTTTGGGTATTAATTAGAAAAAAAAAAAAAATGGATCAGGGAATCAACATTTAGAGACATTATTTGTATAACAATAGACAAGAGATCCTTGCCAAAATATAGACTAGTTGTGCCAGATATGTGCCTAGAATAAAAGAGCTTGTAGTCTGAAGGAGAGGTGCTAAGGGTTTTGAAGACTGTACCCAAGACACGAGTAGGGGAAGGATAAGGTGCTCTTAATAAACCCGTAACTTCCTTCAGAGCTTACAAACTCACCTTTTAAATGCATTCAGAATGGTACACAATCTGACGCTTTATAGTTCTATCTAGAGATCTCCATACATTTCAGAAAACGTTATTTAATTTTCTAGAGAGCTTGTAAGCATTTCTTTATTCCATAGGCACAGAGATACAAAGACTTTTCCAAAAGACTGGTCTAACAGAACTTATGCCTGACAATCCTGGAACTAGCTGTAAGGTCATTTTTTTATTTTTTTAATTTTTTTTTTTTTCCCCTTGAAAGGTAAATTTAAGTTAATTCATAAACAAGTTTTGCTACTGTGGGGTTCTTTTGTTTGTTTGGCTGTGGTTGTGTTGTGCATTTTTTTGATTTTTTTTCTTTTTCTTTCCTTGCTAGCCATTTCTCTTCTCCATTTTAGGTCCCTGAAAATGTTTCAGATGCTATTCCCACTACAGTTATTGAGTTCTGCCTTTTAATTCAACAGCAGAAGGACTGGAGATATATATATTATTCAGAGGTGAGTATCTCAAGATACAAACATATCATTCGATGGATAATTAGGTTTTCAAACTTAATATGTAATTTTAAAGAACATACTATTAAAATTTAGAACACAGATCGAGAGTTAATAAGGGTACAGCAGAGTATTCAAGGAATAAACAAGGGGTCTCAGGAAGCAATTTTTTATACCTATATATTTATATCCTCTTATTTGTCATGAATTAGATCAATGATACCAAATATCCTGTGAACTGTAATTCTGGCAAATCATCTGGCTATAGGATAAATTTGATTGTGTTGGAAGCACTGAAAGTCGTGTTAGATATGGAAGGTGGCCCCTGCATAGAAGTATTCAGATGTTAACAGAAAAAGTTTAAACGCATTGGCATCCAGTTCCCTAAGGAAATTGAAAACAGTCAGAGTTAACTTATCCCCATTCATTATGCAGTGAGCAAGCAACTTAAAAGGTTGGCAAGCTCTACCTCTTCCCCTCTGGGGAAAAATAAACATGAAATTAAAGTGAATGCCCTTCCTAGGATCCTGTTTATTTTGAATGTCTTCCTTATTCCAGACTTTTATTTTACCAAAACCAACATGTTGACTACGTCCTTGTGAAGCATTGGTAGTAAACCTGAACACTCTGACCTTATCAGGACAGATTTCTCAAATGCTCATCCTATCATCTCCCAAAAGCCCTCAGCTAGACAATGCAGCAGCTTGATTTGTGGGAAAGGCGGTGTTAAGAGCCCTAAATTGGCATTAAATGGAATCAGAATTGTTTGCTCCTTTTCATCTCATTGAATATACAGACTGTTTGGCTGTGTTTATACTGCTGAGTTGATTCAAGCCTTGAGGCTGAATAGCGCTGACTGGCTTGTGTCCACACTCCACAGGGTCAGCTCCCTCTGCAACTGACTTCTCTTAGTGACAACTGAAGTGGTCCAAAACAGAGTCAAGAAGAGCACTAAGAATTAAGCAGTGTGGCAGTAAGTGTGAATGCCTGAGCTCATTCCCTGATCCTCTTTGGTTTAGCAGTATAGATATGCCCTAAAGCAAAAAATATCTGGCTGCTCTGGAAACTTAAAAACAAGGGACAAGAGCAACAGTGACAATGAGTCCATTAGATATATGAGTCTGTAGGGATACGTGTCACAGCCTAGGAAGCGGGCTCCTCCCTAGGATTCTCAGTAGTATTCATGTCTGGAGAAGCAAAGCAGAGACCTGCTTCTCAAGTTTGTGGTCACAGCAATCATGGATCACGAAGAACCCAGCTGCAGCCACACTTCCAAGGATCACAGGTACCTTGGTTTAGGCTAGGCAGCTATGCCTGCCTGCACCCAAGGGCTGGTTACCCCTCCTGCATGTACATACACACACACATATACATATGGGAGACAAAATTCATATGCATATACATAGATAAACAGATGGATACATGAAATAGAACCAGCACTGCTCTCCAGTTTGTATTAAACCAGCTTGTGCTAAGGCACTCAGTATAATTTTAAATTGCTGCTAAGAAATCTTCCCGACAATGGAGCCATTGATTTGAGTATGGTCCTTTTAAGATGTTGCCCTGGGCTGCTGTTGGGAAGCTGCTTCGAAGGCTGCCAGATATGTCTTTTTGTTGTGTAACACCAAGGGTGGCTTAGGACATGAGGCCATCGAGAGGCCTGCTGAAATACTGGTTAGTCTGGGAGAAGCCAAATCCGACATGAGTCACACTCGTACTGTATCTTCATGCAGAGCGGGGGTGGGACGCTGGCACACACCATCTCTTAGGCTCTGCCTAGTTCTTCCCAGACCAGAAACAACTGAGCTTGCTCCAGAACAGAGCTTGAGGGTGAACTAACATTTAGGCAGCATGGACATTCAGGAAATAAGACTTGGGCACAAAACTCTAGCAGACACCAGATGTACTTTCTGTTGGCTAAAGCGGAAATAGTTTTTTTCCTATGTGTTAAATCTTCCATCTAGAGTAACTCAAACCTTCATAGCAGAGTTGGTCAGGTTGAGTTGGGGAAATTATTTAGGTAACATTGAAAATTCTGCCTTGAAAGATTGAGTCTAGAGACTAGGAAGGTGTGATATCAAAACTCTACTCCGGTTTAATGTTGAGCATGCTACTGCAATATATTGTTTTCCTTTGATACACTCACAGTGTGAGATGATATTGAAAATACAGCCAGTTGTCCAATATTGATGGCCAGATTATCTTTGTTGAAGTTAAACCATGTCCTAGGCACAGAGACTTATGATCTGGCTGTCTGAAGGAAACCAAACCCACATACACGTAGCAGTATGTCTGAGCCAATATATTTTATTAGATTCTTAAACCACCTCTATAGCTATACTGGAATCGTGTAGTAATGCAGGGAATGGGTTTAGGCACTGTACAGAGTTTAACTGGTGGCACAGTCCCTGGCATGGTATGGCCTGTGCCAGCTAGCACTTTCCCAGACAACGTCCAAGCCCAACTCGGGGCCTGCCACAGTCCTGGGACTCTTCCCAAATGCAATATGAACAAAGCTGTCTGCTCTAGGTGGAAAGAGAGTTTAGCTGTGTGGTTCCAAGCTGTAGCATGCTGCTTGCTTTTGGAGCTAGAGATATGGCCAAACTGCTAGAGATATGGCCAAACTGATCTATGCAGAGTCAGCTTAGCTGGTTGCACTGGACATGTTAGGAATTAGGATTCAGGGACTTCAGACTTCCTTGGTTTAGGTTTGGAAACACATTTTTTAATTTACTTGTGGAATCCCAGCTCTTTGGTTACTTAGATAAAGGAGAATTGTCTGCAAGTAAACAAAGTTGAATCCACAGGGACACGACCAGTTTGGCCAGGATGTGCCACAGGGTCCAGTGGTGATGATCAAGTTCTCATGTTATACATCCTTTTGTAGCTAACTTGGGTAATCGCAGCTTGAGATCTAGTTTAAAAAAAAACCAACCCAACAGTATACCAAGAGAACAAGTGAAGAAAAGAAGTCAATAAACCTCTTCTGGGTCTGTCTACAATGGCATTCATATCATCTACCTTCTACACAGTGCTTATGTGTGAGCTAGTCTCTAAGGTCTCTTTCAAGTCACTAGAGACAAATAGGCACCTTTAGGGACTGACTTATCTGACCTGTTTTAGACATATAGGGACAGATGAACCGTACCTTAAAATAGTCTTATTTCTCTCCAGTTGTTATAAAGGAAGCACATGGCAATTATGTCACACATAATTTCTACACATCTACAGGAGACATACAAAAATTCTAATTCCTCAGCCTACAATGGTACCATACGATTATTTTTGACATTTTCTTCAAACTTTCTGAATAAATCCATACCACAAGTTTCGGCTTGTGTCTGGTCCCCCCATGGTGGCCAGGCAGTGAAGGGAAGGGGCGCAGACCTCAATGGGATGTGGGTGACACACAGTAGCCCAGGGGGCAGCTTGTGGGCCCTCCTCAGCACTCAGCAAATGCAGCGGCCATGGACCTGGTGGGACGTGGGCTCTGCTACAGCTGCAGATTTACAGCATGTTAAACCTCCAGCTACTCAGCTGCCAAAGGAAACACGAGCAGCCACGGTAGCTGTGTTCTTTATAGGAAATGAATAAGCAGAAAAGGGCCATCTGATACTCCCCCCCACTAATGTGTGAGTACTGTCTTATTAAGGACAAAAGAGATCTGAGGAACAGGCAGAGATGTGAAATCCAGTACTCCTGCTTTTTAAAGTATGTTTGTAACTCTGTCTTCCTTAACACTTCAGTTTTTTTCTTCCCCAGAAAAAAAAATAGGAGTAACTTTTAGACTCATTGGGTTTAATATACCTTGCATTTAACAGTACCAGAAGGATCTTAAAATGCTGTATTAATTATGGGCCAGATGTTGCATGCCATGCCAAGCTAAATTGATAGGACTGTTCACGGCTGTAACTGCTGTGCCACAAAGTTATGTGTTTGCAGTCAGGTCTCAGGGGAAGGGTAGCGTGGCTAGCAGCTACGTACCACTGAAAGAGAATTTTCACCCAGGCAGACAGGAAAAAGTCTCTATGATTTTAAGAATTATGTTATTTTTAAAGTCTCTTCCGCATGACTTCTGGAAAGGACTTCTGGAAAGGATTTACGCTTTGGTGTTCAGGAGCTGAACATTTCCATTGGATTCACCTTGATCTGCTGCAATGTGTTCTGTACATTCATTGCTCTTTTTGGGTGTTGTGTTTGTACTTGGTTTATAAATCATACCTGAGGTTTTTAAATCTTTCAAATAAATGTGGACACCCAATTTCCATTGAAATGAACAGGAATTTTGAATCCTGTCCCTTCATGTGTCACTAAAAGCTTCTGAAGGGGCCTTGGACTATTATAACATTGTACAAAAAATTATTCCTTTCAGTATGCTGAATACTTTATCTCACCTTCTCTCCTTCCAAATGAAAAAAAAAAAAAAAAGGCACTTCTTTTGATGATTTCATGGCACCATATTTGTCTTAATTTGGATTTTTAACAATAACATAAAAGCCAAATGAAAGTATTCTGCAGAGACTAATGCCACTTTTCTTCAGAACCATCTAGCTTTTACATTCGAAAGAAAAGTAATCTGCTCCTATATTTTCTATATTCCTAGCTCCATCCAGCAAGCCATAAAACTCAAGCTTTTTCTTGGCTTCTCATTTTGTAGATGATACCAATATAAAAATAAGTATGTAATGACATCATTAGCAACATATAATAATGTATGCATACAATATAATATATATACTGTAATTCTTATTACATATATATTTTATATAATAATATTGCAAAATAGCTTTTATAATGCTCCCCCTCCTTGTGGTGTAGATCCCCAACATTTTGAAAATCTATGAGTAACAGATTCTGAGCTATCAGCATTCTGAGTTACTAGGGATACCTGACTCCCCAAATGGCATCTGATCTGTTATACCAAATTTGTTCTGGAACATAATCATACCTAACAAATGGCCACTTAGATTTAGTGTCTCCCAATAGTCTCCTTCATCTAAACTTTTAATCAGGATATTTTGACCTATATATAATTTCATTTAAAAATCTTTGATATGTGGCCAAGAAGGCCAATGGCATCCTGGGGTGCATCAAAAAGAGTGTGGCCAGCAGGTCAAGGGAGGTCATCCTCCCCCTCTACTCTGCCTTGGTGAGGCCACACCTGGAGTACTGTGTCCAGTTCTGGGCTCCCCGGTTCCAGAAGGACAGGGAACTGCTGGAAAGGGTGCAGCAGAGGGCTACCAAGATGATTAGGGGACTGGAACACCTCTCTTATGAGGAAAGGCTGAGGGATTTGGGTCTCTTCAGTCTGGAAAAAAGACGGCTGAGGGGGGATCTTATCAACACTTATAAATACTTAAAGGGTGGGTGTCAGGAGGATGGGACCAGGCTCTTTTCAGTAGTGCCCGGGGACAGGACAAGAGGCAATGGGCACAAACTGGAGCACAAGAAGTTCCACCTAAACATGAGGAGGAACTTCTTTACCCTGAGGGTGGCAGAGCACTGGCACAGGCTGCCCAGAGAGGTGGTGGAGTCTCCATCTCTGGAGACATTCAAAACCCGCCTGGACGTGTTCCTGTGTAACCTGCTCTAGGTGACCCTGCTCTGGCAGGGGGGTTGGACTAGATGATCTCCTGAGGTCCCTTCCAACCCTATGGTTCTATGATTCTATGATTCTATGATTCTATGATATGACCAATAGGGTACTTCAAAAGGGCTTTGCCGGAGCAGCCTGTTTGTGTAAATGCTACCAGCCAAAAAGGTCACTTGCAAAGCAAGAGGTGACAGAATCTCAGCATTTACTGCTTTTGTTGGTATAACTGAGCCCAGATGACAGGACCTCAGAAAATAGACCCTTGAGGCATTCTGCAGAAAGTTGTACTGACTTTCCTTCATGCTGTTCTGGTGTTGGGTTGAAAGTATGGAGTTTTCTTCTGTGTGGGGTCTCTGTTCCTCCATTAACGGCAGATGCAGAACAACTTAGAACTGGTCTCAAAGTTCCTTTTTGTACTGGATGACAAATGGAGATGAGCTACTCTCAAAACAATTTCAGTGTAGTTTTCTGTATGTTATTCAGGCAAAATTTCCCCTGATGATGTTCTCATCGTTTGGGTTGCCATAATGCAAAACTATGCAATCGTATTTGTACAGAATCTCTCAAATAATATGTACCCCATAGCATTCTTGGGAATCAGATGAAAGAAGAGATGAGACTGAGTCTGCTATAAATGCCAATAAAAAGTAACAAAGCTAGGGGCAATACCATCTCTCCAACTAGTATGTGTGAAGGACAGTTGCATTGGACCCTATGCGGTGAATAAAGGAATACATTTAGTCCACAGCTGTGCCAGAAACAACTCAGTAGATCTGTCTGTTGAAATTGCCATGTGTGCCCAAATGGCTTTCGGCAAGCTCTACGCCTTGCTGCAGGGTCTTCCGGGAACGGTGCTGCCCATAGTTAGCTCAGTTTGCAACTCCTCCTCCTCTCCTCTTCTCCTTCCCTGCCTGCCAAAGCTTGGATCCAGAAGTCTCTGCCTCTGGCCCTGTAACCATTGTCCTTGGGTATTTATCTGGCAATGGATTTAAAGACAATAACACAGAAAAAAAAAAAAAAAAAAGAAGAAAAAAAAGAGAATAGTGCTAAACTGAAAAGAAAACAATCTTATTTTAACTGCAATCAGAAATCCTTGAGATATTCATCTGTGTAGTCACTATCTGTGTATCCATTGTCTTGACATGCAGTGTCAGGCGCAGTTTCCTTGTTGGAAATGGTCTCTGTGCAGTGTTTATTATCGTGCCATCTCCTCTCCTTTCCTGTCACGCGCTCATGGCCAGAAAGAGCATGAAACATCTACCAGGTCCCTGAAAAGAGGGGAAGGTGGGTGGGTATTGTGAGCATACAGGGTCTCTCCCTTTTGCAAGTATGTATTTTTTATCCAATTACTTCTTTGGATGTCCCCTGTCTAACATCACTGGGGGACAGCCTGGCAAACAACACTGTTGTGTTTTGACTTCCAGTGCTATCCATGACATGAGGCTTGTGAGTCAGAGTACCCCAGGTCCCAGCCTTGGGTGTTAACTAACTAGTTCTGGGCTGTGAAGCAGAGCTGAGCCATGGAGACGCAAATCTCCAGAGAGGGGGAGGATGGACAGATGAGATCTGTGACTCATTAGGTGACCCAACAGTGGGCCATGGTTGGACTTGATGATCTTAAGGATCTTTTCCAACCTAAATGATTCTATGTTTCTAACATGAGCAAGGGGCCTAACAGAGGTTCAACAGCTCTGAGATTGGACCATGCGATTGGACCATGGCAAAGAGAGATTCTGGAGACAGCTATTTGTTTATTAGAGTAGGACGTAACCTCAATAAGGTTGGAGAAGTCTTTTATATTTCTCTTCTCTGTCCTAATTCATTGAGATAATGAGATGGCACATCTGCTATGACTGTTCGTGCATTATGTATATTAGAGTGACTAGAAGCCAGGAATAATTATTTAGTTGTCTGAAGGATATTAACCTCTGGAGAGATTCAGAATGACATGCACATACCTAAGTGGATAAATAAGACCAGGACAATGGTCCAGTGCCTAATCTATACTCAAAGTTTGGTTCCTGCCCATGCACAGAAATGCTATTACCTTGAGTTAAGACTATCTGGGCATCAGTTCTAGGCCTAAGGTGTTTGAGAGCCCAAATCTATATGTCCCGGAGTATATATGCTCTGAGAAATGAAGTACCCTTAAAGCACACCTAACAGAGGCAGGTAACATGGAGCACACATCAGAGCAAGGTAAGGGGTGGAGGAGGTGGCCCTGGTTGCCTTTTGTGTAGGGTCTAAACAGTGAGTTTGCCATAATGATTTGCTCTTACCAATAGGAGCCTTTCTGTCAAGTTATCTTTTTCAAAATCAAAGTCTGTGGATCTAATGATGTAGCTCTTTTATCATTTTGATGGAGTGTGTGGATACAAAATACGATTTAAGAATCCACCATGCGATTCCAAAACTGAGGCCAGAAGCTTTTGCATAGTATCTTTCTGCATAAACCCAGCCCTGCTTTCCCCACTCTGGGGCCAGGTCCTCAGAAACATGACAAGTGCAGTTTTCAGAGGGAAGGCTGGGTGAGCCAGCTGTAGGTACTGCGGTAAGAAGGTATGAATGGAACTAAGAGCTTTCCAAGAAGAGAAAGAAAATGTTTTTTGGTTGCAAAGATTTAACCAAAGATTCGATGCTTTGAGCATCGCTTGGTCAGATGGTTGCACTTTGACAGAGCTTTAATAGCTGGAGTAGAACAAACTCTCTGGTTCGTCTCTTCCAGCTCTTCATGCTAAAGGAAGTGTAAAATCAATTGCACTTGGATGGGAAACTTGTAAAGGAGAACTTCCTTGATGGAAAATAAGATTTATGGGAAGTGTGGCTATTGTGGGAGATAAAGACTAGTTAATATATTTGGGGAAAAAAAGAAGGAACCGTTCACATTTTTCTGTCACTTAACACCAAACGTTCTGCCAAAGGAAAAAAGGTACGGATTAAGCCAAAGACTGACAAAGTTAGTTAAAGCTTATCATTCACATATTGCCTAGAAAATTCCGTCTATCGCTATCCTAATTATTCCATATTTGGGCTGTCTGGCATTCAGCAACAAGTCATTAGCAAGATAGAAAAGCTGCTATTGCAATACGGTCTGAACTCCTCTGGAAAAAGCTTGCAAAACAATGAATAGCACAGACAAAGTGAGCAAGATGTTCCTAATTCCCCAGGCTCAACAGAGAGCAAAGGTACTTGATATGAAGCTGAGATAACCTGAATCCATTTCAAAATCTGTTTAAAAATGAAGGTTAAAAATACTGTGCAACTGTACTGTAACAGTGAGGCCAGGAGCTGATTGAGAGGATGTTGCACGATTTCTTTTCATCTCTACTAGGAGACCAAAAGGAAGGTCTAGGTACAGTCCTACCACAGGATGAAAGGATGGTCTCTGTTGCTGATTCAACATACAAAGACTCAGCTGTTGTACCTTTACCGGGGAGAAACGTGTCCTATTTTCACAGTACAAATTGCACATACCGAAGACGTCCCTGTCGACTTCACAACGCCCACTTTCCCCCGTGCTTGCTTCCTTCTGCGTGTGATGTGGCTGATCCGTGTTCTTTGCAACAGTAGATGCTATTTAGCAGCAGTTTTCCATGATGTGGAGCTGGCTGCTGTCGAAAGATTTGCCTGATGTATTTTTGCTGCCCTGTCTCCTCACCTACTCTCAGCTATTTAATATATGTACACCGGCCATCGAATTTGGGGTTGAGTGACCTCTCATCTGACATGTGCATCAGCTGTCTGGGAGAACATCGCTCACAGGAGTATTACTACAGCACTCAATATGTGACTGTGAATAATGGGCTAATTGCACTGTATGATTATTTATACCAGCAACAGCACGAAAGTCGGTGCAGGTGGAATTGGGAAGTCACATGCCTTGATAATGATAAACTGTCCATGTTTCACAGGAGTATGAAAAAGTGGTGATGACAGCTGGGTGGCACTTGGTTACTTTGAAGCCAGATGCCTCCTGTATTCCAGATAACGCTGTCCTTTAATCTCCTAAGCGCCATGGTGGAGTTTGCTGTGCTCTGTGTGACTTCATCTCTCGCCGTGACACCCCGAGACAGCCTCCCGCTGAGGCAGCAGAATTGGTCTGCAGGCTTCAGAGCTGCGTTGTCAACACACGCTGCTGGGACAGTCTATTTTCTAGTGCGGTGAGACTGGAAAAGGACCTTCGTTTTCTTTTTACTGATGGTCAGGCCAAATTGCCTGGCAGCATTATTGAAACATTAATTAATGTGCTGTGCATCCTCTTCTGTGTGCACAATGATTACTCGACTGTCAGCAAAGAGCAGGTTCTGGGCCATGTCTTTACGACCTTTCATTTAGCACAGAGGCTCTGGGGGCGGCAGGAGGGAAAGTAGCTCTCAGTATATTGTTGTTATTCCACCTACTAATGGTTCTTCTGCACTGGAAGAACATTCTTTCAGTGATTATGTATGATTTGCAAATAACAAGCTATCTTAGAATGACTCAACTGCAAATAAACACAAATATGTGAAAAGGCATTTTAAGCCATGTCTCCACAAATCTTTACATGTAATGAGCTTGAGTGTGACATAATCATTCTGAGACTTAAGGCCAGAAACATAAGCCATGTAAGTGCAGATTGAGACCACTCCATGTTTGACTAACTATTTCCCTGAGAACTTTCTGACCTAAGTGTGTGACAGAAGCTTTCTTTTTTAAATAAGTTTATGAATGTTTGTTGGCATGGCAAACCAAAAGAACAAGATACAATAGCCTCTTGGTATAAATCTCTGTTAATGAGATCAGGACTAGAAACCTCATTGTTCAGCTCACATTCTGTCTGAACGCAATCTGCTTCTCAAATTATAAATCAGGGGCAAGACACTGTACCATTGTGTAACCCTACACCCCGGCTCTGGAATGTTTCCTAGTCACAAGAGGATTGTCATCATTTCATTTACGAGAGAACTATCAAACAGGCCTGGGCCATATTTGGTCTACAACCCCCCTCCAAATGAAGACAAATCTCCGCCCCACCCCCCACCCCCCCCCCCGCCTTGCAGCAGGGTATTTTTGCAGCAACAACACAGAAGCATGCATTATAGTGTGCTGCATCCTGAAACCTAAAAGAAAAGAAAAAAATTATGTCCATCACTCTCAGAAGCAGTGCTAATTACTAAGGACTGTGAATTTGTTTATATATGCCCTATATATCTCCATATTTCTAGAAAACAAACACACATATGTGCAGTAAGATCATTGCATTGGAAGGTTTAGATGTGTCTGCAAAGGCATATTGTGTGTGCAAAGCCTCTGCTGTCCCACAAGACCTTACAGCACATTCTGCTTCAGAAAGCAGATCCCTTCTGACCGTCTCAGTCGGAGAGAGGGACTTAATCACAGGGTGCGTGCGGGTGGTGCAGTAATTTCAAGAGGTCTGGAGGACATAATTGCTTTCAAGTTTTCATCCAGCTTTCTAAGAATCCAAGAAAAAGAGGAAAGACTTAGTATATTTGTTACTGGCTTAGGAGCCCTCTAGGAAATCCCAGGCTCACTTTTTAGCTCCACTGAATGTAGGCTATTAGAAAATGTACAGTCTTTATGGTCAGCCAAGTCACCTTTCGTTTCTGGTGGGGCTCAGGCTACAAGGATGCTCTCCAGGCAGGGAAAGAGGTTCACCCTTAGCAACCTGTGGTCTGTCTCCCTAGTTCTGTTTGCTGTTAAGAGCAATATCCTGAAAGGTATGTGTAAATACTCATCCTTCCCCCCATATCCCTGTTGGCTGAAACCTCCCTGTGCTGTTCCCAGCTACTGAGAACGTCTGTGCTGGTACTGCCACAGCAGCTGTGCGAGGCAGTGCCATAGAACAGAGTCACAGAATCATAGAATCATCTAGGCTGGAGGGGACCTTTGAGATCATTGAGTCCAACCATCAAACTAACACTGCCGAAACCACCACTAAACCATGTCCCTCAGCACCACATCTACATGTGTTTTAAATACCTCCAGGGATGGTGATTCCACCACTTCCCTGGGCAGCCTGTTCCAATGCCTGATAACACTTCTGGTGAAGAAATTTTTCCTAATATCCAATCTAAACCTCCCCTGGCACAACTTGAGGCTGTTACCTCTTGTCCTATTGCTTGTTACTTGGGAGAAGAGACCGACCCCCACCTCTCTACACCCTCCTTTCAGGCAGTTGTAGAGAGCGATAAGGTCTCCCCTCAGCCTCCTTTTCTCCAGGCTGAACAACCCCAGCTCCCTCAGCCGCTCCTCATAAGACTTGTTCTCCAGACCCCTCACCAGCTTCATTGCCCTTCTCTGGACCCGCTCCAGCAGCTCAGGGTCTTTCCTGCAGTGAGGGGCACAGCCACATACCTCTGTTCTCCAAAGGGAGACCGTGGGCATGGGCTGACTAGAAAATACAGAGATCAGTGTTGCAACATGAATAACTAAGAGAAAATAACCACAGCAAACCGATCATATGATCTCTGAAGGCCATTTCTCCAGTGCCAAACCCTTTGCCTACAGCTGAGAACAGAGTTCAGACCTCTTGAACAGATCGTGTAAATAATTTTTGCTTTTTAATAGATGGACAAACTGAGAAATCAGAAGGGGAAGTAATTTCCATTGGCAAGAAATTGCCTAAATATTTAAATGGACCTGAAACTAAACATTTCACATAGCTTTTGACTAATCTGTTTGAGCTAAATTTAGTCTCGAAAACTTAAATTGAAGCGAAAAGTTAGACTTTTAAATAGAAACAGAAATATTTCAACTTTAGTGATTTTTTTTTCTGTGACCAAAGCTCTTTGCTGAGTATGAAGTATTTCAAGAGCACTTCCTGCTGTAGAAGTAAATGTTTTCCTTTTTTTTCCAGTTTGCTTAATGGCACAGTTCTTCAATGACCATCAAATAACAGACAATGGTCCATTCTATTGGCATTTTTACCTACCTGCATGATGGCACAACCTTAAACAGATTCAGCATCTCTTTAGAGTCTCATCCCACCACCAGTAGGAAAAATTAAATATGAACAGACATTGCTGAAAATTGGACAAAAGTCATAGGAAAGTGGGTTTTCTCTTTCTTCTCCTCCTCTCCTCTCCTCTCCTCTCCTCTCCTCTCCTCTCCTCTCCTCTCCTCTCCTCTCCTCTCCCTTCTTTTCTCCTTTCTTCTTTGCTTTGCTTCTTGTTGGTTTTCTTTTTCTCTTTTTCTTTTCACTTTTTTCTTTTTCTTTTTCTTTTCTTTTTCTTTTTCTTTTTCTTTTTTTTTCTTTTTCTTTTTCTTTTTCTTTTTCTTTTTCTTTTTCTTTTTCTTTTTTTTTCTTTTTCTTTTTCTTTTTCTTTTTCTTTTTCTTTTTCTTTTTCTCTCACTCTAAAAAGCATGAACTATTGGATACAGATTAAATAAAAATGTTGGACAACTTCCTTTTCAAAACAAACACAAAATTAATATATACAATAATAGAGACTTTATATGTAGATTTGTGTCACCCACAGCCACTTCTGTCACCTGGATCATTGCCACCATTGTTGCTGGCTTGGGATTTATATTCAATATTGAAGGAATCCTGCGGCTGTAATTTGCAATACAATTCCAAAACCACTGTGGAGTCATCTCTAGTTACATGGGGTCAAATTCACCCTGGGTGAATTCTCTCTTATGAAGCAGTGGTGCTAGAACAGGAATCATTATGAGCCAGACTATTATGAATATGATGATGAGGACAATTAAAGAATATGGAACCTCCTCTCTACTTGATCGAGCAGATTTAAGTGTTTCAGTGTATTTGATGGCAAGTGAGTCTGATTATTCCCACACACCAACAGCCATGTTTCAGATGGCAGTCCCCAATTCACTCTACCCATATTTTGCTGATTTCTTTTCTAATGTGCGTTGTCATTCCTGTATTGTCAGCAGAATTTGACAGCATCAGTCAGGATCTCCTCCCCAGTAGGAGCTTTACCAAAGCTTCTGCCACACAACTCAAGACCTGTGTACTAAATACTGGCCTGAGACAGGTAAAGCCATATTTCAAGGGTGCCTTTTAGTCTCAAATGCTTTGAAGTACCCTCAGTCCTGTGGCTGTGTAGAACGACAGTATTCACTAATGCAATTTTACACAAAAGTTGGCTGCCCCCAGAATCATAGCATCGTAGGGTTGGAAGGGACCTCTGGAGATCATCTAGTCCGACCCCCCTGCCAGAGCATGAAGTAAAGGTTTATTTGTGCCCCTTTGGGCTGCAAACCATGGTGTTTAAAATGTTTGAGACACAGAATACAGCTGTCAATAGTGGCTCTGCAAAGGCCTTCATCCCTTCTCAAGGCTGCAGTTCTGTTCGCCTGGGAATCTGGTAGCTGCAGAAAATACTTTTTCCCCATGAAAGCAAATTGGCCAGGAACAGCGGCTGGAGGAGGAAAGTCTCTGCGTCTCCCAGTTCCCCTCTTCCCTCCCATTACCACTGCAGTTCTTGCCACCACCAAGACCTTATCAACCAGCACAGTCAAGATCCCTGCTGCCTGATGCCCCTTTGCTGGCAGAAAGCTCCAGAAGAAGATGAAGAATCAGAGCCTTGTTCAGAAATTCCGGGCTGCTGTGGCAGCTCCAGCTGCAGCTCAACCAGTCCCTGTCTCCCTGCCTGTCCCTGCCAGCCCTGAGGACATGGCACAGTCCCTGTGTGGCTGCAGCTTCACCCATCCCTCACATCCACAGCGCCTTCAAGCCTGTCACCGCTGCCTCCAGTGCCAACAGCAGGCAGGGGCCCTTCCCACCCTGATCCTCAGGTCCATTACCTCCTGCCACCCTCAAAACCTAGCTGCAGGTGCTGCAGGTGGTGGCTATTAGCCTGTGGTGCCCTCCCAGATGTAGAGTTAGATAATATTCTTCCTGGCATTGGAGGCTGCTACATAGGAGATGGAGGAGAAGGTGGA
This sequence comes from Fratercula arctica, assembly GCA_947846985.1. Taxonomy (NCBI): domain Eukaryota; kingdom Metazoa; phylum Chordata; class Aves; order Charadriiformes; family Alcidae; genus Fratercula; species Fratercula arctica. Next base: position 15,404,544 of record CANTUZ010000001.1, on the reverse strand, counting down.
TCTTGGCAGGGGTGCTTTCACACCCTGCAAACCTCTGATGGGGGGTAAAGATTATGTTAACATCAGCACCTTTCTTCTAACCCTGGCCTTCTCCTGGCCATGTCTTGTGCTCAGGAGGCTGCTTGTCAATGACACCCCCATCTGGCTCTGCTCCACTGCTTTTGGGACGTTCTCCCTGAAGACAATGCTGTGTCTACACCACTACTGTAACTTTTCCTGAGGAAAACTAGAATGGGTTTATCATTACACACCCCAGACTGCCACAGAAGAGCTGTGGAGCTGCCATCTTGTGCTGAAATCTTGCCTTCGTTTGACCCTGGACCATTACTGCTTGCTTACAGGCCTCAGATTTGTACGGTGTTCATCACAATCAGGTTTTCCTGGGCATTGCAGTAGTATAATAAAAAATTATGCCACAGGTAAATTTCCCTTCTAAGTCCATGATTTATGGATGGGCCAGTTTACTCAGTGTTGCGACTTAAGGAGCAAATTAGACTAAGAAGCTGAATGTAAAGCAGCAAATTTCTTTCCAAGAACACGTTTGCTTTCTGTGAAATGTGAAAATTTAATTTTATCAAAGAAAAATTAATTTTATACTCCAGCTCCCCTGTACAACTTCATATGACCTGTTGGTTTTTAGCCTTTTTGCTTAAAGTGTATTTCATCACATGGGAAAGGATATGTACTGAGGACACGTGGCTATTTTTTGGGATCATTTGCGTGTCATTCTCTGTAAAAGCACCGAGGTGTACTTGCACCTGAAACCATCCCTGTGGGTGTTCAATCAAGTTGAAAATCAGGCACATAGGTGCACATTTAAAGAAGCTTTGTGGGTGTTTTGTATTTAGGCTTGTACTGGAAACTGTAACTTTAACCTGCTTTTCATGTTTTCTTTTCATGGTAAAATTTTATTGTAGAAAGTTGTGGACAATTTTTTTTAAAAAGCAGCAAAAATGGTGGGCAGAGTGAAGTTTTTGAAAGAAATCTAAGGTATGCAAATTTTAGTATGTTCATGTCTAAACCAAGCGTGTTGATTTTAACATAGTTACTTTTCTTCATACTTGAAAAATAAAATTCAGCCTTTTACTTTTTTTTTTTTTTTAATTTCTATATGATAAATAGAAAAGCCTGGAAACATCAATTTGAATAATAACCGTTAACTAATGGGAACAAAAGACCTTGTTGGCTCTTCACGAGTGCTCAGAATCCAGCAGCTGCCTCTGGGTCCACTCACACATTCCTGATGCCTGAGAGTCACACTGTTTAGACACCTAAACAAAAACTATACTTTAGTATTGCCAAAAGTGCCAAAGTGATCTAGGAAACAAGGTTATCTTTGTGTTGAAGCCTGTAACCCTAAATCAAATATAACTCATTTGAAAATATTTTCCTAGAAACATAAATGCAGGCATCTGTTTTTGAATGAACTCTCCCCATGTAATTGAGGAAGCTGACTCATGGGCTTTGCTTTTGCCACCTAAACCGATTAACAGGAGAAGAAACCTGGTTAAGCTGGTGCTCTGGCTTGCTGACTAGCAGGGTTGGTTTTGGTGCATGGCCTCTGGTATTTGGATTATTTGCTTTCCCCTCTCTTAATTTCTGTGGGGAAACTTCCCCTCGCTATTTAAATATTAAATCCTTGCCCTACTGGAATGTCGCAGTGTACTGCGTACAGAGATGTAAGGGCTCAGTATTTTCAGTGCAAACCAATTTTGAGTTCCAACTTAGAAGGCCTTTGTTCATCTGCTCTGAGGAAAAACACATGTCTTTCCTTGGGAATTTTACATGTCTTTGAGCACCAAAGACCCAATAAGTACAGGCACACATCAGAATCCTTTAGGCATGGGGACTGCAGCTACAGTTTCCCTATTCTGGCAGCAGTGTCAGGATAGACGGCAACAGCAAATGTAAGACACCAAGTTTCTGTAATTTTGATGTTTAAATAGAGTTTATCTTAACAGGCTCCGGACTGAAGTCAGCCCCTTTGAGCCTACCAGATTATTCCTCCAAAGATGCTGCAATGCCTAGCTAGAGGAGAAAGGTAGCATTATTGCAGTCTTCAAAGCATTGTTTTGAAAAAATGAATCTTTCCCTAAAACTACTTTGTAAAATTTCAGTTGCTGACTATTTGCTACATATGCAACTCGCCTTAATCTTGGCTGACATCGCGCACTGGCAGGAAGCTCTAATCCTCTGATAAATTGTCCATTGTTACAATGGGCACGTGTTTTCCTCTTGTCTCCTTTTTACAGACTGGTTCCCTCCTAAGCAATGACAGCACTTACAGTGTTGATGATCATGGTATGACCATGGTATGATGATCATGGTATGATGGAGAATAACACCATTTTAAAAATACTGTTGCCAAATAGTAGTTTCTTTTGGGAAGGTGCATTCGATTCAGAGAAATGCCAGTGTCCCTCTGGGTGCATGATCCCACGGTTGCACCGGTACAGCACTGAGCCCACTGCTGAAATGCAGCTCTTCTAAGCTCCCATACACTTTAACAAAGACTAGCAGTAACACAGGGCGGGGTTCAGGCACATTTCTCGTGGAAATACAGTAGTGTTTAAGTCCCCAGACTAAGCCCACAATTCTTGCTGTGTAGCTACGAACAGAAAATCAGGCATCTAATATGGAGTTAATTTTCTTTAATTTTTCTTTCTAATTTTCTGACAGTTTCAACATGGGGTTCTTCACATGAAGAGTTGAGTAAGAATTGCTCTTTAAGTGCAAGTGTTGATAAACATTGCTGTGAAAATCTGGAGAACAGGAATCTCCAACCAATTGAACAAGATCTGCAGGAGCATATGCTGGGAGAGGTATGATGTTGGGAGCACCATCAGTTTTAGAGCCATCAGATGAAGCTACTGAATAAGGGCAACACACAGTCTGCAGTAACTTGCAATACAGCCACCAAGATAAAGATAAAAGGTGAAACTCCATGTATTATTTAGCAATAATCAAATCACTTTTAAAATATATCTTTTACGATTGTAACAGAATCTATTAGCGAATCTTAAAAAACTGGAGAAGTTAGGAAAGTAGTGTATACATAATCTAAATAACAAAATATTTGTTTTCCTTTCACTCTAATTACAGGCACAGGAAATTTACACAATCAATGCAAACACTAAAAATGTGAAGTATTTTCATTCTTTTAATTTTACAACACAGTGCATCATAAAAAAGACTTAATTATCCTAAAAATGCTTACCAGTCAATTAACATTCATTATTTGAACTACTGCTTTCATCTTTATTTGGTTGCTAATTTTATAGTGTCAAATAGTAGATACATTATATATAAAGTGCCTAAAGCTGCAGTATCCTGGAGCAGATAATGTCAGTATCACCTGTGCAACTGCAGTCGATTGCTAACTGAGGCATTCTGGTGCTGCTGTGAGGCTCTTGTAGTGTTCTCCAAAGGGGAGGATATACATTGCTGAATACTCTATAATAGAATGGAGAATAATGAGGCATACATGTACAGAAACAGAAATGTGATTGTGTATAATATGACATCCAAGAAACATCATTTGAGGACATCATGTGATTTGTTTTCCATTATATGAACAATTGTGCACCTTCACCTGGATTTAGAGGTTGGTATTACAGGGTACGATGCCATTCCCAGAATTACTGAGTGAATATCCATGCTTCTTGAAGAAGTAAGGAGGGGGGTTAGTGCAACTGCCATCTTGGACTTCTGAAGGTCAGACTTTGACCTGATTAGGAGACGGTTGACAGAGTCCCCTGGGAGGTAGTCCTGAAGAGCAAAGGAGTCCAGGAAGGCTGGACATTCTTCAAGAAAGAAATCTTTAAGGTGCAGGAGGTGGCTGTCCCCATGTGCCATAAGACGAGCTGGTGGGGAAGAAGACTGGCCTGGCTAAACCGAGAGCCTTGGCTGGAACTCAGGAAGAAAAGGAAAGTTTATGGCCTGTGGAAGGAGGGACAGGCCACTCAGGAAGATGACAAAGATTTCGTGAGGCTATGCGGGAAGAAAATTAGAAGGGCCAAAGCCCAACTACAACTTAATCTGGCTACTGACATAAAAGACAATAAAAAATGTTTCTATAAATACATTAACAACAAAAGGAGGACTTAAGAGAATCTCCATCCTTTATTGTATGTGGGGGGAAACATAGTGTCCAAGGATGAGGAAAAGGCTGAGGTACTTAATGCCTTCTTTGCCTCAGCCTTTATTAGCAAGACCAGCTGTTCTCAGGGTACTCAGCACAGAGCTGGATGACAGGGATGGAGAGCAGAATGAAGCCCCCATAATCCAAGAGGAAATGGTCAGTGAGCTGCTACACCACTTAGATGCACAGAAGTCTATGGGGCTGGATGGGTCCACCCAAGGGTACTGAGGGAGCTGGTAGAAGTGCTCACCAAGCCATTTCCCATCATTTATCAGCAGTCTGGCAGCAGTCTGGCAAACTGGGGAGGTCCTAGCTGACTGGAAGATAGCAAATGTGATGCTCGTCTACAAGAAGGGCCACAAGGAGGATCCGGAGAATTACAGGCGTGTCAATCTGACCTCAGGTTATGGGGCAGATCATCTTGAGTACCATCACACAGCACATACAGGACAACCAGGCGATCAGGACCAGTCAGTATGGGTTTATGAAAAGCAGGTCCTGCTTGACTAACCTGATCTCCTTCTGTGGCAAGGTGACCTGCTTAGTGGACAAAGGAAAGGCTGTGGATGTTGTAAACGTAGACTTTAGTAAAGCCTTCGACACTGTTTCCCACAGCATTCTCCTGGAGAAACTGTCTGCCCATGGCTTGGATGGGAGTACTCTCTGATGGGTAAAAAACTGTCTGGATGGTGAGGCCCAGAGAGTGGTGGTGAATGGAGTTAAATCCAGTTGGCAGCCAGTCACAAGTGGTGTTCCCCAGGGCTCGGTATTGGGGCCAGTTCTCTTTAATATTTTTATCAATGGTCTGGGCAAGGGCATTGAGTGCACCCTCAGTAAGTTTGCAGATGGGAGTGTTGACCTGCTTGACACTTGCTAGGATGGCTCTACATACGGATCAATGGGCCGAGGCCAATGGTATGAGGTGCAACAAGGCCAAGTGCTGGGTCCTGCACTTGGGTCACAACAACCCCGTGCACCGCTACAGGCTTGGGGAAGAGTGGCTGGAGAGCTGCCTGGCAGAACAGGACCTGGGGGTGTTGGTTGACTGCCAGCTGAATATGAGCCAACAGTGTGCCTAGGTGGCCAAGAAGACCAACAGCATCCTGGCTTGTATCAACAGTAGTGTGGTAAGCAGGACTAGGGGAGTGATTGTACCTCTGTACTCAGCATTGGTGAGGCCCCAACTCGAATGCTGTGTCCAGTTTCGGGCCCCTCACTACAGGAAGGACATTGAGGCACTGGAGTGAGTTCAGAGAAGGGCAATGAAGCTGGTGAGGGGTCTGGAGAACAAGTCTTATGAGAAGCAGCTGGGGGAGCTGGGATTGCTTAGCCTGGAGAAAAGGAGGCTGAGGGGAGACCTTATCACTCTCTATAACTACCTGAAAGGAGGTTGTAGCGAGGTGGGGGTTGGTCTCTTCTCCCAAGTAACAAGAGATAGGACAAGAGGAAATGGCCTCAAGTTGTGCCAGAGAAGGTTTGGATTGGATATTAGGAAAAAATTCTTCATAGAAAGGGTTATCAAGCATTGGAACAGGCTGCCCAGGGAAGTGGTGGAATCACTATCCCTGGAGGTATTTAAAAGACATGTAGATGTGGTGCTGAGGGACATGGTTTAGTCGTAACTTGGCAGTGTTAGGTTGATGGTTAGATTTGATGATCTTAAAGGTCTCTGCCAACCAAAACGATTGTACGATTCTATGGTTCTATGGGTTCTATAGGATTCTATGGTAGGACAGGCTATGAAGAAAGCCCCAGAGAACATACAAGCTCAAAAATGCTTTAGTAATAGTTAGTTAGTTAGCTACATCCAATAAAGGTAACTATACTACACTAATTGCTGGAAAACACAAAATTTACAAGCTGTTAAGCCATAAGGAATTAAATTTGTAAGATAGGAGGTAGAAGAGAGGAAGCTGAGGTTCCAAGTCGCACCTACTACTAGGATTCACAAGAAGAGAGGTAATGATGTGCTCTGTGTTCTTTTCACAGTCCCATTTTAAAATCAGGCAATCATTTTGAATTTAGGAGCCTGGATACCTTCTGGGGTTTTTCAGTCTCAAACTCAGTAGATGGCAAAAGCCTTCTGAATAAAGAGTATTTTCTCTAACATTTTTGGTAACATTTTATCCATTAAAGTATATGAATTATGTGAAAGTGTATAAAGGATGTGAAGTATACAGGCATCTGTCTGTATTTTTCCCTCAGTACAAATATATTGTAAAGGAGGAGACTAATAATACAGAATTATAAATACTAACTCCTGCATTATAAACTGAACATTTGAAGTGTAAATTTTGTACTTCAGACACTCATCTGCAGTTCTTTATATTCCAGCTATCACAATTATTTTACTTCAAACTGACAAGATCTAGAATATATGAAAAAAAATACAAACACTTCTTGAAGAAAGGTAATACCTGTCATCTGTAGAGCATGGCATATCTGCAGGTCAAAGCAAGAATTCATTGTACTACCAATTATTTTATGCAGTACCATGCATCATTCCCCCTTTCATCTCTACGTTATTAAGAAATACAAATTAATCATGAGCTATATATAGTTCAAATCGACCCTGCTAAATTGCTGTTCCTTAAAGGTTCTTGGAACTTCCTGGACTTTGCAAGTGTCTTCAGATTCCAAAAGGACAATGAAACCAGAGGATGAGGCAGTCTGGTAAAGCCTGTTTACAGTACTATGAAAGTTCATATGTGTATTTTTTTTTACATAAATAGAAATCTGAAAATCTGGCAAGCCAGTGAACAGATTGATGTCAGTATTTTCATTTATTTCTTTTTCTATAAAATAAGCCATGAGATCAGTTTGTAGGAACTAAAGCTGAATATTTAAATTAAATACTTACTAAAGGGGTGATTATCTGCAAAACATTTGAAGCAGATGGGTTTCTGGTAATGGCTTCTTGAACATCTAAAAATAGCATGAAAGCATATCATAAATATTATGTAAACCAAATACTGCAATAGAAATGTGATTCACAGTCAAATATTCAACACAAAACTTCTGGAAGATTGTGGAAATGTAGTTTAATTGCACTGTTCTTTTTTCTCCTACCAACGGCTGCTGAAGTGTATGTCGTACCTGTATTTTTAAAATTTGCAGCTAGATATTATCATCTGAACAAGAAATTCAGTGTCCATAAAGAAATCTAAAGCTAGAAAAAAAGAATGCCAGCTACTCAAAGCCAGCAACAAAAATTCCAGACTTAGATTGGTTAGTGACTAACTGTTATTCATTAAAAAGACTGCTATGAATGTACACAGTTTTAGTCACTTAATTTGGTAACATGTGAAAACAAAGCCAAAAAAAGGGTTCAAAAAGGTCACAGTTTAAAAAAGCAATGCACTTACATGACATGTAAGTACTTACAACATTTTATGCACTTACTTACAGGTACCAACTTACATGTACTTACATGTCCTATAAGTCTACCTGTAAAATTTCCCAGCTTCGTGTTACCAATTCTAATCCCCAAATAATTAGGCAAGCTAATTACATTTCTAAGATACATACATATATATATGTATATATATGTATTACAATAATTTGCAGTTACTTCATTTGCAATCTGTTAACTCCTATGATTCTTTCATTGTTTCTATCATATTCCTTATGTACTTTTCTTACAGTTTTCAAATTTTTCCTTTTCACACTTTGCAAACTTCAGCTTTCTTGCTCCCAGTTCCTTTGCTGCACTTACCTTTGCTCCTGTTTCTTTGTTATTTCTCTGTTATTTATACAGCAATTTATTTTCTATTTTCATGTATTTCTCTTTTCATATCTACTTGCTTAACCCGAGCACATCATACTAAATCTCCTCTCTGACAAAAGACAGAATTCTTCACTTCTATTTGCCTGGAAGCAATATCCATGGGGTACAGTAAAATGAAATTCTGAACCACTGTTTGATGGGAGCAGGAATTGTAAGCTACAGCTGCAGAAAGTTTCTAAGCAGTTGCAAAGACCTTTTATTCTGCTGTTGCAGTTTTCAGGAAACTGAAGCCTTTTTCCTCAAAGTCAAGCAATCCACCACTTGATGTAGAAATGTGTGGATAGTGTGCAGGAGCTTAATAAGCTCTGCTTTAGTTTGATTCCAGTCAATAGGGAGGTAAATGTGGGTAACCTGACCGTGAAATTGTGCAGTCCACAAGGAAAAGAAGTAGAATAGTAAAATGAAATCAATGGACTTCAAGAAAGCAGACTCTTATAAACTCAAATAATTGGCATGTAAAATTTTATATGAAAAAATTCCAAGGAAAACATAAAATTCATGAGAGTCGGCAGTTCCATAAACAGCAAAAATGTCAAGCAGAATTTATTCCAATGATACGGAAAGCCAGGCAGTCCAGTGAAGAGACCACAAGGTCCCCATTGATTTGAAATACAGAATGGAGCACACAAAATGCAAAAACTATGTCAAACTAATGAGAATTTTTATGGAAGACCTGTATGATCATGTAGGTCAAAGCAAATAGTAACCATTGGATACAGTAGCAAGAGACCCCAGAAGTAAGTTTGTTCTATGAGTATGTTAGTTATAATAGGATGACGAATGAAAGTGTTGGCTAACGAATCACTGGAGAGAAAAAAATATCAAGAATGGGTACAGACTTTTATCCCCACATTCTTCAGTGAAATGTCAACTGCGATGCGACAGCTCCTATAAAAAGCACTTCCGAAAGCAGGTAAGAAATCATCCTGGGATACAGAAAGAATAGGTTAGGGAATGCTCAAGTAAGTTTGAGATTTTTAAAATAGTTGTGCAAGTGATATTCACATGAACATTCAGGTTTGGCTGCAGCAATCTCAGAACCATATTTGTGATATGGAGAAGAAGAGGAACATCCTAAAAGACTAGAAGAAAGGAAATGAAAAGCCATTCATTATAAAGGGCTACATTTGCAAAAAAATATAGGGTGTATAATATAAAGCGTAATTACTTGCAAAAATAATTGCAAAAAAATTAAGATGGATAAACACTGGAACAGATTTCCTTAGTGAGGCTGATACATCTGTATCTGTACACTTTCGCTTTAAAGAACAGTTTTGACAAACATCTATTAGACACAACACCTACAGTTGGGCTGAGACAGTTTCTGAAGGCGTCCTGCAGTCACATTTTGAAATTTTTTTTTGACCAAGGCAAAGTCACCATTATTTTAAATTAATTTAATTGACTCTAAGAAAGGTTTCATGATTTTGATTTCCTGTTTGCTACATTTAGTAAAGAATAACAGGAAGAAAATAAGAAGAAACATATTTCTACCACAGGATTCATGTTTTTAATCCAATTTAAGCCATGACAACAAATATAAAGTTACTTAATCACTTGATGTAGGATCCTATTTATTATTGAACTTACTTTGTAGCCTTTGATTCAGACGATCAAGAGACTGGAAAATCTTCTGTTCTTCTACTGAAAGTGCACTCGTGCCTAGACACGGAGCCCTGTTGAGCAGTGAGGGCTGGGTGGCTGGTTGCACATTTTCCATAGCTGCCAGGATTTCACCTTCTGAGGCTGGTGTACTTGCTAGTTTTTCTGCCATAAGAAACTGAACAGTGCTTTCTGAAACTGAAGAGATTACAGGGGTAACTGCAAATGAGAAGAGCTCACGACATTTAGATATGCTGCTTGCTTTCATTACTATAGGTCTGTGAAATGCACAAAATGCACATTCAAAGATCAAAAAAGTGGCAAAGTCAAAAAGCATGACATGTTAGAAAATGACGTAATTCAGATCACTAATGCATCTTACAATTGGCACCACAGCGAGTTCTACTGGGTTCAGAAACATACAATGATAGCAAGCAATACCTGTCCATATCATAGTTATGTATGATACATCCAGCTATCATACAGTTAAATACGAACAGGAATGGAATGAAACTTGAGTATATGTTGTAATGCATTTATAAAACCATCAATATCATGACATATGCCATATCTTACATTTCCATGAAAAAAAATAGGTCTAGACAACAAAATACCCTTTCTTAGAATCACTGATGCCAAAACACAAAAGTGATGTTACGCAGTGGATATATTAGGTCACTACTTTATGTATAATAAAGAATTGAAGTGACATGTGGTACTGTACCTTCATCAGACTTACAGGTGTTATTCATATTTTGTACTGGATCAAATGCAGATTGAACAGGACTCAGCTTGACAGTACGTAATGAATTCTATCAAAAATATTATAAGAATATTTTAAGTGTAATTTAAGGTAACTATACTACTTTCTGAACATTTTTTATTTATTATTTCATATTACTAAATGTTTTCAAGTGCAAAAATATTAGTGTATATTAATACAGTGATGTATTCTAGTTGGTTTTATTCTTTTCATTAGCAGTGACAGCAAGCTGACTAAGCACATTGATTCAAAATTGTGTGACATCGAACAAATCTTTGATATTCCTGAAACTCTTTCCATTTTGAAGAGAAATAAGCTTTTTTTTTTTTATAGTATTTAATATTTACCTGTGCATGATAAGTAGGCTTCCATCTTTTAGAGGCTACACTTTGTCTTCTGTGTTTATTTTCATGGTTGTCAAAAGCCTGCTTTTGTCCTGTAGCAGGAACAACACCTTAAATAACAGGCATGCAAAAATAAACCAAAAATGTGTAAAAACATGATAAAGATAGTAGTAACAAATCTAATAATGGTGAGTAAACATCTCTGTCCAAATTTAGATGCTTACCTTGTGTATGTTTACATCTGATCTCACTGAATGTATTTTCTGATAGTGAAAAGACAGAAACAGGCACTTCTAAGGCATATTTAATTTCGTGTTAGCATAGGACTATAAGATACAGATGTGGATCGTATGCGGACATTTATAAGCAGGTTAAGTGAAACCTCACTTTGAATCCCTCATAATAAAGATGGTCTGTACAATGATACAGGGTGGTCTTACCAAGTAAGAGGGAGAATGAACAGTGAACTATGACATAACAAATAGCACATAATGTGCCAAAAAGTAATGTTTTGCCAAGATGCTGTGCCTTATATCTTAATGGATTCAACTTTTGTTAAGATTACATAGCACCATGCAGAAAATGTGTAATAGTTCACACAGTTTATTTGATTCACAGAATCACAAAATGGTAGAGGTGCGAAAGGATGTCTCGGGATCACCCGGTCCAACACCTCTGATCAAGCAGGGCCACCTAGATCTTGTTGCCCAGGTGGCTTTTGAGTATCTGTAAGGATGGAGACTCTACAAAGTCTCTGGGCAACTTATACCAGTGCTCTGTCACCCTCATGGTAAAAAAAAAGTGTTTCCTGATGTTCAGAGGGAACCTCCTGTGTTTCAGTTTGTGCCCGTTGCCTCTGGTCCTTTCAGTGGGCACCACTGGAAAGAGCCTGTCTCCATCCTCTTTGCACCTTCCTTCCAGGTATTTATAGGTGTTGATAATATCCCCCGTGGCCTTCTCTTCTCCAGGCTGAACAGTCCCAGCTCGCTCAGCCTTTCCTTCCAGGAGAGATGCTCCAGTCCCTTCATTGTCTTCGTGGCCCTTCATTGGACTCTCTGCAATCTGTCCATGTCTCTCTTGTACTGAGGAGCCCAGAACTGAACACAGTCCTCCAGGTGTGGCATCACAGGTGTGATTCAAGTGCAAAGTCATGGTTTAAAACCTTAGTTTTACATCTTGGGATTTTGTAGTTAATCTCACTAATTTATACATCTGTATACTAATTTTAATGACGGTACTGCTGTATAGTATTTTCCCTCAGCCAGAGAGGCCTAACGTAGACACTGTGCCTCAAATTTATCTCAGTTTTGTCTGGTGTAATAATAGATTTTTAAAATTAAAACTAAAACATCAAGCTTCAAAATTAAAATTAAGTTCTTAATTAAACTTTAATGCATACAAACTGGAGATGCAAATCAGCATTTTCATGTGCAAGTCATGAATCCACACATCCAAGGAGATATTACATTCTCATTTGTAAACACAGTTACTTGATTTATAAATGCAGTTACTTGATTTATACTTGGGAATATAAATTACCTATTTATTTGCATAATAAATATTTCCACATGCAGTTTAACGTACAGTTCATGATTAGACCAAGAGGTATTTTAGTGATTTTAACAGAATTTTATTTCTTTATTTGTTATTACAGTGGTATTTCGATTCAATATTTCTCGGTGATTGAGACAGCCAGCATGGCTTCACCAAGGGCAAGTCCTACCTGACCAACCAGTGGCCTTCTATGATGGAATGACTACCTCAGTGGACAAGGGAAGAGCTCTGAATGTCTTCTATCTGGACTTCTGTAAGGCCTTTGACACAGTCCTCCACAACATCCTCTTCTCTAAGTTGGATGGCTATGGATTTGATGGGTGGACTGTTAGTGGATGAGGAATTGGTTGGATGGTCACATCCAGAGGGTAGTGGTCAATGGCTCAATGTCCAGATGAAGACTGGTGACAAGTGGTGTCCCTCAGGGGTCCATATTGGGAGCAGTACTGTTCAATATCTTCATCAATGACATAAACAGTGTGATCAAGTGCACATTCAGCAAGTTTGATGACAACATCAAGCTATCTGGAGCGGTTGACGTGCCTGAGGGACAGGACGCCACCCAGAGGGACCTGGACAAGCTCAAGAAGGGGGCCTGTGTGAATCTCATGAGGTTCAATAAGGCCAAGTGCAGGGTCGTGCACCTTCATCAGGGCAACCCCCAGTCTCAATACAGGCTGGGGGATGAAGGTATTGAGAGTGGCCCTGCTGAGAAGGACTTGGCAGTATGGGTGGATGAAAAGCTGGACATGAGCCAGCAATCCTGGCTGCATCAAAAGAAGTGTGGCCAGCAGGTTGAGAGAGGTGATTCTGCCCCTCTACTCTGCTCTCATGAGACCCCACCTGGAGTACTGCGTCCAGCTCTGGAGCCCTCAGCACAGAAAAGACATGGACCTGTTGGAGCAGGTCCAGAGGAGGGCCACAAAAATGATCCGAGGAATGGAACACCTCTCCTACGAGGAAAGGTTGAGACAGTTGGGGTTGTTCAGCCTGGAGAAGAGAAGGCTCTGAGGAGACCTTATTGCAGCCTTTCAGTACTTAAAGGGGGCTTATAAGAAAGGTGGGGACAAACTTTTAACAGGGCCTGTTGTGATTGTACAAGGGGTAATGGTTTTAAGCTAAAAGAGGGAAGATTTAGAATAGATATAAGGAAGAATTTTTTTTGCCATGAGGGTTTGCCCAGAGAGGTGGTAGATGCCCCATTCCTGGAAACATTCAAGGTGAGGCTGGACGGGGCTCTCAGCAACCTGATCTAGTTGAAGATGTCCCTGCTCACTGCAGGGGCGTTGGATTAGATGACCTGTAAAGGTCCCTCCCAACTCAAACTATTCCATGATTCTATGATTTTATGGTTCTATAATTCTATGATTTGACAAAGCAGAATTCTTACCATTTGCAGAAAAAAAACCACAATTCATTGATCCTAGAAGATTTGAAACTACTCATCTGGCTGCTGCCATCAATAGTAATGTGGGACAGCTTAGCTTTAAAAGTTTGCCATTTAGTTATATGTGAATTACTGTAATGTGACACATGGTGCTGAATAGCACCTGAAAAGAAAAGCAAATGTGATCACTTTATATTGAATACAGGGGGAAATTTAAAAAGAAGCAAAGAAGAAATCCCTCATTATATTAGTAATCACAGAATGTTTTTCTGAAAAATACAATCCAAAGTTAATTTAATTAGTTTGAAAGAAATGCTAGATCCATACCAAGAAAGAGACTCCTTTGAGAACTGTAAAACAAAAATATAATAAGCAATAGTATCTTTAAGGGCATGAAATACTGAGCACTTTACCCCTGTTTAACTATAAGCATATGAATTAATACCATTTGTCACAGGCTAAATGTTAAACATATTTTTAAAGCATTTTACTGATTGAACACCAAAGTACTTAAAATAAATGTAGTATTCAGCTGCAGTATAATATGTGTCCCCCAGAAGATACACCACTTGAAGACTGGAAGGCCAATTAAGGGAAGATCCTCATGGATAACAATTTTATTTATTCATCTTGTTCTCACTTTTTTTCTCTACATTTGGCCACGCATTGCAATAGATTCCATTTTCTGTGGTGTCCTCACAGACTTCACTGAACTCTGTAATAGTGCCACAGCAGATATTTTACTCAAGAACAATGCAGTATTCAGTCTCTCATAGCAAGCACTTCAGGACAAAGACTTTGGTGATCTATGTGCATTTGCAGGCAATAGAACAAATAATAGCAAGTCATTAAGAGTAATCTGAAGTATTTAAAATAAAGAAGAATTTCAAAACACTTTCAAACCTAAGCAGATACTGAGAGAGGGCCACACACACACACACACACCCGCAATTTTGAAAAGTTGTTACTTGGTGCTTCCTCCAAAAGAGCTAGAGCTATGTGACACTGGGGATGTCGCATTTAAAGTTGCAGTGAAGACAGTATTAGCAGCGCACACAACTTTGACCCAGTAACTTTCCTGATTAATTGATCTGATGTGCAAATAAGGACATCAAGAGGCAAGTATCTCTGCTGGAGGCAAGGCATGGTAATGCAAGTCTTCAGTCATTTCCAATGTAAAATCAAATAGGTTAACTTAAGTCACACATATCTTAAGCTCATCTCTTTGACTTTGAACTGGAATGGACAAGCAGATAACACTTCTCATTTCCCACCCTTGCTTTAGGCCAAGAATATTCACCTGCCTCTGCTCTTACGAAAGAGCTGTTCTGAATCACTTCATAGTTAAAATTGTGTATTACTGTAGATAAAACTAGAAATTTAGGGGTTTTTTTTTGAAGTTATGGGAATGACTTATTTTGCTAGAAAGTATCTTTGAGCTGATCCTCGGGGTGATCCCAGTACGTGAAGTGGTTTGGATACTGCTTGTACCTGAAGCAGGGTCCACAGCTTCAGGAGCTCTGCCTCCAGCTGCAGCCCTCAGTAGGAAGCAAACCAGCACACAACACACAAATTACAAGCACAAGGATGCCATCAGTGCCCGAGGCACAGAATATAGCTAGGCTGCAGAGGAGAAACAAGGCAAATCAACAAGCAGGAAACCTATTTTGAAATGTAAAAACCAGGAAATTAAAATCTATTCTCCCAACATTTCTGATGCATCTTTTCTCTGTTTTACCAATCGGTCTCTCCATCATATTGTTCCCAAGGTTAGTTATTAATAAAATAAAGGGTTATTCCTAAAATTTCCTAAAATTCCTTATAAATCAGGCATCCTTCACAGCACAGCAAAATTTCTCTGGTAGAAGCTCTTTATTTTTAACCTATATTTCAGTTTTTTGAGCATTAATTGGATTACTGAGACTAAAGCGTAATAATTTTAGGCATTTACAGTATCAGCATTTTAAAAACATGTTAGATCTACATTTCTTTCACTCTCAGGTGGCAGTGACTGTTGGACAACAAGCTATCACTCCCAGTTACCTTGCAAACTTGCTCATATAAACTTAGTCACTTCCTCCTGTATCATTATTTAGACCATCTGTCACATCTGCTCATTAGCCAGGAATATAATCTCAGGGAAAATACTTCCTTTTCATTTAATATTGTAGAGAGCTGTTAAAAATGGGGATCGAGGTTTGAGAGGCCTCTGGGCAGCACTAGAATAGAAGTGACAATGACAAATGGTGAAAACTTGTTAAAACTGGCTGTATTGTGTGAATGGATGAAAGGCTGGATGTTTTAACTGAAAACAAATTTGTGACGTAATTGAAAAAGACTTTCGTCTGAACATCCCCCCACCCCAGACCCAGAAACATGACTCTTACCAGTGGCAGAGTCTTTTGGAGCTCGGGCAGTATGCGCTCCTTGCCAGGAGGTACTTATTTTCCCAGCTGCTGGGATACGATGGAGAAGTAATCCATTTTCTGCGTTAGCAGGTCTTCTTTCAGTGCAGGCTACTGAATGATTTTGACAGGCGCTTGTCTGAACATTATTTACAGAACACCTACATTTTGCCCAAGGTTTGTATTTGGCCGTGCTGCAGCCAGGCGTAGGTATCACAGTGGCCAAGTCCGAATGACAAGTAATACTCTCACTGTTTTCTGTACCGTTTCTATTTAAAACCTCATCTGCTAAGAAAACATGCCTTTCATTTAAATCATTCTTGCTTGTAGTGGTAGCTTGAAGACTTGAAGGCTGACACCCAGGGCTGGCTGCATTTTTGCCACTTCTGTTTCCCGGCAGAGGTGCGGATGGTGGGTGAGGTGCCACCAATTTCCCTGGAGCTTTCAGAGTTTTGTTGGCTTCAGTGTCTGATTGTGGTCGGATTATAGTGCCTGTTCTCTTCTCGGTCATTAAAGTTGGCTGGCCTTTTACAGATCTTGGTCTTCTAGTTATTTTTGCCTTATTTTTGAGTTGATTAACATCATTAATTTTAGAATTATTGCTACATACTGGGGGATTACTTTCTTCGTCTTGTGATACCGTCCAAGCTTTTTTAGTAGAAAAGGAACCAGTAGACATAAATATATTCAGAGGCATGCATTCTTTGTTTGATTCTTCAGTATTAACATTTGGTTTTGATATATGAGAGTTTTCCTGATGATTTTTCATGAATAAGGGGTTTGAAGGTTGAGCAACAATACTTAAATTAGTCTTAGGAGCATTATTTGTAGTTTGAACATATTGCAGCTGTGCAGAAGATATTTCATTGGTGTTTTTTTCATAGCATTTTTCATTATTTTCTATTATTATCCGGTTAATTTGATCATGCCATCTTAACTTTGTATTGTATTTTTCATTTTCTGCACTTCTCTTTTTTATTTTTGCCAGTTCTAAACTGTCTCTGATAGAAGACACAGGCTGAGTTCCAAGACTGATCCCATGGTTCATAACCACAGCTTTGAAATGACTGGGTTCATATTTAGATTCCTTCTTTAAGATACTTGTGAATAATCTTGCTCTTTTTCTTTCAAGAATATTGTTTTTCAGGGTGTGCTGTGCAGGAGTGCCAGAATTTAACTCTGTATCAGACACCAGTGACATAGTTTCTATCATATTTCCTTTCTTTTCCTCTCTGTTATTCTGTTGCTTAACATCACACAGAAATGAGGCATTTGGTATGTCCCGAAATAAAGATGATCCTGGATTAGTGTCATCAATACATTTAATATTTTCTTCTTTTGTTTCAGTCATTTTTCCTGAGGTATTTTTTAAAAACTCTGTACTGATGTTTTTGTCCTTTGGTAACGTATCAGCTGTGCTAGGAATGCCAGTGGAACATCCCCGATTAGGAAATAGGATTATAGATGTTGCAATAGATTGACTGGAGGTTTGCACAGATATAGTTCTTTTTTGTGGGGTCATTTTCAAACTCTGATCTTGCATCAGATCCTGAACTCTTTCTCCTGGAATACAGTCAGGGCTGGCCCAGACTTTGCTAGGATTGAAAACAGGATGACCACTGGCTAATGTGCTGGCCGTTCCAGAAGATGGTTTGCTGCTTTTTTCTTTTATATTTTGCAGAAAACAAAATGCATTACTTACAGAGTGTTCTTGCTTACCAGAGGCAGAGAACTCTGCAGGTTTTTTTCCAGGTCTGTGAGAAGCAGATGATTCCTCTTCTGAATTGTTTACGTGTTCAGCAGGAGTTAGAACATTATATTTAGCTAAAAGATCATGAATAGGTAAGTTGTGGTTGTTTTGCAAATCTACATTTCTCAGACAATTATTTAAATGCACATTTTTAGAAGAAGTACTTTGAGATGTATAAAGCAAACCATTATTCCTAGTCTGTGATTTTTCTGGATTGTACAGGGCACAGTCACACTGTGTAGTCAAAGATGATTCACTCAGTGTTGTGTAATTTCCATTTTGTTCTCCAGCCTCAAGACTGTCAAGGCTTGACAAGCTTTCTGAATCATCTGTTTTCTTGACTTCTTGATGAAAATTCTGAAATAGAGGCATAAAACCAAACTGTTACATTTATCAGAAATGTTTTTTTTTTTTTTTCTGATATTAATTTTTCATTAATGAGAGCTTAGGCTAAAATACCATAAATATTGAGCGTGGTGTTTTTACGACTTTGTTCATAGCATCTTGAGTGTTTCCATCAAGTCAAAATTTACCTGTGTCCAATTGTAAAAGGAAGTGATATGGTCTGGGCATGAAATTCAGAGGAAAGAGCTGCAACAAATTGCATCTTAAGTTTTAAATCAATTCTGCAATACCGAAAAAGGAACAAGATTTGTCTAAACAACACTACCGTTTCCAAATTGCCCCATGGCACAGGATGTTATTTGTACTCTAACATGTAAGAGAGTTTACAAAATGAAAGAGAATCCATAAAAAAGCAAATTTGATAGTGGATCTGCTCCAAAATGGATCTTTTTGATAATACCAGACTGAATATGTTTATTTTCATGCGAAGTGCCACAAGTGATGAGGATTTAAACCTTGTCGTAGAAAACACATAAAACATCTCCCCGCTACCATAATCACAGTGATTAACACCTCCCCCCAGTGAAACTCCATCTTCTCATCTTTCAGAAAGAAGAAAATATCATCTGATCTGTGAGGACAGATCAGGTCTAAGGGCATATGGGAGTCCCATCCAATCCCGCAACTTCTTTGTCGAAATTTAATGTAGTGATGAATAAGAGCAACTGGCACCATCAGAATCACCACTGGGACAACTTTATGTATGTACTACATAGGCATTTTTTTCACTATTACTTCTCCATCCAAACACTGAGATGCCTAACATGGTTGAAAATACATACCTTTTAAAGTACAAGATTTCAAAATACATATAAACATAAAGGAAAACAAGCACACGCCTATTTTCACAATCTCGTACTCTCTCTGCCGTTAAGTTCACTTCCATACAACTGAGTAGCTAAGTGATTTTAAACCACATGTTGGAAAAAACTGGGGTGGTGTTGGAAAAACTAAGAGAAGCTGCATCAGATATGCAATCTTATGCAATGAAGACCTTAAATGGAAAATGTTTCAAATAGCAAAATCTGTTAACCTAGGTAAGTGATTATGTAAGATATTATATATCCCCTGTAATTCTATTACAATAGAATTAACATTTTGAAAATTGACCAAAGAATGCATAAAATTAATTAGTGAATAAGTACATATTTTTGTAGTAAACCATTTTTTTATTCTAATAAAATTGTTATACCATGACGTTGCATAGTATATAGCTGTACAAATATTTTAAATTGCAGAATAAAAAGCTTCATGAGTCCTGAAAGACATTTTATGATTGAATTAAATCTTATCTTGCACTGTATGTTCAGAGTTGGTGCGGTCTTCTATTATAATTATGATCTGAGATAAAGAAACTAAATAGAAGAACAAAGAACCAAATGTAGGGGAAGATTCTTTTAGGGAACATTTTCAAATGGAAGTTATACAAACCAGTGTCTTTCTAATAGAAAAGAATAAATAATGCTTTGATAGTTATTTATTAACCTTTATGCTTGGATAAATTATATTGTTAACCTCTGCTTGAACTTCACCAAACAAGGAAAAGGCATATGCTCAGAGCTTTCTGTACCAGGCCAAATTTAAGAACTAACTTTGAAATTTTCAAATGAGAAAAAAAAAAAAAAAAACCAACAGTAAAAAGAAATTATAGGTGTCAGGCTTACTTCTTGTCTAATTTGGAAACTGCACCTGTACAGCTGAACATGTGTTTCTAAAATGGCTAAGCTAAACAAAGGAAAAATTTTGTAAGGACTGATATTAAAAAACCTGTTCTGATAGCAGGTTAACTTAAACTGGTAAATCTGGAGGGTGCAAGAAAAGTTGCAACTTCCAAAAATAAGATCAAAAAAATACTACCCAGTTGTGCTCCAGAGGTTGAAAATAGACTTGTTAAACAAAACGTCATGGGAATACAAAATCTCAGTTGAGGCAACCTCCAGAAAAAAATTAGGAACTAAGGAATAAAGAAGGATTCCTCATTTAAACACATACCCACTTTTACTTAGTTCATGCAAATTTAATTAATTTACATTTATTTTGTTGCATCATACAATTTCATCATTTCACACATTAAAGATGCTTATCATTCTCATTAAAATATTTACATATTTTATTTCCCTTTCTGGCTTACTCTGTAATGAAAAAGAATGTCACCTTTTTTTTTTTTGTAAAAATGGATAGCTAGAACTACTGCTGCACACCTCAAAAACATTCAACAATTATTCTTTTTTAGCAGTCAACAGCTACAGGGAAATAAACCTGGAAATCCCAATGATTTAATTTAATCTGCGAGAATATTATAGGATGATAAGGAAATAAAAATGTTCATAGACAGTACTATCTTTTGATTTTCTGGATTTGCATATTGTTTCTGTTATATAAGTACGATTTATTGTATTGCCTGTTGCCTGCATTATCTTATGTCCTAATGCATGAAACCTAAACCCCGCCTGTCCACATACTCAGTATTCTAGAAAAGGGAACACTTATGAGGAGTTAAAGAGGTCGCTTTTACGCCTTAAGACCTGGAACAGCTGTGTCAAGCAATTTCATTTCAGTAAAGCACTAAAACAAAGAGAAAACATGAGCCTAAGAAATCTTTCAAGAGGTCAATGACAGAACAACATGGCAACAAGTAAAATTTTAAGAGAACCCGACAAGTGAATTTTCTGCCAAAGGACTCTGTCAGAACGCTAAAGAGCTGCTATATGTGTATTTGACATTTTCTGCAATAGAAGTGCTGACTGTTCACAACTCCAGGAGGTGAATGGGAACACTCTTCTGAAGATAAATGCTGGAAAAGTGCTACCCACTCTGAAAATCCTCACCTCTCACACTACTTGCTGTTTTTGATAATTTCGACTGGTTTATTCACAGGAGTTCTTTGTGCTTTATATGTGTGTATATATAATGTTATACTTCATTGTGAAGTAAAAGACTCCAGTGTTCATACAGATAAAAAGCTACCTCTCAAAGCCAGTGAGGAACCTAAACACTTTTACTACTTTTGAGTTTACCAAATATGGAATGGGAAAGTCCATTAGAAAATTAATAATCCCTTTTCTACACAAATTTGGAAAACAAAATGTACATGGCACTACACAATACTGATTTCCCAGAAGATTTGGGCAGATCCATGAAAGCAAATGCCACTGAGAAAGGACTTTGGTGCTTAGGTTACACAAGAGATTCATTATACTGTTCCAAATCCACCAAAGAAGCTACGGAGGTGTAGGATGACCACAAAAAAGCTTCCTATCAACACCCCTCTCTTTCCTAGGCTAACTCCTAGGTGCCTAATTTCCCCCCTCCAGCTAGGTAGGATACAGAAACTAGCTATCTATGAACCTGAGTATTCAAAAGGATCTCATTTGCCTGTTTGGAAAATCATCACAGGATGCTAGAAATACAGGTTCAAACTCCTTGGGAGAAAAAGAACTCAAGTTTCCAATTTCATAGGCATTCAGGCAATTCAGCAGGCCATACTGTACTGAAGGATTTTTACAGAAAAGTGATCTGAACACTGACTGTCAGGGTTTCAAGTTCTGACACTCAGTTTTCTCACTGTTGCTTTCTATTAATTAATTTAGCATCTCAGTACTCAGCGTGCTACTTCTCAGGATCCCTCTTCCAGGTGCCTAACTCTCATAGACTAACCTAGTCATTCAGCTCCACAAGTGGAATTCCTAATGCTAGTTTTTAAATAATATTAAAATTATGAAATGATTAAATGTTGAGTCACTGAACACAGTAATTCATTAGCCCCTGGTTTTGTTTCTAACCTATTAATAAATTTATTTTGAGCAGGCATCATCTACCCTGCAAATTTAAGAGATGGGGTCATGTAAAAATAGTATGAGACTGCATAATTGAAAACCATCAGAAGGCAAATAGCACGGAGGAAAATTGGGCATGCATATGCAATATTAATTCTAGAAGTTTTTAACTGCTTAACTAATAATAATTTTAATGTTATATATAAAATGCAATGCCACAATTTAATGAGAAAATGCATGGTTACAATCTAATTCAATGTCATTGGGTTATACCAAAAAAGGAGAATGGAGATCAGCTAAAACTTATCCATTTTCACTTCTTTGGAATTTGCAGGTCATAGGAGAAATGATGTTTTAAAAAATATTTTGTAGATGAAGCTATCTCTAGACAATACTTCAGAGGCAGAAATTAAAGGGAAACAATTCTCAGAGTTTTTTTCCATTTTAAAGCAAAGAAATAATCCTCTCCCACTGATGGTTAAGGTCTTAATGATGAGGCTCAAAACCCTGAAATTATCCTTTTCAGAAAAGCTTTCCAACAAAGTCTGATTTATGGGGAAAGAAGAGAAGAATAACCGATGGAGGAAAGCATTTCTTCATCTTCTAGAAAACTCAGAATCTGTCTTCCTAGTTTATTCTTATTCACAAATGCACAAATAAGGCATCAGAGTTGATAGATTTGAATGAACTGGAGCTGTAGCATCAGAAAAAAAAAAAAATTAATACTATTTGACCAGTACACACCTCCTAAAAGACCCATAACGACACAGTATAATTTTTAAAATAATCCTTAGTTCAGCTGAGAGACTATCCTTCCAGATCTCTCTGACTTGCTAAAAAATTAGTACACATTTTTGCAGTCTATAAAAAACATTACTTTTTCTTTTAGCAATGTAAATACATTGCAGAGGTGGAACAGTTTTTAACATATTTCCACTCTACTTTGTGCACTGCACAGCAGCAACCAAAGCAGAAAGTGGATTTATATTAGGAAATGCTAAAGGTCGGATACAGAAATACTTTTAGAATCATAGAATGTCCTGAGTTGGAAGGGACCCACACGGATCAAGTCCAAAGCCTGACTCCACACAGGGCAGCCTAAAAGTTAAACCACATACCTAAGAGTGTTTTCTAATATTATATATTTATACCTCTCTAGAAATAAGTTTATCTAATGAAACAGTTTCATATAATTGCCAACATTCACTGCATGCTTCATTAATATAATCACTTATCTTGAAAAAAATATTTAGTGACTGTTACGTGTTACCTGTTTTACAAATTCCATTTTTTCATTTAAGACATACATTCCTCTTAAGAAATTTACAGATATGATTTATAAGCACACCTACAAGATTTCAGCATCTGCCTTCCCCTAAACAGCCTACTGAATTTAAAGGCTGATATTTATTATTTTTTCTTGCCACTATTTGAAAAAGCATAATTCTTTTAAGTTGTTTGTCACAAGATATTTCAGCCTCCTGGGTCCCAGTTATTCTCTGCTTATTCCTGTCCTCTGAACTCTGGCTGTTTGGTTTAATGCTTTATTTCCCAGTATCAGGCATAAACTTTACAACAAAGCTCAACCTACTAAATACCACAGAATTGCTGCTGTGGGTTGATGATAAATAATATTAAAAAAAAAAAAAAAGAAAGAATTTATTAGGTTTCTGTGTACCCAGGCCACCATGAGCCTACTAGGACAGAAGCAGAATACTGGAAGAAAAAAAGTAGCTAAATTCTGTGTTTCTTTCCACTTCTCAAAAGGTTTCTCTCTTTTTTTTTAAAAAAAAAAAAAAAAGCAAAACACAGCTCTGCTCTTCAGTGGGGTAGAATTAGTCTGGACAGTGATAGTTTAATCTTGATGAGAAACCAATAGATTTCCTAACATCCCCTTGGGACATTATTATATACTATCTCTCATAATACCAAGTTATCATAATATAATATAGCATCCTGGCAGACCAGTATGCACAAACTTTTGTACCTTCCGCTCCCCTCCTTCAAGCAAACACTTTATTATTACCATAACTGCAGTAAACTAAAGATCAGATATGGCTATTTTTTTTTTTTTCTGTTCTTCTCCTTTAGCTACATTTATGAACAATTTACTCTGTTGCAGTAAAACAAATCACTTCAAAAATAGCTATGAAGTATGGTAGAAATAATTTAGTGCATAATTATATATAAATATTTCATAGATACATACATATATATGGATATACGCATATGAATGTAAAACCAAAACTGAAGTCATGCTAATATGTATAACAATTCTAATGAAAAAGTATATGCTTGTAAAGGAGGAGCAGGTATATATTAGATGACAGTTCTCAATTTCCCTGTTTCTGTGGTTTGTGAGCTATGCTGTATGTATAACAATCCTAACTTATCCACAAGTAAAGTCTTATTCATGTATTAATCTACCTGTGAAACAAACTCTTTTGTACTGAAAATGCTGTTTCAGCTCCAATCCTACGTTATCACCTGTTCAAGCAGGGCTTTGAGTTGAGGCAAGACACTCTTCAAATGACTGAACATCCAGATTGCCAGATATGAAGATTGTAACGTCATTTTATACAGCACAGGCTTGGGATAAACCACTCTTTTACATTAAAAACACCCACAACGTACTCTTGAGGAATACACAGTCAAATCAAGTTTGAGTATTTGGGCGAAATAATTTAGTCTGGAGATCCATTTCAATTTGCGTTTATAGCAAATGTGGATTTTGGATTAGTGAAATAACATGGAAGACAGTGGTATGTTGCAATATTGATTAAAAGCCAATAACCCCTCTGATTTTGCCAAAAGGAAAATAAGTAGGGAAATCACTTCAGTTTGTCACATAATTTAAGCGATTGTCGTGGTTTGGGCTGGGCTAGCCATTAAACAGTGATCAACATAAAATGTGTTAACATTCATAGTTACAAGTAAAAAATAGCCAGTGCTTCTAGATTTAAGGTGACCACAGAAACCTCTTTCAAGTCTTTGAACAGTCTCTTCAAAATCAAGTCTGACTTCAGTACCAATGCCATTTTAGCCTAACCCTCTCCTTAAGAGTCTGTTTTCCTGCTAACTAGCCCTGAGCATTCTACAAGTTCTTGACACTGGGGAGAAACTCTGTACACAGGCACTCCTTTTTTCCATGCTGGTCTTGTCCGTGCCTCTGAAGAGTCAGGCTGATACAATACACCTTGCAGAAGGAACCTCTGTTTAACTCATTCCAGACATACTACAAATGCACTTGAAAATGAATTCAGTTTTTCCATTGGTTACCTGAAACATCTCCATTTCATAGACACAGTCCAACCTCAAAAGCACAGTGACACAAACAGCTAACAGTCATACAGGTCAACTCAGTCGTGCAAGTAAGACGATGACCATACCTACGTCTTCGCAGCATCTGCTGCTCTCACTCAGTGGAACATCACTTAGAAAATATTCTTCACTTTTTCTCAGAGACTTATTTAATTTTATATGTAACATATATAAACGCACAGTATAATAGGATACAAAATTTTATTGTATTAGAGATAATCCAAGAATAACCCTCTGACCTTATGGTTTGGGTTGCAGTTTCTGAGAAATTATACCTGTGTTCCAGTCCCTGTTTCAATAAATATCGAAGCATTTTATGCCAAGGGGAACAGTATCCATAGAAAGGCTGATAGTGAGTACTTCAATGGCTGCACAATATGCTTGGAAAAAAAAGGAGTGTCAAGGTAAAATTCCTGCTTCAACTCAAATCAGACAGGGATTTAAAATTTGTATTTCGCAGATACCACTTGAATAATCTAATTATGGTCATATAAAGGAGGGAAGAGGAAAATACAGTCTCCGTGTTGTAATCTATACCTATTTTGTCTGTGAATTAGCTCTTACTTCCAAGTATTTTGTTTAAAAAGTGAAATAATAGAAGCAAAATGTTATGTCAGTCAAACAGTTTAATTCAAACATAATATATTTTTCTGGAAGAGCATTAAAATATTGTACTGATTTATTTTGTGTGGCCACCAAATTAAAGAGGTGATGAAAAGAAAAAGACAAAAGCTATCTGAATAATACTATTCCCTGTCACAGTAGAGCCATTTTAATGGAAATTTTCTAAATTATCCAGTTCAAGGCAGATGACAGAAATCGAAAATTTCAACATAAACAGTTAACATTTGGAAAAATGATAAGCCCTTTAGAGTAATGTCTTTTGGTGAAAAAGCTGCATGCAGCTTTAACTAAAGACCGTGCTACCAGCTCCACCTTAAAGATTTTATTTATGTCTGCAACAAAACCAGGAAAGGACTATGAAACAAAACCTTTGCAAATGAAATTAACAGTATTAATTTCTTCAAAACTGAACATACTGATGGACAGGTACCAAATACTAATCTGATGTACTGGATCAGACATAACTGTTGCACAAAATAAAATCTACTGCTCTCAATATTTTAAGCAAAATAATTTTGAAGAATGGCAGAAGGGCCACTAAAACCCTTGGCTAACTGCTGAAACTATGCAAATTTTCAGGGATGGAAAACAGGGAACACACCAAATCTACTGGTAAGGGTCTACATAGAACTTTATCACCCTGTAGGAAAGAAAAGAATTTTAGGAATCTTTATAATCCTGCTGGGCCTGTAAAAACAGAAACAAAGAGAGGTCAAAGGATCTCAATGGATGGTTAGACTGCAAAGCATGTGCACAGTGAAATACTTTAACATTAGTTTCAGAAAGGCAAGTACTGTTGAAATGATTTTGGACAAGACAGTTACAAGACTACTGAAGCCTATTCATGTCAGTAAGAGTATTATAAATAATTACAATTTATAAATTTTATTAGTAAGAGTATTATAAATACTATTTTACATCACAGGAAGTCACAATGCACATGCACACCAGCGCAATCCAAGTATTAAACTTCCAAAACTCAGGCCTTAGAACAATGACAATAACTTTCTTGACTATTTTTCTACTCAGAGTCCAAAGTATGCAATTTCAAGAAAGAAAGTCCAAATGTTTGAAGTATAAATATTTACAATTTGAAACTGTTTATCAGAGGGAAGAAGCTGAGCAACCCCTAGTGGTAGTAGAAAAATGCATTCTGGAAAAAAAAGCAAATTTTTTTACAGGACCAGAGCATTTTCAAAAATACAATAATTTGTAAACACAAATCTCTGTATTATATGCAGTGTCCAAAGCTGGTGATAACATTTAGAAAAAAATATAAGTAAAAAATCATGTATGACTCATGGCAGTTTTCCCCTAGAATTCAATAAGGATGTAATAATTGTGTTTGATAAAATACACAATATAGTTGTCTTGCAATATATTAAAAACAATCTTTTTATATATTTTTTCCCAAAGAGATTGCATTTTTTTTCCCTAATTCTAGTAAGTCCTAATGCAGCTACTGCCAAATTAAACCTCATCATTTAGGGAGGGATTTGCAAACATTATACCAATGAAATGCCCAATGTGGTATTAAAAAAAAAAAAAAAAAAAAGCTTAGACCTCTTTGGATTTTATTTGAAAGTGGTTATCTAGAATTCAGTTTTATCAGCTTTCTTCTATAAATTGCCATTTGCTCTTCCTTCTTTTTGTGCTTGGAAATAAGAACGAACAC
Organism: Fratercula arctica; assembly: GCA_947846985.1. Lineage (NCBI taxonomy): Eukaryota > Metazoa > Chordata > Aves > Charadriiformes > Alcidae > Fratercula > Fratercula arctica. The sequence continues at coordinate 15,377,010 of CANTUZ010000001.1, read as the reverse complement.
TATTCAACAACCTTGCCAGTACAAACTGTACTTTCTGTCTCCTCAACCTTTTTGAAATTCACTCCAGTTGAGTGAGATTTTCTGTGTTAGCCATCAGCTGCTCAAGATTCTTATGAATACCATCAGAACAAAGTAGGTACAAAGACAGAGATGAATGTGGCTGAAAACATCAATATCAAAGAACTTGAAATATATCTGAACTGTATACAGTCTTTCAAAAGTTACCCATACACATGTATTAAAAAGAAAAGCCCTTGCTCTGTTGCCACCAATGATCCCATGCCTCTAGCCATCACCTATATAAAGGCACAGTGCTTCATAGGGTTAAGGTCATTTCAGACACCACGAGTCAGATATCAGTAGATAATATTACAGAAATAAAAGAATAAATCCAAAATTATGTCCTCCTTTTTTTCAAAAAAAAAAAAAAAAAAAAAAAAAAAATCTAATATTGAAGACAATATTTCCAAAATCAAAGACAAGACTGACAGATCTAAAATCACACTTAAACATGCAGTTATAAGAAATCACGTTTAAGCTCAGTTCTTCTTGATTTTCACTGTGTTTCTAAGGTGACTTTTGAAACTCATTTTGGGCCCAAAAATTAGTTTAGGTAGAAAGTTAATGGGCAAAAGTTAATGGGCAAAAGCTAATGGGCTTGTTACTGGAACATCTGCATCTATTCCAAAGATGACAAAAAAGGATCTCAAGAGACTTGAAGTCAATCCCTAAGAAATCACCACACATCGGAAAAAAAACCCAAGAAACAAAAAAGCCCCCAACATTTGACCTACTATAATTATACCGCTATAGCAGTTTATGCTGAGGTGCAGCAATAGGCAAAGCAGAAACTTAAGTGCAAATTGCAAGCCACCAATTTAATTTTGGAGCTAGCACAAGACGCCTGTGATAGACCAATGGCTATCTACTTCAGAGCCAAGTCTGACATACAAATCCTACATTCACAGAAAGAAAGATAACATGAGAGATATCTTTGAAGAATGTGTGAAAATATTCTTGCAAACATTTTTGAAGACCTCTGATTTCTTTCTGAAAAATATGTATAATTTTACTGTAAATAATCTATTGGTAAGGCATAGTACACTGTGCCTTCAGGTGTTGTCTACTTGGTAGAGTGCTTAACAGACTTTTCATTTTTATCACATTCAAGAAAATTTCCATTACATTTAAGAAGCATCATGTAACGAATCACATGGAAATATCATACCTCCAAGTTGCTGAGATGCTGTTTTTCAAGGAGTTGTTGCATTTCTTTCAGATTTTTCTGGAAGAGAAGTTGGTTACTATCCATGTTTGTTCTACTGCTCTCTTGTATTGTTTTATCCCAGCCAACCATTGCTGAAATCTGCTTCTGATGGAAAGAACCGTTCCTAGATGCTGATGAGGATGAAGAGTCATCTGTGGTTCTTGATGCAAGCAAATAACTTATTACTTTGGCTTATTTCTATGCGTCAACTGTACACTTTTAAATATGTTCCTTTCCAAAAGTATACATCATCAATAAGTGCCTGGAAAGTGAAAGACAGCTACACTATATGTAACTACAGGTGGTGCTGTTAGTACTATCTGAAACTGTGCAACACTTTCCATTTTAAACCTTCTCTTCTGTTATTTATAAAAAGTCAGACTTTTCTGATTGGGTTGTTGGGTGACTGCCTCAGCCTGAATTAATCTGGAAAATGTCAGCCAACAGTTTGGTCATTTGCAAAAATGGAACATGGAATGAAAGACAAGTAGAATGGCCTTTGTTTTTCCATGAAATTGGCTTATATTAGAGGACAACTATATATTGATGCTGTCAGATATATTCCCTTATTTCAAATAGCAAGTACAGCCCAACTGTACTGATGACGTGCAATGTCACTTATGTGGTACATTAAAGAATTTGTATTTGCTTCCTGAAAAAAATAATCTTTAGAGCAGCTAGTGTAGCTGGCTACTGTGGTCAGGGTGAGTCCAAATTAAGATAGAGGAAACCACAGGTTTCTACAGGCATTAGCAAGAACCATGTCTGGCTGACACACAGGAATCAAAGAAGCTGAGAAGCATGTGAAGACATATGACAAGGAAAATATGCAAACAGAGACTAAGAAGGCAGGGAGTACGTAACAAGATATGTTCAAGAATAAAAAGCAGATAGAACTGGAACAAGGCAGGGTAAGATCACTAAGAATAGGAACCAAGCTTTGGAACACAAGAAGGAAGAACTAGGTAGATCTCAAGGATGACAAAACCAAGAAACTTTAATCAACAAGAAAAGTAGGCTTTAAAAAAAAGCAAAAATAACCCACACACCAAAACCCACCAGCTCATAGGTAGATCAAGCTTTAGCCTTCTGGAAGTATAAACTGTTACCAGGTTGCCAGCTGTGCTTGACTGCCTAGATGTAACAATTTAGTGAAGGACATTGATCCTGCTTTTTGTCTCCAATGTGGTTCAAGGACCCTAAATGCCCTTAGTCTGGCATATCCAAAATGGCACTTACAGAAATCTCCCACCAGATCCATGCTTTGAGTTCTCACATCTGTTCAGCAGTTAGAGTCAAGCTTATGTCTCACTGTTTTAGGATCAAGTATTTGTTATACTCCACAATGACTACAAATGGTGGTAGAAGGATAATAGATCTTGGAAACAGATTATCAGTATAAAACTTCAGTGAAGTTATTTGTAAAATGGGTATACCTTTAGCAAAAAGGGGAGATCCAACTTTTATTTCACCAGGTTGATCATGTCCAATATTTGAAACGATACTTTGTCTCAGAAAGCATTGGATTTTGAGTAACAAACCAAACCTTATTGTTCTTTTAATACGCAGATGCTTTCCAACATTCTCAGGATTCGTTTCTCATACATAGTTCCTTAGCAGCATCAACATGATACTTTAAATATTGCTCAACTGGGCAAAGGTGTTTAGCTAAATTTGTTGCAAAAGTGAACTTTGAGTCTGTATGCAATTAAATATGAAAACCATACTTCCACATATTTCCCTCTTTTTTTTTTTCATTGGAGTCTGTCTTGACAAGATGATCCACCACCCATATTTTACCCATCCTTGATTTCAGTGAAGGTGATGGTGAAGGTGATGGTTCCTTTCATATATCAGCAATATGCAGTGTAGGAACTTATAAGATGATGTGACTATTTCAGGCCACAAAAAGCTATCTTCGTTAACAGCTGGCATCCCTATTAAGCAAATTTGAACAGTGCAGTCACACAATACGTACACAGACCTCATCCTCCTCTACTGTCTATCCAGCAGAGATGCATTATTAGGAAACATGTGTTGTTCCTAGCTGGAGATGGCTACCATATGTCTAATACATGTACAGAAACTCAGTAACCCCTTTCCTTCATTTCTCTCTATTTCTTCTGCTTAAGTTTCCACAGTTCCTTCTTCCGAGCCTTCATCTGTTTCATCCTCTTTCTGTATCTAAAATTATATTCCCTGTTAAAATCAATCCCTTTTCTTTTTAGTACATATGTGTCAAATTAGACAAATGAGACCTTTTCTGTATTTATTATAACACAATTTCAGGACAATGGAAAATGTAAACTTTCATCCCATCAAGATTATTGGTTTTTTTTCAGGAGATTTTATACAATACTCCAAAATGTCTGACTTAATTGCACTAACCTAAGCAGAGACATATATTTGGCAGAGTCTAAAAAGGAATTTATTATTTCTGATGAGATGGCTGATAGCAAAAAGGGAGAACAACTTCATCTATTTTCCTATTTATTTATAGAACTCAGAAAACTGCATTCTGTATTCTTTTGAAGGGGCGATATCCTCCCTTTCCAAAAACTTTCTGTACCTATCCACTTTTAAAGACTTTATTACTGTGGACCAGACTGATATATACCTGCCCCACAAAAAATCTGATTTTTTTTTTTTTTTTGGGGGGGGTGGGTGGAAATTTCTTGCTATCTCTTTGGTTGTTTAGAACATTTATATTTATAAAAGTTTCTACACTTCAGCTTTTCTCAGAAAAAAATTTTGATTTGTCATAATTAAGTTTCGAGCCCAAGACTGAACCTAATCAAATACAACTGTTTTTAAATACAAACAGGGAAATATATCTTCTACAAAGAGCAGCACACCATTTACACACATAACGTGCACACATCCCAATCCCTGTCAGCTAATGAGTTGACCAAAATCTTTGCGTCAGCATTTAATAACTAAACCTTACTAGAAGCTGAGTAGCTCAACTGCAAGCACATAATACAATCTCTCTCTCATTAGGTGTTCCAGGGTTTTTTGCCTTTCTCCAAGAGAAGGTAATACATCTCCATTGCTTAATTTAATGTTTTACAACTTTTTAAACATAGACATTAGGAATTCTAGAACCTTATATAATCCACCTATATCCAGCTGGGTCTGTAGCCATATTTATCTTGGATACTTAATACAATATTCATTTCTTCCTTTAAAAGGGGACCATCAATGAATTCTATACATTGTATTTCTGATGGAGGGTGAATTCTAAAGACGTACAAGATTTTTGGTTAAAGTGTTTTTAGAAGTGTAAGAAGAGATAGAAATACAGAAAGGGATCTACTACCTCATCCGAGTTAGTTATCGGCTGTCCCAAAATCTCCAGTTAAAGGGATTATAAGACATTTTTAAAGCTTTACAGCTCAGAACTGGTGAGTTCTGAAGAACTTTCAGCTTTGCGAACCTTCTCAAAATGCTTTTCTGTATCAAAGCTTACTTTGCTGTACTGATTTGCCCTCTAAGAGAATTTTGGAACCAAGTCTGAAAGCACAAAAATGCCATTTTTATGACCCACACGAACTATGGCTCCCAGACCAAAACTAACAGGAACAACCCTGCACTAACATCTTCTGCATCAGACCAGAAGAATCTATGCTGCATAGCACGTGCTAACTTCCAATTTCAGTCCTCAGTAAGGGATTATGTGAGATGTAGACAAAAATGCATGGAGTATTTTCTGTCGCAAGGAAGGGAGACAAATTGTTAGCATTAGAATAAGCAAAGCTTTATTTCATATTAATTTGTATACCTTGCCCCTATACACAAGCCTGTACTGCCATAACTTAATTCTTTTTCCCTTATTACCATACCCCCAATATTCTCTACACCCTCCTTCACCCAACCCCTATGGCTTCTACCCAAGCCTCCTAGTTACCAGCTGGGGAAGAGGCAGCACATTCTGTGGCAGGTTCCAAGACATTCGTGTGCTGTCTTATCTGTACTAACTGGCTTGTGACCTGCCAATAGGTCAATGTGGACTCCACTTTTAAGCCTTTTTCATGCTGGGGTCACCTGTTTGAATAATTTCTTCCTTGCTCAACTGCCAATTTCAAACTTGTAGAAATATAATTATCTTTGCAATTCTTAGCTCTCTCTCAAATTTGGTTACTAGGGGAACACAAACTGTAAAAGAATATGAACATATAAATTTAATTTCCTTAGGAAATCAGGTTATAAAAATGAAAATCAGGAAAAGAACACTCTATCATTATTACAGGACAGTGAATTTTTAAAATTACACAAATATAATATGGAGTGACAGCAATGTTATACTGCAAGAAATAAAGGAAATGGTAAGTGGTTTGAAGATGTCTGAGAGAAAGCTGTGAGCCCTTGAGGCACAAGAATCAGTTTGAAGAAAGTTGAAAAATAAAGAAACAAATGATAAAGGCAGTGGGAAGAGGCACGGAGCTGCTGTCCTTAATCAAGCCTATGAGTGAAATGAGACAATCAGGAACCCTGAGACAGGGTTCAGAAATATCTATTTTTTTTTTTTTCCATAATTTCAACTTATATCTAGCAGGTAGATTGTTTGCTTGTTTTCATGGCTGCAATCCTCCTTTATTATGTCAAGCCAGTGTGGTAGCTGCAGAACTATATGAAAGTTGACCAGAAGATAGCATGAGTATTTAGCTCAGAGAGGTACAAAATATTTTCTCAATTGCCCAGTTTATTGGCTGCAAACATGCTTTAACCAGCAGCAGAAATGTAATCAAACTGAATATTAACATCACAAGGAAGAACACACTGATGCTCAAAAGTAGGGAGACCCCTTTTAGACAGAATTTATCTCTAGTCTGAACATCTGCACAATTTACAGCATGCAGAAAGTAATAATAGTAATAAAAGCAGCAACAACAAAAATAAAACCCTGAACTGAAATGTTAAAGAAATGAGAGATTAGGAGGGGGATAATCAGGAAGGAGTATCAAATACAGCAGATAAACTATGCATGAAGAAACAGTCTGTGGTAAGTCAAGGTATCTTAGAAAAAGTGCTTGGGTACAGTGAAAAATATGCAATTCAAATTGTATGTGATATAGAATGAAATTGCAGGCAAAATTGTTATCAGGATGCTCAAGATACATATAGAGGATGAGAAATTTAAAGGAATGACAGCTGGAAAGAAGATAAGATCATGGGATGAATATACAAACTAAACTGTCCTGTCTGGATGAGAATAAGAAATCACCTAGACAGAATACTTTATTCTTCATACAACAGCAGATGGTTTGATAACCATGGCAGTCTGAGTCAGGCTGTAACTGAATGCGGACCGGGTTAGCCCTGACTATTCCCAGAATTCTGCTGAAGGGAAAAGGTTTGTGTCATCTCCTCTGGTGTTTTACCAAATGGACACAAACAACTCAAAGTTGTTTCATAATGTTTCATTGGAACAGTTCACAGAAACGCTTTCCTTGCCACTAGAGAAATGGCCTATAATTTCTTAAAGAGTAGTTGTCTGCTGTTTATTGAATGCGCTCAGCAAGTACTTCCTTTGACCATCAGAGTAAACAGAAGTTCTTACCTGAAGTTCGTTTTGTTTCTGCTGGGCAAGCACAGTCCTGGTGTTATAACTGATCCTTTAATTTGTTCAAGAGCTTCTTCTAATTGAAAATCTGCTTTTGTCTGAACTAGAGGGATCAGAGTAAAAAACACAATGGAAAAAATATTTTTAAAATTGGAATATTTTATCATAAATGGTTTGGTTAAGTTTTTTAAGTTGGGAAGCCTAAATCCAGACTGTTACAACAAACTGAGTGGCTTAGCACCATTAGGCATGCTGTAGCATCTCTGGTTCCTCTGAAACAAACCCCCACCCTATTTAAGTGTTTACAGTAACACATGTATTCAACAGTTTTGCTATTTGTTTCTAGACTGCAGTGTTGAAAAAATAGGCAGTTAAAAAATCCAGCACTAACTTTATTTTTACATCATGATTATTCTGCTTATGCACTAAGCCAAAGTTATGGCTTGCAGATACTTTATAGAGGCCAAACTGAGATTTACTAATCCAGCCAGTGGAGAAAGAAAAGAGTCCAGACAGGCACAAGGTGTTGCCTTTTTCACATATGCAACAGTAGGGTAGAAAGTGGCAGGGGCAGAATTGCTATAAAGACAAAGCAAGGAAAAAAATTGTGATTCACCATATTGCTACACAGTCTGGGCTGTCAGTAGAACTATGAAGAAGCCCTAAACCAGTGCTGTTCTATTTTGTTATTTTAATCTGACATTTGATCCTGAAGTCAGAGACATTACCTCACAGTTGGCGCAACTGCAGTTGGGAGAGTAAATCTGTTAAAGAATACCTAAGTAATATACCATATCTTAAGAGTTTCAACACTGGAAAGTTGACTGGAAATCAGACTTGGCTGATGCTGTTAAGAACTCCTGCCAATCTGCACTGATTCCAAGAAAGCAGGAACTCAGCTGAAGTGATCATTACTTCTCAGCAGCAAGAGAAGAGCTTAAATAGCTGACTAATTCAGCAAAAGTTATGTAATACATTAACATACGCTAGGATTGCTTTTACTCAATGATAAACAAATGTACATTCTTGACTACTTCATATTCAAGGGCTCAAATAGGGGATCATTATACTGTCCTAGTAACTTCCAGTGGCCTTGTAACACCTTGCACCCAGCTGTGAAAGCACAGTATTGTAAACAATAAGCACACTGGAGTGAAAAAAAGTGGAGAAAACCCAGGAAGCCACAAGATCCCAAGGAGGTGATGTACTTACTGTGAATGGAATATAATGAAATATCTCAAAATACCATTTTTCAGGAAAAAAAGGGTTTTTTTTAATTCCCTCTACCCACTTTTTTCCTATGTACCAGATCTGAGCTTCTTGTCAGTTATGTTTTGCTTATCCTAATGAATTAAATTAATTTGAGTGAATTTAATTGTTCTATTTGCCTCAATTATATTCTATTAATAGAAAAACACTTGCATTGTGAATAATGGTTGAATTTTAATTTACAAACCTATTTGCTTGTGCTGAGAAAAAGGCAGATGAGCACGCTGGAACTTGTCAGTTGCTTCCTGAAGTTTAATTTTCCTCTGCTGCAGAACTTGTTCTCTAAATCTTTGTTCTTTTTCTTCTTCTTGTTTCCGTCTTTCTTCAAAGGCTCTGTATTTAAGAAGCAAAAGCAGATGATGCCTATGCTTTCTAATTACATTTACTGAAATATTAGTAACTTACTTGCTTATCAATTTGCAATTTTAGTACAAAAGCTTTCTTGTCCACAAATTAAATACTATAAACTTCAGCGCAGCTGGATTTTTATGGTTTGTTTGAACATAAATGGGACAGCAGGTGATGAAGAAAAGACATCTTAAAAATAATCTTTTTATTTTTTAGCCTCAACCAGAGATTTGATTCTTTCTTACACAAATTAACATGCAGACTCAACTAGTTCTTGTCACCAATGTGACTTTCGCCACAGTCTTTACATTACCACATAACTGTATCACAGTGGGCAGATCAATAGGAATGTGAACTGCAAATGCTGTGTGCGTGTGTGTTTCACAAGCTGTTGGGGAAATAGTAACAGTTTAAAAGTTGTTATTCAGAAATAACACAAAGGAACTACGGCTTTTACCTATAAATAGATAAGAGTTAGTACCAACTTCCAGTTGTTGAGAAGTTTCCTGAAAGACAACCACATTAGTAGCACAAAATGGGATAAAACAGTAACATGAAACTGATTGACAGAATCAGTTGTTAATATCAAATATGTTAAACGTCCTTCTACTGGCTGGAAAGCAAATTGGGCTTTAATAAAACCAACCATCATCACAAGACTTTCCTTTGGGAGGCACAAGCTTGATGAAGCTATGTGGAATTTTTATTCCTGCTGACAAAATCACCAACTTTTGCTGACAAACTTAAATTAGCTCCTTGAATGAAATATATCCTCTACCTATAAAGTTATTGGCACAGTGCCTATGTAGGCAAAATAATACTTAAATATATAACTTTTCAAGTAAAACTTCTAAAGCCTGCCATGCAAAGTTCACTACAACTGGAAGATTCCTGTTTTTAAAGTTCTCTGTGTGTTAGAAATGGGATTTGACAGGTCACTAGTACACTAGGTAGGGTCCCACTTCTAGCCAGCATTAGTGGAATGAAAGGTAGCAATGTTTAGCCAGATGTTCTTTGTTTCTCTCATCACAATAAGATACCTTCTCTTAACTTTAATCACTTACAGTTGCTTCATAGACCTTCTTGCTTAGTGGAGTGAAGCTGCTACTTAACAGAGCTACTCCTTAACTCAAGCTATTTTATTTATTCTTCCCTTTTCTTCTCAGGGAAAAGGTTCAAACTAAACTATTCAACTTGACCCACCCTAGTATCCCTTCAAAGTGCTGACTGATCACCTGTGAAAACAAACAGAAAAATAATTTGAAAGAGGTACTTTTGAGTTTAGAAAGTCTAAAGGCTGGAATTGCACAGCAGTAAAAAATAGGAAAACAGACAACTAATTCCCAAGTACACACTTTTACAGGAATATCCACTTTAATCCACTTGGAAGCCAAAGCGTAGCAGAGAGAGATGTAAAGAACCTTTGCTATTTTGAAAATTCATATGTGCATGGTTGTCAAAACATATTGAACTAATGACTGAGATTTCCCAATTTTATGGACAAATTATTGCATTTCATTAATAAAAAGTGAAGACTATATATATATTTTTTTTTTAAAGTGGAAATGCACTGTACACAGATACCATGCAGCTATTCAAACCTTAAAGCACAAAGACTACATACTTGCATTCCTGCCATCATTATGAGTGCACCTTAAAACTCCTCCCCTTATCATAAGGGGAAACAGGAAGCTGCTTTTCTGCAGTAATATTAAATATTAATATTATTAAAATTAATATTAAATAAATAAACCTCCAATATTGCTAATATCAAGCTCAAGAAAGACAGTGGTGGAGCATATGAAAAGAGACAAAATGTGCAGAAGGATCCACTACTTTTGCTAATGTATATAGCAGTCTGGATTAATGTTCTCCAAGGTCAGAAATCAAAACGCCAGTGAACAGAATAAGCAACTACCACTTCTACTTTGGAAGTACATTGCCCTCAGAAAGCTCCAAACCTCCCAGCAGCAGTATTCCTGACAATTGTCTTGGGTCCTAAGAACTGCTGAGACTACATCCTGCGATGTATACAGACGGTAGCTTATGTGTTATTTTAACAACTTATTTATTGCAAATGACCCTTAATAGTTACACTTCCAAAAATTCAGGTGAGTTTCTACAATTTGAGGTAACGCTTCTTCTAGAGACTCTACAGAAACTCTAGAGAAACTCTACAGCTTCAAATGAAGGATAAGACAGAAGATTGACTTATGCAAAGACAAACAAACTAAAATATGATCCCAAGTCTTGTTTGCGAATTTCAGTTTCTCAGCAAGCAGGAATGGCTTCACTTGAGGCATGAGGTGAAGCCAGACAAGCAGTTGCCCAAAACCAGAAAAAATCTGCAGAGAACTCTATTCACATAAAATGTCTTGTTGCAATTTGGTTAAAATTTCACAGGAACTTTAATTGTTCACACAATCCAGAAGTTAGAACTAAAAAAAATAGAACTAGAGTTCATGGTCAACTTTCAGTATTCCTGTATTTCACTCATGTTAAAATCTGATAGAGAAATCCACAATATTTTACATCTTTATCCTGACTAAAGAAATAGGAAAATCACAACAGAGGAAACAGACTTACTTATCCTAGTAAGTACTTCAAACACATTCTTCTTGATACCCTTAATACTTCTTGAAGCTGCTCAAGAAAGCCTTTAGTTGAACTGTAGTTGTTAAATTCAGACATGTGGGAAATTCTACAACTTTGCACCTGGAGTAATTCCAGAGTATAACTCCAAAAAGGAAAGAGTAAATTCTGACAGAGCCTTTATTTATTTATTTTTTAAACGATTTTGGAGTATGACTTAGCTGTGCTCCTCCACATTCTTAATATCTGGCATTAAAAAAAGACTCTTGTTCCACGTTCCATATAGCTGGAAATGGGCAAGTCCAAATGCTGATGCAAGAGGTCTTTTTCACCACAGCTCATCATGATCACTATTTGGTTTGGATTAAGGCATGAGGGAGAAAAAGGATCTTATTTTAAATGTAAGGAAATGCATTGAAGATATGCAATGAAGCCTGCATCATTAACTTCTTGACCTCACAGAATGTAAATTGTGACACCCAGGTGTATGATGTAAAATAAATAATTTTACAAACGCACATTGACATCTTACCGAAAAACAGTTAAAGCAAATGTTTGTTCAACCACTCTCCTTAAGCCACCAGCTTAGGTTCCTATCACAGATGTAACATTGGCAAAAGAGTAAGGCTTGAAGATGGAGACTTAGCACAAGAATTTCCTGACTGGTGTTTTTTTAACCCAGTTTTTCTGTCTACTATAAACAACCCAGCGGTGCAGCAATTTTTGAAACGGCTGCCAAAATGTTTATAGTGAATTTGGAATATGAAACTTAAAATATTTAGCAGTTTCACATATACAGACATTATGTGGAAAGCATTTTTATGTTAAAAACAGTATGACCAGATGGTGGAACTATTTCCTGGTTAATTTTATTAAATTATCTTCACAGTGAAGTGATGGATGCTACATTCCCAGGTGGACTAAATGCTTACTACTACCTTGCATGAAAATAAAAAAAGGAATATATACAGTGCATATGGAATGCTATGAAATGAACCTTTTGATAATGAGTAGATATTATTCATCCATTGCCATACCATGTTTGCAAACCAGTGCACAATAATTTTAAAATTGAGGTAGGAGGGTGCTTAATAACTACAGCAAGATCAAGAAAAGGCTAGAATGGGGTGTCACACTCAAAATCCTCTTCATGGGCAAACAGGAAACACACCTTATATCCTTAAAAGTATCTGCAGAGGTTGCCCATAAATCTATTTTTTTGTTTAAGTGAGATACTTAGGGACCATAGGGATGCATATTAACTTTGTTCCCTCATGTTCTCCAATTATCATATGATGAAGACAAAAGGACAGCCCCAAATTGCTGTACGGGCTTCAGAAAGACTGACCCTTACAATGCCATAAGGGCTGGCTGACAGAGGGCTGTACTACAAAATTCATCACAGGTTCACAGGAGGGCTGCCTGCACCATCCACCAGTTGTTACACTCCAAATGTTATTTATGGGCAAAAAGTAAGCATACCTTATATAAAGCCAAGATTTTTTTTTTTTTGTTAGCATAATTAAAATCTTAAAAGTTTAATCCCTATTAATCCAGATATAATCGTTAACAAAAAATAACAATCATAGAATCATAGAAGCATAGAATAGTTTACGTTGGAAGGGACCTTAAAGATCATCCTGTTCCAACCCCCCTGCCATGACCAGGGACATCTTCCGCTAGACCAGGTTGCTCAAAGCCCCATCCAACCTGGCGCTGAAGGTTGGATGGTGCTTCAAGGGATGGGGCCTCCACAACTTCCCTGGGCAACCTGTTCCAATGTCTCACCACTCTCACAGTGCAAAACTTCTTCCTGATATCTAATCTAAATCTACCCTTTTCTAGTTTGAAGCCATTACGCCTCATCCTATCACTACATGCCCTTGTAAAAAGTCCCTCTCCAGCATTCTTGTTGTCCCCCCTTAAGTACTCTCTTCTCCAGGCTGAACAACCCCAACTCTCTCAGTTTGTTCTCATACTTGAGGTACTTCACCCCTCTGATCATCTTTGTGGTCCTCCTCTGGACCCAATCCATGTCCTTCTTGCACTGAGAACACCAAAGCTGTACACAGTACTCCACGTGGGGTCTCGCCAAAGTGGAGTAGAGGGGGAGAATCACCTCCTTTGACCTGCTGGCCACGTTTCTTTTGATGCAGTCCAGGGTATGGTTGGCCTTTTGGGCTGCAAGCGCACATTGCTGGGTCATGTTGAGCTTCTCATGCACCAACACCCCTAAATCCTTCTCCTCAGGGCTGTTCTCGATCCATTTTCCACCCAGTCTGTACCTGTGCTTGGGATTGCCGCAACCCAGGTGCAGGACCTTGTACTTGGCCTGGTTGAACTTCATGAGGTTGACATGAGCCCACCTCTCAAGCCTGTCCAGGTCCCTCTGCATGGCATCCCTTCCCTCCAGCATGTCAACCATGCCACACAGCTTCTTGTCAACAGCAACCATGCTGAGGGTGCACTCAATTCCACTATAATACACTTAGAATACTTCTATACAGAGAAAACCTAAATAATAGTGATAATAGAGTTTGAATTGTTATTCGAACACAGAGTTTATACCCCTTTTCCTGATGCTCATGCTTTCATTGGTCTTCTGTGTCCCAAGGCTGGTTGTTTCATGCTGGTGGTGCTGGGGTGTTATGGTGAGTTGTTAGCATCTGGAGTCCCTTCGCCAGGAGCAATATGATGTTCATGTTAATGCTGTCTTGTTCCTCACCTCGAGATCCAGTTGGAGTTATTTTTATATTTGCCAACAGGCTTTTGCATCTTTGCTCCCTCTTCATCAATCTGCAGCTCCACAGTACCTCCAAATATTCCATACAATGTTGCCTTTTGCATATATTACATACTATTCCTTTGTTCTCTTTGTTACCCCTAAAGCCAGTTTTGTCAGACCCAGGTCTACATTTCTTTGACTGACTATCGGTGAGTTGTTTATGGCCGTGGGGTCTCCAGCGCCAAGCCTTTGTGCCATCTCTTATCATCCCCTGCCTATGCTCCTCTGCATTGCGTCCTGCACCTCCAGTTCTCAAGGCCTCTGCAATCGTACCAGACCTGTATTTCCTACACTACATCATTATATTAGAGTCATAAATATAGAGCCATAGAATAACTGCTTGTTACTGCTATCTATATAAAACTACAGTCATACCATAAAAAGATAAACAAAGGCAAAACAAATTAGCCACAGACACCTGGTCAATTAGAGAAATTGCTGTTACAGCTAAACCAAACAAAACAAAGCTGTGGGCAGGTCAAGAAAAGTTCAGAGAGCACAAGCTTGGCAAGCATCTGCCCTGAGACCTCGCAAATTCAGCACAATCCTGTGGCCCATTACCAGAAATGGCAATACTGGATTACAGGCCCACATGGTTACAGGGACCACCACTTTGCACAGTTTCATTCTGATGTAGAAAGCAATCCTAAATTCTTAACACTTTGCCCTCTCTGTTTACCAAGTTCTAACATTTTTCTCCCATTTCTGGCACTAGACTGCTTTTTGGTCTGCATCAACAACACTAATGAGTAATTTAAAGAGCTTTCGTTAAATAATCAATGATAATCAGCCAGTAGGTGGAGCACAATACTTGTGCATATGTTGAAAAAAAAATATTTTGGAAAAAAACAACAGTAATGGGAATAGATTGGAAACTAATATAAACTGGGAAAGCATTTCCTTCCCCAATTATAACAGATGGATTAACTATTTAGATTTCACGGTAGTTCAAAATGCTGAACCAAGATAGCAAACTGTAAGGTTTATTTAAAAATGCATATAGACAATTGCATTTCCAGAATGAACCAACTACCTGCAGGCAGTAACATCACAGTAAAATGGGATACACATTTTGCCTCCAGCAGTAACAGTGGGATGGCTGTGGTTCCCAGCAAATCGGCAGCTGGTATTTAAAAAGGACTGCAGTATATAAACACAGAATATGATATCCTATTCATTTACTTAAAGTGGCTCTTATTTCTTGAATACTGTTACTTAAACAAAATATCTGTCAGCTACTGCCCCAGAGCATATTTAATTCTTAAACTGATCCTGAAAGTGCAACTCTGCGTATTGCTGAGACAATAAAGGGATTACTTCCTTGATATTAGGGCAACTTCTGTAAAAATAATCAGTAGGCTGATTGTTCACTATGTTGAAGCACTGCTGTTAACACAAAACTAAGGAGCCTGGCCAGTACAAGAGATGCAAAGAAACTGATGGCATCAGATACGACTATGGGTTTCTCTACGTATTCACTTTGAGAAAGATATGTGACTTAAGTTACTGCGACTTTGCTTTCCAAAGCTATACTTGCACTTTTCTGTGCAAGTAATGTTTTTGTCTTTTACCAATAAACCAATTAACTGAGAACAACTTGTCAGAAGTTGCGTATTCCTAATGCTGAAGCCATTGATACTGTCTCCCATAAGATTCTTTTGATGTACGGGCTGGATGAGCAGACAGGGAGGTGGATTGAAAATTGTCTGAATGGCTGGGCCCAGAGGTTGGTGATTAGTTTAATGAAGTCTGGTTGGAAGCCAATAGCTAGCAGTGTACCCCAGGGGTCAATATTGGGCCCAGTCCTATTTAACATCTTCACTAATGATCATGGATGACGGGTCAGAGTGCACCCTCAGTAAGTTTGCAGATGACACGAAACCAGGAGTGGCTGATACATCAGAGGGTCCTGCTGCCATCCGGAGAGACCTCATAAGGCTGGAGAAATGGGCTGGCAGGAGCCCCATGAAGTTCAACAAGGAGAAGTGCAAAGTCCTGCATGGAGGGGATGAACAACCCTATGCACCAATATATGCTGGGGGCCACTCCTCTGGAAATCAGCCTTGCAGAAAAGGACCTAGGGGTCCTGGTGGACACCAAGCTGAACATGAGCCAGCAGTGGGCCCTTGCAGCAAAAAAAGCAAATTGTTTTCTGGGCTGCATGAGGCAAAGCATTACCAGCAGGTGGAGGGAGGTAATCCTTCCCCTCTGCTCAGCACTGGTGAGGTCACACCTGGAGTTCTATGTCCAGTGCTGGGCTCCCCAGTACAAGAGAGACAAAGACAGATTGGAGAGAGTCCAGGACCACAAAAATGATGAAGGGACTGGAGCATCTCTCCTGTGAGGAAAATCTGGGAGATCTGCGACTGTTCAGCCTGGAGAGACTCATGGGGGATCTTATTAATGTATAGAAATACTTGAAGGGAAGGTGAAAAGAAGACAGAGCCAGGCTCTTTTCAGTGGTGCCCAGTGACAGGACCAGAGGCAATGGGCACAAACTGAAACACAGGATGTTCCTTCTGAACATCAGAAAACACTTTTTTTTTCCTGTGAGAGTGACCGAGCACTGGCACAGATTACCCAGAGAGGTTGTGGAGTCTCCATCCTTGGAGATACTCACAAACTGTCTGGACGTCATCCTGGGCAATGAACTCTAGATGGCCCTTCTGTAGCAGGGGAGTTGGACCAGATAACCTTGAGAGGTCCCTTCCAACCTCAACCATTCTGTGTGAAGGTTAGAAGTAGAAAACAAACTGTCATACTTCACAGTGCACTCATGTCTACTCTCCATATGTTGAAATGAAAAAATATGAGAGAAACAATTTCAGTTTTGAAATTATAAAACAGCAGTGCAAAGAACAACTTCTAATACATGCCTGTAAGCCCTGTCAGGCAGAACTCAGGGTGCTGCCAGGTGAGAATGTGAAGCTTAAGGAAGTCATGCTACCCTTGAGAAACCATCATCATAGCTAACACCTTTACATGTGTTACAAAGCTAATGGATCTTAGCTCATACACAGATTGGACACACGATCCGATGGCTGATCCATTACAAGATAAATCACTTCCTACCTGCATAACTGTCAGGAAAAAATATTAAATTTCAAGGAACTTTTTATTTCCAAATTACTTTTCTCCATATATGCAATGACACTTAATTTTGAATTATATTTCACAGCTTATTAACAGTGTATGCTCTGCCTTTCTAACAATAGACAACTAACTCCTTTTTAGTTACTAGGGGAAGATTTGTCACCACAGACTTACATTTGAACTGCTTATTATGCTTATAGTTATGCCATTCTCAATTATCACAAATGGAAACAATTTCATTTTATGAATACCATACCTAAATTCTTAACTGGCTTACGTGAGTAACTCAGCCTTTCTTAAGGCTGCAATGAAATTCATATGGAAATGTATTTATGTATCAATGAGTAACAGTTTAACTCTACCAGTCTATCAAAAATATGCAGGCTGTCTGGTATTTGCTGTTACATTGGAGTATAATTTTTCAAGACCAGTAATACAATAAACAGTGTTCATCTGAGAGCTGTAGCGTTACAGCGGTACTGTTCCAGAAAACTAAATAAGATATTTAACCTTTCAGCTGAGACTTGGTTTATTATTTGCAAAGGTTGTGGGTCGCACACTGTCTCTAATCACTCCCAGGTGATTACACTTCCTCTCCCGTTTTTGTTTGTATTTCAAAACATATGCCGACAGCACTTACTGTCAAGCTAAAATGGCAGTATAAACAGTATCTATTGCTTCTCTTATGAGTTATCAACATACTTCAGTAAGTAAACAAGTACCGTAGAAGCTGGTCTGAGGCTGGGGGCTTGCTCTGAATTATGTCAGGGAGGAACCCACCTGCCTCTACAGTATACACAGTCTAGTCTCCCATATGTGTGAGTACGACCTCAAGGCTAGAGGAAAAACCCTATGCCCATTAAACTACTTACAGCACTTCACTGAAACATCTCAATGTATTTACTTAACCCATTTGTGACAGAATATTTCATGACTTTGCGTTGTCATGTATGCAGAAAGGCTGAAGATTCAAAGGTCTGTTTAAAATGTCAATGCAGAATAACTTTATTAGAAATGTAATCCTGTACTAGAAAGACTTTGTGTTGTTTTTATTGGGAAGTGGGAGCACAAAGCCCCACCACGTCAGGGAGGCGCTGCAGCTGATATGCCATGCAGATGGATAAGCATACGCTTCAGAAGGCAACGACAACTGCTTGCCTGCGGAGCTGTACTGTGCATCTCTATGCATTTTTCACACATCCATTGAAGCTAATAAAAACAAGAATAATACTAGAAATGCATATCCATGAAATGAAAGCGCTACTGTACTTTATAAGAAGTGATTACAGTGAGTTTCCAAAAAGTAGCGAGTAACTCAGAATATTGTTCTTTTTATATTTTATTTGTCCTATAGCAAGAAACTGTATTAGTGAAGATTTTCAGCCTAGATTCCTCTAGAACAAAGCAGTAAGGCTATTTAACAATGTGAATGTGGAAAGAGTAGAAATAGTAACTGTTCCATGGTTTTGACTTGCCTTTTTTTTTACCATCTCCCACCAAAGGAACCCCAGTTACTTACCTTCTTCTTCTGTTTGTCTCTATCAAATATTTCTGTGCCCTACTCCGACATATTTTTTGATCTTCTTTCAATGCCTGACGTTCTTCTTCTAAATCCCATTCAAAATGGAATGTTAAAGCTCTGTCCCTAGCATTGTATTAAGGACAATGGAAACTGTACCAAACAGCTCATTAAAAGATTAAAAGCCTGTGTGATTGACTTTACAGACCTCTTTAGGAAAGGGCAAACTTTATCCATGAGATACAAAATGCTGATACACCTTTTGACTAAGTACACAACAGTTGGTCCCACAAATGTCTATTACTGTCATACCTAATTTTATGTTTATCCAGAAAAAAATGCAATTGCATTTTACTGTTTACATTGGCTTTGATAGAAGTTTTGCACTCATATTTCATGGTATCAGCAAATGAAAACATGGACCTTTATGAAGTCTATTTGAATCTTTCTATTATTATCTAAATCTGTAACACGTGGAAACATTTATCACAGGGACGATAGTAAAATAGTAAAAGGATTAGTTGTTTACACTGAAATTTGCTAATACTGCCAGACAAAAACTCCACAGAGCAAGATAAAAGCTCTCCACAGTTCAAGGTCAGTCCTGCCTCACTTCAGTCATGATTTAAGTAGCACGGTACAGGTGCAGCTTTGAACTTCTGTCAGTATTTACTATTACTTAAATTAAAAAAGTAAGGATCCCCGAGTTAGGATGGAGAACAGTATGTCTTTCTAAGAGGAAAAACAAAGAAGATGACTCCAAAGCTGCCTGAGAAGCCAACTTTTCTCCATCAGTTTAAAAAACCCAATGTACCGGTTTTACTCCACGCCCCTCCCTGAGGCGATCCCTGGCGGCGGGGCAGGACGCGGGCTGCGCCACCCCCGCCACTGTCCCCCCTCCGCCCCACACGGGTCCCCCGCCGCCCCACACACCCGCCCGGCAGGACAGCCCCCACCGGCCCTGCCTCGCCACAGGGAGGCCACTCCTCCGCCAGGCCGCCCCAGACCGCCCTCACCGACCGCCCCGGCCCCTCGCCCCCGGCGGGCGGATATGCGGGAGGATACATGGCGAGTGGCCGTCTGCGACCCGCGTAGACCCGGGGGCGGCCGAAGAGGCTTGACCCCCGCGCCGGCCCGCCGCCCTTCCCGCTGGGCTCCATTCAGCACTCCGGGCCCGCGGCCCCCGTAACGGAGCTCGCTGTGGACCGTGCCGGCGGCCGGCCCGCTACTCAGCGCGGCTCGGCCGCGCCGCCGCCATCGTAGCAACGGGAGACGCCGCTTCCTTCGCAACGGGGCGGGGCCGCGGCTGAGGAGAGGGCGGGGAGCTGCCGAGGGAAGGGAGGTCCACGGCTGAGGGGCCGGCAGGCGCGCGGCTGAGGGGAGGGTGGGCGGGCCGCGCGGTGGCCGTTGGCCGTCGTCTCCTTTCCTCGCCTTCAAACGAGGCGCGAGGAATAGGGCGGCTCGGGCTCGGGTGGAGCGCTCCCTCCAGGGGCCGGGCTGGGCCTCCAGGGTCCCGGAAATCCCGGAGGTCCCCAGCGGTCCCCAGCTGAGGGTGGAAGCCAGGGCCTGGGCACCTCGGTCTGCCGCCGGGCATCCTCCGTCTGCCGCCGGGCACCCTCCGTGGTTGTCTGTTTCTTCAGGGACAGGCCAGCGATGCGGGACTCCTAGCCAGGGCACAGTGCTTGGCCCTCACCGGGCCTTCCATCACTTTTATAAATAACAGGATGCTCTCTTTTTTTTTTTTTTTTTTTTTTTTTTAATTCGAAAACCTAGTATCTGAACAGATGCGTTTCTCATTAGTTTTGCAGGGCAAAAGAAACACCTCCCTGAGCCTGTTTGTGGGTTTGCAGAGCTCTCTGCAGACGTCGGTTAAATCTGTTGAGGGTAAAGACTTGGAGCTAGCAGGATAAACTGGTTTTTTTTTTTTTTTTTTAGCAATGCAAAAAGATCTCAATGCAAAAAAAATTAGATACATAAAATGTGTAAAATTCTATAAAATTTTACACAAAAATGTATATAAAAAAGTAAATAAGTTACACAAAGTAAAAAAAAAAGTAATTTGTTAGACTGAAAACTTTTTTTCAGGCAAAGCAGGGTGTGTTGTCTTGGGATATTGCCATGCCTCCGATGAGTTGTCAGCAGAAGGCTAAATGCCTTGGTGATTTCCTGGCGAGACGTTTCTTGGCTGTTGTATTTGAGCTTAAACCAATTCTTCTCTTTTTCAGTGCGCAGCTGTTCTATGTCTTTGACTAGAAGGGTAAAAATAGTACTCCGCATTTGTAAAATACTTTTCTCTGCAGAACCCCCTACATATTGGTAGTGCAGCTTGTGAAGTAGGTGTTACTATTACCATCTTACAGTCAAGACCACTGATGCGCAGGTTGCCAAATGTGCTTAATATTTATAATATCCCGGTTACCACAGCTGAGAAGATGACCCCAAAATGGGAGTCTTTCACCTCTAGTTCAGAATAGCAGCCCCAAAGTCACCACCTCTTCTGTGTTGCAGGTTGAAGATGGGTTGTTACTTTACTACCATGTGCTTTTCAACCCATGTACACTTTTAAAATCCCAGTTTGCCTGTTAAAACGTAGTGTTTAGGATGCAGTAGTACGGAGAACTGAGTCACTCAAACAGGACTGAAGCAGAGCTGGGAAACAACGGCAGAATTTGAGCTATGTCACACCTAGGAAGATTCAAGATCACGGTCAACTCACACTGTCAGAATTTGAGCTTTTTTAGACTTACTGCAAATTTTGATCTTATCCAGTGCAACTCACAGCTTCACCTTCGACACCTTCTGAAGTTTAGAATTGAGGATACTCTTTATATGTTTTCCTGTCTTTCCCTTTTTTACTTTTCCTTACTTCTTCGTAGCCCTCCTTTAGGGTTATTAGATAATTCCTGCTGGTGAGTAACCTCGCGTCTTTCAGACTGGGATGAGAAGGTGACTAGTTGAGGACCATGTATTTCAGAACAGTGTGATTACTCGGACAGCAAGCAGCCTGATCTCAAGTGGTTACAAAACGGAAGGTCCCACTCTGGCAGCTGGTTTGAAAGAAGTTTCATAAATTTTACTGTGGGCTAGCGACTGATATTCCAGTCAAGGGTAAAGATCACCTCTTAAATCTTTGTGAGATAGATTCTGAATTTATTACAAATCTTATTTAAAGGCTGCAGCATAGCTATGCTGCTGCAGAAACGCCTGTTTCTTTCCTTCTTGTTCCAGGGGGGATTTATCTGCTAATGCCCTTTAGCTTTCTTCCAAGCTTCAGTTTAACTGTGTAGGCAACTGCATGGGAGGAGTTCAGACAAGGTTCTGAACATTTTAACCTTGAAATTTGTATTCTCTTCCTATTCCTGTGGACAGGAAGAGAAATAAAAACTGTTCATTCCCCCTTAATGTCATACATGTATAACTATGAAAAACTTTTCTTACCTTCTTACCTCCCTGAGACTGCACTGTGGATCACAACAGGCATTTTTTTAAGACGGCATCAACTGATGCACTAGTTAAATTCTAGTAACCCTTATCTTGGAAAACTATAATGTGCCATGCAGTACTTTAGAACAAATTAAAAATTTTATTTTGAGAGATACTGAAGAACCAAAGTTGTTAAAAATTTCATAGGCAGTTGAATGTGCTCCTCTCAGGAAGAGGCTAGGTACAGGTTCTTAGTGCCCTTTAGCTACTAATTTTGAAGGAAAACACTTGATATAAAAATGTTTAAAAAAAATTAAAATCTGGATATAAAGTCGTATTAACCACCTTCTCCCAACTGCTTTCAAATCTCCTTGTAGCAAAAGCTATTGCCAGTGTATTCCAACTTCAGAGAGGGATGGAGATGAACACTATATCAAGACCAATTTGGAAAATTGTCTGGCTGTACCAGTGTGAGGGGATGTTGAACGGTGTATTCTGATGATCCTCGAGACAGTCTGTCTCCCAGTGGTAGACTAGAAGCTGAGGTTTCATTAATTTAGCCAGATCACAAACTATATTCTCTAATATGCCTGAGGAGTTGAAAATCTTTGGACTTTTATGAACTTTCCGAATAAACTTTCCAAATATTTTGCTTTTTGGTTAAAATCTCAGATCCAGTTTTTAAAATACAAAAATAGTGGATATGAGTATGTGGAAACTGTAAGTTTAAATAGCTTTATTTAAGTTTCTGTGGACTACATTTAATCTTTTTCAGGATATTCTCTTGTACTTTGACATTTTTCAGGGGTAAAATCATTGTATTTGAATGATTGTCCCACTCTGAATACTTCTGTTCCTAAGGATGGGCG
The DNA here is from genome assembly GCA_947846985.1 of Fratercula arctica. Lineage (NCBI taxonomy): Eukaryota > Metazoa > Chordata > Aves > Charadriiformes > Alcidae > Fratercula > Fratercula arctica. The sequence goes on along the minus strand of CANTUZ010000001.1, from coordinate 15,354,282 downwards.
ACCGGTGAGACCAAGAGACTGCTAGACTGCTGTTGTCCTCCTGGTAAACAATTTTCAATGTAACCTAAAGTATTATATTAATGTTTTTCAGTTTTCTATTTAGAATTTGCTTTTAGGACATATTCTAAAATCGCCTCCACAGCCAGTTCTAGTGCACTACCATGACACCAATGTAAATGCCTTCATTTTAGTGACAAAAACCTTTGTAAAAAGATGAAAACATTTCAAGTAGCTCAGACTACTCCATACCAAATATATACCAATACTCAAAAATAATGCGTAAGAAAATCAGTTTTATTACAATGATGTGTCATGTAAAGGTGATAATCAGTAATTGCTCTCAGGATACAAGCAGTAGCATATAAAATCTACCATGCAATTGAAATGTGGTTTATTAAATCCAGGCGTTAAAGGAGTGATGTGTTGGCTGCTCTTTGTGCTGTAGACATTCCCAAATAGTTACTCAGGGCTTCATAGCGTACAAGCCTTTCCACAGAAATTTGAAACCCGTCAAAACGTTTGCATTTCTTCAAGTAAAAGATGAACTGCTTTAGAGTAACTTCACTGATTTGTCTTTATATTTTTTTGTTCAGTTTAGGAGAGACTGTCATAAGTAATGTCAAGCCTTGTTCATCTACGGTAAGATTTTCAATTACTTTGCTTAGATAAGATAATGAATGTAACTGAATGATTTTTCAGAAAAGTGACAGATGTTTTTAAAATGCAAATTACTTTACTCAGATATGAAAATACAGAAGAATCAGGTATTTTCAGATAGAGAAAAGAAACTACATTGATATTGTAGGAATTCAGTATATTAGAACATTTTTGTCTTAATGTCCTTCATCACAGCTCAGTTGTTAGGCCATATTTTTAATCTCATCTGCATGACTGTAAATGCAAAATAACCATTGTTTTTGGCAGAGTCACAGTTTTTGCTTGAATTGCTGAGGTCAGATTTAATTGCCTGCTTCATGTTGGCTTTTGTTAAAAATAAATATTGATTAAAAATATTTGCTTGACAGTATTTAATTGAACATCTAGTGAGTGGCTGTGATAAAGCCCTGGAACAAACTATAGTTTCAAGTGATCTATTTATAAGTTTCAAATAATCTATTTATAACTTACAGACTTTTTCTTCCTTTATTTTGTTCTTATTTCAAAATTAAAGAAACATATTCTTTTAGTTCTCTAGCATTTGTCTCCAGACACAAAATGCAATTACATTAATAACTCATAACCCTTTTTTTGGGTAAAATCTCCTTGTTAACAGTTTTATGTAATTTTTACTTTCACTTTTTAAACGCAAAAATCAGGAAAAAACCTGTTCAGTGCTTTGCCAATGTAGTGCCAATATCAGAAAGAGAAACCTGAAGCAGGAAAAGAGACAATTATATTGAAGATATATTCAAGTCTAAATAAGTTTTCTTTTTCATTAAAATCTTTAAATTTCTAGGGATCATATTTACATTTGAAAATACAGTATTTGAACATACTGCAATGCTGTGCTGAGATTATGGAATTAAAAAACAATGACTCAAATGCAAATATGTTTCTTAGTCTTTTTAAAATAACACATATTTCAGGAATTACTTTTAGTGTTTCTTTAAGTGATGAGTCAGAGGCATTCCCTTATTTTATGTCAAATGGCACCACAGAAGGAAAAATATTAAATACAAAAATACTATTTTAAGACAATATTAGTAGATGTAACTACCAATGCTTTTTTTGTTACTATTTCAGATAATTTTATGCCTATGAATCGTATCCCTTTTTTCTTTCCTCTATAAGAGCATTTAAAGTATTTTTTTAATGTTGGGTTTGTCTGCAAATTTGCTTGGGACTGCTTGTGTGCATAGATTAGTAACTTGTGCAAGTATTTCTATGATCAGAGTCTAAGCAATTAATTTAGGGACTTGCAAGAGTGAAAGTGTTTTGTTAATATGTGGTAAATCCAAAAGCCTGCTCCTTTCTAGGGAAAATAACTTCGTTAGGATTTGAGATGTCTTGTTGGGTGTGGCAATTGCTAAAATGGGAGCTTCTTAAATGCAAGATTTGCAAGTTCTTGCCTCCAGTTCACAGTGCTCACAGGCAGAATACTTTACCAGAAATGTTGGTGGTATTTTTTAAATTTATAGAGGTTATTCTTTACTTCTGACATTCTTTCTCTTGTGAGGTATAGCTAAGCAAAAGACACCTAACAAGCCTTGGTCTCAGCTCTATCAATTATCACTTGATAAAGATTTAAAAAAAACAGGTTTTGAAGGAAGACCCGTGGAGTAATCTGCTTCATTTTGACAGAATGAGCTATTTATATATGTTTTATGATCAATTTATTTCCCCCTCCATTGTTTGGTACAACAGGGCACAAGGAATGTTGGAGCTGTGGAGGAATCACTCAAGGCAGAAGAGAAAAATAAATCTGCAGATATTTCAAAACAAAAAGAACAATGCCTTGTACCATGTGATGTTCAAGCTAAAATTTTACGAGGGGAAAAACATTACATGTGCAGTATGTATTCATAAAGAATACTCTCAGCGACAAGCTATGCAATGCCACGCTCTGCAATCCTCTGCTATGCTACGCTATGCTGTGCTAATTTATTTTTTAATCTTCTTGAGCATCTGTGACAGCCTTTGACCCTGCTGCCCAGGCTGAGCACTGCTCAGAAAACTTGTGGTGCCGTGGTTTTGGGGTGCAGCTGGTGTGACAAAGTTAAAGTATAGTCATGCTAATCTCTCTTTATAATCACTGGTGAAGGCAAGCAAATCCAGGCAGCAGCTCAGCCCACCTACATCTTTGTTACCCTCTGAATGTTGGTAGATTTCTCCATTGGACAGGAAGAGTAGGGTGTCTGCCCATCATTTAAACATTACAGTCAGGTGTGGGGGAGCTAAGTGGGAGTTAGTTAGTTAGTTAGTTAAAGTGGGAGGAAATCTATACTTCAGCTTGCCTTTTTATAAATACTTATGCAGGACATTCTCTATTCACTGCCTTGACGAACTACACAGCCTCAGAAAAAAAATGATCAAAATTCTTGTCTTTCCCATATGATTTTTTAATATGTATTATTAATTACCTGACAGGTTTACTTTTTTGTTTTAGCATCAGGGCAAAAACCAGGAGTAGCAGAATGAATGAGTAAATGTAGGGTGACAGGAAACCTGAAATATCTGTCTTTTATCATTCGCATTTGTATTTTTGTGAAATCCATGAATTGGTCACCTAAGTTGCCCAAGGATAAGATGAAATTATTCTTCAAATCTTGAGAAGAGCCATCACTTCTTAAGATGTCTTCAGTGCAACCAGCAAGGCTGAAGTTTTTAGCATCTTTGGCTTTAATCTGTGGTCTCTGTACTACGCTTTTAGGTACCCTAAGGTACCTTCAATACACCTTCAATATTCACTTAGATATCATAAATAAGTGTGTTGTCATTAAGTCAAGAATATTTCTAGATTTATGATAACAAAGTGGATGAACATATTTCTTTTAAAGGAAATTTGCAGAACTCTCTTGTTGAATATGCAAGAAGTACAAAAAAACTAGTAAGAAACATGATGGATGATCAACAGTCTTCTTTGGATTACCTTTCTAATCAGGTACTTTTTTCTTTATCGTAAAGATTTTTATTTAATATTTATCACTACAGGTACTGTCTAATTGAGGAAAAATAAGCATTTATATTGTAATTGAAACAGTAAAATTACAGTCTCTATCACCATTCCTTGTACCTCAGTTAGGGTGTGTGAGTTCCATTTCTATGAGGAGCGATAAGCATCACCTGGTCCACAACTTAGTGGCATACATGGCAACAGGGTAAGTGGAGGACTGTTCCTCCACATTGATTGCTATCTCCAGTCCTGTCCTGTCATATTTGTGCAGATGGCGTATTACATTATCGTTAACTCTGATAGTAGTTTACAAATACTGTGCATCACTCAGTACAGATAAAAAGCCTTAATCAAGCTGAAGGACTTTTTTTGAATTAACTGGAATTGTGCCTAAAAATTATTTTGGATGAAAAAAGTAAAAAATCAGACCAATTCAACTAATGAAGGTACGAATCACTAACACATCACAAAAATTAACTTCAGATTATACTTACTAGGAGTCAAAAAGAACATCTTTAGAAATGTAAAATTGCTCATTGCAACCTAATTAAAGATCTTTTATTTGAATTTGCAGGTAAATGAACTCATGAACAGACTTCTTCTTTTGAACGCAGAAGTTTTGAGAAAGCATTTGGATACGCTTCCTTACAAAGCAGTTCAATCTCATGGTAAGTATTTTTTGCATTTAGCCTTGACCTCTTCCCTTTTTGTCTTTGTATCTTGACAAAAAACTAATTAAAGCAAAGGTAAGCAATTATAATGTTTACAGTACTTATTCTGTGTTAGTAACATATAAACTCTGGAAGATTTGTGAACTGTTTAAGAATGTCACCATAGAGACTGCTTTAAATCATTTGCAACTGATAATTCTGGGCATCCTGTTTAGCATCTTGTTGATTTCTATGCAAAATGCCAAGTCTGATCATCAGTTCATAAGTGATCTGATGTTGCTAAATGGCACTTTATTTTGCAGTGAAATGAAGTGTACTCTGCATTTGCAATATGTTTCTTCAAAAGTCACTTGTACACTGGGCAGCTAATCTTTTCTTGTAGCGTTCATCCCAACTAAAGGAAACAACCTCTAAGCAGAACTCCTGGCTGTAGAAACTGCTTGTTCGAGGATGTTTAACACAGACCTGGCTTGACACTTAGAAGCAAAGGGTTTTTTAAGTATATATTATGATGTAAAGGCTTTTACAAGTATAAATACAAACATCTGCAGGAAAAAGACATCCCTTCCCAGACAATATGTCTTTTTCTCAGTACAAGTGTTACCCAAATAAAAATCTGTAAAATGACACAGGTACATAATCTTTAATTTCTGTATCATATCTGTTAAGATTAGAAAGAACTTTCTCTACACAATATAATTTATACTTCTTTCTCAGCTTAATGGAGTTCAGAGAATTTTCATTTATAATGTAAATTCTTGACAAAACATGATTTTAAAGTTCGCATGACAGGAAAATGCTATTTGAAATCATTCCTACATTACCAAGAAAAGTAATATTTCTGTGCTTAAGCTGTGTTTGTTTTTTTAACATATTTTGCTAATGAAATGAATCAAATACTTTGTTCTCCAGGGTTGGATTGCACTGATATTAAAGATACCGTTGGTTCAGTTTCAAAAACTCCAACTGGTCTGTACATTATCCATCCAGAAGGATCAAATTATCCTTTTGAGGTAATAAATTTTTCTCTCAGGATAGTCACAATTTGCCTGAGAATATGCACTTAGAATATATTTAAGAGATTTAAAGTGTTTTCCTTGACATTTTCTCAACAGATGAGTAAGAAATGTATCAAATCATGCAAATGTGTCTGCCATTACTATAATTTTGATGAGTTTCTCATTTTCTACAAAGAAATTTAATCTGTCATAAGATCCTATCATCAGTTTTCATATACAGTGAAAAATGTACCAAAAAAGGAAAACCCAAGGTATTTTCCAGCACCCCTTTTGGACATTGAGAAGTGCTGTTCTTTTCTATTTTAGAGATGGAGAACTGAGGAGCCAAGTGAATGATCCATTTGGCTCCTAAAATGTGACCTTTGGCTGTCTAAGTTATCCTGCTGGATAACTGTATAGCATTGCCTTCTCTTGAGATGTTACTCTGCTGATGCCTATAGTTTAGACCATGATATTGTGTAGGCATTTAAATATAGGTGCAGATGTGCAGAGGAGTAGATGCTTAGCTCTTGCTGAGCATCATTATAACTGAGTCTTGAGTTATACAGAGTTATAGAGAGGCATCTAAACTTTTAGTTTTCGTATCCAATTTGCAGGATATACATTATTAAGACAAAGGAAAAAGGATGAAATTCAGCACAAACTGCAGCTGTCATGCTTTCTATCACCACCTGCATTTTCTGTAATTGCTCAGAGTTATGGTGCTCATCTAGGAGAGGAGAGTTTTGGGTTAATCTCCTCAGGCTCAGGACATTCAAATCCATACAAACACAAGGAATACTCTATTTTGTCTGTTTATTTCCATTTCAGACTGTTCTACTTAAGGAAGTCCTTATGCATAGTGGAAAGACAGATATGGCACTTTCAAACCTTTAATTTTGCAGTACATGCTGGGATCATTAGTTTTTGGAGGAAAAAATGTGGAGTTTAAGCCAGCTAATAAATAGCAAAATTTAATATCTAACTTTATAGTCTTCCTTTATATATACAAAGGAAGGATGAATCCCTTTATCTCTAGCCAATTGGAACCCTACAAAATGCTACAAAAAAAGAGCTCAAACTGGTTATGAAAAGGCTTCAGAAGCACGCTGGCAACTCAAAAGAAAAAATGAACTTGGTTCTGCAGACTGCTAGTAGAAAAATCAGTCATTCTCTCTATACAATACAGTGAGCTCAGGGAAAAGATCTGTAACTCATTCACAAGTTCTTCCAGGTAAAAGAAAGGCAAAGACAAGTAGAAGTGTTCAAAGAACAACCATATTTGTAGTATGAAGAAAATGCTGTGTGCCTCACCCCAGGATGAACCATAGCACAAAATGCATCTGTTTCAGAATTTCTTCTGGATTGTGGGGGATTCGTACCTCACCCAAATTACTTTTCCTGAGAGATGGTATGACTAATCTATGAGAGAAAAGTGATTTCTCAGTTCACTTACAGTTTTTGGCAAATACATCTGAAATGATGAAGTTCCTTTCACTTCAAAAGTATTTTTTGACACTTTCCACATTGGAAGTTACTGCCAGAATCTGAGAATCAGTTATATGAGTGGAAAGGTTCCTTAAGGAGAACAAGAAACAAAAGGAAAAATCCTAATAATTTGATTAAAAGCACAAGGTAGCAATAAATAATGAGAAGAAATGTCCGCACTTATGAAATGAGTGTCTCATTTCTTGTCTGGTAGATGTTACACAGAACTGAAAAGATAGTGCCAAAAAGTTCTCAGAGAAAAATATCTGAAATATGTCTGTTCCATAGAGAATGTTGTTTTAAGGAAAACTGTTTAATGCAAATTCTTCCATGTGTTGAAGCATAAAAAGGGTAGAAGAGAAATGATAGATGAACAAAAATATCAAGACATTAAAATATAAACAAGAAACTGTAATGCATTTTAAGGGGCTAATAGCCAAGAGTTCTGGAAGTTCTGCAGACTAGCAAAATAAGAAAAATGCAAAGAGGCAGAAAACCATAGTATGAAACTAAAAAACAGAAAACAAAGCCAGTGTGAAATAATTTATTTCAACAAGGACCTTTTCAGCAATAAGCTGCCCTTTAAATGTAACTGAAACTAACCCAAAACGCCTTTGGAATCATTTGCATAAAGATGCCAGATAAATGAAGAAAACTATTTAGACAACTTGATCCTGTTCTCGTGTTTTTATGTTTGAATCCTCACGTTTTCAAAAGTGAGTGTATATTTTGATGCTTAAATCAGGCTAATTGAAACCTGAATTCCAGGAGCTCTAAGAATATCCAGGTTCAGTGGCAGTGGCAGGCTTTGTCATCTCAGAAAATTAGTCCCAAATGGGCTTTCATCTGAGCATTCAAACATGAGGCAATTAAAACCAATTTCGTTTCTGGAAAATTGAATCATGATCACTTTCTGAGACATTTTTCAATGAGTAAACTTAGATCAATTATATTTCTAAGGTGGGACAGACAAACTAAGGTGTTTGGAATATACCTCTTATACACACTAAAGATGGAAAGGGAAGAAATATTCAATAGAAGCATCCTCCTGCTCATTTAATTTAAATTGTACCTGGCACAGTCATGCCCCTCATACCTTCCATGATGTGAGACATAGAACAAGCTGTAAAGTGGATTAGCTGTTATAAGGCTTTAAGAAAGAAATTTGCATCATTTCCAGCATATAAGGGATCAAGAAACTACAGAGAGGTGACTGGTTTTTGTGTATCTATCTCATATTTTTACTTAGCTGGTGTATGTTTTGGTGCCACATCTAACTGGCTGATGACCTTTCATGTAGAACCAAACCTCTTCCTTCTGAGAATTATCAACACTGCCAGTGATTTATACTGGACTGAAGATTGATATTGTGACCAAGTGGTCTCCTCTTTGTATTTCTGACTTATAGAGAGAGGAGTAGCCAAGCATGCAGTCATCTTCTCAAGACAGCAGATGAGGCAACGGGATTATTTTTAATGAGTTTTAGGTATTTGCATCTAAATATTCATTTTGGAATAATCTGTATTTCTTTTTATTTCAGTTCCACCCTCCTTGGGTGACTGAAATAAGCATGTGATTCTCCAAGGAATAAACCCCATAATTTTCTTCTGTGCACATGACCCTTACTATGATTCATTCGGTATTTGTGTTGCAAGGATTGCTCAAAGCATCCAATGGCATTGACTTACCTGAAGATCCACGATTCCCAGGTTGTATTAGATCACGTTGCAGATCTGTCCTGTTGCTTTCTTGTTGTTCATAGAGAAGCTGTTGTTAAGTCACAGAGGTTCTGAATATGATGTTGATGTGTTCCTGCCAAGGAACAAGTCTTTGGATTCAGGAAAAATTTCTGGCTGGTACAGGCAATAGGGGTGCAACATATAAAGCTCAGACTGCCACAATTTTTTTGAGGGTTAAACTGACTTCCACCTAGACTCTGCTTCTAGCAACTGCCTAAGATTGCAAATCTCTCTTTTCTGAAACATGTTCCATTGTGCACATTCCCTGTAACATGAACAAAAAATTCATATTTTACTCCATCACTTGTGCATCTGCTTACTGTTATGGTTTACTGATGGCCAACATTATATTCTGAACTTTTGTGACAACAAGTAGCTTAATGGCTCCATAGCTGTAAGGATTTCCCAGGTTAATTCTTCTGATATTTGTCACATTGGGAGACACCTACAAATAAGTCTTTGTTTTTAAAAACTAATTAAGCATGGTATCCCCTAGAACTACTCTGAACAGCTTAGGTGGTGCAGTGCCTAAATGTGCAATATGCACTTTTCTACATTAGGATGCCCAGACTTTCTAATCCCGGTTAGAACTGGTCAAGATCTGTCACTGGAGACATACTTGAAAAATACCCCGAGTGACCTGGATACATTCCACCTCAGCTGAAATCCCCGGAGGGCAGCCAAGGGTCTCGGGGCCCTTTCTGTAGACAGTGGAGGTGACTGACATCTGCAGAGGGTGATTTTGATCTTGGTTTCCCAGAGCCACGCTATGAATGCACATTTCTCTGTATGAGGGGGATTATAGGGGAGACAAGGGCAATAAGATGCCTAATTCAGGGAACTCAATTACGTGTCTGAAGTTAAATGGACTGAGGAGAAAATGTGCCACATAATGTGATATTCCATAGCAGAGCAGAGCTGGACCACTGCCATTTGACATGGTGTTGGGCACAAATTTTAGCAAAGACTCATAAAGACTCATAAATCTGAGTTGATCTTATGTATTCAGTGGGACTGCTCAGTTGCAGGCTGTTAAATGTTCACATTGGGACTTCCCTGGATTGGGGCCCCTTCTTATACAGAGTTTTTTGCTGCTCCAACATGAATTATTATATACTGGGTTATTGCTATCACTTTTTCCATTTCCTCAACTTTATTAAGGACTTTACATTTCCCAGGCATCACAAACACAGTATTTCTGGGGAATAAGGTATGATAGTGAGGGAGAACACACAGAAGGTTGTGTCTGTTTTGCTTTGCTGAAACAAAGATATATTCAGTGTTAGTGCCTATATCTGTAATATTTTACGTGATTAATACATGACATTGCATGTTGCTTCCACTTCATACTATTATTAATACACAGTAATATTTATCAAAGCTTATTTATTATATCTGATATGAGCAGACATTTGCACATAGCAGTTTCTACTGGTTGAGGAAATATCCAAACCAAGCAGTCCAACAAGAACATTCAAGAAAATACTTCAGCTTCATTATTTTATTTTCTTTGAGCTTTTTCTTAAGATATTTGAAAGGTATGTTACTTAGCAAAACTCTTAATAGTCCACCTTTATTTAATTAAAATGTTTTCCTCCTAACAGCTGCTTCAAGAATGCTTAATCATAACTATGTCTATTTTAGGTTTTGTGTGACATGGATTTTCAAGGAGGTGGATGGACTGTGGTTCAGAAAAGAACTGATGGAATCATTCCATTTCAGAGAACATGGTCTGAATATCTGGATGGATTTGGTGACCTTTCTGGTATTAATTTTAAATACTCTAAAGTACTTTGGACCCAACGTTTCTGATGTCTTTATGTGAGCTACATTCCACTAAATTGTGTGGGATTTTTAATAGCATAGAGAGTAGAGTTCTTGTTTCTACAAAGTCATATTTATACTTAAGTGTTTTTTTTTATCAAAGCTATTGTGTGATCTTCTCAATAATGACTATCACCCTACTAGAGTCTTCAGCCATTGCCTCTCCTCAGTCTCACAAGAGGTGTTTAAAATGTTGTGAAATTTTCTTCCTGAAATAATGTCTAAATTTTATTTCCTCTTTTTTCAGATTTAAAAAAAAAGCTTTAGTTGGTTTTAATTACATTTGTGAAATATTTCCTTAAAACAGAGAAAAATCAGTAATATTTCAGCATAGGGCATGCACAGTTACAAACAGAATGGAAATAATTCAGTAGCTAATACCAACACAACTGTGATATTACTTCTTTACTGCTACCTTTCATCCAGCAAGTCTAAAACCAGTTGTTTTTTCAGTAGTTTAACTGGAATTGCAATGGAAGCACACAACTTCTCAACTATATAAAAAAGCGTAGCTCATATGGGGCAACCTTTCATGGAAAAAAGTGTGATTTACAGAGGCAGCAAATCTCAAGAATAGATTTGAGTTCTATTGCATTTCCTAGAATGCTAACATTTATCATTTCTCAGTATTGCCCTTAGGAATGCTACTGAATTCTGTTTAATCAAGTGGATCTTTAGCACATCCAATTTTTGTGGTCTTCTAAAGGCATATTGAAGATGAACACTTGGAAGTTATCACGTGGACAATTTTCTAAAAATGTCACAGAGAAAAATGATGCTCGCATATTTCCCAATGAAGTAGGAAGATTACTCTGTACCTTCATTAGTTTTTCAAAGACATCAGACAACTTTTATTACACTTCGTTCAGGAAGAAAAGTACAAAAATTAGAGGAATCAGTTTTTTTCTTTTACACTTTCTGTTTCTAGAATTTTATTGAATATATATTTCTGTTTTAGGGGAATTTTGGCTTGGACTGAGGAAGATTTTTCACATAGTAAATCAAAAAGCCACTAGTTTCAGTCTTTATGTGGATTTGGAATCAGAAAATGACAAGCATGCCTATGCATCGTATGATGGATTTTGGATAGAGGATGAAACATGTTCTTTTAAGATCCATTTGGGGCGTTATTCAGGAAATGCTGGTAAGAATCTCATCCTTGAGAGTATTTAAAGATAGGTGCTCCCTTTCTTAGTTTGAAAAAAATGAATTCAAAACAGCAATACTTAATTAAGATAACAAAAACATTTATTTCTAATCTGTTTTGCTCTATTTGGTGCATAATGAACACAGATAAATGGTTAATGATGTAGTGATTGGTTATGCCAAAAGCCATCTTTACATAAGAAATAATTCTATTGCTTCAAGGTATTCAATGGGATAATAATTGAATAAATACTCCTTTAATAGAGGGAAAATTAATAAAGAAAATAAAGGAACTTTAATGGATTCAAATCCACAGAATATATATGTAATATGCATGGGATTTTGTGTGTGTTTGTGTATATCTATCTAATGGTCCAATTCTTTAGATGTTCATTATCTCATCCCGAATTCGCTGATGTTAGTGGAAGTCTTCCTGATGTTGTTACTTTGGTTAGTTCAGAAGTGCCCAGACAGTGGTGTACAAAGGACAGAGAAAGAAACTGACTGGAGCAAATCGGGCCTACAGTGTACAACAGTCACTGGCTGATACATAGATACAGCTGAATTTACAATTCCAGACCTCCCTTAATATCATAACTATACCAAATGTGTAAAGATTTGTGTTATCACACCATGTCTTACTGCTTATTTCTAATTTTTTTCATCATATTTATTAATATGCAAGAATGTTCCTTATTACCAATGTAATAGTTATTATCTAAATGTACTGATGCTTTACTCTACCTGTATTTCTAAGAAACATTGTTTCTTTAGTAAGACAACAGAACCAGTAATCACTGACCACTGTGTTTTTACAATTCAGTTTTATCTCATGACTCTGGAGCTTTGGGCACATCACTGGAAAATCTGAAGTTAGCAACTCTTTTCTTTTGTCTTTTCTTCCACTGTCTTTGAAGACAGAAGCCTTTACCTTCATAGCTGGTGTGCATCACTAAAAGCAACAATATAAAGATATTTCATCGAATTTCAACTTCTTCCATATTGCTCAGTATTTTATACTTTTTGTTTCCTATGCATCTAACACATCGCCAGCTCATTATTTGATGCTCTTGAACGATTTTTGAAGAAATCTATTTTTCTAATAAATTCAAAGGAAAAGTTTGTGAGGTATGCAACAAGTAAGAAACGTTACGTTTCTCCATAAATAACTTATCCTTCTGTTTGTACTTAGGTGATGCATTTAGAGGATATAGAAAAGAAGATAACCAGAATTCAATGCCTTTCAGCACATTTGATGTTGATAATGATGGATGCAGGCCAATGTGTACTATTAAAGAACAGTCTGTAAAGAGCTGCAGTAACTTCAGTGGTAGCACTGGATGGTGGTTCAGCCAGTGTGGCCTTGCAAATCTTAATGGTGTTCATCGCTACACGGGTAGATTTCTTGCAACTGGGATTCACTGGGATACATGGACAATGAACAGTAAACCAGTCAAAATTAAATCAGTTTCGATGAAAATTCGGAGAACCTATAATCCATATTTCCATTAACCTATGAAAATAGAAATATGTCTCTTCTTGCAATTATGTGGGATAATGTATCACTGCATCATAAATACCTTTCATTTTCACTTGAACAGTTCAGTCTTAAAACTTTATTAGATATTTCCATAATACAGTTACTCATTTTTATTATGAAATGTCAGGATTTGTAGTGTTCCCACTTGAGTTAGAAGGTCCTAAGAAGAACAGGGTTTTCAGAAAATGGAAGAAGCTTAGTGTTTGTCAGCTTTTATTCAACTGTCTCTTACACAATCTCAGAGCCAGCAGAAAAATTACAAAAAGGAGTGTGAAATGCTGACTTTTGAATGTCTTATTCTGTGCTCTCTGCATATCTAAATTGCCAAGAAATTTCAGCAAATTTTCTTTTAAAAAGCCATACACCTGCCATTTTCATCATTATATTTAGGAAAAATAGCTAGGTTAATTTTCCAGAACCAGCTCTTCTTTCTATATTCCTTATCAGGCAAGATATATGTAAGGTTCTGTATACTTCAGGGCCTGATTTTTATATAAGTAAGGTAGATACTGACATGCAAGAACTATGGTCTGTTTTATATTTAATTTTCACAGTCAATGTGTTTTGTAATCAGATTTTTACTCTACCATTGTCTATTTCACGATTCACTACAAATAAATACTTTTTCAAAGAAAATGTATAACATTTCATATAACCTTTGAGTTTTAATTTTTGGATATATGGACCTGATCTTATGTTTTTCATTTTTATTGGCATTCACTTTGTGAACGATCATGTGGTAATGAACAAAACCAGCTTGAGTTGTGTTAAGTACATTTTAAATTGAATAGTGTGAGTTGTTTGAATTTCTATCAGTAAAAATAGAATGATATCAATAAAAATGAGAATCTTGTCAGTACAGCAGTGTTTCTGGAACCTGCCATCTACTCTGTAGCGACTAGGCATGGAATTTCTCATCTTTGCTTCAGTTGCAGGAGATCAGCTCTGTAGTAAGATGCGGAATGAAATCAGTTAAAAACTCTATGGGTTTCCTCTTGCTGTCTTGCACTTTGACCAAAGATTAATACAGTGAGCAGAAACCATCATTAGTTCAGAACCACCATGGTTTAGAACTTCTTTCCAAAGTTACATGCAGTTATAGGAGGACATTAAGCTGCTGATAGGATACATATACTGTTACAATGTTAAGGGAGAGAAAAATTCCCTCTTTTTTTCTATGCTTGACTAGTCCTTTTGCAATTGGAGTAAAAAGTTGCTAAAAGCAGAGGGTTTCTCTCTGCTAGAGAGAGAAGTGTGGGCCTATGGTAGAAGCACGGTAGCTTGAGGAAAAATATCGCTGGGATTGTGAGAGAGGGGGTAGCTCACACTCCCTGGGAGCCTGAATTCTCTGAGTGTGTGTTGATTTTGTTGTCAGACCCTGTAGTTATTGGAATTAGAGGTCGAGAGATAAGTATGTACACCCTCTTTAGCCCTGTCACTTTAGGCTTATTAGGAATGCAATCCCTTCTAACAGCAGCATGGACCCAGCAGACCTGTAAAGGTAGATGCTAAGATGAAAGAGCTTCTGCACTAAGATTAACAAGAATTAGAGCAGTATGTGGTGGTTTAAAGAGTATTAATTCTGGCTGCAAGCCTGGATGTTGCACTGTATTAGGGCTACTATGTTGGAAAGAGTCCCCAGGCTGCAGTACAATAATCCTATTGGAGAATACTGGAAATTTAATGGCTTTGATGAAAGCCTCAAACTTTGATGGTGGGACCTCTGCTCTGACACCCAGGTCTGAGCCTGTGAGCAGAGAAGAGTCTAAGTAGGGAATCAGGATGCTGAGTGGAGAGCTAGAGTCTACTGACACCCTGAGGCTCCTTTTGGCTTTATTAGAACCACTGCTTAAAAATTAAGGTGGCAAATGAAGATTGTAGATCTGTGCTGGCAGATATTGCCACATTTAATGACTAGGTTTAATTTCTCCTTTGTCAGCATTGGTTAGATTAGCTGGCAGTAACAAATCACAGAGGAGATGGGCCTGAAAAGATAAGTCTTGCAAATAGATGTTGGATCTTAAAGTCAAGTCAAATTGTAAACCTGCACAAAAAATTATTTGAATTCTCAATATCAGTACTGGGGAGGCATGGGAATGTTTACCGTTCCTTGGAAGAGAAAGACATTTCCAAGACTATTTGCAGAAACTTCTTTGAACTCATTACACATGCTTTAATAACATTAAGTACTGCTCTACTCGCAAGGTCACAGGTAGAAAGTGTGTTCTTTGCAGCTTAGAGTTTTTTCCTTTTGTAGATACAATTAATTTAATTTGCCCCAGGCTTGACTTGAGTCTTTATTGGACTGTGAGAGCTGGATCTGCAATGTAAACTGCAAACAGGATGAAGTCCAAATTGTACATACTAGTCATATTCTAACTCTTTTAAATAATTCAGGTATGAATTTTCAATATAGTGTTCTTAAGCAAGAGATGGACAAGGCTTTATTCCTTTTTCAGATTAGAAATCATACATGACCATAGAGATTGTTATGAATTTCTCTTTTATTTGCCATATTATCTACTAGTCGTGATCACTCTTAGTGCTTCTGTGGCATGAAAACAAGAAATTAGATAATAATTCATATCATTGGATTATTTTATTTCCTTTCATGGAGTCTAGCAGCTGGTAGGATCTGAATAAGGTTTCTATGAAAACCTTCTGAGCATGAGAATCTCATAGTTTATCATCATTTGAGTGTGCTGAAATGTGAGTATTAATATAGACTGGTTTTGTTTCAAAATTTAGCATATGCTTAGAAAAACAGCATCCTAGAGATTAGTTGGCAGCTTGCCTGGTGCAAATCTGAAATGCAGCAATGACAATAGAACATTTTCCATGTGACAGATAGCTACTGTCTTCAAAGGTTCATTCCATTTCCTCTCTAAGAATAAAACAACTGTGGAAACAAGTAATTTTTTAGTTAAACATAGAGAATTTACAAGGACATTAAACTGATTCCAGGGGCCTGTGTTTCATATTTACAGCTGATGGTTCCCAACCACCATACATAAGATTTTTGTGGACATATATTTAGGACTGGTAATCGGCTGGTTATTGCCCAAACAGTCTTGTTTCAACTAAATAAAAAGGAGCACATAGGGTGTAGCATACTAAGAGAAACTGATTGAGTGTTCCAAAAAGTAGCTTGGTTAAACTACACTTAATATCTATTCCAGGAATTATACTGTAGACTATGAGAAGTTGTCTTTAAAGGATTTCTTTCTTTTGTTTTCTTTTTCCAAGAGCACGTCTTCAATTTGTAAATCTCAGTTTGGTGAACTCAAATTTTATTTGACCCAGTTTATGATGCTACAGTAATATAAATAAATGACAACATGGTTTCCACAGCCTGAGTACTACTGACGTGGCAGTGCGGGGTTCAGTGTATTAGACATCTGGAAATAACAAAACAGTACAACCAAAGGCATTTTACTTTCCACTTGGAAAATCCTTAATTGGACAGTAAAAGATCCTCTAAACTACTTAGATTACGTCTTTTTTTTTTTTTTTTTTTACTGTAAATTCTGTCATGTGTTTAAAACTTTATAATCAGTCATGCTTCATTAACATGGCAAAACATTTTGGCTTTATTACCGGTCTCTGTTAAGGAACATATTTATGAAAAAATACTCTAATGCTACATTGTATTGATGCATCACTACAAAATACATAGCATGTTTCTGTGCATCGCACAGTACTCCAAGTTGCAAGTAGGAAACTTTGATGCATAGTTTGACTCTAAATTTTAGTTGATTGCATGCAACAGTTTCCATAAGTCTTTCCAATTATTTAAGGATCACTAACGTAATGCACAATTAACATGCAATTGTTTAAACTACCATCTCAAGAACTCTTGCTTGAAATCTACTATGTTGGATGTTCTGCAAATGGTGGCAGCATGACATGAAGATGCTGGAACCTGAAAAGCACGATACCAAAGAATTCTGATGCATGCCTCTGGTGGGTTAAAGCAGAGTGCACTGCTCCACCACTGGCACACAATGTGGTCTGAAGTACAAAGATGTATGAAGATGTTTCTGAGACTGAAGGAATATCTGCTTTTCCCTCCTCCCCATCTGATACATAAAAATAAAATACTAAAACACTAAATGCAATAACATGGTAAAGTTCCCTTTAGCTGCACCCTAATCTCTGTAGATTCCCTTGAACAGAATCGGAAGTGGTTTTAATGGAAATATTAGCTTGTTGGGATACAGAACTCAACATGAACTCAACACTGTAGTGAGCAAGGAAGGAAGAATGAAAGGTGAAATAAGACTGGGCTTATAGTTTAACTTATACATGACCGTTTTGAAGACAAGACAAAAGAAGTAATGGCAGATGATTAAAATTCAGGATCTCCCCATGGCTGCTTGTTTTGAATGTCCAAGCCCACAATTCTTTTCATAAAAGTTCTAACTATCAATTGCATGTAGTTCATCATGTAAATGCCCACAGCTTCATCTGGAAACTCTGTTCAGTGAGTGATCTGTGTAGAGCCAGTTAGTTTTCCTGCTTACTTAAATTGTATTACTTAAGCCCATAGGTAGTCTAATTAGCATGGGCTCTCATTTTTCCTGACCAAGGTTGCTGGATGATCCAGTAAATAGAGGCAATCCTGACTTGTCCTGATCTTCAGAGCAAATTGTGATCCTGTTTTGTACAAATCATCCAGAAATATCAGTCCAAACAGGTACTGTCTTTTATCAGCCTTTACTTTTAAGAGAAACCTAAATAGGTACTAGTAGCTCCTTGTGAATCTTGTGGTCAGACAGCTCTGCTGGGTCTGTTTAAGGGAACAGACTCCATTCAGGCTTACATAAAGCTGGGAGAAAAAGTTTATGTCCTTTAGAAGATTTGTGTGTGTGTACACATGGCATTGCATATATTTTGATCCTTTAACACGCATTTTCTGGGAACCTTCACTATAGCCCTTATTATCTCTTTTCTAGCTGTTCTAGTTACAGTTTGTCACAGTGCTTGTAAAAAATATAGAGACAGAGGTATTCGTTATATGGGGTTATAAACCAAGGTAAAGTTCATAGAATCATAGATGCCTTCTGGAGCTCATCTAGAGCTCCCTGCTAACAGCACATCTAACTAGATCAGGTTGCTCAGAGACTCTTCTATTCGAGTCTTGAACAACTCCAAATATCCAAATCCCACAACCTCTCTGGGCTTCATGTTCCAGTATTTGGCCACCCTCATGGTGATTTTTTTTTTTTTTCCTAATATCTGATTGGGATTTCCCATGTTCCATCTTGTGTCTGCTAGCTGTCGACCTACACTACTGACTGATTTCTCATGTATGTCTGAACTGGGTTAAGTGATCCCTAACTCTCTCTTCCTCCACTATGGGTCCTCCTTCATGTGCACAGACTCTGCTGGTAGGCTTGGGGGACTAGGGAAGCCTAAAGACAAGCCTTGCCAGTGAAAACTGAGGCAAAATAGGCACTGAGTACCTCTTCCTTTCTCATCTCCCTAGTCACAAGGTCCCCTCCCTCCTCGAGCAATGGGTCCACATTCTCCGTACCTTTGCTTTAGTTGCTAATGTAATTATAAAACCCTTTCTTGTTGCCCTTCACCTCCCTTGCTGGTTTCACCTCTGGCAGAGCTTTGGCTTTGCAAACTATGCAGACATGCACAGGCAACATCTTTGTGTTCCTCTCAAATACCCTGTTGCTGCTTCCACCTCCTGGGTTCCCTGTGTTTGAGCTCACTCAGGAGCTCCATGTTCCTCCACGCTGGCCTGCCTA
The DNA here is from genome assembly GCA_947846985.1 of Fratercula arctica. NCBI lineage: Eukaryota > Metazoa > Chordata > Aves > Charadriiformes > Alcidae > Fratercula > Fratercula arctica. Next base: position 15,335,504 of record CANTUZ010000001.1, on the reverse strand, counting down.
CTGCCATGCTTGCCTTGCTTCCTGTGCTTTGGAATGGATAAGCACATGTATGCATTTTGGGGTGTTTGTCTAGATTCTAAAGCTCTCTGATGATCATCTGTCTTATTTTGTGTTTTTAATAGCAATTATTACAGGGACAAGGGCCTGAGGGCATTACTACATTTCATCTACAAGAACTCTACTTTTCTAAGAACTGATTACTCCCTTTTCGGGAGAAAAGTCTGTTTCTGGATAGTATATACTAAGTCTTTAAAAAAAAACCTGCAAGTTCATTGCAGTGCAATATTTGTTGCAAAAGTAGTGACATCATCCGGGCTACAGAGCTACCGAACAACAGCAAACAATAACATCATTTTTCTTTGTAAAGTCAAGTTTCTGCAACAAGTCTCTAATGCATAGGGAAATGCACATGAGCTCTTCCTGTCATAATAGTAAATTGAATGACTTCCAGGAACGAAACGGGAGGATAAGATTGTTCCCTTAGACCAAAAAAATCCTTACTTCTTCAGTAAGAACTTCAGAAGAACTTCTTCATATAATTTTATTTTTCCCTACTTCCAAAGTTGAAAGGTGACTGAAGAGTAGTGTGACAATGGCAAAAAATAAGCTCATGGCATACAAAATATCCACCCTGTACAAGTTAGATTCTTCAAATAAGTACTAAAATTGTGATGTGGTGATTTTTTTTTTTTTCTGAATATCTGCCTAAAGTAGGAATTTAAGGTAGGATCCATTCTCCACCCAGCCTGTGTTTGTGCTTGGGATTGCCCTGACCTGAGGAAATATTTTTCATATATGTGATTAAACTGTAAGACTCATTGCCATCACGTATTGTGAAGGCCAAAATTAAAAGTATGTTCAAGAAGGGACAAGACATAATCATGATTCTTTAGGCACTCTTAAAGGCAATACAAACTCCAAATGTAAGATCCGCTTCAGGAAGTTCCTAAATGTCAAAATCCTGTAAGGTGGGAAGGTATGAGGGGCAAGTCACTCTTCAGCTGCTCCCATCTCACACTGATTCCTGCAGCTTCTGAAACATCCACTGCAGGCCAAGTCGACCATGTGGTATCAGGCTGGCTGTGTCTCCGAGATGTGCATAGGGTTTGGTGCTCAGTGCATAATAGAGATAGACCTTCTTTCTTGAAGCAGTGGAAAGAACCCTTTTTAAAAAAGATGAATTACATTTCAAAAGAACTAGGTAGCAATGCTCCCAAGCACTTCTTTGGAATAAGTAAAATTCCTGACCTGAATGTGTTAAGAATAAGTAAGCTACTGTGGACATAAGAAGAATGCATACTGTGAGGGAGAAGACAGAGGAAGAGAAAAATGATGGCTTTTTTTGCTCTGAAACCAATGAAGGTAGAGAGGGTGGCAAGGGTAAGTGTGCACACTAAGCAATTTATTATCAAATGCAAAGGGAAGAGACCAAAGCAGCCAAATCACCACATTCTGTGGCTCGACTGAAAGAGACCTGTGAAGGCTATGGTGGAAGGTTCTTGTCTGATCAAAATAAAAATAAAACCACTGTGTAAAGCTGGCATTCAGCACCAAGAGGACCCTGCAGTGGGTAAGGAAGTTTTGATGTGTGGGCCCTTCTTGTGGGCAAAAAGAATGAATTTACTAAGAAGAACTGAGATAATATAAGGCAACATTCATTACATCTGGACACCGTGTAATTAGAATTTTTCCATCATTAAAACAGAGAACAAAATCATTACTTTTTTTCTCAAAACAGTGATCTGACCAGGTTAGGCCTATCGCTTAATTTTTTATTGCAGAAAAATGATACAGGAAATAGTAAGGTAGTTCTCTTTTGTGCGGCTGCTCCCCCAATATGCATAACAACAGGCAGCATTTTTTAAACTTAGCTTTAGTTGGATTAGTAGGAAATAAGATTACTTGGAAAACGTTGCATTTAAGTTGCAGAAGAGGAAAATAAACCAATACTTTCCACATGCAAAAGTCAGAAAGCCAGCCTTAACATAAATTAACCAAGTTTTCTAAACTTGCATACCTCAGGACAGGACAATATTGCTTATAGCTCATGACTTTGTATGGATCAGGATTATTTTGTTTTAGCAATAAATCAGTAAAATCAGTAATCTGCATCAGAGTGGTGCTCCTCCAGCACTGAACCTGTGCTTATGCAGAGGTTTCCATCTGCAGGTGCCTTGAACTCCTTGTCGCATGCTTTCCGAATTCGTGAACAGTGCTCAGGCTTAACAAATAACCATCAAAGACGCCATAATTTTATGCTGGCCTCATCACTGGAATTAAAAAAAATTAAAGAAGTTTAAATTCTGACATGCTGAGACTTTTAACTTGGGAGTGTAGTTACTCAGTGCTCCCCATCTCATCCGTGGAAGGCATGCACATCAAGAGCTTGAGCCAGACCTTAAATGGCTCTGAGGAAAGTCAGATTATCTCTGTTGATTACACCGGGAGCAAACGAAACCTGCATTTCTTACCTGAGCTCCCCTGGAGGGTGCCTGGAGCTTGGCAGGTCAAATCAAGTCCTGGGTGCATGGAAACCTTTAGAAGGGGATTCATTTGCCTACACAGAGGCATCAGAGCCTTTGGAAATGCCCTGGCACATCCGAGGTATCTCACACAGGTCCCATAGGATACACTGGCTGCCCTGGAGCTGCAGTGAAGGACTGACAGGATATCTGAAGACATCTCAGATGGCTTGAGATGGCTGAGCCCTTCCCAACAGGAGAGGTCTGGCTGTCTGTAATGAGAGAGAAGAGGTTAGAAATTACTTTGATAGTGACATCCTGGCAGGGCAGGCCAGTATGAAACAGGTCTCCATGGGAGTGAAACTGTGCCTCCCTCTGAGGTCTTGTGAGATACAGACTGATGTTATCTGCTCTCTCTTTTATCTCCCCAGTGGTGGTTCATACCAGAAATGCTGTCATAGATGTGTTTGGTGTCATGACTAGAGATGAGCTTCCAGCTGGCAAACTGCATTGAACCATATGTTATCAGGGAGTTACCAAGATGTTGCATGTATGCCAATTCTACTTTTGACTTAGATCCTTTCTAAATGCAGCCACTGCAACTAGGTTTATGTTTATTACACCTAAACCTGAAGAATAGGAACTATTTCACAGTTAGAATCAGTGAATCAAAAACCCTCCTGGTGACTTTAGCTTTGGTTTGGACCGCTCCCCCTGGAGCATGCCCCGCAGGAGCCCCATTAATGAGCCAGAAGCCAGCAGGGATAATCCATCGGGACTGGAGAGCCGCTTTGTGGGATTTCTGTTTGCACGGCTGTACAGACAGCGGAACTTATTTACAAAAGGGTACTGGAAACACGCACGCCCCTTTCCAGGCTGGGTATTAATCTGCCACATGTTCTGATCTATAAAGACAGGCTGCACTACATTTTGCAGCTCATTGTAAAATGAGTTAAAATTGAGGAAAGAAAGGCATCCTTGGCTTTCAGTGGACGCAGGTTTTGCTGACATGTTCTATATTCATCAACCAGAAGTTAAGTTCTTACTTTACCACATGCTCTAATAAATCCTTCTTGCACGGAACAGTGCAAACGACACCGTACTGTGCAGTATTGCATGAAGATATAACTCGTAAAGAGGGGAATAGTCCTTTCATTAAAGGAAACTTTTTTTGCTCCATGATTTCAAATTCACACACAGCAGACGTACCCAGGTACGTATTTCTAATGTAGTTCTCGCTGCGAGAGGAGTCTGGTCAGACCAGCATAAAATGGGCTTGCAGGAATTTATTTATTTTCCATGTGCTTTTCTCCATTGCCTCAGCTTTTCCCCAGCCTCACATGGTCTGACATTTGTGTTTTTTATGTCTGCAGAAGCCTGTCCGTGGCAGGTGGCTTGCAGACAAGACCGCGTTACAAAAACAAGCCCTCAGAAGCAAACACCAGGCTTGGCTTCCAGGCCAGCAAAAGCTTTGTTATAAAAACCATTCAAAACTTGGAGAGTTTTTCCAGGTACACCTCTTTCTTCTGTCAGTTACTGAAGGCTGCCAAGTGCATAAATTCCGCTCGGTTTCAGCCCCAGGAACGTGAAGGGAGGGGAGGGAAGGTCCGGTGGTTTTCACCCAGTGGTTTCACGACTTGGCCAAACCAGGCGTAAGGGCCCGGCTCGGGTGGTAGGGCCGCCCCGGCCCTCTCCCACCGCGCAGCCCGGCTTCCGGGGTTTAACTCCCGCAAAGCGGGGGACCACCGGCCGCCGGCAGGCCCCGGGTACCCGCGGGGAGCGCTCCCTCACGCCCGGGCGGGCGGCGGGCGAGGGGTGGGCGGGGGGGCGGCTGCCTCGTCGCCCTGGTAACGCGTGTGCCGCGGGGCCGGCACTCGCAGTTCCGCGGGGCCGGCCGGCAGGGGGCGCCAAAGCGCCGGGCGCGGCGCGGCCTGTTCCTCGCTGCCGAGCCCGGGCCCGGCCCCGCGGGCGCCGCTACACACAGACGGGGACCGCTTTTAATTTTGGGGTTTTGGGTTGTGTTTGTTTTTTTTTTTTTTTTTTAACCCTGAGCGTATTTGGCATACGGTATCCACCAGGTCTGATGTCAGCTGTTACCTGCCTGCATGGCATCAGCCCGGGGCGCACGGTGGCAGAAGGCAGGGCCTGTGCTGGGCTCCCCTCAGAGCCCAGAGATCAAGTCACCGGTGTTTGCTTTCCACGAGGAAAACCCCAGAGCTCCATCAGAGCTTCCATGCACTGTGGATTTAACGCATTTCCTTTTGGTTTATATTGTATATTTTTGTATTTACCCAGTGCAGGGCCGTGGAATGCTTTAGAGGGTATTTTACATTTAGCACTAGAGAAGAGGGGCTCATGGTGACAGATCTTCCCTCACAGAAGTAACGGCACTGGGTTCTCTGCAGCTGGTGGAGCACAGGCACTGAATGTTCAACAGTAAAACAGAAGGTACAACTGCACTGTACAACTGCAGTTGCACTGGACATTTCCAGGGTGTTTGAACTGCGATCACCAAAGTCACTGAGGCACCTTCACAGGGTCCATCTGCAGGAGGCAGCTGAGGCCACCACCCGCTCTGGGTGGGTGATGGATCTTGGGAGCAAGTGCTGGGGTGGCTGGGAAAAAAATCATGATCCTCTCTCTGTAGGCATTCTAAAGATGAAACCAGACACCACCCCCCTTAAGAAAACAATAATGCTGCTTCCAAACTTTCCGGGAGCCCAAGCAAAAGCCCTGGTGGTGAGGCAGAGGGAAGAACGGGAAGCTATGCAGTCCAGTAGCCTCAATGTTCATCTGATTTACCCTCTTCCACTCATGGTGGTCATGGCTATTGTAGGCAGTTCTGAAATGAGTCTTTAGATAAACAAAATGGCACAAGAAAGACTCAGTCAAACAGTTCTAGATATTTTCTTGCCAGGCAGTGTGGAGATCCCTGATGTGACACCTGTGTGCCGTGAATGAGGATGCACCTTTTTGTGCGTGCTAACTTCTCCTGGCAGGCGAGCCTTACGGCCAGACGCTGTTAGCCGCAGTGGTAATCAGGTTAGTTGGCACATCTGAGAGTCGTCTCAGTTTCTGATGTATTTAACTGTGTCATTTCCCACAAGCTAACACACGGACGCACTATTCTGAGACAGCAATCCCTGAATCTTGGTTAATACTATAGTACAGTTCAGGCCGCCAGCACTAGGCTTATGCAAAACCTTTTGTAAATTTTCACTGTCTAGGAATTTAGGAAACAGCTAATATGGTTGGTTTTGCATTTGAACTGCAAATCAGGAAACAGTTTAATTGCCAGTGCCAGCAGAGATCACTGTGAGGATGTTGTTTCATGACTGTTATAAATAGGGCAAGTGTGAATTTATAAATGGGCACTAGAAGACATTTTCTTTATAAAATAATTTCTTTCCAACTTCTTTTCATAGAATCATAGAATCTTCATGGTTGGAAAGGACCTTTGAGATCATCGAGTCCAACCATACACACACAAAAAAACCCCCCTACAATCTCTGTCACTAGAGCATGCCCTGAAGTGCCAAATCTACATGTTTCTTAAATACCTCTAGGGATGGTGACTCAACCACCTCCCTGGGCAGGCTGTTCCAGTGCCTGACCACTCTTTCAGTAAAATAATTCTTCCTAATATCTAATCTAAACCTCCCCTGCCACAACTTCAGACCATTTCCTCTGGTCCTGTCATTATTCACCTGGGAGAAGAGGCCAACACCCACCTCTCTACACCCTCCTTTCAGGGAGCTGTAGAGGGCAATGAGGTCTCCCCTCAGCCTCCTCTTCTCCAAACTAAACATGCCCAGCTCCCTCAGCCTCTCCTCATGTGACTTGGTCTCCAGACCCCTCACCAGCTTGGTAGCTCTCCTCCGGACACGCTCCAGCACTTCAGTGTCCCTCGTGTACAGAGGGGCCCAGAACTGAACACAGCACTCGAGGTGAGGCCTCACCAGTGCCGAGTACGGAGGCACCATCACTTCCCTACTCCTGCTGGCCACGCTATTCCTGATACAAGCCAGGATGCTTTTGGCCTTCTTGGCCACCTGGGCACACTGCTGGCTCATGTTAAGCTGGCTGCCCACCAGCACCCCCAGGTCCTTTTCTGCTGGGCAGCTTTCTAGCCACTCTTGCCCAAGCCTGTAGCGTTGCTTGGGGTTGTTGTGACCGAAATGCAGGACCCGGCACTTGGCCTTATTAAACCTCATACCATTGGCCTTGGCCCATCAATCCAGCCTGTCCAGGTCCCTCTGTAGAGCCTTCCTACCCTCAAGCAGATCAACACTCCCACCTAGTTTGGTGTCGTCTGCAAACTTACTGAGGGTGCACTCAATCCCCTCATCCAGATCATTGATAAAGATATTAAACAAAACTGGCCCCAAAACTGAGCCCTGAGGGACACCACTGGTGACTGGCCACCAAGAGGATTTTACCCCATTAATCACAGAGTACTTCCCCTTAACCTTTCTACTTTCCCCTTAACCTTTCTTGCAGATTGTAATTTCATATTTTCTTTCAACACTCAGTTGACAACAAACTTCTGACAAAGTTGTTAAACTGAACCAGGGATGGGGAAATTATGAGATACAGAGGAAAACACAGTAGTTGTTTGCAGGTCTCAGCTTTTTTATCATACGTAGCTGCAGATAAAGAATGTCAAAACCCAATTTTCAACAAGGAGCAAATGTAAAATAGAAGTTATTTTTTCTTCTATGTTTTTTTTGGTTGCAAAAGCAAATATATGAGTTACGAGACAGAACTTGGCACAGACACACAAGTACAAAACTAAGTATCTAAAAAATAAGGCTTCATTTTTTATGTCTTTTGCCTATGACAACAGATGCATTTTTATGTTTGCAGATATTTTTGCCTCATAATATTCAATAAAGTCCTGCATTATTGCAAGGTTAAGTATTTTGCAAACCTTTCTAGTGGTCTGTTTTAATTCTGATCCAACCACATAGATTGACAGTCCACCAAAATGACGATAAATGAACAGAACAGAATTCAGCAGACCAGAGTACAAAAGCTGAGAAGGGTCAAGTAATATAAAAGAATATTTTGATACAAAGCCTGTTAGATATTACAATTTTAATCACTTTTTTCTTACTAGAAAATTGCAATCAGAAGAAAAAACACACTATTTTCTAGAGAAGTATTTGAAGGAATACAGCTATGTAATTGCTCAGATTTTGCTTTACATTCTTTTGCTAATATTTTTTTAGATGCTTAAACAATTTGTCTCCACTTCTTTTCTGTCCTTTTAAATTAATAATTAAAAGGCAGAAGCAGGAATAACTCCTTCATTCTAATAAAAATGAATGATTGATTAGTGCTTATCATTCTAAACCACCTTTTATTTAGAGGATTTTAAAAAAAATCAGGTGTGACCTGTTGTACAAATCATTGCTTTGCCATGGTGTATATCAAACAAGCACTTTAATTCCCAGTGAGGTACAGATACCATCAAGGTGAAATAAAGCAGTCTGCTCAGTAGCCTGATCCTGACTTTGGTAATACAAAGAAGGTAGCACCCGATTTACACCCGGCAGCTCACCAGAGCATTTTACAACAGCCTGGCTCTGGCAATGAGCATTAGCAAATCCTACAGGGTTTTTCAAATATGTTCAGCAGGGATCTGTCTTACAAGAGAAAGCATCTCCTGGGCTGTCTTTATGCTCTCCCTTCTCAGAAACAATGATGTGTGTAAACCCCTCTGCAATGGCATAGCCTCTGTGTACAAAGAATAACATTTATTATGGTGGGAATACTGAACTGGTGCAGTGAAATACTGATGCTTAGTGGTCTAGGAGGTGCTGGAAATAGGAAAGCCGGCACTGTCATTAGGGAGTAATCCGTGGGCTAAGTGGAAGCTGTCAGTTCTATGATGGGATGGCTCTGGTGTATAAGGGACAAAATACTGGGGGTTTCAGTAGGTGGGCACAATACTTTCTCCTGTTGGACATTGAGGTTAGTGCTCAAATTAATCTAAAAATAACAGTTGCATTTTTAATGACAGCAAATGGATGGGAGCTTGGCTTATTAATAGGCCTGGCAGGAAAAATGTATCAAAATTACTGTATGAAAGAAGATGTAGACTCTGAGACTTCAGCCAAAATTTTCAGATTTTCCATGTTTTTTGACAAAAAGTCACAGTTTTATTTTTGGGGAAACATCTTCCTCTGTGCTCCTCACATGTGATTGAACAGACGGGCATCGCAGGACCCCACAGAGCCTCGCAAGGCTGCTTCCCTGCTGTCTCAGTGCTGGCTTGGTGGTCTTGGGCAGCCCAAGCTCCAGAAGGACGTGAGTGGGTACAGAGCGAGGCCATGACTGTGCTGCAACCTGCGGTCTCTGAGCCACTGGGCTGCTGAGCCCTGGCAGGCTCCTGTCAAACTGCCGTGGGTCTGGGGGGGGGCTTTGCTGTCGGGTCTGGCTTTGTGGAAGGAGTTTCCCTCCCAGCTGAGAAATTCCCCATGGACTGTCCAGACCCAAATGGTAAGGATGGGCATGTAGGGGTAGGCTGTGCTTAATCCATCTCCAAACACAGGAGGTGTGTGAGCTTTTTTATTTATAACCTTTTTAGTTTTGAACTCTTATTTTAAAAAAACAGTGTGGATGTAATCATCTGCTCATCTTTATTGTTTTGTTGTCTTCTCAAGAAATTTCTTTTCCTTTGGAGGATTCTCTCGCTCACATCCATGTAAAAGTTTAGTGAGGCGGTGCCCCTGCACCACATGCCAAGCTGCCCCTACAGACCAAGGTCCCCTCTATAGGTTATATAAGCTACAGTTTTTGGGGACTGAAAGGAGTAAAAAGCAGTAGCCTAATCCCATTCTTCCATTTAATATAATCTCACTGTCTTCAGATGAATATTTAGGGAGAATTTTATAAGTATTTGTAAGAACTAGAGAGAGGTCTGCTTTCAGGTTGTCCACTGAACTAGGCTGGGTAAGTTCAGATGGTAAAAGCAGTCTGTTCTTAGCCATAAGAGGGTTTAAAAATGTTACTGAAAACCCAAAACAGAGAGGAACCAGAGAAATACTAATTCAATTTACATTTTTATCTATGTAAATCCCCAGTAAGCCCATCATTTTCCAGTGCTAGATGTCCTTTTAATGAGAGGTTTTCTCAGAAGTGTTCCCAGTTATCCTGTCTTAACTCCTCTTAATGTCTTTCCCATTAACCTGTAATTATGGGACTGGAACTTCTCTCTTATGAAGAAAGGCTGAGGGACTTGCGTCTTTTTATTCCAGAAAAAAGAAGTCTGAGGGGGGATTTTATCAATGCTTATCAATACTTAAAGGGTGGGTGTCAGGAGGATGGGGCCAGGCTCTTTTCGGTGGTGCCCAGCGACAGGACAAGAGGTAACAGGCACAAACTTGAACACAGGAAGTTCCATCTCAACATGAGGAGGAACTTCTTTACTGTGAGGGTGGCAGAGCCCTGGCACAGGCTGCCCAGAGAGGTGATGGAGTCTCCGTCTCTGAAGATATTCAAAACCCGCCTGGACGCATTCCTGTGCAGCCTGCTCTGGGTGACCCTGCTCTGGCAGGGAGTTGGACTAGATGATCTCCAGAGGTCCCTTCCAACCCCTGTCATTCTGTGGTTCTGTGATTCTGTGATTATGGAGAGGATTTATGACCATTTAGTGCTGGTGTGAGGGGGAGGTTCCATCAGTTTTTGTATTCCCATGCAATACTTATTCTGTCCGTCAAAGAGAGAGGCAGGTTTTGTAAAGCCATCTCCATTGAATTTTTGTTTTCAGCAGTGTCCATCCCCAGCACACACCTGGAGTAGGACATGGGGCGGAGGCTCTGCAAAGGGGCACCCATCTCTGACCTCAGAAGTGATTGTCCTCTGCTGTGGTGTGCTGAGGAGCACCTGCAGCATTGTCAAGCCCAGCAATAAAAAATCATTTGTGGGAAAAGTTTTAAGATATCAAGCCAGAGGAGGTGGGTGAGTACACTCTCAGAGTACAGATTGATAGGATATTAATACACAAATTTAAGTTATATTTTTTAAGAGAGTAAAAGAAATGGCTTCAGCCTCAGGACTTCTTTTCCATACCACTAAGAAAACTGCATGTGAATATGAAATGCATTGGAACTGACAGATAACTATTAAAAAAGAGATAGTTCAAAAAAACTTTGTCTCATATTTATTTTGCTATAACTGCGGGTGGAAATTTAGTCATGTTGCCTCAGTTTAATTTCTGTGACAAATCTGATTTAGCCATATAAAATAGTCAAAGCCTGCAGCCAGCTTCATTGAGAATGTAACTTCTTGATTTACACATGTAAAAATGCCTTGGAGAGATCTATAAATACCACCAATAAATACTATTGTCTTGAGATAAAATACCTATGCTTTTAGATTTTAATCTATTGTGCTCACTGTTAATTTCCCTGATTGAGCTAAGCTTTTCTCCTTGTCTTGAGTGTGGCAAAAAAACAGGGAGTGTAAATTTGTGGTGTGACAATTGCTGAGTCTTTTTGCCGTATTGCAGCTACAGCCCCAATCTCATAAAATGAAATAGAAACCTGAGTGAAATTAAGAGATGAAACCCAGCCAGCAGAGCAGAACCAGCCTTCTTGTCATGGCAGCCTTTATGAGGGAGTGGAGTGATAGGATGAGGGGTAACAGTTTTGAACTGAAAGAGGGTAGATTTAGATTAGATATTAGGAAGAAATTCTTCACTGTGAGTGTCATGAGACACTGTAACAGGTTGCCCAGAGAAGCTGTGGATGCCCCATCCCCAGAAGTGTTCAAGGCCAGGGTGGATGGGGCTTTGAGCAGCCTGGTCCAGTGGGAGGTGTCCCTGCCCATGGCAGGGGAGTTGGAACTAGGTGATCTTTAAGGTCCCTTCCAACCTGAACCATTCTGTGATTCTATGATTCTGGTGTCCTCTGGGCTCTGGCAGGTGAAGGTGGGTATCCGGTAAGATGCTCTTCCTTGCATTGGGTATGTCTATATTGGGAATCCAGGGAAACCTGGCCTTGTGCACCCTGGTTTTCCGTATTTGAGCGCTGGGAAAGGACCTTCCCTCCACACAGCTGGAACCTCGCCAGGGCTGGAGGGTGGGAGCACCTGCACTCTCCAAGGGCTCCTTCATCCTTGTGCAGCTTGGGTACCCCTACCCAAACTAGCTGCAGGTTGAGTTAATTATATGTTTACCTGAATCAGTGTCTGGCATTTTTCTGGAAGCTGAAGCCTCAGCTTAGGACACGAGTTTAGGCAATCAAGGCAAAAAAGATATTTAGCTGAAATCTTAATTAATTTTAGTGCCAGACATATTGGTGCAAGGTGTTCCTTTGAGTTGCATTTATAGAGTGTACTTCAGCTTTGTTATAAAGTGAAATCTCTAATGAATTGAATTAACTGTGATTAAGCTCCTTCACAGAAGTAACTATGCAATAATTTTAAACTTAAAAGGCTGTATGTTTGTGTTGACTTTGAAGAATGTATATGATAAACTTTGTTTTGGTGAGTTTGTGGATAACTTTTAAAGTGTTACTTGGAGAAAGCCTCAGGTTAATTTATTTTCTGGGCTGTAATGAAAGAACATTTAAAAGGGTAGGAAAATTCCACAGGTAATTCAGAGGCAATCGAATAGTTTTATTGACTAGTTGATACTGTTCATTATAAAACCTCTGTCTTTTCCTATATCACTACTTACAGAGTTACTGAAGACAGTCATTGTATGTATGACTACACTAACACATGTAGTTAATGTCATCAAGAGCAGATATAGTCCAATTATTTACAAACTTTCTTTCAAATTACATCAGAAAAGGAAATGCTCAAATTCTGGATTTGACTTTTTCAGAAGCCAGTCAGGAGTGAGGAAAGCTCACAAATACGCATCACTACCTCGAGCCAAATATGTACCATTCCTGATTAGAGTTATGGGAAAAAATTCTGTGGAATTTGGACTCTTCCTTGTAAGGAGTCTCTCTAAGACCAGGATGTGAAGGAGGGATATCTGAGTCTGCTTCAGGCTTGCTCCACGGTGCCTGGCAAAAGTTGGGTATCTGAGTGTGGCATCCACAAAATAAAAGCATCAACTGAAGAGGAACTTAAATTAGCTACCACAGAAATGACCCCAAACTGAGCAGGGTCCACCTGCCCCCCCCGGACCCCGCTCGCAGGCCTCCTGGGAAAGCGACTCCTGAGTGCAAACTGGAGAACAGGGACGTGCTTTCAGGATCGCGAGGAAAGCCGGGGGAGGGCCAGGCTTGAGCCATTTCCTCCTTCGCAGGGTTTATTTGGCTGGCTCCCTGCTGTCAGGTTGGAGGCACCCCACTGTGCTGGGGCTTCACGTAGGCAGGTACTCAGGGCTGTGGGATCTTACAGGGGTACCTGAGGCTTACAGTCAAGCGTGTGGCACTCACTGGTGCTGTGCCTAAGCCACATCGCCCAGCAGACCCAGGCCTTGCCGGCTGGGCTTGGTGCAGGACGGACCAGGTGAGCAGGAGGGAGGTTTTATTTGGCAGCTGTAGGCTGGCACCAGGGCAAAGAGGGGAAGAGACCTGTGGAGCAATGCATTGGTGGGGTGATGGAAGGAAACACTCCTCTCTGCCCAGAACCTTGCTGCAGAGCTTGTTTTTTTCTCTTTAAATAACTTCAGAGCTGCACCTGGATTTCTTCAGGAATGCACCGGAGCACCCTGCACCAGCTGTGCTGGGCACTGTGGCTGTGCATACGGCTGGATACAGTGCAATGGCGATGAACATCTCTTCCCTTGCCACCCCGAACCTTCATCCACCATCGCACACTGGATTTGGGGGCTGACTGATGCATCAGCTGGTGCTTTCCGTGCTCCTGATGGGGTTTACCTACCACAAGCTACTGGGTTGGAATGGACTCTCCATGCACGGTGAACACACAGTAAACTGATGGCACAGTATGCAATGGAGTGAGTAATTTGGGGCATTTCTTTTCTCAAAGGCCAATGAATACCATGCAAAACACACTGATGTCCACTGTCTATAGCACACTATATGGTTCTGTCATGGCTTAAGATGTCTTGGTAATGTTATCCCTTTGGTGACAGAGAAGTTGTTTGTAAGTTGTTGCTTGTACAACTGTGAAATTGTGTAGCCAGTGCAGAGGAGGAGATGTTGTTTCAGTCACACTGATTAACACTTCTAGTAGTTTCCTCAAACTTGAACCCAAAGTTGTTTTCAGAAACTCCTATCAACTCTGACATAACCAACTCCGTTTTCTGACACTTAACTTTCCTGTGATGTAGAAGCAGAGAAGGAGGAATATGTTATACCCAAACAATTTCTGTATTGATGAGACAGCTCTTCCACTGGTTTGTGTCTTCATCTCCTAGAAGAAGTGGGTGAAGACATTTTGCCACCAGTTTTCTTTTGACCTGCCAAGTATTTGAGTGATCTGGGACTCTATGTCAGTCAGAGTGACACTGCGACAGGCTCTCTCTTAGGGTACTTTACTGGGTTTACATTTGCTGAGAGCAGAGATGCTGTTTGACATGGCCTGCTACAGTACTGCAGCCAGCAGGTACAGCTGCAGACATCGGTGACCTGTGTGCTAAAGAAGCAGGGCAAGAAAGGACAGTATATGCCCAGGAAATGCACTGGGTATTGAAGTCGTCAGAAAAAATCAAGTCTGTAAAAAATAAATTCCTTCTGTGAAGCTATATTAATAGGCAGGTCTGCAAGGATTATAGTTTAGGGAAAAGATTGTCATCTCAGAAAAGAAGCAGAAATAGCTGATGTGATCTTAGACAACAGGAAAACCCAAAATCACAGTCTTTCCTGGAAGCACAGTGAAGGGCAAGGGCATATTACCTACTTTGAGCCATGGGCTGGATGCTGTCCAGACAGATGTTGGCAAATAATAAAATAGGGCTCATGCTTGTCCTTTCATTGAGTGTGAAGAACATCTGTGAATCAATGTTAATCACTGGGGAAGCTTTACAGAAATATTTACATTTGGAAATAATTCTCCAGTTAGCACCTAGCAGATCTTGCACCCACTTTTTAGCTAGACTGTTTAATTGACACGTTAGAGTACTCGTTTTTATTTAGTAATATTGAATAGTAACAAGGTGGATGCCTTATAAACTCTTCTACTATTTTTGCTTCTGCCTTTGTGAATTAGGTTCATAATCTGTTCGCAAAAGAAAATCTAGTTCATTTCATGAGATCTGGTTCCTTTAAAGCCATGCAGACTGGTATTTTGCTATTCTTCTTCTGTATTAATCAGGTCCCTTGTAGAACTTGCTATTTTTTTCCCTGGGATTAACATCAGGCAAACTGTCATCTAATTCTGTCAGACAACCTGCTTGCCTTTTTTTTTAGTATTGGTACAACTTCTGAAGACCTTTAGTCCCCTCACATTTCAAGATGTATTAAAATTTAATACCAGTAAGTCATATTTCTCCTCATCAAAACATCAAAACTCTCTATCATATGTGGATGCAAATTAATGAATCCTGATGATTTAAAATGTTTCTACCTGATAAATGCTGTTTTACCTCTCCAGGTAATAAAGCTAGAACATAGTTTGCCATCCTCCTGTGATACACAGATTGGGTTTGCCTGGAGCCAGCTGCATTTTCTGCCAGATACTTACTTGTTTCTGCGCTGGGAAATTGGAAGGACAGGACTTTCCATTTCTGCATGTGTATGTATAATATATGTATTTATTGTATAGCCTATGTGTACAATATATGTATGTGTTATCCCACTATATGTGTTCAGCAGATCCAGGAACAGGTTGCTGGCAGCCCTGTGAGCCTGACAGTTCAGCCAGCTTTCACTCTGTCTCACTGTTGTCCGTTTATCTAGTCTGTACTTCCTCAGCTTGTCTTGAAGGAGGCAGCAATGGGAGTGATTATCCAAAGCCTTGCTGAGGTCAGGATAATGGCTCTCCCCTCATCCACTGAGCCAGTCATCTCCTTGTAGAAGACTACCAGCTTGGTCAAGCATGGTTTCCCCTCATAAATCCATGAATTCTGGGGAGGTGCCCACTCTTCTTGATTTCCCAGAAAGGGTGTGAGAGCTTCCCCCATTATCCTGTCCTCTCACCACTTCTGTATTTGTGTACATATGCTTGCGGTGGGCCTCCTTCAGACCTGTTTTGCCAATTATGAAGTCTCTTGTCCATGTCAGTCTGCCTCCTTTGCTTGCCAAGCCAGGCCACTGTGCCCTCACTTGGCAGTGGTTTGTCATCTTCCTTCCCTGTTGCTCTTAGTTTAAAGCTCACATTTCACAGGATACTCCTGAAGACTTGTAATTACGGACAAGTGAAGAAGAGCAATGCAGATCTCCTTCTGAAAATCCTCTTGGGAAAGAGAGAGGAAAAAGAAAAAAGTTGTGCTTCCTGAATGGGAGAGAGCCTTGCAGTGCACTGAAGCATGTAATCTTAAATTAAGAAATGGTATTTTTTTTGAAAGAAAACTTTCAAAAAAGATTTTAACTGGGAGTAGAGTATGTGTTTCTGTAGTTCACAGTAGTCATGATTATTCTGGAATCATATCTGGTGTAGAAATACGTGATTATTCTTGTTGTTAGATATGCAGACCTCAGCTGATCCATTTGGGCCAGGTATATTTCTAAATTGCTTAAGTCTTTTTTGAAGAGGCTAATCTTTAGAAAATTTCAAGTTCCTTAGACATAAAGAAAACACAAAAAATATTATGTAAGTTTTTGAAGGCACTTCTACAAAATATCCATCATTTGTGTTCTGTACAGCTGTAAGTATAATGAGTTGATTAAATTCTTAAGGTAGCAGGATGTTTCCTTGTTTGCACACCTATGCAATGATTTTCTCCAGAGATACTGAAAGCATTTTAAGGTGTTTGATTGTTAGCTGAACCTCTGTACATTGTTCTTAGAGAAATAATAAAAAAAAAAAAATCTCTTTTACAGCTGGGAAAATGTAAATAAGTAAATTTAGTGGAGCTGGTCAGAAGTTTTTCTCACCAACAGCTTTTTATTGAAAAATGCTGTTTTTAGAAACTGTTGGAAGCGCTTACTATCTTGGTTTCTATTTATTTGCTAGTTTTTCAGCTGGATTCTTCAGCTGCTTTTCAGAAGCCCAGTGTGGCCTGATGTCTGGGACCCCACAGGAGATCTGAAAGTCTCCTCTGGCTGTGGAGCAGGAGCCTGCAGTTATTTCAGAGGTGGCAAAAGCACAGCAGTAGTGAGCAGGCCCTGAAGCACCTCTTCTGCTCCAGGGAAATTAGGTGTATCCCAGGAGCAATTGGCTAAGTGCTGAGACCAAAATAAAGCCCAGCTCCTTGTGAGTGGCCCCACTGCCCTGTGCCAAGCCCAAGCCATTTGTGCCCCTGCTCCCCAGCTGCGCCAGGGCCGGGGGCTCAGGGAGGCAGCACTCCTCTGTGCCTTCCCAGTCCACGCTGGGAATAGCTTCCTTAACACCCCCGGGTATTCTGAAATGCTGACTTTGCAGTTGTTTTCCCAATTCATTTGTTCCCACATGCTTCCCACTCCCAGCGTTTCCTGTGGAAGAGGATTTGGGGAGGAGAGGCTGACTCAGGGCATGATAAGATTTGCTAGAACTTGGCATGGAGATATCTGGAGGGGGAAAAGGAAGGAAAACTGATGGTGATTTGTTGATTCAGACAGGATCAGGGAACCCTGCTTTCTCACGTATGTCATATTTATCTTTGTCCAAGCATACTCCCTGAAAAAGGCATGAAACTAAATGTGTTCACTAGATATCTAAAACATCGCTGTCCCAGGAAGAGCCATCTTCATCTCTCTGTGTCCCCAGTGCTCTGCCAAATGTTGAAACCATCTGATCCACATCAGGAGAATCATCTCCTGCTTGTAGCTAGCTCTGCTTCTCGCCTTCGCTATCTTGTCGAGTCTTTCTAGTTCATCTCCAATCTCAGCCTGACCCCTAAAGCCAGTCTCTGCTCAAGAGAGAGCATGGAAATGGTGTCTGTAGAAACAAGTCACAGGAAAAATGTATGTATTTATGTTCATGAGGTAAGCTAGGCTTTTCCTTACAAGATTATTATTGACCTGACCCCACTCTAAGTACTCAGGTACTCCCCTGTATCCTCTTCGAGTGACTAGCCCAGAAATTGGCTAGTTCTGGATGATGTCCACTTTGGGATTAAAGTCATGACAGAGAAGTCCCTGCTCTCAGCTGATGATGATCTCATTTGAACAGATAGAAGTCAGACCATCGTCAGGGGCTTATCATGAACCTGGGAGTCCAAGGAGAGTCATGAAGACAAGACAGTGAATTTTTAAGGAACCAATATGGAGAAACATAAAATTACCTGATGGAGAGGGGCTGGGAATCTGTTCCATGTGTTGGCAGAAAATAGGTACAAAGGACAGGAAAAGGTGCAGAGGAAGTCAAGGAGAGGACTGAGCAGAAGGTAGAGGTGAGAGAGATGGAGGATGAAGCAGAGCTGGAGACTAGACTACGGGCAGCATCAAGAACCTTCAAGAACTAAGAAGGTGAGGTCAGTAAGTTTGAATCTGTTGTAAAAATTGAGAGGATGCCAGTACAGGCACAGAAAAAGGTAGGAGGTGTATTTTTTTGTAGCTGTGGTTAGACAGGTGTAGGATGCTTTGATTTCTAAACTGAACTTTTCAGAGAGCTTCAGAAAAGACAGAACCAAGTTTTGTCTTTGTCAACAAAACTTAGCTTGCAAGAACATGTTGCCGTGAAGATGGTTAAGCAATACAATAGTGTCAGTTGTACACACTCTGAGTTAAATGATATCCTGTTAACGCTTTTATTATAGTTACCATTTTGAAAATTATGAAGGCTGGGGAAATATTCCTTATGAGTTCTTACTTGACTTTGCACAAGGAGGGAATTTACAGCTGCTGTTGTTTTGCCCTGAGGGATTGCTCTGCCCTGTCCACCAGATCTGTGCCTGCTGTGAATAAAAGCTTTTGTATGTTCACTCATTTACCTGAACAAAACCTGTCATCGAATCCCACAACCCCCCAGATAGTAGGATCATGTGAACAGAGGGTCTTGTTAAAGATTTCCCAACTAATGCTGGTTTGTTGAAATGCCAGTGATGACTTGAAGATACCTGTACCTTATGTGAGTCATTCCTAACTCAAACGAGTAAAGCAACATCAATGGAAGGATTGGTGAAACTTAAAAGCAGCAGATCCCCGAAGCAAAGAAGTTAAAAAATTGAATTAATTTTTATTGCGTTTAAAAATTAGCACACAAATACATATAACTCACTTTTGTTTTTAACAGTGCTTTAATAAAAGATTATCTCAGTACAGTATGTATCATTAAACAACAAAATTGTGAGGTTCATTTCTCACCATTTGACTATTAAAACGTTATAGGAAAAAAATAAAATAAATGCTTTCAGAACTTGCCTGCGAAGAAACACTGCTGATGCAAAAACCAGAAATGCCACTGCATGTACGGGAGCTCCAGCAGAGGCAGCTTTTGATATACTAATAGCAATGTTATAGGATAGGAAAAAGAGGAAGTAGTTTTTAATGTTAGAAGTCATTAATGCAAAGATTTTGTGAAGTGTTCCTCTATATATGTATAAACAGATGTGTGTGTGTGTGTACAGGTGCGTGCTTCTCTATCTAGTTATGCATGAGTGTATATATAGATAAATATTTTTATTGAATGATCAAAGAGTGGGAAAATTATAGAGCAAAACACTTGAAAATACATGTGTGCATGACTAAATGTTTCATGACATGATTGCATATTCTCTGTGCAGGGGTGCACTGCCTCATTCAGGGCACAAGATGGACTAACTGTGTTACATTGGCCAGTATTTTGTTTTATATTCATTGTTCCAGCTATGGCCTTGTCCTTCATTTACTATATGCCCCTCTGAAAATAAAACTAATCATTTCCTTGTGGTGTTTCCATAGCAATGATCATGTAGAATATAAGACTTTCTAACATACTAATTTAGCTTCAAAAAATACTGTTAGGTGAAGGACTGTTTTTATCCCCATTGCACATCTTGGGAACTGAGGCACATGGAGATGTCTGCTAAATGTGAAGTCTTTTCAGAATACTTTGCAATATATAACACAGATGGAAACACTCAGTGCTTCAGAAAAATAGACCCTGGAGCTGCTTGTCAGGTATCCAGAAACAACAAACATGCAGTTTAGTTACACCTCATGAAAATCTTAAATTACTTATGCATAATTAAATTGGTATTCAGAGGCAGATTCAGGAATAAATCCATCTTGTCGACCAGTCATTGAGCTGATCTCTGAGACCAGCTTTACCTTTCCTCACCCAGCATCTGCAGTGCATGAGACAAGCTCTTAGCAGCAGGAGGGGCTATTCCTGCACATCCTTGTCCCAGCCTTGGTGCCGTCTCCCTCCTGTGTGTTTAGAGAGGATATCCCCTCTCTAGAGTATATCCACAGTAGGACGGGTTGTTGAGATGGGAAGGGAGAGGACTTGAGTATTTCTCCTTCTCCCATGTGAGACTGACTGGGAGTCACAGCTTGAAACCCTGTCTGTGATTTCGGTGCTTTAATTGTCTTCTGGATGGTAGACAACTAGCTCATACTTTGTTTCCTGAATGGCAGATGCTTTTTACAGGTTGGAACAAGTGACTGGAGAGCTCCAGAAAGTAGGTTGCAAGTAGGTTGCACTCTCCAGCCTGAGAGGAATCGAGCTTACATTTTCCACTAGGTGCATGATTAAGTTTTGTGAGTTACCCAAAGGCAACTTTTCATATTTCATTAAGGCTTCTGTTTCAGCTTGAACACAGTGACCCAAGAGATTGCTCCTGCTTTGAATATCTGCTGCATATGGCAGTGATAATAATGATTGTGATTCTCCAGATGAGGCCAGTGTAGGTTTGTGTGCCTGGAAGAGCAGGTGATCACTATTCCCACCCACAAAATCCAGAAGTATCGTAAATCAGACAATAGAGACCAGACTAGACAAGTAGGGAGAGGTGAGTGGGGTGACACTCTGGAAGAAATAAGCAAAGAAAAATGAGAAAGAATGGGAGAGATGATTGTAAAAATTCTGAAGAAATTTATGACACATTATTTATTCATACTGGATCCTGCTTTGTTGAAGATAGTGTTTGCAACAAAAAAATGTTGAACAGCAAGGGGATTTGAGAGGAACACAAATTCCTCTAAGCCAAGTTTTGCAATGAGGCTATGGCTGCCATGCGGCTTCCAAGCAAATGCCAGGAATAACTGCAGTCGTAAGATGAGCTGGGACATGGTAGTCACAGAAGAAAGCAGCTTCATTTAAAATTTCACCAGTATAAGACATTCTTTGTAAGGAGAGACAGCATCTTAGCAAAATGGACAGAGACTTAGAGAAGGAATGCAAAGGAGGGCTCTTTAACTTAATCTAAACATAAACAATTAATGTAAACTGCTTCAGCCTCATGATAACTATGTGTAACACAGATGGACTGAAAATCCACATGCATTCAGTCTAGGAATGATGCTGCTGACTGGTTGCTTTAATAATGTTCAATATATCTGGAACCTGTAAACAGAACCTGTATCTAGAACCTGTAAAAGGATCGACCTGTGCAGGTCCTTAATGCTGCTCATAGCAGTAAATTGATGCAGGGATGCAATCATTTACCCCTTCCGCTCTCTGTGCAGGGTCATGCGCTTTATTCTATCATCAAATCAACCCAAGTTACTGTAGTGACTAATAAGCATCTCTAAACATGGGCGAGACCATTCAGGAACACTGCGGGTCGCATCCAGAGACAGTGTCTGTCCAGGTTCTTACAGCTCCAAGTTACTTAGGGCCTCACATCCTGCAACAGGAGCACAGATCTTTGTCAAATCCTTGATTAACTCTGTATGGACCTTGCCATTCAAATAGTTTTGGGAACAACTTGCTACATCATTTGACTACTTTTCTGTTGCTGCAGAATGGGACAACATAGAAGATATTCAGTCGGGACAGACAATATTTAGCTTTTGGTTGCTTTTGGCTCCATCCTGTATGAGTGATTCCACTCAGGCTGGTAACTTATTTAAAGGAAGAGCAGTGATAAACATATATGTAAACTTGAATTTGGTGCTTGGTCAGCTGAATTGGCCCAACTGAAAATGAAATACCAATGCCTTGTGTAAGAATCTAAGACAGCTCTTGTAGGAACAGAGCACCAACTCCCCAGTAAATACATCAGGAGCCCATTTGGATCAATAAGATATTAATGAGAGGGCTTTAAGTAAAATTTCCATGAAAATAAACTGGACATCTGCAGCTTTTGCCCTGCCTAACATTGTACTGTGAACTATATGGAGGAAGCATCTGAGGGTTAGCCTGTACTGGACAGATCACAGAATCATAGAATCATTTAGGTTGGAAAAGACCCTCGGGATCATCGAGTACAACCACCAACCCCACTCTACAAAGTTCTGCCCTACACCACATCCCCTAACACCACACCTAAAGGACTCTTAAACACGTCCAGGGATGGTGACTCCACCACCTCCCTGGGCAGCCTGTTCCAGTGTCTGACCACTCTTTCTGTGAAGAATTTTTTCTTAATGTCCAGTCTAAACCTACCCTGTTGCAGCTTGAAGCCATTCCCTCTTGTTCTATCGCTAATTACCTGTGAGAAGAGACCAGCAACAACCTCTCTACAATGTCCTTTCAAGTAGTTGTAGAGAGTGATGAGGTCTCCCCTCAGCCTCCTCTTCCTCAAACTAAACAGTCCCAGCTCCTTCAGTCGCTCCTCATAAGATTTACTCTCCAGGCCCTTCACCAGCTTCATTGCCCTCCTCTGCACTCGCTCCAGCACCTCGATATCTCTCTCACATTGAGGTGCCCAACACTGGACACAATACTCAAGGTGTGATCTCACCAGTGCTGAGTACAGGGGGACAATCACCTCCCTACTTCTGCTGGTCACACTATTTCTAATGCAAGCCAGGATGCCATTGGCTTTCTTGGCCACCTGGGCACACTGCTGGCTCATATTCAGCCGCTTGTCAATTAGAACCCCCAGGTCCTTTTCTGCCAGGCAGCTCTCCAGCCACACCTCCCCAAGCCTGTAGAGATGCATGGGGTTGTTGTGGCCCAAGTGCAGGACCTGGCACTTGGCCTTGTTGAACCTCATACTGTTAGCGTTGGCCCATCGATCCAATCTATCCAAGTCTCTCTGTAGTCTCTCCTACTGTAATGGTGTGCTAATGTGCACCATGGAAATACACGGGACACGTTGTTGGTTTTACAGCAATTTAAGTCCATAGTTCTTAGTGTTGCTGCCACAGTCTTCTTATGGTGTGAATAAGAAAAGAGAATTAATAATACTTAGGGGATCCTACCCTTTGCTTGCTTATTCTTACTGTAAAAGGAGGCTAAAAAAAGAGGTAGTTTTAAATCTTAAAAAAAACGGTGAGGAAAGATCAACTCTTGGTGTTCTTAGTGCTACTGGCTAAGCTGCCAAATGTTTACAAAAGATATACTGGACTTGTGGAAACTGTAGGATTTGATTACTGGTAATGTCTTGAGAATTTTTTTGTGCTTTGATAAAATTTGATTTTCTCTCCAACAATATCCGTTGTGCTCATCATACCGTTTACTTGCTCTTAACTGCTACAAGGTCACCTTCATCAGAGTCATGTTCTAAATACTTCTCTTAAGTCTGGTGATCTCACACTTCTATAAATTTTACTTAACTAATCAACAATATTGGATTGACCACTATCCTATTTCATCATAATTATGAGAAACTGCACTTACAAATTTGGTCAATGCCTTAATGAGGCCCCATTTCTTGCTAAGTAGTTCCTGACTATACCTAATTAGTACCACAGGGCATTATTCTTTGCTTTCAGTTCCTGACAAGAGTAGCAATAGTGTAATTTTATGAAGACTGATACCCAGCAAACTGTGTAATTTCTAACTCTGCATAATAATACCTACTCTGATTTACAGTTAACTGCTTCATGATTTATACAAGTATCAAGCTTTCTCTTGTTTCCACCCAGAACAGTAGCAACACATAAGGCTGGAAGCAACACAAAAATAGCAGTTCTTAACAGATGTCTTTGATTCCTCCTGAGTGAATGTTGGACAGTAATTCAGTTTTTAAGAAACAATTGCCCCAGAAGGACATCTTTAATTTATTTATATCCACATCTTGTTATTTTTTAAGACTATACTGCCAGTTAGTTTAAACTGAATAAACTCTTAAGTAACATTGCCTTGACTTTTGAAGACAGAAATCTTTGCAATATATATGTGTGTATGTGTGAGAGAGAGAGAGAGAGATATATATGCAAACACAGAGGCTATACTATGCAGATAAAATATAACAAGTTGATAGCAGTATTTCCATCACAAATAGAAAAATACTGATGTTACAACCACAAACGTATTAGCCCTTGGTATCTAATATTATTTTTTAAACGCTGCTTTTTTTATTTCTTGGGGAAGGGTGGAAGATTTTAATGCAGAAGAACAAAACAGTGAATCAAACTACTAAGTCGGTGTTAGTATTGGGAATACTACTTGTGTTTTGTAGGTATTTATATGACCTGAATGCCTTGTGGTTTTTAACATGTTCTTCCTTATCTGTAAAACAGAGTAATGCTGTTGTCTACAATTTACCAACTGGGAAGTTGAACCGCAAAAAAGCAAACACAGGGGTTTAGAAGGTTTAAATTTCTCTTACATCTCTGATCTTAATATCTACTGGATGCCTGTGAAGGCCATCAAGCCAGCTGGAGCCAAACCACTAGAAAATTAGTAATGGGAAATTGAACCTGTTTGACTATGGCCCTTACCTACCATCTCATAAGAAGCTTTTGGTAACAGTAAGGACTCAGGAGTTTTGTTTTTCAGGTCCATTGTGATGCCTTTATCACTCGATCATCAGACCTAATTTTGCCCCAAAGAATGAGAGACTTGCAATTTCATTGGATCCAGGTTCCTTATTCAGCATGCTTGCAGGTTTTGGTTTATACACTTAGATTTAAACAAAAAAGTCCTTCCATGAATGCTGGAACTGATGCAAAATTGTGCTTGGAGGCTGAGCTCCTGTGTGGGTCCTCAGGTTTGTAAGAGGGGCTGAGCTTGTAACTATTCCCTCAACAGAGGGAAATGGGAATTATAGCAAGCTCTAATAAGTCCTAAAATATTCAAATAAATTTTGATTAGAACTTTTTCTTATAGAAGCGAGAGTTTTAATACAACTTATCTTCCTGGCTGCTTAAACTTGTTATACCTGTGAGATTCTTACTGCTGTTGAATTTGACTGAAGTTGACCAATGGGTTTAAAAATTTTCGGAGGACAGAGAGAGCAGAAAGGGGAAGAAGACTGGTAAAATGCAGAGGTCTAAACAGTTAAATATCGTGCATGTACAAAGAAGAGCTGTGCACCAACACTGCAGAACAGGATGGGTTGTTTAGAACAACTAACAAACTACATACAAGTTAACAGCGTGATACCACTGCATTAAGCCTTGTTATGATGTCTAATGTCCATGGCATTGGTAGGACTGGCCTATGTAAGACACCAGAGATGGGGGATGACACGGCCTCTTTCCATCTGATATACTGTCATCATTTAACATGCTTTTGACAGAAAACAGAAAAATAATCTGGCTCTTTGTGTAAAATAAAGAACGGAGAATGAGAGAATTGAATCCCTTGAATCTATGGACTTGCCAATAAAGTGCAGGATGTGAAGGCTGATCAGGAGACCCGTCCAGCCAGGGCAGGCCTTGGGCAGGCACAAAGGCGTAGCGGTCGCAATGCCTGCCAGGGTGGACAGCTCTACCCAGAGGAGCAAAAAAGGGTGTAAAACAAAAGCTGAGTGAGACACATAATTCTGACACAAATTCTGAGGCCGGAAAGACAGACAGGAATTTTCCCCAAGAGGATGATATGTCAAACATGAAGGAAGGGAGGAGGCCCTGGAAGGAAGGAGAGGGAGGGTTTGGGCAGGTGCAGGAGGATTGTGAGGAATTTTGTGATGGTTTTACTACACACAGTACATTCTTTTTTTCTGGTCACAACATCTCTCCCCTCTTGGCACACTGGTGTACCTTAACCGCAGCCAAACTTAGGGCAATCATTTCATGTTTGACTAAAGGACTTCCTATTACCCTTTTACTCTTGTGGGGCCAATGGTCCTCTTCAGGCAAACTGCAGCATCATTTAACAGATGCCTGTCCCATTTTCTCATCACTCTTTAGCTCTACTGAAATTTCAGCCCAGTGTCTGGTACCAGTGGGTGCATGGGGAGACAGTATGTGTGGCTGGTTCACTTGGCCATGGGTATTTTTATAAAAAAATCTCTACTATTATGATTTCATCATTCATTGAGCAGTAGAGAATTAGGCCACAGATCACATTCCTGAATTCAGTTTTGTAGCAGTTTCTCACTTTCCACATGTGCTGGTGGCACCGTTTGCCTTCGTAACACACCCCTAGTGATGGGAGTGGAGTCGATCATTTCTGTGATTTTCTGCTGTTAGTAACTTTCGGTAGATGAAGTGAGAGAATCTGATTGTGATCTTACACTCATGTCATATCACCAAGTTCAAAGAAGAGATGTTGACATAATATCGGTGTGGTTCACTGGTGAATTGGGATCCTGCTTTCCATTTGTTTCATAAGAATGTCAGATATGAGAACTCAATGCTATAGGTAGACTCTAGTGCAGAAATGATTATTCATTTTATGTATAAAGGAAACAAAGATGGAAAAATAGAAATGATTTTTCAGTTTGAATAAATAATAAAAAAGCAAACCTTGATATTTGCTACCCAACGATCCTGAACTCTAGTAGCTAACAGAGAGAGGATGGAGAAGACTGAAGTTAGATTTTGACATTTTCCATCACAATAAAAAAGGGATTTACTTTCTTAACATGAGACCTGACTCACTTCATTTTGTATTGTTGGTAAATTGGAACATTTTTGCCCCAGTGATTCATATTGCATGAGTAGACGGTCCTCATTAGATATGCTTCTTTTCTCATTAAAATAGAAATGTGAGCTTGTGTCATCTACCACAAGCTATTTAAAGAGTTTCTCAGCGTTTAAGGTCACTGGATTTCAGACAGGAAATGGAGGGATGCTGTGGGAAAAATCTCTAGTGTAAATGTTTGAATAATACTGACATAGTGTAAAAATCAACTGCACACAAAGAAATTAGAAGTAAACTCTTAGTGTATGTGTGCACCAATGATACACATCTAGCATTGGTTAAGATAACAATTTAATTGTTACTATGGCTTTTATGTCTGTTACTATGATTCCTCTCGTTAATTAACCATTCCCTCAGGTCATGTGGATGTATGCTATCTCCTGGTATTATTTATTCACATTCTTTGTTAAGGTCGCTGAGTAGAAGAATATTCTGATGAACTCCTGAGTCACCCTGAGGGACATGCATACCCTTCATTCCTTTGGCAAGATCCCTTGATCTGACATGGCTGGGCCACTGTTCAGAGAGGAAGGAAAGATTCAAGGCGCTAGAGACAGATGGAAAAAAACAAGAGGAAACTTGACTTCCAGGCCTGGTGGGATGGGGACTCCCCAGAGAGTGAAGGGGTCCTGGTTTTCATCCTGTCTCTTACTGCTGATTCTCCAAGGAAAATGCCTCAGCAAATTGAGGAGAAAGGATGTCTTTTAGGGAATTTCCATTCCAGTATGTTTCTGCATTCAGTCACTACTATGTGCTTTTTTTCTGTCTCCAGGATTTTTGCATTGCTCTCAGTAGCAACGCAGCCCACTTGTTTCAGTGATCACTTTTACGGAGCTGCTCTGCAAACAGCTATCTCAACGCAGCTAATGGGGCTGCAGGCTGTGGCACCGGGGAGGAAAGAGGTGGGACACAAACATCTTCAGACGAATCGTGAACAGCAAATCCTCAGAACAAGTGGTCTGAGTCCAACAGGTTCAGTTCCCTGTCACTCTTCCCTGGGGATTTGGTGCAGAAAGGTTACTTTACTTGGGGTTTTGTCATGTTCCAGCTCAAGCTCAGGAAGTTGCCCTCACTAATGGGATTTTGTATAGGTTCAAAGAACCACTTTGCTGCCATCACTGCTTGTTAAGAGGCAAGGAGGAAGGCTTCAGCATCATCTTCAAGATCAAAGTTCAAGAGCTTTATAGACCCTGTTGTGATTAGCCAAAGGACACAAGTCCCAGTACCAAGTTGCTGGTGAGGGTTATATTATGTTTTGCAGCCAGCACCAGTCCTGCGCAGCCAGTTTCCACAGCAGTTAGCATGGTGCTGGCTGCACATCTCTGATGAGGCTTGTTGTTGCCCTGTCTCTTGGACATCCTCCTGTCACTTTTTGTGATGATAAGAATTAAATTTCTTGTTTTCCATTGGTGAGTTAGTGTCTCTGCTCAGTCCTTGCAGGTCAGACTAGTAATTTCACGTTCAAGTGAATGCTGAAATTTGTTTCCACCCCAGGTTTGGTAATTTCTGTTTTCTTCTCTTTCCCCCTAGATAAACTGACTTTGCTTCCACGCTCAACTTTGTAAGTATATGATCAGGTAAAGAAGTTATTGTGGGATCATGTGGAGGTTATTTATTATCTGCTCGTCCTCATTCCTCAGAAACTCCTCATTTTTTCCTTTTTTCACTTCCTTTATCCTTGCACTCCCTGGCTTCATTAATCATTGATTCATTACACAATCAGCCCTTTTTTGCATTCTGTATAGACCTACTGGTTTTGGTTCTTAAAACTTCCATAAGATTCTTTTCCTCCTCTTACCTGAGATACAAATCCAAGCTAGAGTTTGCCTTTTTGGCTTGTACCTGCTATATTTTTAATCGGACATCTAGTATACAGACTTTAGAACATACTTTAAGGGAAAGAATTCTCAAAGATATGGAAGTGAGTGGAAAATGGGTTAAAATGCTTCATGAATTTACCAAAGGCACATCGTACCTCATTAGCCCAATCTCTTTATTTGAAAAAAGTAACTATTGACTACATCAAAAAAGTGATATAGCGCTATGGAAATTATTAATTACATAGAAAAAGGTGGGGATTAAAGCAGAAATTATAAGGTGGGTGATGAATGGACTAAATGCAAGGTGACAATATGTAGGGTAGGAATGAACCTTGAGGTATTTTACTAGTGGAGTTCCTCAAAAATTATTTTTGGGATTGGTTTCTTTAATATTTTGATTCATGACTTGGACACACAACGTTTGGATTGTCAAAAATTGAGACTGATTGCCGACACGAAGGAAGATCAGAAAAAAGGAGGTATGGGACAGCACTGAGCATTGATATCTCACTTTGAGGGTGGCTATGAGTCTCAGGCCTTCTCCCTTCTCTTCTGCTTGTTGGAGGAGTCTCTCTTCCTGTGTTACCACCTTCCAGAACAGTCCATGCACGTTCATAATGAAAATCTCTGCACATTACTGAAGGGACTTGTGATACTGTGTGGAGGGTTGATGTGCTAGAAAATCAGGCAAATGTTAGTGCTTCAGACCTCAGCTTCATGAAGAAAATAAATTATTTTGTTTGTCAGACATCATGAAACCTCTTTTAAGACTACAAAACCTCTGAGTAAGGTCTACATGAGTTTATTATACTGAAATGAAAATGTCAAGAAATCAGCTTCTATACTTGAGCAGACACTAGATGATGAAGTCAAAGATGCTTCAAAGGAACCCAGAGCCTGATACAACTTCAAGTTGTTTCCACCATTCCCTACAGTTAGCAGAACTCAATATCTAACATAAAATTATGTGAATATTGCAGCTTTATTCTGTCTGCTGTTATGCATCTCTTCCTATTGTTGTGTGAAATAAAATATAATAGAGAAAATTACCAGAAGCTGAATTTATCCAATTTCCTTGAAATATTTTCCCTGTTAGTGATGTAGGACATCATAAGTAACACCGGGGCCGAACTATTTTCATGTTGCTCTAAGGAAGTTTTCACAGACAAAAAATGTATACTGAATAATTCAGAATCTAAAAATCTTCTTATCGTTATTGATAATTTTTCTATCTTTTGCATGTGGTGATGCAAAATTCTTCCTGGAAGCCAGTAACTTGCATGAGTACACCCAACAAGGCAGCTCTTTAGATGGGAGCCAGATGCAGATATAAATATTTTCTGTTATTTGATGCTCTACACACTTCACATCACTGGTGGAATTGCTTGCGTGCGTAGTGATTCAGTAACTTAAATCAGCGTTGATTTGCATCAATTTAATTCATTCTGTACCTAATCAGCATTACACAGAGGGCCTTAAATACCCTTTCAGATCCACAGAGACAGTCCAAGAGCGCACCCACAGTGTTTAGTGTGCAGCTTCTTACATGTGAAGTATATGAAGAAGCTTCATCCTGCATCCCTGCCGGCTCTTCTCCATGCATAGATGCATGTGGAAGCAGCACTGGAACAGCTGTCGTAACCTGCCTGTCCCACTGGGGCCTGAGAGAGTGAGAAGGAAAGTTCTCGCTTCATCTTCGGTCAGTGAGAAATGAATCAGTGCCATTTCCCTGGAACGGGGATTAATTCCTAGTGGAAAAAGCTTTAGACTAATGGTCACACAATCCTTGAACTAGCAAACAAATGAGCAAGCACAATAGCAACCAGTGCCGTCATTAAGCAGGGATTTAAAGAGCTGGGAAGACTATCAAATTGCTTAAATTGTTTCTTCTCAAGGAAATTATTGTGCTCCAAAGTAAATTGTTGCTATTCAGTAATAAGAAGGGGTAAGTATGTTTAAAAAAAATTTGAATTTGTGCAAAAAAGAAAATTGCGTCAACACAAACAGTGGCTGTTTCACATGTTGTCTAATGTGGCCCTTCCTATTTCTAATGCACTTCCTGGAGTGTGGGTTTGATGGAGTCAACTGCTGACCCAAAGCCCATCTGCTTAGCAGTTGGGATAATGTCAGCAAGATTGCTGAGAGCTTGTAACTTTTTAAAGTGAAACGTGCTCCACAAGCATCACCCTTGCTTCTCCAGCTAATGGGCGTAAGGGTTTAATTCTGAACTAATAATGGGCCATTTTGCTGCAGTACAACCCACTGCTCCCATGGAGACCACAGAAAGCAGTACGGCTGGAGCTTCTGGCTGTCCGTGGTTCAACCTCGACAGTGAAGCCCAAGCACAGACCTTTTCCACCTGTAAAGTAGAAACAGGCTAAGAAGGGTTTAATTAGTACTAGCTTGCTTTGAACTCAGGCATAAATACACTAATATAGGATAACTGATAACCAATGTATAACCGTTTTTGTACACAGTGTCCCAGTACACATAATATTGGTGGTGGTGCTAGTCGCAGGACACATGCCTTATGCTGTGTCTTACGCTAACCACACAAGCCCCAGTCTAGGTTTGTTGCCAACTTGCTGTGAGATCTTGCTGTGTGAACTGGAACTTGGTACCAGGTGTCTCCTGTAGTGATGTGATGTTGAAGCATGGGATAACCGTGAAGGCCTTTGAGGTGTGGGCACAGGTTGAAAAGAGAGGCCCAAGAACGACGAACAGCAAGCTGATGGTCATCTACTGGTTAAGAGCTGGCAAGATGGCTTTTGCTTTAAGACAAGAAGATGCAGTTGTGCAAGAAAGAAAAACAGCCAAAGGACACAATAAGGTACCTGCTGCAGCCTCAAAAATAACCCCACTTTAGCATCACCCAGCCTATAGCTCAGGACCAGAGGTAAAGGGCTCAGAACCATCCAGAGATCTCAGGTTTCAAGGCAGTGGGAGGGGAGAAAGAAGAGACCTCTTTCAGGTCCAGATTCCCTTGCCAAAGTGCTCTCAGGCTTGATTACCTCCACCTGGGTAACTAAGACCATCAATGACCATAGCCGCTAGCACCAACTATGTGGCTTCAGCTTCATGATACTGTATAGCAATGTGTATTTTAATCAATGTCAGTGACTCTTTTGTTTTGAAGTTTGATTAATCAGCCTTTTGAACACTCCCATCACAGCAGTCTCTAATTTGTAGATATATCCAGTTGCAACAATAAGCAAACAACGAAGACACATTTTGGAAGATATTGTTATCTGTGTACTTTTTGTTGGAAGTGCTAGAAATTCCTTACTATGGTCTTAAACCCTTTAAGGTTGGACAAGATGTTTGTCATGAGCTGCCAAGTACTCTGTGAAGCATCAACCAAACTACTTCTGCTATTATTGCTCCATGTCATGTGCTCATTGAAGCGGGCCTACGTTAGAAAACTGAACTTCAGCTTTTCTTTGCTATATTTGGAAACGAAAAAATGTATCAATTTAACCTATGCATTCCCAACATTTTGCAGAATGGATGATATTTATGCTGATCTACTTGAATTTTATTCTCACTTGTCTTGGATCTTACCTTGCTTTTGTGGTGGACTCAGCTCAGAACTCTTTTGTAGTATTTTAAAACCACAGAAACTTAAATGTTCCTTCCCACATACGTACACGTATTATCAGGATTGCATCTCACTTTCCTTGCTTTTTGTCTGCTTTTGCAGAAGGTGCTAATGGTATTTGCCTGTATTTTATGACAACATTTCTACTTGCATAGTTTTGCAAAGTCTGTGGTAGTGCAACTGAAGATGATTTGGTCAGCAACAGCAATAGGTCTGATTTTATTAAAATTGAGAGTTAGCATAAAGACTATGAATGGTAAGACTAGTTCTCAGCCAGTCTAGACTCATTAATTTCCATGTTGCAAATCAGCACAGGATGCAGGTAGCTTTGTCTTCCAAGAACTTAATTCAACAGAGAACTTGGCCATTTAATGTAGTAATTGAGGTACTTAAGTCCAACATTACTTCTGCAATTTTTCTCACCTAACTTTAAATATCAGGTTTTTTGACTCCTACATCTACACCCGAGACCTGAGCTAGCATTTGTCTTGAGCCAGTGAACGCCTCGTTTTTCAAGTCTAATCCCTGGTAGCGAGTAAAAACATGAACTTCTTAGCCTGGGCAGCTCTGACCATGTATAGCTGCAGATGCATAGAGGCAGGATTCACCTGCCCTGAGGTAGGTGTCTAGGAATAGGAAAGACCCCTGAATGACTCGATCCACTAGGGCTGCTCCTTACAAAAGACACTTTTGACAGTGGTAGTGTCTATCTTTTATAGCGCAGAGAGCACTCATCCAGATGTGAGTTCAAAGCCCTAAGCATGAGATCATCCTTCTGCCATGCATAAGGTAATAATCTCAACCACAACGCTACAGGCTAGGCTATCAGCAAATACTTTCCATCCTCTGTGCTGAAGTTGGTCATGGCACTTGTATTTCTCTGTAGCAATTGATTGTGGTATTCAACTGCACGTGTGAATTCTGAGCTTAGTCTTCTTTACCTGGATCGTATCCAACATTTTATCTATATAGTCCTTAATTGTAAAGGAACTGGAGGCAGGCACCAGAGACCAGATCTTTTGCTTTCTAGCTGACATTCCTTGGTATGAATTATAAACATCAGGTCTTATCACTCTGGATGTGGACTCTGTCTGAAAAATACACTGTTAATTTCAGAGAGTTCAGTTAGTTAGAAGAGGCTTAGCTGAAAAGTAAAATTACTGAACAGAGAATTGGTTCTGTTTTACCTCAAATCAGGACAGCTTCTCACTGCACCTTCTGCAAGACATTTTTTCCCAGAATACCTTTTTGGGACTGACTCTATGTCCAAGACTTTGAAGCAGCTGGAATCCCGCAATAGCCATTTTGTTGGTGATTACCTTGGCCTGCTTTTCCAAATTGTAAGTAGAGTTTAATCACACAAATCTCCCCCTAGTATTGTAAAACCTATGCATTTACAAAACATTGGCAGGGAAGGGAACACATCTTATTAGGAAACATATAAAGACTGGAAGTATTTTTCAACGTTAAACAAAAAGCATATTCTTAGCTTGAGGAAGAACACTGAAGATCTTAGAGAAATGATCTGAGCTCACAGTTAGAAACAAAACATTTCAGAAACCCCTGTGAAAGAGAAATCTCCTCTAGGCCTCTGTCTTCTTTCTGTGATGCCTGTAATATTTTTCACTTCATAAGCAATGTGAAAAAAAAGTCGATGGAATTCCAAAGAATCCTTTGGTTTCAATCCATTCTAATTATTTCCATGATGTAATGAGCTAAAACCTACAACTTTGAGACAGACAATTCCTACAACATCTGTGTTATGGAAAAGGAGACAGTAAATGGTCAAACAGGACTCAGCCAAATGGTTTGTCATCAGGGCTGGAAAACTGATACTGGCTCTGCAGTTCAGGCTGAAACATTTATGGCTAAGGAATTGCAGAAAAACCTTTCCTTGACAGGAGGTGTAATGCACAGAGACAAACTCCCAGTCTTTAACACTCCTCCCAATAGGGAACATGAAGAGTGTAAGCTCTCACTAAATTCATTGGCCATTAAAATGCTCAGTGTATTTGTTCCTAACAATATTAAGTATTTTAGAGGCATCTCCTGCCTTTCAGAGATACCTATTGAACTGGACAGGTGACATGCAGTGTCTCAATATTAAGTTTTCCAAGTAGATAACAGGAAAAGAAGAATGAGCAGTTTGTGCTGCAGGAATAAAAGAGAAGCTTGCTGTTCCCAGATGATAGGAATGACGGAATTCCTTATGATTTTTTTGGTTAAATAGTTGTCTTACCTTTGGCTTGTACCTCTCAAGATACCTCCGTACAGCGTCTCGCCCTTGAAAGCTGTAAAAGTTGATGGGAATCAGGACTTTCCCAGTTTTGCTAGTGCTGTGCTTTAATCATACCATTTTTTCGTACTTCAATTTTCCTAGCTATAACTTTTTTCCTAAAGGTCTGTGATGCTTTATGTGTTCATTTGAGTGCTTGGAGATCTTCAGCTGAGAAATATGTAGGCTGTTGTTTTATTACTGTTATTAACTCATCTCAGTTGGAAATTACTTGCTCCGTATTTTACAACTCTTTCAAAACTTGCTACACTAAAAGCTGCCTTAGTATCCTGAGAGTCAAATGGTGAACATAAAGCAGGAAAAACGCAGAAGAAGAGAAGCAGAAATATGCAGATTCCTTTTAACCTCTGTTTTTCTATACTGTTGTATTTCATGTCCAACATTTTATTGTAAGCAATTGGCAATTAAAATGAAGAAATTCATACACGGAAGAACTAAGTTGTGTCTGCCAAGTACTAATAAAATATACAAGAGCATGTGTACCTTAAAGAGCTGTTCCGTCACACGTACTCTATTTTGATGTGTCTCTGTCTATTGATGCCCTAGCTCTAGGAAGCTGGAGAGAACGTACCTCTGATGTTTACTAGTTATTGGAAGAAGAAGAGGCATCGGTTGCTGAGAACTTGTCTGCACTTCAATTATTTGTCTCACTTGAATTATACAAGCAAATCTAAAGTAGTAATCTTCCCACACCTGGCAATGATAAACCTCTTAAGTATTTTTTACTGCAACAGCAACACCTACAGGAAGAGAATACGGGTCTGTCGGAGATGTTTGTTCAAGCAAACAGCTTCATGGGTTGATGGCTTGTCTGTTCTACAGTATGTCTGTCCTTCTGCTGGAGGTTACTGCCCCTACAGCTTTTCCTGAAGAGTTTTTCATCCCTGTGCCCTGCACTCTGCTTCCAGCAAAACTAATTTAAACAGTATAACAAAGGGTCTGGATTATTCTTACTAAATAGACTAGGGAGAGACCACATCAACCACTTAATTGAGGGAAGCTGTAGGGACAGTTACCTTCAGCGAGGAGGGGAAAACAGGGACCGGGACACAACCAAGCCATCAGTGTCACCAGCTGGAGCCAGGGAAGTGCTGCCTGCTTTATTCCACACCAGTATAAAACCTCTGGGACAATCAACCTGCGTTCATCTGGATGGGATCTTTCTGGGGGTGGATTCCTACAGGTGACTGGGTTGTATCTGTAACTGGGTGGACTGACACAGGGATAACTTGTAGAAACGCTGTGGGCTGTGTTTCAGTTACCAAGTGCCGGCTCTGTGCTGGGCTGCCGCAGCCATCGGCCTGACTCTCTGAGGTCAGCATTGCACTGCTGTGCGTCTCAGTGCCCCAAAGACTAAAAGTTCCTCCCCCCAGCCCAATATACGGTCTTTTCATTTTTCTTCAGCTCCATTTTTAACACCAATAGAAGAGGAATCGACTGCTGCACGAACAAGAGTCCTGGAGGCTGGTGCGCAGCAAATCTGTAGCCTTGAATAGACTGGCAAAACCCAAGTATAATTATTATCAACTTTATTTAAAATAACAAGCCTGAAATAATGCCTTGGCTTTACCAGCTGGTGTTTCCTCTAAGCTAATTTAAAGTACTAAACCTGTTATCAGGCGTTCATTCCAAAGCAGTTTAACTGCATTAATGGATACATGCACAAGCGTATTGGCTCGATATTAGCTGTCGGTGCGTCAGATGTGACTCGTAGGGGGTGTGCATGAAATCTCATTGCTGCTGCTGAGGGCTCTAATGCTACGTTGAGTTTTGGGGTCCCCAGCGCGTAATGATTGTCTAGCTGTAAATGGTGTTGTAAATGGTTGTGCTTTAGTATTACTGCCAGTACTAGGTACATTAGCAGGTCCATTGTATCTCTTTTGTGTTCGGTACTTCTAATTTTCTATGGAGTACAGCCTCCACTGATGTAAATTATGTTAACTTTCATTACTTTTAGTGGGAACAGGCCCTTAATGACGGCATTTGTATGTGTATGCATCTAGCACATATTGCTAGGTTTGGTATTGAAAAGAGGTGCCCAGGGGGCAGCTGGAAGATTTTGGCTTCATGTGAGTACTGTTGATGTGAGATCTTGGCATCAGAGGCCAAGAGGAATTCCAGAGGGCCCATGGTCAAAGTCAAGCTGGTGACAGTACATAGGGCTATACTGCAGCAAAGTGAGTCGATGCTCGCTCTCTCTGTCCTCTCAAAGGAGAGATGCACGACCGCACATCTTCTGCTGACTGACGAGCGTGTGTGAGACGCAGCTCAGGAGGGCTGTAGCTCAGCAATCACTTCCAGTCATTGCAGTCACACTGGGTCTGGCCTTGTCAGGAGCTGAGCCAGCTCTGTGCCTCCTGGGCTGGGAATGGCTGCAGTATGTCTCCATCCACACAAGCAGTCGGAGCTTGGTTCAGGCTCACCCTGGTGCCAGCAGGACGGAGAGCAGGGCGTGGAGGCACCCAAGCTGCCTTAGTATGAGCAGGTACAGACTGGGTGCAGTATAGCCACAGTCACGCAACATTAGCCCGATATTGCAATTCAGCTAAACGTATGATAAGAGCCAGTATTAATCGTAAGCGCTTCCTGAGCAGAGCAAACCTATAGCTGGATCTTTGCTGATCCTGGCAGTGGTGCACTAGTTCAAAGATATCTGGTACAGGCTCCTTTTGCAGGACAAATAAACTTCTGTCCTTCTTCACCGTCTATGCTCTGGCGTTGTAGCTGGAGTGTTCAGCTCGCTATGTTTCTGTTTAGAGAGGAGGCACTGTATAGCTTTTTTTTTTTTATAACTCTTCATTTTAAGGTTCCTGAGAAGCCAAAATTATCTGACATCTTTTAATCGAGCACTTGCAGGTCCCAGTTGACAGCCAGCAGCTGAAATATGCAGGAGAGTGAGCCCCATGTCCTTTCTGGAAGTTAATTTAGGTTATTTGATAGTGCAGTAGGAAAGCAAAAGTTGGCTTTTTCCAGCAGGCTGAGTCGTCAGAGAAGGATTTAGTTTCTAAATGGTAATAGCAAGTGATGGCCTTTACTGGTGAACACTGCTTGGAAACTGGCTTCAAAAGTAGAGGTAACACAGGAAAGAGGAAAAAAGTAGGACACAGTAAGCAAATTGTTTCAAACACTCACTAGCTGCGTGGTGATGTTGAACACTAAAAGCTTTTGATAATCACTGAGATGAATTATTTTTGTTGATATCATTGTATTTCTGCCAAATGGACTGTGCCTGGCCTATAAAGAGTATCCTCCATGGTTTGCAGCATGTAAGATTGGGAGCAATCGCTGCGACTGGCTGGTGTGGCAGTCTAATAAAATACACTGCATCGTTTGACTAGCGCAAAGCTATCTTAAGGCTGAAGGCAACTTGGTTTTGGTAAACTTCTGTCAGCTGATTGTTATCAGACTTTTGATCCCCACATACAACTAATCTCATGCTGCTGGACTCCGTCTTGGAATTAGTGGTGTTATGCTCGGCACCACGTCAGGTGCGGGAGGGTGAGGCACCTTTGAGTGCATCAATGCTACCATCTTAATGTGGGTTAGGAGTGCACTTCAGAAGTGAATCCCAATCTTAGTGCACTTACTGTGCTTTAGTTTATGTTGTGGTCTGGTCTCATAGCACAAAGACTAAATTCATTCTGGAGAAACTTGAACTAGGAGATATGCTCTGAGTCCTCATCCAATGCACTCTGCCTGCTAAGGGGTGTTATGTTCCCAGGGCCAAACTATCTCTAGTCTGAAGTTAAACCTCCCGGGGTGCATCTACTGTGCGTGTTGGGCCCTCGGTACCAGCTCACGTCCATTGCACTGCGCTGCTTTTTAATGTAGGGGAAGTCTTAGGGCAGGATCCAGTGCGTGAAGCGAGCCCGGTGCCGGTGCCCGGCGGGGTGATGAGCCTGCAGCCAGCTGCGCTCAGCCCAGGAGCCTCCCGCTGCCCCAGGACAGCCGGCCAGGACCTTCTCCGGAAATAAGTGCCCACATCTTTTTCTTTTAAAAGCTAGAGGAAGGGTCAGTCTTCATAAAAGAAAAGAAAACAAAAACTGGGTGTTGGGCCTTTGCTGATGCCCTTTTTCTTCAGCAGCTAGGAGGTTAGAAAATATGCTTGTCTTGCAGGAGGTTTTTAGGGTGAGAGTTGAAAGTTTTCCTTTTTGCATTTGAAAGTCAGATTTCTTGCATCTACTTTTGTATTAAAACTCCATGGACAGACCACTCCTTTTGCCTCTACTGAATCATGCAGTAGAGTTATCAGACGATATTAAACATATTAAAATTAGTAACGCCACACATTCAATTACTTCACAAATTCATTCTATATCCTTACTGCTAATTTATTACTTTAACATTGCAATGTCATTGCCTCAAAATATACTTACGGACACCTTCATTTTGGTAAAAGCCTAAAAATACGGTTTGAATAGCTGGATGACTCATTAAATAGGAATACAGCTTTTGCTTCCCATGACCTGTCTCTATATTACATTGAACTTGGAGGGTGTCCCTCCAAATTTTCTAGTTATATTTTGGAACGTCCATTATGGAAAGTGAAAATAGTTTACCAGTTTGGGGCCAATCCCAAAAGATGTTGACAAAATGTTCTGAAAAAAACCCCCACCATTTTGGCCTCGCAGAATACAGGATTCCCAGAAGGGGATGCAGTTACGTGCTGCTCCATGCTCTGTTTCTGAGGACTGGTTATTCTACACTAACCCATTTACAGAGTTTTTTGAAATTAGTTTTTGAAAAATTTGAATAAACAGGCTGTTTGCAGTTTCAAGGCAGGAATAAAACCACTTTGCAAGGTATAAAATCTTAAGACAATAACAGGTCTGTGTGCTATAACCTCCTCAGTATTTTTCCAGTCCAGTTTTCTTCTCAGATACAGGACTTACACATCAGAGCCTTAAAGACAAAGGATTTATAATGGTATTATATTTCTCTAGCTGGAGAGTGGGTAGAACATATTTTTCTCCTCTTTTTGTCTGAAGAATAGCAAAACTCCCTCTCCAAATAGGCTTTATAACAAAAATCAAAAGACAGAGCTGAGTTTCTCATGTCAGTTTAATCAGTAATTTCACTATGTGGAAAAAGAAAAGTGGCAGTGGCGTGACAATTGAATCCAGTGCTTTTTACAGTTCATGTGCAGAGGCAGATATTTTGTCTAAAACAAAAAATCTGTATTATTCCAACGTGATTTATACAAAGCTTAAAGAAACTTGTTTTCCGGATTTGGACCAACTTTATTTTAAACCAGTTTCAACTCATTCACTGCTGACCACTCTAACAGTGGAAAACCCTTCAGTCAAGTTAGCTTGGACTTAAGTTCAAATGTGAAACTTCGCACAATGTAAAATAAAACAAGATGCTTCTTAAAAAGAACCTTCGCAGACCGAAAAGGCTGAGTTTTTCACTACCCTGGTGTGGACTACAGCCAGCTGCTCTAATTTCAAATACCATAACATTATTAAAGCAGCTTTAAATTAGTTACTGTGATTTGGGAAATGTTTGATAAAACCACGTCGGTGTAACTTGTTACAACATAATTTGGAAGGAAGTCTGATTTTGACCTTATTTGTAGTAGCAAATAAAATATCTCCCCAGAAATTGATGGTTACCTTTACAGAAATGTAAATGAAAACAAAC
Source organism: Fratercula arctica (assembly GCA_947846985.1). Classification (NCBI taxonomy): domain Eukaryota; kingdom Metazoa; phylum Chordata; class Aves; order Charadriiformes; family Alcidae; genus Fratercula; species Fratercula arctica. The sequence continues at coordinate 15,295,772 of CANTUZ010000001.1, read as the reverse complement.
CAGCTCCATTAAGTCCATACTTTCAAATCATCTGTTACAAAATGTAGCACAAAAAGAAAATCAAGGTCCTGCAGTTAATAGTGTAATTGTAGAAATGCAGCATCAATAACATGAATCAGGTTACATATTAAGAATGGGGAGTAAATTACTTTCCTACCTTACAGCAAGTTTTGAAAAAACTGAATCCTGTCTGAAACTATCCTCAAAATTCTCAATGCTTTCATGAGTTAGATTTAAAAATGTCTGTTCCAGACAGTAGACACTTTTGCTCTGAATTTAACACTTCTAACACTTTAACTTTTTTATCTTAGAGCATACTAGATTTTGTAATGAAAATTATTTGACTTAAAAGCAGAATTCTTCATATGGAAAACAGGTTACTGTGACATTATGAAATGATTAGGCAGCAGAAGCATACCATAATTTTATTTCCATCAATTTTTCCATTAAATTCATTATTAAAATGAAGAGGTATTTTTTGACAAAAAGCAGTCTTTGAAAATTTCGTAATCAATTATGGTATATACATTCCATTTTTAGAATGCCATTCATTTGATAAGTCAGTTTAAAGCACAAATGCCGTTATTTTCCAGAACCTCATTTCACATTCTGTGTTTTTATTTTGATGATTCTATGAATTTGCATGACTTACATTATCTAAAGGCTCAAGTGACCACTGTGAATTACTGTATCAATGTCTTCTACATGCAGAGGCAATGCTGTTGGGGGAGCAAAAGAATAACCAGTCAGAATTGTCTTGTCTGCTCTTAAAAGAGACTAGGAGCAATGGGTATGTGTTTCTTCAAAACTCAGAATCAAGTGCTAACTTTTGACCTTTTGGGATGGTTTTCCAGTCAGTCTTTGCCTCTTTCATTTAGTACAATTTGACCCACCTTGATCCCAGTTGCCAGTTCTGAAGCACCCAGAATAAAGTTGCTCTACATAGCTGATGAGTAAAACTTGTGCGCTTGTACTAAAAACACTGTTTGTGCATGCGGAAACATTTAACTGTTCCTCAGGAAAAAAAAAAATGCATACAGGAGTTGTGTAGTTCTTAGAATCTGTGTGTTAGATATAGAAACCACTGTGCTCGTTTTGAACATATCTCTCAAAGGGAAATCTGTGAGGAGAAGAGTGTAGAGGATGAAATCAACCATACTGATATTGGCAGGTGATCTCCTGAGGGCCTTGTGGTCAACAGCAAAACTCCTGTGGTTAGGATGTAGCCCAGCAAACATTAATACTATGCCCGTACCTTTAAACAAAACATCCTTGATCTCTGGGGCAAGTGGCCTGGCAACGTGAAATGTCGTCTTTGTATTAGTGTAAGAGCCATAAAATCTTCTTATAAAAAAGTATTTCCTCTGACCCATTTCTCTCTGACCCATTTCGTATGTCAGTTCTGGCTGAGTCATCAGATCTTTCACTGCTCACAATCTGCAGCTAAATGTGAAGCTCAAGACAGACATGGTGTTCCTACCACTCAATACATGTTTATTTTTATCAAACACAGGATTTTACTCTGTCAAGTCCCCTTTAAGTGGATGAGATTTCTTTTCCTCTGATTTCATTCCAGCTTCACTTAGGAAGAATAATAGTCTATGGAATGATATAATGGATTCTCATGTAACAGAAAATAACTGCTATTGCCTCTGTGTGAAAACACCACTGGTTTGGGAAAAGGGCAGAGAACGGCTTCTGTCCAATGCAAGTCTTGTCTTTATAGAATGTAAAAAGAGACATTGAATATAAACCAGATATCTTTCTGGATACTCTTAGTGTCACCTTTTTTGGTTTTAATGATTAGCATGTAATCTGTTAAGTGATGACTTCCCACTAAGCAATGCACTGTCTTAGTTATCCATCTTAGATGTTCCGTAAATAGCAAATAGAGAGACATAGTAACTCAGATGGTGTGAGCTTGCTCTTCTGAATTTCCTAAGATTTTTGGGAGGTGTTTCAGTGTGACTGGGATTTACGCTTTGATATTTAGGCAGGGTTGACAGGCCTTGCCACGTGCCCTGTTACATCTTAGATGAAGAGCTACCTTTCATTTGATCACAGAATAACAATTTAATGTTTCCCACATAAAATAACTGGAGTAAAAACAGGAGTGGAAAGACATGTGGAACAACTAAATTTTGGGTAGAACTGTCCCACTGGTCGTTGTAATGTTTATAGCTAGAGATTTCCTCTTTCAGAAACCTGTTAGTTCATTTTTTTGAGTATTAAATATTCATAAATTATTTGGAAAACTGGCTGAAGGTAGACACAAGGCAAACCAGAAACCATTAGTAATCAACTTTGTGATTTGTGTAGTAGAGAGTTCAGATACTTGCCAAAGCCCTTGTGTTATGGAGCTACTGGAGTCACTGGGAATAATCCATATGTAGTGTGGTTCAATTGAGCTTTCCCAAGTGGCTGTAGAAAATGGGGAATGGTAGCTAAGAGAAGATTGCCTTAGCTGTGGCTCATGATTTTGTGATTTAACATGTCACTGTGCATCACAGAGTAGCAATATCTGACAGCATGCGTGCTCTTACCTCCTTGCAAATGTGAGATAACACGGAACAGCTACAAGCTGCTTCATCAATATGTATTATCTTGTTTTCCCAAAACTGAGAATATAAACATGATTCATGACTGTGGCTCAACTGATGAACAGCAGTTTATGAAACTGGAGAAATCTTTCCTGTGTCCCAGGCTTTAGACAGGAGGTAACTGGTGGTAAGAGTCCTTCAAGATGAGGTGTCTTACCAGTGCTCCCTGCCCTTCCTTCCCATGTTTGGGGTCAAACGGTAGAAATCTGTGTACAACCTGTGGGAGGGAATTTGCTTTATTTCAATACTGACTTTTATTGAATATGCTAAAATGATATTTAGGTGTCTGTAGGGCAGAGTGCTGTGCTCCATGGCCTCTTAAGTGCATGGGTTAGAAGTATCCACAGGAGGTGAAGAGACTGTAAAAAGCTTCTGGAGGAAAGTCTGGGTTTGAAACTAGACAAGTACCAGGCCTGTTTGGTACAGTTCTTCCAAATACAAGTGTGGCCTTTGTTAAGAAAAGATTAGCTTCTGTTTAACAGTTATCATACATTTTATTTCCCAAAAAAATATGGAGCACTGTTGATCTGCACCATTTTTCAAGCTACATTGGAAGGTAAAAAATCAGGAGAACTTGTTGAACTTATACTGGGCTGCTTTGGGAGCAGGTGGAGGGCATGTTCTTTGGAAGCAATCTGTTCAAATGGCTCCATTTCAGGATCATTAACCTTATGCCACAGGCCACAGAAAATTTCAAGAGAACCTGACTGAGCCTGTGAATTTTAGAACACGATTTGATAGTGACCTTTTAAATCATTCTATGAACTGGAAATAGTAGTGTTTCACATAGAAAGGAAATGTACAGTACACTTGAACAAGAGGATCACAGTAGGTCGTGGAAACAAAGACGGTATAACCCAAGGGAGCAATTCCACTCTGCCTCACAGTCTCTGTTTGTAAACGCCATGTGGCCTGGATGTCAAAACACTTGGCATCTCTGCTTTAAATGATTTGTCGTGATTGCTTTTAAAGTTCAGAGCACTTGTTCATGGCCTCTCTTGAAAACCCACAATAAATATTTTCATTGCAGATGAACTTTATGGTCTTTGAAGTTGTTTTGATTCTAAAAATGGTAATAGACCCTATGTGCAATATTTAATTTTCCAAATTTAAAACTCTTGTACACATACAACACAAAAAATATGTACAAATCCTTTTTTTTTTTTTTCCACATGAGATTCATTACTCAAGAAGTGCTGCGGTAGGCTGCACTTGCTAGCACTTTGCCTTCCAGTGTGATTTTGCACAGGGAATTTCATTCTGAATGGCAAACAAGATCAAGAGCCTGATTCTGCACCATTAAACCCCTAAAGCTTTACAGCTAGGCTTAGCAGGAACAATACCAAAGTTAAACCCCAGGTGGTCCTTTGGTGGCAGGAACTGGATTCTGGATCTGGATTCAGGAACACACGGATCAGGATCAAAGGCAGACGAACAGACAGGGTCCTCCTTAGACATCGGCCATTGAAGAAAGAGGCTGACCCCTTTGATCCCTCAGCTTTTATACTGAGCATGAGGCAGATGGGATGGAATATCCCGTTGGTCAGTTTGGGGTCAGCCGTCCTGTCCGCTCCTCCCCACAGGTGGGACCCCTCTAAGCTTTTCCGCTTCCCACCTTGCAACGGGGCAAATAACAAAGTGAGGTGGCCTTGGTTGTTTTAGCAATAAGTACAAGCAAGAGCCTCTCTGCGCACCGTTCCTTGGTATGAATTATAAACATCAGGCCTTATCACTCTGGATGTGGACTCTGTCTGAAAAATACACTGTTAATTTCAGAGAGTTCAGTTAGTTAGAAGAGGCTTAGCTGAAAAGTAAAATTGTTGAAAAGTAAAATTGCTGAAAAGTAAAATTACTGAAAAGAAAATTGGTTCTGTTCTACCTCAGAACAGCCTGTAAAGCAGAACAGTGGGAAGACTGATTAGAAAAGCCTCAGTTAACAGAAGAAAGTCTGATCTACAGCCATTTTGTGACCTGTGATTGTGTGGCGGTGTGCTCTCCCCTTTTCCCCCTTTCCCCCGCCCCGGTTCCTGCTCAAGCCATGGCCATCAGCGGGAGTTGTTATGAGTTGCACTTGAACTACAGGGGATGGCTGGCAACACAGTCAAAACCCTGCCTGGAGTGGGGACCTAGATATCTTGTTCCTTTGTGAATATGACTATAGGTCAATTATCTTACTCTGTAAATAGTGGACAGCCCAAGAGCCCTTTGAGCTCTCCTGCATGGCAGTGGGCTGCACGTCGGGATCTCCCCTTGAGTGGGGACGCTCGCTTAAGGTTCTGCTCCTCGAGGCTGAGAGATTCCTTGCCACAACAGATTCTCGGTAAGTGGCTAATAGCATGCTAAACTTTGAAATCTTAGCTAAGTGATATAAAGGATTGATTGCGCATATATAATCCTTTAGACATAAACCGTTGACCAAGTCTGGGACTAGGATTGGATCCAGCCACACCCAGACTCCTCGCTGAGAAGTTTAGAAAGCAAGGGGGTCCTTTCTGAACCTCGTGACTCAACGGGAGGGTCTCCCTGACAGCTTGTCTGACCCTGGCCTCTATGCAGTGAATAATTGAGTATACCCTTGAATCTCGTAAAACACTGTCGTGTTCACTACTAGCTTTGTTAAATCACTGTTTTATGTTAATAAATATTTCACTACTTCTCTCTTACAAGTGAAGTTAATCACTCCGCCCGCGACAGATTAACAATATTTCCCGTCCCAAATATTGAACAATGATGAGACAGGACCTTACTCATGAGAATGGTTTTAAAGTTACATTTTGTTCTAAATGTTCTCATGAATTTGTCAAGGTTATGCTCGTCAAGCTTAAATAAGAACCACTTCTACGGTGTCACTGGAGGTTGGCAACACTATATTTTCTTGAGATAACTGAGTTGTATTTCATCCTTAGAAGTTTTCTTTTGCCCATTCTGTTTTGCCATAAGGCAGCTTGAATTTCAAATACTATCTGAGAAAGAAGCCTGTAAGCTGTGGTGTCATTTTGCTAAGTAAATAAAAGTGAAATGACTCTCTAGACTAGAAGGTGTTATAAGGTGCTATGACTGTCTAGATGCATTTTTTGCTTTTTGCTTGTTTGGAACTAACCTATTAGGTTTTCTTGTTTCTTCCTGTTCTTAATTTGTGTTGATTCTTAGAGTTCTTTCCTTAGCTTTGTCCTTGTTTAGTTTTGTGTCTTATTAGGATGTGAGTTTCATTAAGAGAAATCGTTCTGTCATTCTCTCTTGCTTTTGAAGGCATTTCTGCTGTGTTTTGCACGAAAGATGCTGTACAGAATGAAGCTGCTGTTTTGTACAGTTTCCTTGCTGGAAGCACTAGTCAATCTCAGTCTGATCTAACCCTCATCACATGTGTTTAAATAGTAAAAAGGACCAGGTTCAATTTCTAAGGATTTCTACTAAAAAAAGCTAAAAAACCTGCAGCTCATGCTCCATTCCAGCCGCTAAATTACACCTTCTGGGTGCTTCAGAGCGAACAGCACTCACGCACAGATAATGTTTGTAAAGAAGGAAGATAAAGGTCCCCCTTTATCTGAGGGAAGGAAAGCAGAGTTATAATATCATCTTGGAAAAAGAGCTGATAGAGTTAAAAGTGGGAAGGAGTGAAAAAGTGGTGGTAACAGTCCTCGAATGAATACTCCTCCAACTGAGATTTACTGATGTGGTTAAAGCCACAGCCCTTCCTCCCTGTTTATGTTGCACTAGGTGCTCATTGCCTAGCTCCTAATCAGCTCACTATCTCGTTCAAAAAACTGCTACGTGTTTTCCCCGCTGTCCTCTTGCTGCTCCTTTTACTGCCTCTGAACACTGCTTCCATTGCTGTTTCTTGTCACCGTTTTGCTGTTGCTGTTCCCGCTTTGCTGAACATATCTCAGCACAGCAAAACTTCTGCTCCCTTGGGGTACAGCTACATCAGGTGTGGGTACATCACAGCACAGGTCTGAGCCCTAGCCCACACCTCTTGACTTTAAAATCCCAAATTCAAGCTTGACTACAGGTATTTTGAATGAGATTAATCTCAGATAACTTCATCTGCCTCTTACAAATATTAGCCTGAGCTCATCTTGCTTGGTTCCCTCTATAGTTCAAGGAATAAGTAACTACTTTTAGAGCACGATTCATCTCATGCCGATAGTGATGCCTAAAGTAGGTCAGGTAAGTTTCACCAGATGCATGTTCCATATGACGGGGTTCCCAAAGTGATTTTCTCAGATGTAGAGATCTTTGTTGTGTATGTCTAAATTTAGATAAGAACTGAATCAGGAGAGCATTAGAGTGAAGTATCATATATGAGTATCCTGTTCTTTTTCTAACAGCGGAAGAGGGCTAGCAAGCAGAATGCAAATCCTTGCCTAGGTGGGCTTTTTGTCAGACCCAGTACAGCCATTCCCATGTTCTGGAGGAAACTCACCTTTTGTGCCTAAAATGACATTTATAGTGTGTATTCAGAAAAGTGGCCGCAACCATCTAAATTGAAAGACCAAAGGATGAGCTGTAGTTTGCAGAGTGAGCACACTGCTGGGGAGCAAAGTGTCACACGAGCCCTCTACTTCATCCCTCCTGCTGACAGGGAAGAGACTTTTTCTCTTCTGTTGTTTTTTGCCTTGTTTTAGATTTTCAGTCTGCTGTGACAGCTGTGTCACTGTTTGGTGTTACTTCTTCACCTCCAGCATGGAGCAGGATGTCTAATAATCTCTTAAATAGAAATACAGATATTATAGTAATCCCATCTTCAAAATGTAGGATTTTTTTAAACATAAATGACCCATAATGTATGTAACATCCAAGAAATGAAAAAAAGAGAGAAAAACTACAGAAATTAAGCAAATATTAGTCAAGCCATTTCCTCTTCACTTAAAACCATGAAAATATCAACCAAACAAAAATCAGGTCAAACAGGTTGATATCAGATGAATTTCATGAAAGCAATGAAATATGCAGTGATCTTAGAATTTACTCAAATTGCTTTAGGTCTTCTTATGAAACTATGATTTTTTTTTCCCTTTTACTCAAATTGGATTCTATTGTGATCTCATTTAAAATTCAGCAATTCAGAAAAATCAAACATATTTTGTCTGCCAGTGAACAGGGTGGAGATAACAAGCAGAATGAGACAGCACCCATATGGAGATGAGTGACAGAAAGCTAAGTAAAAGAAGTCCACTGGGAAAGGATTTGACACCATATGTAGTTTCTTTCACTCAAAGCAATAATGTTGCAATGACAAAGGCATGATTATAGTCGGAAAGTAGTTTTACCAGATAGATACACAGAATTGCTGAAGTTGGAAGGCACCTCAGGAGTTTGCCTAGTTCAACCACCCTGCTCAGAGCAGGGTCAGCTAGAGAGGTTTGCCCAGGGCCATGTCCAGTTGGGTTTTGAATACCTCCAAGGGAAACTTCAGAGACTCTGGGCAATCTGTTTCAGTATCTGACCACCCTCACAGTAAAAATTTTTATTCTTATGTTTAGATGGAATTTCCTGTATTTCAATTTGTGCCCCTTACCTCTTGTCCTGCTACTGGGCACCACTGGGAAGAGTCTGTCTCTGTCTTCTTTACTCCCACCATCAGGTATTTATATCCATTGCTAAGATCCCCCTGAGCCTTTGCCTTTCCAGGCTGAACAGTCCCAGCTCTCTGTCTCTCCTTGTGTAGCAGATGCTTCAAGAACTTAATCACCTTCGTGGCCCTTCACTAGACTCACTCCAGTACGTCCATGTCTCTCTTGTACCGGGGAGCCCAGCACTGGACCCAGCACTCCAGATGTGTCTCAGCAGTGCTGAGCAGAGGGGAACAATCACCTCCATTGACCTGCTGGCAACAGTCTGCCTGAATGCAGCCCAGGAGGCTGGTGGTCGTCTTTGCTGCAAGGGCCCATTGCTGGCTCATGGTCAACTTGTTCTCCACCAGGACCTCCAGGGCCTTCTCTTCAAAGCTTACTTTCCAGCCAGTTGGCCTTTGGTTGGCCAGAGCTGGTTGGCCAACTCACCAGCTCCCATTGTGGGAGTTTCCATTTCCCAACCCGATAAGAAAAGGTGCTGCTGGCCCCTCCCTCGGTGCAGCTGGGGTTGAAGCTCATGAGACTGCAGGTCTCAGAGAGGATCCAGCCACTGTCTCCCTCATCATCATCCTGATGCTGTGCAGGCTTCTGACCTCCCCCTGTGAGTTTCCTGGTGGTCACAGCGTCATGCAGCTGACCTTTCCCTGCAGCAGCAGGCACCCTGCTGTTCCTCAAAGGGTTCCCAAGAGTCCCTTGACAGTCTCAGTAAAAGTTCCCAGAAGACATACATGATCTCAAAGTGGAGCCCAGAAACCGCTGCATGAACTGTGGAGTCTGCCAGCTGTGCTGTGCTGTGGGGCTCTGTGGGACTGGAGGAAAGCAGCTGCTGTCACGCAATGTTTTTTGAGAAAAAAAAAAAAAAAAAAAGAGCATGAAGGAAAATTAACCACAAGCAGAGGAAGACAAATTATTCTTCTGTGGACTATAATACACACTTCTAAAAATACTTTTAAAGGTCTTATCAGTCCTTGAAATTTCTGAGAATGTTTGAGAATCTTGATATGTGAGTGTATTATTGTGTTAAAGACCTCTGAAACCTTTTCTCTTTGAAAAGCAAAGATCAGATTATGTCACGCTGTTGCAGGAACTGTCAGTTCTCATAGTCAAGTAGCTTCGTAATGGAGTGTTGTGGTAAAGCTGAAGTGCTTTGTTCTGCCTTTATCATGTTGACTTTTATAGTATGATTTATTATGGAAAGCTTTAGTGAGAAGAGGCCTTTTGATTTATTGAAATGAAAATCCAGATAATATCGAATATTTCTGAAGTGAGCTTTTCTAGAAATTTCACCTCATGGGAGGTTTTGACTTTTTATTTCAATTTCTGTCAAAAGGAAATGTTGAAGAACTAAATGGCCACACAGAACAGGAATTCCAGAATTTGGTCACCTGTGACATGCTTTGGGATAGCGATTGTGGTGTTTGTTTCTTCTTCTGCCTCTCCCATTCGTTTCATGTCTCTTATCAAGTTACGTTTTAGTAGTAAAATTGGTACTGGGGAAGAAGATTTCAGTGTCTGCTCTAATGAGCTTCATGTGGGAACAAAAAGTCTGTGTTTGCAGAGATGCTTGCATTTCTGGTTGCATCTTTCATGTTTGCTGTGTTTGAACAGCTTCACTACATAAAGTTCCATATTTTCCCTGCAGTCTCTTACAACGATTGAATTAGGAAAGAAGATGAGTTTTGTCATTGAGAAACCAAAAGTTTAAATGTTTCTATGTCTAATAAAGTGTCAATATTTTCTCTTTTCAGAAGAACAGTTAATTATAGTGATCCTATTTTCTGTTACTCTTGACCATGAAACAATGAAAGGACTGGAGCAAACAGAACTGTGTTCCAAAGAAATGTTGCATTAAATTCTGTGAACTGATGCTAGCCAGAGAATATGGACAGGACTGATGACTCAAGCAGGGAGCTTAATTTGGTAACTCCACTAATTGTTCTGTTTTGCAGAAAATAATTTCTGATCTGCTCTTGCAATAGCTATCTTCTTTAAAAGATTATTTCTTGGAAGTTATAACACTTTCATTTGAAGATATTTTCCTATTTAAAGATTATAGAATTAAGAAAACCCCAAGCATACTGTAAATAGTGTTTATTCCTGCTCTAGTGTGACAGGCCCATGAAAGTAGAATTAGATGTGAGGAATATAATATTTAATGACTATCATATCAGCTTATAGCTGATTCTTGGATCTAAATCCTGTAGTGAAGGATTATACAAATAAACACAAGATTTTCTCTGAAATGTCTTTATTTTTTCCTAATTATTGCCTCTTAGAAGTGTCACTGCAATAGGTAGGTTTGGATATGAAGGCTGTTTCCACCTCCTTGTTTCTTCCTCTATCAAACCTCTCATATGACCTCTTTCTAGTGCAGCCTGAAAATAAACAGTCACATCACTGAGAAGTTGTCATTTCAGAGGCATCCCCCCACCCTGGAGAAAAAATTGGTAGAAGGTCTGTGATAGAAAGGAGCTAACTTTTAGTACTGAACAGATTCCCAGTCCTTGGGAATTTTCTTTCTGTGATTTCCCTAAAGAGGTTCTTTATGAGGGCTCAATCATCTTTTATTAAGCAAACATGATGGGAGCTTAGGGGTCAATAAAGACTCAACAGCCTTTATGGTGCTCCCTAGGAGAAAACAAGGGAAAGAGGTTACATTTCCGAGTTGGGGTGCCTTCCTTTGTATGCCCGCCTGGTGATGCCTGACTTTTTTGACAGAGCATGTAGGAAACCAGATCAATTTGCAGTGTGGATGCCTGAATTAACTGCTTACAGCTTTTATGTATCCATGCCACAGCTTCCAAACAGTAACAGGGCTGACGCTTTGCTTTCCAATGCAGCACTGGCCTTTATTTTCTTGTTAGGTGAAGGTTTTCTTTCCACTGCAATATGTTAGGTTTTAAAACAATGTGATATATCTCTGCAACCTTTCAAATGGTCATATATCCGAGCCCCCCAGGTCCAGTGGAGGTCCATGAGTGTTATATGAGCTTTCGTATTACAAAATGACCAGCTAAAGTTTCCCGTAGCACTACTGGGTCATTGAATGAGTTGGCTTGGCTGGTGCTGACCCACCTCCCCTTCCAGCCCTCCAGCTCTGAGGAGATAATCTGTTGGTACATCTCCGAGCGAGGGTGTCAGCACCTAAGGACAGGCTACATAGCGGTGGACTAATCTAGGCTGACCTGACAAGTACTTCATCTTGCTTGCAGAGGTTGTCTTATATTGAATTGCTGAGTAAGATGCTATTTTTAATTGGGATGCCCAGATGACAACAGTGGCAGAATTTAGGATTTAGTGATGTACTGACATTTAAAATCATTCTTTGATTGTTACCACATGCCATTCCAAATTTTAAATTTCTTTTATTCTGTTATAACATTTGTTTTAAAGCTTTTGAATATTTTTCTGGCCTTGATTTATTTAGTATTCCTAGTATTCTGCCTATTTTTAGGCAGGATACCAGGAAAAAGTCTGTTTGTATCTCTATTGTTTTGATGGCTTCTTTTTATGCCTTATCCCCCAAATCAAGAGTGATTTGTCTAACGTTCTCACATTTCCTTATTATATATTTACCATGAGATAATTAGAGATATTTATGGAAGAATTGTTGTCTTCTTTAATTTCTAAAAGTTTTTATAGAAAATCCATACTGTTATTATGCAAAATGAAATTAAAATGATACATTTTTGTTTATAGAAAAATACTTAAAGGAATAAAAAAATAAAGCATACTTGAGCCTTTCTTACCAAAATTCAAATAAAGTATGATTTAACACTAATTTGGAGTGATTTATCCTATAGGATTAATCCCAGGATTAATAGTATTCCAGCATGTGCTGGAATTGGGGACTTGATTCATCTTCTTAGCTGTATTCACAGTTGTTTTCCAATTGAGATCATGAAATGTGATCCTACCCAGAATGAAAACAAATTCTGAGTTCCCTCCCCTGGTATGAGACCCTTTGTAACACAATTTTATTTGTCTGTCATGACAGTGTTTTTCAGACACGTCTCTTTTCTGTGAATAACAACATTTTACTGGTCATCTCTAAGAAACGACTACTGTGGGTCAAGGTCGCTGGAATCCTGCCTCCCCAGGAGACACGTTTTTGAGCATCTGTCACTGGGAGTCTCACAGATGTTAAGTTTATTATGCATCCCTCATTTTTTGGCACTGTCATTTATTTCTCTGTAACCACTGCGAAAAAAATTCCATTATCATTTCCAGCAGTAGTCAGAAAATTAAGCCAGAAAGTTAATCATTGAAAAAGCCATTACCAGATCGTCCTACAATTCACTTCATGCCCAAAGCATAATTGTTACTACATAGCTCCTCCCCACACCCTTCCTGTTTTGTGGATGACTCCTTAGGTCTCCCTTCTCCCCACCCCTGGTCTTGGTGGGTGCCTGAGGACTTCTCCCGTTCTGGCATCCTCCCTGTCCCATAGGTGCCCTGGTCCCCACTCAGGAAAATCACCTGCTTAGATTTGTGAAAGCAAACTGAAATTCTATTTTAATTCCCCTAGTTGGTAGGAGGGCTGGAACAAAAACCTAAGGGGGTGGATTTGCACTTATCTTTTAAAAAAAAGTTGAAATAAATGAGAATCTCACTGTATTTTAATAGAAGCTGAAAGCTAATGAGCTTATTTACAGTTTTATAAAATTGGACACTTGGAATAAACAAAATTTCAGAATAAAAAGTTACTAATTTGGGAACATAAGAGTTAAAATCTCTCACATATTCTAAAATATTTCATCTCCACGAAATGGAGAAGATGAAGATGATGATAATCAAGAAGGTGCCAAAACCTCAAAATACCTTACAGGGATACTCCAGTGCTAAAAAACATGGAGCATCTTCTTTGCTGCTGCCAAACCCAGCAACTTTCACTACAAAGTATGACAGTGCAATGATCTTTAAGTGACTGTGCCTGGGAAACTGAGATCAAGAGTGACATCAGTCATGAGGCAACTGCATAATGGGTGATGCCTGATAATTTTTTCAAGTAATTTGATTCTTCCATTAAGAGGCAGATTTTCAAAAGAGTTCATAGCTCAGTAGCACCATCTGCAGCTCCAAAAGCTAAGGCCAGGCTTGAAAAATTACCTCCCTTTGGACACTTTCTCCCAAAGTTGTGGAAATACTCACTAGTACTGCACCCACGTGACCTGGTGCCCACCACAATACTAACCTGAAGGAGAACTAGTTGGTATCTTAGCTTTCTCATTGCTAGCTCGGAAATATCTTATCCAGCACTGCCCTGAACCGTGTATAGAAGACTTTAAATTTTTCATAATACGGTTTGGCTTCTAAAGGGATTCTAGACATGGAAAAGCAATTATGTAACTCAAACCTGAAGTGCATTAACAGATTTGTGCGGGGAAGTTTTCACAGTGCCTCTGCTCTGTGCCTATATTAAACCAAGGCTATTAATAGGGTGGAAAAGTTTTGGGTAAGTCCCATGAACTTTCACATCAAACTGAGACTGAAACTTTTTTAAGTCTTGGAAAAACTCTCCTGTACTTTTCTGTGACCTTTTTTGGCTTACCTCTGTGCTTCTTATTTACTAAACAAAATGAGAAAGGGAAGGTTCAAAATGCAACTTGAGGAGTTGTTCTCATGGTGCTCCTGACCTACCTGGCAGCCAGACCCATCAGAAATTACCAGAGTACTTAGCTTTGCTTTATAGAAGAAAGGGCCAAGCAAGTTCCTGATTAAAACTGGTAACCACAATAATTAATGCAACAAATACAGCTCTATTTTAGTTGGTAATCACTAGCAACACACTCTGAGAGTTGTGTTGGTTGTTTGAAAGCCAGTGAATACTCTAGTGAAAACTAATGAGGATAAGAGATATCCAGCTAGAAGTGTCTGAAATGTCAGGGGTTTGACTTATGCCAGTGATTCACTGTTTGTGACTGCATGTATTACTTCAAGCATCCAGCGCTCTTAATTTAGACTGAATGGGCAGATTACGGTGAACTGTGAAAAGTACCTCCTGTGAAAACCTGCAGCTTTAAAGCTGAAATTTGCTTTCACAGTGTGCTGACTCATCCTTTTTTTTCTTTCTTCTGAGCTATTATCATGATTCTATGATATGTGTGAATACAGTGATAAACATACATTCAGCAGTGTTCTTCATCCACAACAAATTCTTCAACCCAGCAGTTCAGCCAGTACATTAATGCCTGGACTACCCTTTGCTGGGATTTTGTTCCCAGGTGTCATCCAGCAGGACACTAAGTAGTTTTCCCAATATGAGTGAATTTTCTGAGGTTAAAAACTGTGATCATTATGTCAACTAATAAGCAGAATTAAAATAATATTATTCAAAAGAAGTATGACTTTGCATATCCTGAAGGTTCTCAATCAGCTTTTTCAATCTGCAACCCTTTTTGTTCTTTGTTCCAAGATATGATACCAAGTTATGCTTAAAACTCTGCTTGTCCTGGTCACACACATACATATTAGCATACAAGAACACATGCACATGATATGCTTGATTATGAATCAAAGCTAAAATTAATAAAGTCCTCTACTCATTCAAGACAACAGTTTGTATCACTGTGGAGCCTATGCTGGTGAAAGCATTCTCTGTTCCCCTACGCCCGGGGAGACTATGGGACTGTCTTTATGGAGAGTCTTCTGTGCATCGTTATGTTTATAAAGCAGTACCATTCACATTCCCAAATCTGACCACCGGTGTATCCTTCCTTCTCATCCACACACCTATTTCAAGGTTAGGCTCATCTATGAGCCCCACTTTTGTCCATTGTTTCTGAGTTAATTTTCAATACTTTCTGTCTTGCATTTTATCCATTCACTTGAGGAAGAGGCTTGCATCATCCAAGAGCTTCTCCGCACATCCCAGTCTCTTACATGCCATCTTCTCTCTCTCACTCCCATCTTTACATCCGTGCAGTCTGTTCCAAAGACTACTAACACAGAAGAGACAGTCAAACAGGAAAAGAAAAAGGATAGAAGTGACACTATCAGACTGATCAGAATGACTGTTTAGAAAAATTTTAGTTTTGTTACCATGATTTTGATTCTTAATATTTTTTCTACCTTTTGGATTCTGTAGATTTGGCTTATAATTTCTTATGTTTACTTTTAAATTCGAGAGGAAACTTGATAAAGCAATTTCTTTAGGTTACCTCAGAATTACCTACTTTTTTCTCTGTTTCCAGACTTCTTCTATACTAATTTAGGTAGATTCTTGAACCTGGTAAAGATCAACACACTATTAGTGAGTAGCAGAGTTAAGGATTTAAAGTTTCACACAAGTGGTTCAAATCAGAGTGATCTTCTGTAATTCTGATTTAACTTACAATGAGGAACTGACTTCTCAGTGCAGGTCAAAAGACACAAAAATGTTTATGATGATGCTCTGTAAAAGTGCAGCATTACAGGGTGTCAAGATATGTACGGTAAAACAGAACTATGAATCCTCAGGTGAACAGGAAAATAACACAAAGCTAAGAAAGACCTAAAAGCCAGAGCAGCACAGTAATTAGTTATAAAAAGCGTTGATTCAATAGTCTTAACTTTCTTTGTGTTTTGGAGCATATTTCACAACAGCGTATAATATGCCTTGAAGCATAATTGGCAGGAAACATAGTACGAGGTCATGTAACGCCTGTTTTCAAATATAGTACCCTAGAACCCTGCTCTCAGCTGCGCTATAAATATAATGTTAGCTGTCCCTCCAAGAGGTGATAAAACCTCGCAAGGAAAACTGCCTTAGTTCTTGTACTGCGTGTGGCTTTGGCTGTTGGCATCATCACCCTTGTGCCCACAGAGAATTCAGCTTACCAAATGCTTCCAAGAGAGTGCCCACGGGTCCGACTGGCCAATTCATAGGCACTACTAAAATACACAGTATTGTCTGCATCCATGAGCCTGGTGGACTTCCGGGTGTTTTTTTCAGGATTATATGAATGCTTGGCAATTGCATTTTGCTTGCCTATTAGTAAATAGGAAACAGGAAATTAATATTGATTTTGTTAATTAAGCACACTGTCTTCAGCATAGTACCCAAACAGCAACTCAGCCACATACAGCAGCTCTCATATGTTACTAAGTTCCCTGAAATAAGGCTACGTGCTGCACGACTCTTGCCTTTGTGACAGATTCCCTGTTTGTTGATATTAAAATCCTCTTCCCAGGAACGTAAGTATCATGAGTTCAGAGTGGCACGTACTAAGGACAAATTCGTACTGAATTTGAAGGATCTTTAACACAGCAATGGTAGCCCAAAAAAGTAATTTTCCATTTTTTAATATGTAATTACACTGCCGTAAACACAAGAGAGGCATTTATCAAACAGGACAATTACTACCCCAGTCCCAAGTAAAATTCCATGCATTTTGAATTTCAGGTGTACAGCTCGATCACTGAAGACCCCATCTTGCCTGGAAATCAGTGTAGTGGCTGAATAACGTAAGAGCCCCTGTCAATACGGCAAGTCTTAGGAGAGGAGTGGAATGTTTGCATGCTGCCAGGGTGACTGACTGGCTCTCTGTTAAGATATTTTAAACATCCTATCAATCACACATGTTTTGCCTGACAGGCCCTGTAACTGTGTATATTACTACTTAAAGCTTTCCTAGATTTAGAAAACAAACTTGAGGACCCATTTTTTGCCTTTATAGATCTATATAATTCCTACAACTGTACGATCCTGACTAATGATTTGGATGCATACCGCAGCACAAATAATATATTGGTAATGAGGTGGTTCAGGATAGCAGGCAATTTTTGGAGGTCGCTGACTCTATGAAAAGGAATCATTTCAATCACAAGTAAGAATAATGTAATGAGGACACCAGTCGAATGTCCACAGCCCAATGAAGTGTCTCATTTACAGCCAGGCTGGACAAAACATCCTGCAATTAGAAGCAGCCCCATGTTGGTAGGGAGATGAAAGCTCAAAATGCCAGACTTCTAATATTGGCGTGTTCATGTCTCTTGCTCAAAATTTAAGGAGACAACATTAGAGCAGTTTTTAAGTATATCGGGAATGGGTTTCCCACATGTCCAACCATACATCCCTGAAAAATCATTGCACTAGGCAATGTGTGGGATAAAACCCATTCTGTACTATTTGGTCCCACCAAGAGGTCCCAGATCACAGTGGCAGACTCAACAGCTCATTTTCCTCTGGTCAGTGTATTCAGGACTATGTTACGCATTCCTCCACTGCCTGGAGAAGAAGAAACATTCTCATATGAATACTCCATCATCTTGTAGTCCTGTACAAAGCCAGTTCAAGGGTCCAAAGTGTATAAATCATACTATATTTGTCCTCCAAATTATTTGCTGACACACACATTGTGCAAGGTCATTAACTTTCAGCGGGGCAGCAGGAAGCACGTAACCTGGATCAAGTTTAAATACATTACATTGTCAAGGAATAGAAAGGAATACATGACGCTTCAATTCCTCGGGAAAAATACTAAAAAAGGGAACAAAAATACTAAAAATATTTAAAAAGGGAACAAAACCCTTTTGTCAATGCAGAGCCAGGTATCACTGTTTTGTCAGTCCTTCTAGTACGCTTACTATTCTGATGTCATAGGCACATTCTTAGTACATAGGTCATGTGAACATGACTTACAAAGCTGTATTTTTAGCCTGAATGAATACATACTTTATGAGAGGAAGAGCTTCCTTCACAAAAAG
The DNA here is from genome assembly GCA_947846985.1 of Fratercula arctica. Classification (NCBI taxonomy): domain Eukaryota; kingdom Metazoa; phylum Chordata; class Aves; order Charadriiformes; family Alcidae; genus Fratercula; species Fratercula arctica. The sequence continues at coordinate 15,277,912 of CANTUZ010000001.1, read as the reverse complement.
ACCTTGCAAATGATGTGAGACTTAATTTTTTCCCACAGACTCTTACACATATGTTGCAGACATCCAGAGTAACAAAAGCTTTTAATCTGGCTAGCTAGGACAGCTGCATGAATTAAAATACAGCTCTAAGTTCATCGGTAACTGTCTCTACCAGATGTTCAACTTGTTTGCCCTGATACTCACTGAGAGCCACGTAAATTAAAGAATAATCTGTGATTACATTATTCTCTGTACTCTATGGCACTGTAGATTGTAGCAATTCCTTCAAAAAACTGCCCCAAAGTTGAGGAACTAATTATAGCTCAACATATGCTGTGTTTCCTCTGTAAATCTTCTTTTCTCAGGCAGAAGATGGTTTGGTTAAGGCTGGCTAAATGATGTTTCTGTTGCCTCACTGATTCCATGTGTACCTTAGACCCTGTATGTGTGTGAGCATTTTGGCTCCCAAATAAAACAGTCAGGTCCACAGATATGAGACTGCTCATATTAACTTCACACAATACATCACTCCTTCTTCTTCCTCATCCCAGAAAGGAAATATAAATCCCCCCAAACAGAATCATAGAATTATAGAATCACAGAATCATTTAGGTTGGAAGAGACCCTCGGGATCATCGAGTCCAACCATCAGCCCCGCTCTACAAAGTTCTGCCCTACACCACATCCCCTAACACCACACCTAAAGGACTCTTAAACACGTTCAGGGGTGGTGACTCCACCATCTCCCTGGGGAGCCTGTTCCAGTGTCTGACCACTCTTTCTGTGAAGAATTTTTTCCTAATGTCCAGTCTAAACCTACCCTGTTGCAGCTTGAAGCCATTCCCTCTTGTTCTATCCAATATGTCACAAAGGAAATATAAATTAGAATGTCTTTCAATGCCACTTTCCAGTTTTCACTTTCCTGACTGCCTTTTTTTTTTTTCCTTCCCCCCATCCCCCCAGAGCTCATAAAGTCCATCTCTCCACGAGAGGGCAAAGATTTTTTAGTGGGAGAAAGGAATAAGGGTGCCTGGCCATGTTCCAGTGTTCTCCTAATATGGTCACGGTGCCCTGGCTTCCCATCGGTGACTTTCCCAGTGTTTAATGTGAGAAATCCTGAAAATAAGCCAGTCTCCAAAAAGGCTTTTAATGAAGCCTAAGACACGGAGCACATCTACATAGAAATGACAGGTTAGTCCTGACTTAACGTGCTGGGTGTCAGTACCTCAAGCACATTAAAGCACTTGAAATTTGACCACATTGGAATCAGGGAAGTTGGACTATGATCCTGGCACTGAATTTGCTGCTCAGAAGTGAGATCTGAAGACGTCCAAAGCTTCTTCCACTGCCTGTCAGCTCTAGCAGACTGACGAGGGGACTAGGAGTGTCGGGGCATGTGCAATCACCTCTGCAAGCAGGGAGAAGGTGCTTAAGCTACTGCTAAAAGTTCTGCTGAACAGCAACAGCACCTGGGTGAGATGAAGGGGGACAATACTAAGTGCACTACAGGCAAGAGGGAATTCACCACATCTGGGAGAAATGCTAAGCTCTGGGATTGCGTGAGCTTCTGAGATGGCATATACTTTGTTCTGCTGTGCCTCAAATTAGGATCAGATGCATAGTTGGATGGCCCTGGATGTATGTTTACGGTACTCCACATGACCACTCTGAAAATCCCTTCTTATGGTAAAGTTTTGCTCATAGATAGAAGGGAATGAATGTGACGACAGAGAGGGTGATTGTAAGACTGATAGAGCGCCTCAGCTCTGAAGTGCCAGAGATGCATATTCTAGAGAGAAACAGTGCGACATTCAGAGACTTACTGCTCCCATGGTGCCAATATGAACTCAGACGGAAGGCCAGAGGTTGTCTCCAGGAATAGAGCCTTACTAGACAGACAGGTCCCACACTTGCCTTTTTTTTTAATTATAGTTCCTGTTTGCAAAAAATGCATAAAGAACAAAGTTTCCATTCCTAAAAGCTCGCAACATCATTTTAGATGTGAAATGACAGTGAGAGAGAATGTGGTGAAGAATGGAAGACGAGGGGTTATGGCAGTAGGATGATGTCGCTCTGCAGCACATGCATTTTCAGGCAGTTTGAGGGATTTGAAAATATTTTTATTGCTTCTCTAATAGCGTTCAAGAATTAAAACTTCCAGTGAATTAACTGAGGAAAAGTCAGTGGGAGAACTGACAGCAAGTTTCACGTTGCATAGAGAAAAGTGGATTTTTTGGCAGGAGCAGAGAAACTGCTTTGATATTAGTACAATTGTGTAGCGGGAATTTGCTTTAATAAGAGGCTGGATTCGGAGAGGGGAAGAGTTGGGTGAAATATTTAAGGCTAGGGCAGATCATTTAAAGCAGAAACAGCTATATACACAAAATGTTGTGGGAGTAGAAGTCTAAACTTGAGACATGAATCCAAGGGGTTGTTGTGTGCAAAGCAGCCGACTGTAACTTACTGAACTGATTGCTTCAGGACTGAGTAGTGCTGACTACAGAGAACATCTTGAAAAAAGCAGACTGAATTCATCAGGATTACATTTTTTAGCAACCCTGGCTGTCAGGTAAGTCCTTAAGAGTCTACATTGTTGATTGGACTCACACATAACAACGGGAGGATGTAAGATTTCAGTTACATATTCAGAACAAGCCAAATCTGCTGTCACGATAATCTCTTCACTCTGAATTGACACAGCAGGGTCCCACATTAGAGACCTCCGCCGGTATGCCAGAGACTTTGTGCTGAAAGGACCAACCTAGGTTTTATGACTTAAATGACAGGGGGTTGAGAAGAGGATCTAAATCCACGTGTAATTCAGCACACGATGAAACGTTACACTGGGGAAAGGAAATTCTTATATACAACAGTAACAAGACAGAGGTAAAGGCCGAAATGAAATTTAATTGAAAAGCTAAATGTTTCAAAATAACCATTGATCTTTTAGCACTGGAAATTACAAGGTCATCGTGAGTCCCTGAAAAGAAGTTGCTCAGTCAGATGGCATCCTATGGTTTGCATCCCACCAGATTTGCATCCTCTGATTCTGTTTCCCGCCTTCCTCTGATGGGTAACTCTGGCAGTTTTTACAAATGGACACCTGATACGGCAAAAATCACAAGCAGTCCAGAGCACAGTGAGTGCAAGGTTACATGGGCTAGGACCTGCCAACATTGCATTTGATTGCCCATATTGCATACAGTATTTAAATTGCCTAAATGTAATGCAACATGAAATGGTAATGTTAAATAAATTCACAGGTGGCCAAAACAGTGAATATTTTCTATTTTTTTTAGAGCAGAATCACATTTTTATGCCATAATACCAAGAACAAGTGAAAACAACTTGGAAACGCTATAATTCTATAAATGTAGATCTACTTATCTGTAATATCATGTAATTTAAATGTAAATTCTGTAGACCAAATTACCTTTTCAGTGTTAAGTTTGTGAGAGTGAGCAATACCAGAGGTCCTCTTTACTGAAGTCATTTCTTTACAAACAGGTTTGCGGGAGAAAAATGTTAAGATGGTAAGATACAGATAATTTAATTTTGTTTCATAATCAAGTGGCTACTGCATGCATTCTACAGTTGGGTTTAAAACACTTAGATGGAAAGATATTTTTATAAGAGTTCCAGTGAAGGAAGAGAACGACCTGAGTGCGGACATTTCACTGGAAGAAGATAAACTTTGCTCTATAGTGTGTGAATAATACACTAGCAGGAGAATTGAATGGAGCTTGGTATCTCTTCATGATCTTCCTTTGTAATCGCTGTTCTCTACCTATTCCTTTCAGTCAACACTGAGGCAAACAGACTTTTTTGTCTTCCTTGTCAAAGTCTGTTTCTTTTGCTTGGGCATTCCAGAGGGAGATGAGGTGTGGGGTCTTGAACCTTCTCTCTCTTTCAGATGGATTATTGAAGTTCATGGGTACAAAATGGAAATCTTTTTTATTTGGGTTTATTTCCCTTTATATATTCTGTAGTGTGGGAGGAAAGAGCTAGAGAACATTTAGACCTCTGGATTGTTGTTTTCTGGAAATGTTTGTTTCATCAGAAATATGTGAGTGTTTTTACTGTAAGTTACAGGTTCTTGCCTTCCCAAACTGACATGGGAAATAGTCTAAACCCTGGAGAACTTCCAGTTTCAGATATACTGTTTTCTCCATGAGTTATACTATTCAGTGAGATTATCCTAGCTGGGAAGTCATATGAAGGAAGTTATTATTTTATATTTATCCTGTGGCTTATAGTCCTTCCTTCAAAATTTGCTGCTTTTTACTGTTGGAGACAAGATAATGTTCTTGCTGTCAACCTGTGGCCTGACCTTGCCAAGCAGAGGTTTGGAACATGCAAAGCCACAAGAATCCTGAAGTTTCTAGTCTTGAGCTATACAGTTTTAAATTATCAGTCTGGGCATCCGTCTTTGTTCTCTTCCAGTCAGTCTTTATCAGAGGCATGAAATCTTTCCCATGATGTTGTGGAGCTAGAGAGAATACAGGCTTGCCTTCCCAATCTTGCTTCTCCCCAGCTCCATTTCTGTGGAGCTGTGAGCCATGATGAACCTGGTAGCTCTTTTGTTAATGGAGGAGAGGTCTTGATTCTTCCTCCAATGGATGCATGGTTGAGCCACTCAGTGCAAGGACACATTCCATACATTCTGGTTTCATACAGTAGGGTATGTTGACCATAATTTCTGCATATAAAAGACTTCAGTCATTAACATGTAAGCGCTTTCTGGTTAACATTAAATGTGATCAGTCAGCCTAAACTAAGGTGAGACCAATCTCCCTAATGAATTTTACTTCAGTGGTGAACAGCAAATGAATCAACTCTTTCTTCTCTTTATCTCATCATCTGTAAATATGAATTTAAACTTTGTCAGTATCAAATGTTCTGTTTTTAATGTATTTATATAGTGCCCCCCTTTTTTTTTCTTCTTGCTTTGCTATGAATTTGTAGATCTCCCAAATTTCATTGCATTTGAGAAACTGCTAAGATATTAAGTAAATTGTTTCTTCCATTGAGGACCTGATTGCTTTTGCCATAATAACTTTATCTAGTGACAGCAGTAGCTGCCTTAAAAAAGGATTAGGGGGAGGAAGGAAGAAATGTACAGATAAAGGAGTTTGTTGGTTTGCTGCATGACAACATTGTTCCAGATCAACATTATGAGCAAAATCTTTAGAGCTGTATTCAAAAGTTGGTAATTTTTTTGGAAGTATGCCTATGGACTTGGTTTTTCAGAAATTCAAAAAGTATATAGTTCATGTCACTAGCAACTATAATTGCCCAACACTTTATAATGTAATATTTGTAACTATTATAATAATCTTATAGTTCTATATTTAAATATAAGTATAAATGAGGCTAAAGGTCTGTCCAAAGCTGAGGACTCCACATTACAGCTAAAGGTCCTCATAAAACAATTTACTATTATACAATTTGGTATATAGTAGGAATCTCATCCTTCTTCCATCAGAAGTGCTTTAGTCCCAGCTGCATATGTAACCCCTACAGTTAGGTTAGATAAGGGAATATCTATTAGGATTTACCTTCTATTGGGATGCTAAATTTTTTTCTCTGTATCTCAGAGAAATCACAAGCCAATGAAATTCGGTAAATCTAACAGAATCTGATGAAAAGCACCTTGCCAAGCCGCACTGTCTTTATGTATTCTCCATTTGACTTAACTGGAATAGATCATTCTTCTTTAACCGTTTCAGTGGAGTCAGTTGTCTCCTCTTGTCCTTCTCTACTAATTCTGTGCTTTTCAATCTGTTTGTAGAATAATAAATATTTTCCAGGGGAGCTATGGAACCTGAATTAACAAATTCAGGCCATAATAGTATAAACTTATTTTCCTTAGGGTGTAGTTGTACTGCTATTTTTTCCAATACGAAAAATGTTGAAGAAAACCTATACCTCCCCCCCACCCTTACTGCTCCTTGTTTCTATGCCGTACCATGGTTAATCACGCTCCTCAGCTTTGTTTATATAGCAGATCGTTGAGTCACAAAAATGACATGGTTAAAAAATAAGCCTAGCAGCAGAAAAATGTTTTTGTTTCTTTGCTTATTATTTGTTCACTCTTTTTACCTCCGTGAATTTCACTTTGTTTCCAGGAATTACCCTCTTAGCAGCCTTCACACAACCTTCTAGAGCTATGCCATAGGTACTAAGACCTTTATGAACATCTTGTGACCAAATTATCTCCCATGGTCTAACTTTGTACAACTCTAGCTTGCCTGTCATATCATTATCAGCAAAAGCGTACTAGCAAGGGTGAAGCCAGCAGGTCCAGTGATCTTTCCCCTCTATTCCACATCTGTGAGACACATCTGGAGTTCTGTGTCCAGTTTTGGGCTCTGCAGTGCATGAAGGACACGGACATACAGTAGTGAGTCCAACAGAGATAACCAAGATGGTCAGGGAGCTGATCTCAGCGCGAGATATATGAGGAGAGGCTGAGAGACCTGGGTTTGTTCAGCCTGGAGAAGGTAAAGACCTGATTGCTGTTTTCAGCAATACTGTTCAGCGTATTGTATACTCCAATCAGGGATTTTCAGAAATTCTCTCAATATCACCTAGTATTTGTGTAGCTTCACTGATTCAGATGATGTGAATCACAAGCTCCAAGTACTATCACTCATATTGCCTTGTAACCTTCCAAAAACATAGCATGTGTCCACATAAAACCAACAGATCAAAACTTTTGAACACTAACATCAGAGCAGATACTCCATGGAGCTACTTAGATGTCCTTTTTCATTATTATCATTATTATCATTATAAAGTGATTGAGTTACATTTATTGTTATTCTTGAAAACATGGCCTTGAAAAAAGAATCACAGAATGAATCACAGAATGATAGGGGTTGGAAGGGACCTCTGGAGATCATCTAGTCCAACCCCCTGCCAGAGCAGGGTCACCCAGAGCAGGTTGCACAGGAATGCGTCCAGGCGGGTTTTGAATGTCTCCAGAGACGGAGACTCCATCACCTCTCTGGGCAGCCTGTGCCAGTGCTCTGCCACCCTCACAGTAAAGAAGTTCCTCCTCATGTTGAGATGGAACTTCCTGTGTTCAAGTTTGTGCCCGTTACCTCTTGTCCCGTCACTGGGCACCACTGAAAAGAGCCTGGCCCCATCCTCCTGACACCCACCCTGTAAGTATTTATAAGCATTGATAAGTTCCCCCCTCAGTCTTCTTTTTCCCAGGGTGAAGAGGCCCAAATCCCTCAGCCTTTCTTCATAGGAGAGATGTTCCAGTCCCCTGATCCCTGTGTTTTAGCATGTTTTTCAAGGTTTTCTTTAAAGCCTGTCCCAGGCACAGCGTGGGAATGAGCAGCTGGGAGGGGGAGAGGGATATGGGGTATCTTATACCATCATCTCTGTCAAACCCATTGTAGGCTAAATCCACAGCCTCAGCATGGACTGAATAGCTCTGGAAAGGTTAACGTAGAAAACAGGGACAATGAAATTACCTGAATTAAACTGGCCCACACTTGTGTCACTATGCAGGTAAGTTATTAACCCTGGGGGAGCAGTGGGGCTTGAAACACAGGGTTAGGAGAGACAGAACACAGGTTTGGGACATTACCAGTTTAATTACTAATTGGATTAGAGTTTTCAGCCTTATCTGACTCAGGCATAAAGACACATTTTTTACAGCTTCTTATTCACCTTCCAGGCTACTTAGTTCTGTATTATGACTTGCAGGCTAAAGAGGCAATGTTAGTAAACACAGCAGCATTTCAGAAAATTTGGAAGAAGAAGCAGAAAGAAAACCAATATGTCTACTTTATAGAAGCAGGATTGTTTCTTGTTCCATTCTTTCCATCTGGGAATGTGGTTAACTGCAGAATTAATTTACACATAAAAACACTGAGTTGGTAGATGTAGATACTTTTACTGCTACAAAGAGCAACCAGAATGCAGAAGAGTTCCTTTTATACATAATTTGTCATTTGGCTTCCCTTTGAAAGTGCACAGAGGAATCTTGAGGCCTTTGAATTACTAATAGCTGAGAAAGAATCTATCCAGCCACAAAAATTGGGCTTATCTAGTACTCAAGACACCAAGCTCAAAAAAAGATTGCTTGTGTTGAGCATTTGCCAATTCAGCTTTTCAGACAGCTAAAAAAGTTAAATTTGGTTTGACAGATAAAAATCCACTCTGTGTGTATATATATATATATAAAAATTACACATAGACACCAGGAAAATTAGTGCATATTTATAAAAAATTAATTCTCATACACAAGAATTAATTTTCTTATTGGGAAAGGGAGAAATAGCATCTTATAGATGCTTTCTTGTTAAAGAAACTGCAACATAAACACTCAAAATAGGAGATTTTTTCTTTTGGAGGACAGTTGGAAAAAGGGATGTTAAGGGACAGACCAAACATTTGATAAGTTGTCCAATAATTTGGGTCCTTTTGAATCTTTTACAGATAAATAGTGTTTCTAGCATTTCCTATAATTGATTAGGATATTGTAATTTTGGGGAAGATGGAAGATCCATATTAAAATATTGGATTTGCTGAGCCAGCTCTGTGTGGCAGCACCTGTTTTTACTCTGCTACAGCTTTCATTCCTTGCTGGCTATTTTTCACTTGATGCATCTGCATAAGTTTCATTAACATTAATGAAAATTCCATGTTCATGTCAGATGGACTCTAAATCCTGAAGACTGGAAATAATAGCTTTAATATTTCCTGCAAAGATGCCTGGGGAGAAGACAGGTTTAGTTCTAATAGCTGCTTCTTCCTTCCCGCTCATTATGCCCATGTATTTACCTCTTAATATAAATTGTTGTTTTCAGGACTACTGTACCTTTACTCAGAGGATAAATGCATTAGATTTAACCAGCAGTAGAATTTAGACAGACTCTAAAATATGAAACAATTTATGGGGTGCTTTGGGAAGTCTTAGAAATGTAATTTAGGTTCGAGAGATCCAGAATAATTCTATAAGCGAATACAGATACAGGTTTCTCAGAAGGAATTACAAGGCTTGACCTATGTGGTCCAGGCCTTGTCATGCAATTGTAAGGCTCCACATTTACTCATATCTGCAACTGTTCCTGACCTTACTGTCCTTTGGACACAGAAGATCAAGGATTATTAAGGATCTGCATTGCATTTATTTATCATTTACCTATCTGTTCTTGTTTATCATTTTAGGTTTAGCTATAAATGCAGGAAATAATTTAGTTTTAATCCATTGTAGAAAGCATCTCTTGACAAAATTCTCCACATCAGCAGGTGGCAAAAATATTTTTTTTACATTTGCGCTGGATAGGAACCAGTCTGCCAAAATCTCATCTAATTTGAGACACAGACACCTAAATCAAAGCTGTGTGCATTTCTGCTAGACAGCAACTGAGACTTGCACCTTTCAAATACTGCCTGGTCCTGTAGGCACCTACCTACTTAGCCTGAAAGTCCTCTGGGTATCTAACTTTAGCTCTTCAAACATGCTCCAAAGTGCTTGCTCTAGGAGGGAAAGCACATATCTCCAGGCTATGTTTCCATCCTAATCCAGGTTTAGGCAGACAGCCATCCTTTGCAGCTCCTGGAAGAACAGGTATTACCTGTGTTTTTGTACTAAATGTTACTGGGTAAAGCACTCGCTAGCACCTTAAACTTTCCCCAGTCTATGGTTTCTATTCACTCTCCCACCTCTGAGACAAGTGCTGTGGGATGTTGGAGCAGGAATGCTTCCTACAGCTCCTCATGGAGCTGAGCTGGGATCCAGGGACGTGAATCACAGGGCCAAGGGAAGAACAGACACAGGGAGTCTGATTCCAGCCTGGGTCTAGGCACTCCTGAGAGTCTGGACATAGTTCCCATAGTTCCATAGTTCCCCATTTTTTTCTGTAATCCGTAATTTCTCTCTCCATTCTGTGTCAGATTTGAAGCAGGGTAGATTTTGCACTAGAATCTACTGGTGAAAAACACCTGCATGTTCAGTCTTCCAATCTGAAGGGTTTGAACAACAAAATCTGATTCTACTGAAATGCCACTTTAGGCATCTGAAATTCTTCATCGAGCTCAGGCTTCATTTTTAAACATGCTTGTGATTGTGATAGTTCTTTAAAGATTGTCGTGGTTTGGGCTGGATTGTCCAGGGATGAGACGACAGACAGATGCTCTCCCCCACCTCTTGATCCGAGGAGAAGAGGGAGAGAGATAAAGAGATTTATGAGTTTAGAAGGAACTAAACTACTTTAATTAAATATTAATAATAAAATAAAAAGAAAACAATGAAATAGATACAATATATACAAAATCGTATCAACATCAACAAAATGATCACATCACTGGCAGGCATTGGGAAAGTCCCAGACTGGACTCAGCGATGGATGGGAGCTGGACTCTGAATTTGGATTCAGGAACACACGGATCAGGATCAAAGGCAGATGAACAGACAGGGTCCTCCTCAGACATTGGTCATTGAAGAAAGAGGCTGACCCCTTTGATCCCTCAGCTTTTATACTGAGCATGAAGCAGATGGGATGGAATATCCCGTTGGTCAGTTTGGGGTCAGCCGTCCTGTCCGCTCCTCTCCACAGGTGGGACCCCTCTAAGCTTTTCCGCTTCCCACCTTGCAACGGGGCAAATAACAAAGTGAGGTGGCCTTGGTTGTTACAGCAATAAGTACAAGCAAGAGCCTCTCTGCGCACCGTTCCTTGGTATGAATTATAAACATCAGGCCTTATCACTCTGGAAGCAGAGACTGTCTGAAAAATACACCGTTAATTTCAGAGAGTTCAGTTAGAAGAGGCTTAGCTGAAAAGTAAAATTACTGAAAAGAAAATTGGTTCTGTTCTACCTCAAACCAGGACAAAGATGAACTGAATTTTTTTGTTCCCTTCTTTTATCTTTCAAGGTTTACCTTTAGTGTTGCCATGATGCTTTTGCAATAGTTGAGATGCCACCGCTGTGAGTTGTAACAGGTCACAAATCTGTGTTATTCAGAGTCTACATGTTCTATATTGTGGTGTGCTTAAAGACAGTTTCCTCTCATAGTTCACCTCCCCTTTTGCTGTGTGATTAATTTTTAACTTCTACCAGTGTGCAATTACTACTGTGAAAAAAAAAAAAAAAAGATAGCATTTATAGAAACAAGAACAAAACAACCCCCACTGCAAGATTTGTTTTCTTTTCCTTAAAATTTTCCATTTTATCTTTTTTCCCTTTCTTTTCTTTCCTGAACTGTAGAGATTTGCATTAGTTAAAACCACTTTCCCTACATAACTCATAGTTCCTGGTACTACTTGCCTTGTGTAGCAAATTCTCTAGTATATTCTTCTGTTCTTCCACATTTTGTTAATCCTGCCTTCACTTCCACAAGAACAAAACCAATCAAACAAACAAAAAGAAAAAAAAGAAAATCAAAATCAGTTAACCACAAAAAGCATGAAACCCCCAAATCACCAGAAGTAGCCAACAGTAGCACTCTTCTCCAAGAATATGGATCTGAAGATTTGGAAATCCCTAGGCTAAAAAGGACCTAAAATTCAAGGGTCCCTTTTCAGGGAGCGCACTGGCCATTCGGCTGTTATAAATCCTATGAATGTGTTTTAAAAAGAAAGCAGATTTTGTGAGGGACCTGAACCAATTAGGGGTCCCAGAAGACCCTAGTTTTCACCTAGTTTTTGGCTCGTGATTGATATTAGGCAGGAGTTCAGAGCCCAGAAACTTAGTTCAGAGTGTGCTGACATGGAATGAAAATTCAGGATTCTTAAAGTTAAGCAAGGGGCACCCAGCAAACTTTGGTGCTTTCAGGATTAGTGAGGCATTAAGCAAAAGCAGTTCTGGCCTTGGGAGCTAGAAGTTCAGTTAAAGATTTTAATCCAAAGAGCTACACCCCTTTGGTCTCTGTTTCCCAATGCCTTCTCTTGGTTCTCCTGTACCCAAAACTGTCTTAGACAGTACTCTGAAGACAGTAGTCCAAAGTACTTCAATCTACGACTATGCTCATGCTGAGTTGTTGATACCTGTTGTCTGCTCACTCCACAGCCAAGGCACATTAATCCTGCTTTGGAAGACCATGATTTTTTTCTTTCTGTAAGACTGTGGCAAAGCAGTTTAAAGAAATGAGACCTGTTCAGAAGCTGTGATCTGATCCATTTTGGGGAAGCTGTTCTAACTAGCCACAGAGTGGCTATTATCTTCCACCATTCAAGCAAAAAGAAACAACAATTAAATAAAAAAAAACCAACAACACACCAAAACCCAAACCCAAACCCCATCAATGGGTAATGCTGGGCAGGGAAATAAAGTAGCTGTAGCAGCAATTTAAAGAAAAGCAGCTCAGCAAAGATTAAAAGAGAATTAAAAGCATCAGGTCCTACCCAGTGCCCAATTTCACATCAAAGATTTGTATGGGACTTGCTGCTGAGATTTGTGGGTTTGAAGGTTAAACTCTGGAAGAAAAGTGCTCATCAATTTGACTGAAGGTATTATTTCACAACTCTGGAATTAAAGACATTCCCAGTCCCAAACCCTGCGACCACGACAGACTGACAGCGCTGAGGATGTTTCAGTGTGAACTGCATGACCGGCACCTTTCTCTCCCTGAAATGAGCTGAAGATGTTGTCAGGGATTGTCCTATGCTGCATACTTCAGCTGGGCACTAGAACAAAAAACATAGATTAGCTTCCACCTATTTGGTTCACTGCAGACTTTTTCATCCTCTTTAATGCTTACAGGTAAATAGGTTTTACAAAGCACCTCGGCTTTGGCCTATACTGAAATCTGGTGAAGCTTTACCACTGATAAAAATGCAGTGCAAAATCAGGCTAATAACAGATGTAAAACCTCTACAGACTTCAGTGAGAAAACATCTACACCAAATAGGGGTGTCACTGAAAAAAGACTCCCTGTACACACAACGCCCCTCCACCCCACCCCCGCCCAAATCAATAGCATATACATGTCACTCTGAGGATGTATCCCAGGAGAAAACTCCATCTCATAACCAGAGATACAGGATTATGTAACATAGAAGTTTCTTATAAATTTATTGAAATCTCTTGGTTAAAATTAATTTTCTTTACAAATCTTTGACAAAATAGACTTTAGGCCTCTCACGGTATTGCAGAGTGTGTTATGGGCTATTGCTGCTGCTGTAAAATCCACCTGTGACACTGAGTTTGACTTCACTAGTCACAAGATGGGTGTCATCTTCTGGGTTCTGGGGTGGACCACTACGATGTTTCATTTAGATGCTCTTTTCCCTCTGTGTTAGTGAATCACCGAATAACAGAATGGCAGGGGTTGGAAGGGACCTCTGGGGATCATCTAGTCCAAATCCCTGCCAGAGCAGGGTCACCCAGAGCAGGCTGGACAGGAACACATCCAGGCAGGTTTTGAATGTCTCCAGAGACGGAGACTCCACCACCTCTCTGGGCAGCCTGTGCCAGTGCTCTGCCACCCTCAAAGTTTTTCCTCATGTTGAGATGGAATTTCCTGTGTTCCAGTTTGTGTCCATTGCCCCTTGTCCTTTTGCTGGGCACTGCTGAAAAGAGTCCGGTCACATCCTCTTGACACCCACCCTTTAGATATTCATAAGGATTGATGAGATCCCCTCTCAGCCTTCTCCACACTAATCAGACCCAGGTCTCTCAGCCTTTCCTCATAAGAGAGGTGCTCCAGTCCTCTGAGTGTCAAATTTGGTGTTTACAATTGGCTTGGGTTTTGCTGGATGGAACTGAATTGAGTTTATTGTTTGATTTCTTAGTCACACTGACTTTCTGAAATTAATAGGATTCTATAGAAAAGGTCAGGAACTATGGCTCTTCTTTTTGGGCTGCTACTCATTATTATCTGTGTTTCAAAGTGCTATGTTATCTTCAAATTATGTGACTGATACTCATCAGCCATTGGATACTAATGTAACTGAAAAACCCTCTAGGATTTAAATAGTGTTTAAGATGAGTGTGAGGGTGCTGCGGGGGCTGGGGCTCCCTGGGACCCATCCTGCTGACCCAGCTGGGGTACACCAAGGCAGCCCCTGGGGACAGGGATGGGCCGAGGCGGGATGGGGCCTGGATCAGCGGGGTGGTGGGCAGCCCTGCCAGCAGCAGAGCCATCGCCCCAGGCACAGGGGCCTCCTGGGCCAGGGTCTGGCCTGGCCACAGACTCCCCACAGCCCTGGGAGCAGCCACCCTGGGAGCACCTCAGGAGAACGGGGCTGTCCTCGCTGGAGCTGGCCCTCCCAGGGAGAGGTATGTGCTCAGGGCCTGGCACCAAACCTGCAGGGAATTGGGTTTTCTCAGTGATTTTTTTTTTTTTTCCTCACTCCACAGCCATTATTCATAGAATCATAGAATCATCTAGATTGGAAGGCACCTTTAAGATCATTGAGTCCAACCATCAACCTAACACTGACAAAACCATCACTAAACCATGTCGCAACGCACCACGTCTACCCATCTGTTAAATACCTCCAAAGATGGCAATTCCACCACTTCCCTGGGCAGTCTGTTCCAATGCTTGATAACCCTTTCAGTGAAGAAATTTTTCCTAATATCCAATCTAAACCTTCCATGGTGCAACTTGAGGCCATTTTCTTTTGTCCTATCGCCTGGTACCTGGGAGAAGAGACCGACCCCCACCTCTCTACACCCTCCTTTCAGGTAGTTGTAGAGAGCGATAAGGTCTCTCCGCAGCCTCCTTTTCTCCAGGCTAAACAATCCCAGTTCCCTCAGCTGCTCCTCATAAAATTTGTCCTCCAGACCCCTCACCAGCTTCCTCGTATAAGCAAAAGAGGTTCCTTGAAGACTTCCTACATAATTTCATAGATTTCAAGTATTTCAGCCTAAGTGTCTGTGGTATTTCATTTTAGAGATAATGGGAAATTTCTGTTCCTGAGGTCAGAGGATGTGAATTTGACCTTCATCTGCAGACAGAGTTTAGTTTGCCTCCTCATTTTTTTTACGTTTGTCCTTCTGTTGGGCACAGTCAATAAACAAAGCCTCAGGCTAAAACAAGCAAAGTTTTAAGCAACATAAGAGAGAAGATGACAAGAATATAGAATAATACCTTTCTAATTCTGTTGCCTTATTGATTCTTTTGGTTATTGAAAATTGATTCCTAGTAATTTAAATTGCCTATTACAAAATTTTATTTGAACTAATAAACTAATTTCAATGCAGTACTTCCCCATCTGAAGAAAAATTTAAAAGTCTATTTTCACAAAATACTGGTGAATATAGCTCATATTCTCCATTGGACTAATTTCAATTCTGATTTCAGAATTTAGCTCAAAAGATACCATAAGAGCCTTCTAACTTGTCTCTCAAATTCTCAATGAGAACTGGCTCCAAATGGATCCCCAAAGAAGTCTTGAATCTCTTGTTTAATAACAGAGTCGATAGCTCAGTAAAATCTAGATATCTGTAAAATAATTACATTTCTATTCTGGACTAATAGATTTTTGAAAAGTGCATAGATATCATCTCTGTCAAACGTGGTCTCAGTTAAAACCACTCGGTGATTTAACAACACATAAATTGAAAATGAAATAGTAATGGTTTATACAAGCTATCATTTCTTAGCTTGCCCCTACACATTTTTGGAGTTGGCAGCGACAGTTTATAGACAAGTCTTTCCTAAATTTCCATAATTCCTGATCATCAAGTGAAACATATCCATACATAGTCACTGCCTCTCCTGAATGAACAGTGTTTGTTAAAAATCCTGGAAGGTATAAGCAAGAAAATAAATCTCAAAAAAAAAAAAAAAAAAAAAAAATCTCAAAAATGAATGAACTTGGATTTTGATAACTGATATTTGACTGTAAAATTGTTACATCAAAACTACAAAAAATCTACCACCCAACAAAACCTGAACCGTATATCATCAGAGGTTCTTATTCCACATGACAGTAAGTAGCCCTTGAGGTCCAGCATCATTGTTTCTCAGGAAGCCCCAGGACTGAAATGTCTAGAAACCCCAGTGCAATTGCACTAGCTCCTCATAGCATGGCACGGTTTGCTGCCAGCAGAACTGATTCAAAAATGAGGACTTTTCCACTCTTTTTAGACAAAATATGGAAGATTTCAACCCAGTTGGGCTATGACTGTGGTCTACTAACATTTGATATCAACAGCCATTGGAGTAAACTTTAAAGTGTTGGCTGAGAATGACAATGGGACTTGAACGTACCTTCCTGTCATCCTCTCTGCACTGACACTGCTTCTCTGCAGGCAGTGAGGGACCTGTGCCAACTCCTTTGGGATGAGACATGGAACTGTTGGAAAGGTATTTGGTTATTTGAAAGCTGAGGTTTAAATTTTCAAAAACTTGTGCTCTAGGGAGTGTAGGAAAATTTAGTTCATGATGAACAGGGGAAATTTTATGGTAGCAAGGAGAAAGCGTATCTTGGGGAGTGTTTTTTTGGAGGAGGTAAGGAAGCAATAACTGACTGTATTTTCAAGTGCTGCCCTGTGCATCTACATCAGGGCATGTAGGGTCTCTTTAAAAAACATGAAAAGTTTTATTCTGCTAAATCCTGCTGCATGTCTTGAGTTGATTTACTTTCTTCAGCAAGGTGTGCAGCTGAGCCTGGGCCACACTCAGGGAAATAATGCACTGCTCAGAGATGCCAGAGTAGCAGTATCTCCCCTAAATCTTTTCCTTGTATTTGGTTTGGGAAACAAATATAAAGAGTTCCAAATCCACTCTTGAACCCTCTAGGCACTGTCAGTGCCAGAATTGGAAGTGTCAAATGTGGCTCTCTCCACAGGCACTATTATGTATCTCCAAGGCTTTCAGACATCTGGCTAAATAAGAAGATGAATCACTGTCATCCATTTAAAAGGTGGAGAACAAAAAGCATGTCAAGGATGGTGTGAGAACCTCTCTAGCAGTTACCTTTGAGCCGAAAATATTACAGGCTCTATAAAGAATTGCTTGTCTGCAGGCAAGGTCACTCATTATTAATTTTTATGAATTGCCACCAGTTCCTTGAATTTCATGAACTATGCAATCAAAGGCAAGCAATAAGCTTTGCTAAATCAGTGTTGCAACCTTTAATGATAATATCCACAGCTTTTATGAGATCAGCTCAGTTTTAATTAAAGATTATTGAAATTGATGCAGCAAACTCTGGAGAATGTAAATCAATAAGCAAGGTCTTTAAAGGACAAAGTGTTACAGGAAGACTAAAAGAGCCGGTGGATCACTGGGTCTATATCTGGTCATCCTCTGTGCCAGGAAAGATGGTTTATTATTTTTGGATTGCATCACTGAGAATTCCACGGGTTCAGCCTCTCTAATCGGGAAACTTCAGGAAATTGCTAAACCACTGTATTTTCTCTTCAGATTATTTTGATCCCCTTTTCCTGTGTTTCCATCATTCTTTTTATGACTGCTGTTTATGCAGACTTGTCTGACCCAGCCTTAAATTTGCTAGTGTAATCTCAGCAACATATTGCTCACTGTAGGCTGTGACACCTGGCCAGATGTGTTTGAGATGGCCTTCTGCTTGACCTCCAGATCCCATTCCTGAAGGACTCGGGGCTCTCACAAGCCCTGTGTAATACAGAGACAGCTCTGTAAGGCTGTCTCAGAAAGTTGTGGTATCTCAAACAGCTTTTGTTTAGGTAACCTAGTTGAGCTCAGATTCTCGAGGTAGCTGTTGTTGAGGAACAAACTAGAAACTCAGCCTTTTTCCTGTAAACTGATCTGCCCATGGAAGCTTCTGTGCCCATATGGAGCTTTCAGTAAAATACTAAGAATGGTTGACGTAGGTACTAGGAAGGAACGTTAATTTATGTTCAGAATAGTGCTGTAACACTTGCCACAGCAGCAACTCTTGGGGGTCAAAAAACTTCAGTCATTTAATGTTTACCTAATTGTTGTGTGAGCTCAGTTGTCACATTTCTCACACCTAATAAAAAAGAAACTTCTGAATTACAATTTTAGCAAGCTAACAGATAAATTAATACACTGGTTCCTGCCACACTTTGTCCTATCTCACAATTTATGTAACATAGCTATAATATTCAGCCAAGTTTGAACTTTTCTCTTTAAATTTCTTTTAAGACATAGTACTCAGCTAGAGGTAAATTCTGTGGTTTAGTTTAGGTTGGGAATTTTATGTTGGTGGGTTTTTTTCTTCTTTTTTTCCCCAGTGTGAAAAATAATCTGTCAATTTCCACATGATCTTTTACACAATTTCAAAAAATTAAGTCACTTCAAAATGTTGTCATTTTCCCTAACAATTATAATGACAATTCTGATCGGTTATCTTCATAGTTGGCATAATTAAGACCTACAGTTATTAGGTTAGCCTATGTTGGTGTATGAAATAGTAACAGCTCCAAAAGCCTGTCTGCTATGAAGCATCTCATTGAAAAGCAATTTTTTAAAAAAGCAGCTACAATTAAATTTTGTAAATTACTGAGGCCAGTGAGTAACCACTAAAACAATTGGATTAAACTATAACTGTTCATTTGACGGTAAAAAAATGTAGCAATTTTTTCATGGGAAATAATTGTTTTTTTCTCATTTATGTTTTTTATACTGTGCTATATTGAAACAACTTCAATGAGAATGAACACCATAATTTTATAAAACTTCCTGAGGAGAGTCCAAAACCCAAATCTGTATTTCATGTAGCCTTTCAGAAGGTTCTTACTGGTATTTGAAGATGTCTGATAAAATTACATGAGAAAGATATGCAACACACATTTCATGATCTCAAGGGCTTTACAAAAAATAGCATTTTGCAGTTTCCCACATGAATTGTTTATATGAAAGCCTCAACTTATTTTCTTATTTATTTAGGGAGAAGCTTGATTGCAATGAAATGGATCTTGAGTGCTGGCACACTATAAATCACTGAGGGGCTGGGACACAACAGGAGTCAGAAGTTTCATCTCTCATTTCCCAGCTCCCCCCTTCTCCTGCATGGCCTCTGCCACGTGCCCTTTTGCACATGTACTCGGGAACAACAGCAACACAAAGCTGTGCTGTTTCTAGCAGGGAAAGCCGTGAGCCGAGAGGCTCAGCGACTTGCATCCTGGGCATATGTAAAGAGGGTCACATGAGGACGCAAATGCAGCCTCCTTGAGAGTCTGACTGCCAAAATTCCTAACCTTACATTAGCCTGCGAGGATATGCTGAGCAGCCTTGTGGTAGGAATGACTCATTTTTTTTCAGGTTGAATTTTATTTGTACTGCCATCACGGTCTTATTGCTGCAGAACTATGAGCCCTTTTGCTTTGCTAAAGCAGGATTGGAGAAAGCACTGAGGTAACAAGCCTCCCTTGTAATTATTGCTAGGCAATAGGTGATTAACAGGTGATAAAGTTAGTTTTAAAGTAAAAATTGAGCAATCAGATAATGTCAGCTATCGACTTCATTTACTAGTTATGTAGTGAAGCTGATGCTTTAAGTGACAGATAATTATTGTCTTGCTTTAGTAATTGCTCATCATCATATGACAGACATTTTCTGTATTTGTACAAAGGTAGTGGTGGTTCTGTTGAGATATTTTCGTTCTTGCAAAGATACTGGTAAAGCTAAGCCATATAACATGATCCTGTTATTCGGCCCAGTATTATCTAGCTATATAAAGAAAAACAGGATTCCTATTGACTCTAGCCCTAAAAGTCTCTTAAACATCAACTTTAGTGGAATTATTGCATGATGTTTTGCTATTAGGAACTTCAGCAGGGGTGAAAAATGAGAGCGACTGTGTTTGGAGTAGTGCTTCTATTTATTTTTTAAGTAACTGCTGACACTATGGCTGATAGCAAAGGTGGTCCAGAGATGATGAATGACCCAAAACATAGATTTCTCCTCTGCCACAGACTTATTTTGAGTAAGTAAATTCAGGACAAAGAACAATTTGACAGCCCGCAGCTGCCAAAAGGAGCAGTCCTACTACTTTCCCCTCTCTTGGCCATGCTTCCCTTGCTTGGCACTGCCACTTGTCAGATCCTGCGATGAGCTGATTCAGTTCCTTAAACTGGATGAAAATAATTAAGTTGTTTCTGCTGGATTAGTTCTTTGCCGATTTAGTGAGCTGAATCAGTTCATCCAGGTGGTGACTAGAGTGGTTTCAAGGGCTGGGCTGGGACGTGAAATCAGGAGAGCTGAACTGGAAAGAGAGGAGAAAGAAGGGGAAGGAGAGGAAGGCTTTACCTTTTGGTAATAGCTGTTAGATCTGCTCAGCCCTCTTGTGAAACTTCAAACTCAGCACACTTTCCCCGAGACAGTTCCCTGTCGTGTGAAAAAATGACTTCCATTCCTCATCCATTTTAATGGCTCTTCTGTTTACCTAGGAAGTTTAGGCACTAAGAAGGCAGTACATGTTATACAAGGCAAAATATGACTCTGCCTACTATGTAATATTGTGGCTAAAATATAAAAAAGAAGTACAGAAAAGAAATTCAGGAGAAGTAACTTTTTTTTTTTTTTGTCCTGGAATGGGGGCAAAGAATTCATTAGTGTCTGGCAAATTCTGCAAAAAAAAAGTGTATCTTTACAGGAATATGAATAAAAGCAGAAACTAATTAAGATGGAAGCTGAGATAGCTTAATATGCTTAAGTGCTAGGTAAGAAAATTCATGGAGGGAGAAGAGGGACAGTGGCAGTGAGGGAGTGCTGGGGTCCTTTCTGCAGGAGCTGATGTAGCTGAGAGCCATTCAACTCCTTCTGCAATGGATGTGAGACAGGAGCAGCCTGGAAGGTAGCGTCAACAAGAGAGTTAAAGTTAGGGTGGCTCATGGAAAACTACAGGGACAGCCTCAAAAGAAAAACCTGAGGCTGGTGTTGAATTATTTTGTATACAGGACGAAAGCCAGGCTCCAGCAAGTGAGTATGTGAGCAGACATAAGGCACCTAAGCCTAAGGCATGTGTCTATTCAGTGGGAGACAGAATTGGGACGGAACATGTTTAGACTTTTTTTCTTTTCTCACCGGCATATTATTCTTGACTTTAAAATCTGTTTCCATCTTCAGCTAATGAACTAAATTGCATTTAATTGTAAAGTATTTCAAGGAGAGGATATAGAGTATTGCAAATTTTATTCCTGTATTTTTCATTCCTGTGAATGCAGTGGGCTGTCTTGTATTTGTAAGTACTAGTTGAATGAGGATTTTTAGGATCAGGTCTAATAGTCACATGGTATAAATTATGCTATTATGAGTTTGCTGAAAACATTTGGACTTCTCCCCATTTATTTTGTCAACTCATTATTTACATCTAAAGCAAGAGTAATTATTATGCAATACATAGAGGCTAGAGTGACAGTTTTGAAATTCCCCTGAGCTTACTGAAAGAAATAGTCCCTTTTGTATTCTGCAGCTCTCACTCAGTAAGGTAGCTAATGCATTCTGCAGAATGTTCTGCGTGCAAATAGCACCTAAATCTCTTCTCAGACAATAACAGATCTGTAAGGCCATGTTTTCAATCAAACATCTTACTTCCATATACAGTTTGACAAATCAAGAGGGTATGAGAAAAACAAAAGAGAATATCCTAGACACCTGGAGTTTAACTGGAAGGAATTTTAACCAAATAAGTTACTTAACTGCCAAAGGCTTTTATCTGTAATGGGAAATGGGTTAGGTGTGACAGTTCACTCAATTCCTGCTCGGATTTTGGCTAACACAGAGCTCTTGATAGCGCCTGATGTATGCTGGGAGCAGTGCCATTAGGTCACAGCAAGGACAACACCTAGGCAGGACACGGTGGCCAGAAGGGACAAAAGGCCACTGTGCAGCCACTAGCTCCTGCAGCGTGCTGTCTCCTGCAGCCAGAATCCCTGCATATTTGTTGTCTGGTAGTTTCTTCAGAATCTGCTAACTCATAGAAATGGTGTAGACCAAGCTTCCAAGCTGGAAGGTATAAATACATCATCAGTTTACCCAAAAGTGTTTGAAGCAGATCCAACAGCAGCTGGATGGCTGAGGCTTTTGTGCTTGCTCATGTGATACAGGGGATGCCTGCACTGGGACAGGGGACAAAGGATGAGCACTCTCACTGATGGACAAGTAACCTGCTCATAGGTGCACAAGTTACAAGTTATGAGTTGCAGGTTATAAATTAGAGAACTTGTGAGTTAGAAACCTCATGAATTAAGCAATGAATTAGTGAATTCACTCATTGGACTAGTCTGTACAAAGGGGATTGAGCCCTTGTTTGTCATGTTTGTTTCTTTGTTTTCTTTCCTAATAAGCTCATAAAACAAAGTTTAATTTACAGAGTGCGTTGTCCTGTAAATTTGAGATCCAAATGGAGAGTGACAGTTAGGCTCCAGGAGGGCTGTTTTCAAATACCACCACAGAAAGTGAACTTCATCACTACTTAGAACTAGTGTTCAAAGTGCACTGCAGCGATGCTGCTTATCATTACTTCAGCCTGAGCTTTTATCACAAACAATATCTGAAGGGATATTCAAAATAATAATAATGAAGTTACCTCTTGGGACTGTGAGCTTCATAAATGAAAAGATCTAGACCTTCTAATATTTGTTCATGCTTACAAAAAAAAAAAAAAAAAAAAAAAGAAGATAGAATCACAATCTCTCACGGAATTGAGCGTGGTGACTGGGGTGGCAGAACTTCCCAAGCAGCCACAGAGTTTTAGAAGTTTTCTGGCAGTCTCTAAACCACAGGGGAATATTGGTGACATAGCTGCAAAAATCTGTGTACGTGCTTGCTAAAACTTCTATACATCTAGAAAATAGAGCTGTGCTTTTGGCACGTCACTCCGGTGACTGCGATGTTTAGTTTTTGGTGAAAGAGAGTGGATGACTTCTGAGCAGTACCTCTACTTTGGGAGGCTGTATACAGTTCCTAACACTTGGCTGACATATATTGCAACTTACAGATAAATTGTAGTTATGTCAGTAGCTCCACTAGCCAGCTGATACTCAGGAAGTCACGTTTCATGTCAAGTGTCTGAATTTTGTACATTTGCATGCTGTGTGTGATTCTCCAAAAGAGGAAACTAGGTAGAGAGATACAGGAAAGGAATTCTGCAGTCCATGAAGCCCTCAATACTGTTATCTGTAGGAATTGCACAAAAAGACAATGCACCATTAGATTAAGATATAGAAAGATATGTTACGACATTCCATTTTTGGGAGGTAGAAACTGAGTATTAAGCTCTGCTCAACAATTTGATATAGTAAATGCGGAACTCTCATTTTAGAGAATAGTCTTTCTCCCTGACCATCTTTAAAATCAGTTCTCAACTAAAGTTGTCCCCTTTCTGCTGCCTCTCACCTGTTTCCAATCTTGGGGAGCTGGTTGGCATTCCCAGTCCCTGGGACAAGAGCTTAAAGCCTTCCCTAGCCCAGTTGTGCACCTAACTGCACACACAGCTGCAGAGGAGGCTTTAGTAACTCAGGTGTGTGTCCTTAAAGGAGATTTTAACAGATGTTAATGGTGCTATGAAAAAGCTACTGCAGCCTCAAGTAATGCACAATTTCTTTTCTTCAGTCAAATGGCTAAGTTTAGCACCAAGTAAAAAGGAGTGCTGAAAACACTGCCATAATGGCAGTGAAATTTATTTTGCATTGACAGAAAAAATCATGAACTACTGCTAGAAAATGTTACTTGCTGAAAAACTCAGCTTTTAATCAGCCAAAAGTAAATTATCATAAATAATAGTTAACAGTAAATAAACATAATGATAAAATGGCTAATTTAAAACCATTTATGCATGAAAGGTACATAAATAAAGAAGCAGTTGTATCTTATAGGATTTGCTCTCAGACTTCAGAACATCTGGAATTGCTCAACGTTTTCTCATATAATATAAATAATATTTGTGGAGAAAGAGAAGGAGGGAATATGAAAGTATCAGAAAATGAGAAGGTGGACCTGAGCTTTCTTCTGCTTCTCAGATAGCAGCATTAGCATTGGTACTGACAATTACAGCTAAAAAACCTAGTCCTTCGAAGTGACCACAAGCTGTTTTTGCAATGCTATCTTCTCTACACTCTACTTGCACAGTCTAAGAGCAAACACATAAAGAATAATCAGTAAATTTTCATCCCTGTGTAAACTGATCCAACCTTGGTGCGAGGCCCTTTGTAACTACAGTCTATACAATTGTTGTACCAAGTTGTATAGTTATTACACAACCACTGTAGAAAATGTACCAAAATCAATTTGATGAGGCACAGACACTCACGCAAAAGTCATTGTCAGGTAACTGACATAATTAACCAATTTTCAATTAATTACTGCCAAGAAAACCCTTAGGTACCTTCAGTACCTTATGGTTTTCTAGTAATAGTTTTCTATGTCTTCATAAAATACACTTCAAAGTTTTGGAAATACCCAAATTAAAAAAATAATGTTCTGAAAGTATAGTCTGCATTTTTGTAATTATTAAGATAAGTTGATTTTCATTAGCCGAAATCATCACATAACACTGTAGTTTTCTGAAATTCCATTATGGAGGTCAATAACCCAACGGATGTTCAATATGCATGACGTGAATGTGGTTTTTCTTTGCTTTTCACTGGAACAAGACAAAATGCAAACCCTGAGGTCCTGAAGAGGGGCTAAGATCACTGAAAATTATCTTTTTACCTTCTTATTTCTATCTTGTGGTAGAGAGAGAGTGAAGTCGTAAATTCAAACAGGCTTAAGTTGCTGTCTAAATTATGACAACTTATCTCTAGCTTCCAACAACCAGCAGTGCCTAGACCAGGACTTCTGGCAGGGTTGTTGTAAATCAGCACAATAAATTGCAGGGACGGAAGATGCGAGGAAAATTTTCCCTAGCTGAATCTGATGTAATTAGGCTATATATGAAAAAAATTACAAAATCAATATATATTGCATATTTCTGTCTGTGGAAATAAATGAAGACGTAGTCCCTGTTATAACTTATTGTGTTATTATATAGCACTGGCCTTCATACTATCAGATAAACTAGGTTGTGGGGTTAAAATAGTTTGTTAGGTTTTGGGGTTTTTTTTATTTCAAATATGCTTCCTTTTAGAATCTTAACTTTGTTCTAAAAGTACTTGTAATTTCTATTTTTCCAGAGTGTTTTTTTCTAGTAGAAGGTTGCATTTGGAGACACACAAACATTTTAATTGTCACAGATGATTACTATTAAACGGGGATGCAGTCTGTGCTCCAAATAAACTCTTTCCCCCTCTATTTTAGTCTTGCTGTGAGCTGTCTACCCCAGAGGACCTCCCCAGTGGGCAGGTCGGCTTGTCCTGACAGTTGTAGGGGTTCCCAGATGGAGATCCCAGGCAGCGTCCACAAGACCCTCATGACTGGCTGGGGTAGAAGGCCACCTCTTCTCAGCTTCCCCCACCTCCCTGCTCCTGGAAAGGGAAATTTCAAATTAAAACCTACTTCGGGCGTTCTGTACCTCATTTTGTATTACAGTGGTTCCCTAAACCCAAGCTTAGTAGCAGGTGATTCAAGAAAGCCTTTAGAGCACTCAGGTCTCTGTACTCCCATGACTCCCTGCTGCTTAAGATACCAGGATGGAGGTGGTGCCCAACCCTCTGGAGTACTGGGCTACCCACCCTGCATCCCACAAAGCACTAGGTTCCTGCAGGAGGCCAATACAACCAATCTGAGCGGCTTTTGGAGGGCACAAGCACTTTTACCTAAAAAATAATTCATAAGGGAGATTAAAGTCAGAGATGGGATAGTCTAAGAGAAGTTTTCCTAGAGACAACAGCCTTGATCCTTGCAGCATCTTTGATGATGCTTCCATAAACTTCTCTAGCAGTTTCCCAGGAAAGACTGGGGGTATTTTGGACAATTCTGCAAATACTTGGTGGAGGAAAGGAGGCATTAGGTTTTCTGGAAATACTAGACACAATATCAATGTAGAAGGTAGTAGGAAAGAAAATCACTATATAGCACCCCTCCTTTGAGGAGAGGCTGAGAGAGTTGGGGTTGTTCAGCCTGGAGAAGAGAAGGCTCCAGGGAGACCTTATTGCAGCCTTCAGTACTTAAAGGGAGCCTACGGGAAAGATAGGGACAAACTTTTTAGCAGGACCTGTTGAGATAGGACAAGGGGTAATGGCTTTAAACTAAAAGAGGGAAGACTTAGACTAGATAGAAGGAAGAAATTTTTTACAATGAGGGTGGTGAAACACTGGAATAGGTTTGCCCAGAGAGGTGGTAGATGCTCCATCCCTGGAAACATTCAAGGTCAGGTTGGACGGGGCTCTGAGCAACCTGATCTAGTTGAAGATGTCCCTGCTCATTGCAGGGGGGTTCGACTAAATGACCTTTAGAGGTCCCTTTCAACGCAAACTATTCTATGACTCTATAAATGTGTGGTGAACAGAATTTTAATTTCCATGTAGTCTACTGGCTAAGAGCATAGCTGAGACCAGCAGCAGTTGCTCAGCTACGCCTGGCACTGCAGAGCAGCCAGGGATCAGTGTTGAGAGAATCCACATTAAGTATCTGTTTAAGTGGACTAAGACTGAAGCTGTATTCCATGAGAGTATAAAACACAGTAACATCCTAGGTACGCATATTGGCCAAGCTACTCTTTAATATATTATTTCTTAATCTTCCGCTTCTGGTGAGTCTTCTCTGTGCCAACTTCTGCAATTCAAAACATAATTGCTTGTGAAGTGGTGAAAAAAAATTAGAGAATGCCCAGGTGCAAGCTGTTCAGGGTTGGGAGGCGGTTTTCCAAGCCAATTTCAGACCAGATGATGCTTGGAGACAACTCTAAAGCAAGAGTGAAATGGAGTAACTAAAGGAGGAGTGGGTAAACTGCACCAATAAAAGCTGAAGGGGGACAATATTATAGGATTTCTGTAAGCTCTGTGAGGTGGGTGAGAGAATTTATCCATCTTACTTTACCGTTTGCCTAGTAATAGTGATGGCTGAGAAACTACAATGTTGAACCAAGTATCAGATTTTTTTCTGAACTTTGGAAACCAAAAACATATGCTGCAAGGAGTAATTGCATGAGAATTAATCATCTGCCACTGCAGTAAGTAGGAAAAATTCAGCTCCTACTTGACATCTCTGCATATGAAATGGGCTATAATTGCGGTGACTAATATTTCCAATAGTGTTGTGCCGGATCCATACTTTTTGAAGAGGTACTTCAAGGACTCTGTTAGCAAGTAAACCTTGTTTTGGACAATATACAGGTACCTATGCTGGATGTTGGTATGAAGGGTGGCCTTAATATTCCTAAAGCCTTATTTTTGCCCCTAATTTGTTTCCTAGATTATTTCTTGAGATGGTTTGGAATAAAATTATAGGAAAATTGGTCATCACACAGTAATACTTTTAATGAAAAATCACTGCTGACTGAACAAGCAGGTATGTTGGAAGTTAGAGAGTTTCCAGGGAGGACTGTTGTTCAGGCTGACTAGAAGAGTAAGTTTGAAGATGAATGTGTTTAATCATGAAAGCCACGGTTCATTATACTGTGTACAACCCTTCTGTCAGCACCTGACTGGAAGCAGAATGGGACAGGTTTAGATTTAAAGGGGTCACTGCTAGCATGCTGATTTGTTCCTCCCGGAAAAAGGAGCACTAAACTAACATTTTGATACTAAATGAGCTAAGTTTCCTCGCTTACAAGTCCTAGAAATTGGCTTAACAAATATTTTTACTAAAGGGAAAAGAGAAGCCTGAAGAGGTGGACAAATAACGTAACTCTGACCTCATAGCTGCTCTTGTAGCATAACTTGTGCTGCTGGTTGTTGCTGGTGTCACCCCCTTGCTCCATGCTGCCTCTTCCTCCTTGCTCTCGTAACCACACTCGTTCATCACAGCTATGCTGCAGACAGGCCTGCTCCTGAGCACCACCACCAAAGCACAGCTCTCCACTGAAAGAATTGTGAATTCCTTCTTCCCCTTCTCTTCTGCAGAGCCTCGCTCTCCCCTGCACTGATCATCAGGCTCAGACGCCGTTGCCCAATGTCACGCCCTAATGCAATGCCCAGCAAGGGAGCGTTACGATGAGCTCTTGCCCTGCTGTAACTGGGGTTGCTCTGCCGTCCAGCTGGGTTGCCTTCGTAACAAGCACAGCATGTGCAAAATTCATGGGCTTTAGGCCTGTCCATCAGTGTCTTGCATTTCTCTTCCCTTTGATCCATCACATAGCGACAGAGTTCACCTCCTCCTGAGAGCTCCTCTGCCATCTGGGTTCATCGTTGGGGAGGGAGATGTGGGGTCTTGCCGTTGCTTTAGGTGCCAGCCATCAGGCTTCTGTATACATAGGTCCTAGGGGAACTGGACTGACAGACTCCCGTCCTGCTGCAGTTCCCCTCTCTCTTAAATCTTCCCCCCTACAACTAGGCAGATGATAATCACGTCCAACAATAATCCCAAAAGAGTGTCAACCAACAGATGCCTGTACTGAAAACCAGATGTTACATCTGTGTACAGACGTTCCTGTAACTGGCAAAAGGAGAAGAGCAAAGGCTTCCATTAAGGATGTGGTATGTTTCCCTTGGAAGTGTTCACCTGTCGGTTTGAGTATTTTAGAAAGTTTTAAGATAGCCGCATTGGGCTAGATCTTTATCGGTCACAGGGGTGGAGCAGAGGATGTTTACAGGCCAAGAGAAAGCACCCAGGATATAACACAAAAATTCAGCAGAAAAGGAGCATTTGATGCTTAGAGAAGCATTTTTGTCAGTCATTTTTGTAAATCAATAACAAACCATTTCATGTTTGTCTATGAATTATGTGAGTACATTAAAGGAAACACAGCCTCTTACACAGTAAGCATTCATGCTCCATCTATCTGTAACCTCTGGGAAAATGAGTCCCTTGTGACTGTTTATAAATACCTCCGAGGGACGTGCTGCAAGGTGAGAATAAGGTGAACAGACAGATAAAACCAGGTAAGGATAAGGTGGCAACAAATAAATTTTGTCTAAAAATCCAAAGGCTTTTCCTAAACTTGATCATCGGAGTAGTTCTGGAGCAGTGAGGAGAGGAATAAAAAATGAACCTACTTTTTGGTGAAACTCAATAACAAAATTATAGTGGGGATTACATGACATGGTGCATTAGGTAGCCTAAGTGTAATGATTCAGGAGGTCTTCTTCAAGACTTCTTCAAATGATTTGAAGTAAAAGTTAGTCTCTGAAAGCTGCTTATTGAACAAGTCCGTAGTATGCCACACATAATTTTCATTGATGGTGAGGAATATGTAATTTGTATAGCATCTGCATCCAGATATTTATACAGCAGTTGATTAAAAAAATATTTTAAAGAATTAGCCATAAATATTTCAGGTTTTGCAGAGATAGGATACCTTTTTTCCTTCCTAGGTTGTTTTGAGGGGGAAAAAGAAAGAAGGGGAAGAAATTCATTATATCAGCCCTTGTCCTTGCATTTTTAGAAGTGTTTAGTACTGAATATTACTAAGATCGGAGCAAAGAATTGCACATGCGTATGCTCTAAAGGTATCAGGTATACACATGTACGTGGAAAAGACGGGAAGTGAGCTTGCATGTGTGTATATTTAGGTGTATGTATAGTTCACCTTAGGTGTATGTATAGTTCACCTCAGGGCAGAAAGGTTCTGTTGAGGTCTGAAACCAAACTTGAATCCTGAATAGGGCTCTATACTTGATTTTTTTTCCCAGATTGAACTAAATTCTTCCTTGAATGGCCCATACAGCATGTGCAAAAGGTGCAAAGCTGTGTGTCCTGCAGGTGTCTGAAGCTCTAAGATGCTGCTTTGACACAGGAAGTAGGGAGTAATTTTTCTTAAGAACTGACTTCTGAAAAGTTTCAGAGAAGGACGAGGGGCCTTTTCATATTTCAAACAGCCACCAACTCTAAGGAAGTTGTTGGCATGTCATGTATCGCTGGTGGAAAGAGAGTCTGTGTCTGGACAAGAAAAACCTGAATTACTGCAGTAAAGGTGAAAGGGAAAAAAACCCTGTTGGGCCAAGGGTTGGATAACATGTGTTTATCATGGCCTCATTTCTTGCTAAGAAACTATTAGAAAACACTACAGCTGCACAACTTTCTGTGAATATCAAGTTAATTGGGGAAGCTGCTGCTTCTATGCAGTTTGCCCCCAAAAGCAAACAGGAAACGCATGAACTGTTAGATAGTATTGGGAGTCATCTTATGGGGACATTATAAGGGAAGTGCTGCACTTTATGAAGCTGAGAATTGAATCATGCAGATACCTGGGATGTATCTAGAGGCCTGGACATCTGTCATCCTTCCAAGAGGTGCCAGTGGCAGAAAAGACAGTGATGGTTGTACCATCATGTTTTCAACAGAAGGTTTTTATAAATTGTTTTTTGTGATTTTTTTTTTTTTACCCAAATTTTGTCTGTGAAAGTGATACTAAAATATTTAAATGCATGTATTGTTTTAATAGCACTGGGGTGTCCTCATCTCTGTGCTGGCTGCTGAAATGTTTATACTCTGACTAAAGGATGATGATTTATGCCATATTGGGAAAATGGTCGGACCGCTTCATACAGACACTATAGCTGATACTTTGTGAAACTGTTAATACTGAGCAAACTGCTAATTTAAAAAGACTCTCATGACAGTCAAAAAACAGACAGACAAAAAACAGTCAAGAAACAGACAAAGCTTGTCAAGGTATAAGATTTGCTCACAAAAAAAGAAAACAGGAGAAACTATAATAAAAGTAAATGAAGTATCAGTTCTTAATTTCAGTCAGAGAAAAAACGTGATGTTATTTCTCGAAGGGTTTGTCTTTTGATTTTACTCCTGGTATAGCGTGTTATAGTGGGGCTAACTGAACCAGAAAAAGTCGAGTAAGCTGGGCTAAGAGACCGTGCTTTGAAGTAAGGAGGTGCTTAACTGCTGTTCCATAAAGCATTATTGACTCAGTGAAGTGTTAGGTGGACTCATGCACACGTCCATCTAGAGTGGTGGATACCATCAGGGCCGAGAACATGATCTTCACAATACTCAGTTTTTTTAAAACTGCTTACTGATATTTCTGGTTCATTTTGGATTAAACTCTACAAAAATGTCAAATGACCTATAAATAACAGAGGAAGAAGGAAAGGAACTGATATTACTGATGGTGAATTTCTTCATTAACACTAATATCATTATAATAGATCTGCATCACCTGCCATAGACTGAGTGGGATAACCAAAGGGGTTTAAAATGTGATTTTTAATCCCTGTTGCTATATTGTGTAATAAATATGAGAAACATATTTTAATGAGGCTTCACTGTGGATTGTCTCGTGGCAAATTACTGCCTCCTGTACTCACTGCACAAACTGGCAACATGATGCCTCAACATAGAGGTGCTTTTTTGCAAACAGATGGCTGTTTGGGGAGCAGGGCTTGCATACTAAATGGGGGATGCAAGGGAATGACACATCATCTAGTACATCCTCATTAGAGGATCAAAATTAGGAGTTTGATGTGTAGTCATGGGAGAGTGGTAAGTGCCTTTGCAGAGGTTAAGAACACCATTGTTAAATGGTTGGATAGTTTGACACTGCTATTAACTGAGACATAATCACTGGTAGGTGAAGTTCAACTCCTATAACTGTACCAGCTCTAAAGAAATGTAAACAGGATGATCCCTGCGCTTTATTTCGCAAGGTGTGTGTGTGACCCTGCCACAGTAAAGCTGTTAAGCAGTTCTGTCTGTACTTTGTGGAATCAACAGCCTGGAAATTTTTTGCAACAGAATACATTGAGATATGTTCAGGATAAATTATTTTAGATGGAAATGAGTAATGCTCCTGCAGTGAAATGCCTTTCTAAAATTGCTCAATAAGAAATAATAGGTAGTCAGTTTTATGGTGATGAAAACAACACCCTGAGAGAAAGACTGGTGAGGGTGAAATGTGGAGAAAATTTACTCACACGTCACTCTGAATCTGCAACCAGTGGGCTGCAGCATGAAAGCAAGAAGTCTGTGGGTAGCTACGCTTCTGGTGGTGGATTTTAAACAATTGCTTTTAACAGCTCTCAGCCATCAGGAAAGTGTGGTTAAATAACTAGATTTGGTTTGGATGCCAACAGGAGTGGCAGATGTGCAGACTCGCACTAGAAATAGAATTAACCCTTCAGAGCAATTAGAATTTGCTAAGAGAATTAAGACACCCCTCACCCGTCCCTTCAGAGTGAAGGTGGTGAGGTGTGGGGAGGGCTCTGACACTGCGGGTATGACAGACAACATGAAATAGAAGAAAAATGACCCAAGGTATAAAAAAGAACTCAGAGCCAGCATGTATTTGCCATGTGTAGCACCAGAACTAGTTTAGCATTTTTTGGATAGGGAAGCGAGATTGGAAAGGAGAGAAGGTAATATCAGCAATGGATTATATTATTTGGCTGGGCTTTGCAAATGACAGCAGTGTGCACAGCGTGGACTGGGGGATTGAAGCGATGCCCTTAATTCAAAAGAATTAGGCCTAGAGGCAAAAGGTTATGCTGCAGCAAAAGACAAACTAGCAGCCTGAAAGCACACACAACATTTGCGAAATTTGAGTTGGATAAAGAAAGGCGAACAGGCAAAAATTGTGCCAGAAACAATGATATTAGCACTACAAAGAAGATAAACAGCTAAAAGCCGGGCTGCATAGCATTGATCTTACAATAGAGGATGTGATTATACAGGTAAATACCAGCTGGGAAAGAACCTGTTCTGTAGCAGTGCTGGGAAAAAAGGTAGGTTAAATAAAAGTGAAGCTCTTAGTTTCATCTAAAGTGCAGCTGCTGTCAGGGCATTAAAGTGACTGAGGACAGTCCAGCAGACAGGACCCAAACCTGTGCAGACTACAGGTGAAAAGCTCAGTAACCCAAAGTAAGATCTCTAGGAATGCTACCATTGCCCTAGAACAACACAAGCCATTGAGGATGGGATTCAGGCTGCAATTAAAATACCTCAATTAAGACGTTTGTAAATGTTTGCTTATGCAGAAGTTGTTTAAGCTCCTATTAGAGTCAACAGAGATTTGGAATTTAAGTTGGTTACTCATACATAAGCATCTAGCCGTCTCCAGTGAGACATGGATTACCTACAGGTCATGTTTCATACCTGCAAACCCCGTGTGAGTGTCCTCAGTACCCAAAGGAGATATGCATTGGGCAGGATATGCTTGCCTAATCATAAATATTTAATGCAATTGTAGGCTCAATGGCTTATTTTGCCTGGCCTCCAGCAGACGTACCAGCAAGGTATGCATTTCTACTGAGTTCTGCATCAATCTATCAGTCCTTTCTGGAAGTTTTTTGATATTGCTGGAGCACCTCAAATGGCACTAGGTACCTGTGGTTAGGAAAATGAATTCTGTCCCTAGCATCTGGAGAAAGTGTTGTGGAAAGATCTTTGGATGAAATTTGGGTTCTGATTTCCCCAGATACATCACAGAAAAAATTCAGGCACCTAGCACAACATAATAAAGTATTTTATCTCTGTACATAAGCCAATACTGGTATTATGTTTAAAAGTTACAGGACAGAGACTTTTAATACTTTTTTCTAACATTTAAAAAAAAATTATGTAAATGTCATGGGTGGACTGTAAAAACTCTGGGAGGAAACCGCGTTTTAGTCTCGCCTGAGAAACAACTGTGTTAAAGAAGTGGTCAGGTACCTTTAATATCTCAGGAGTTGGGTGACTGGAGGAAAACAGCCTGGGGAGACAACTTGTAGGAATGACATCCCACGCCTAAAAAAATAAATTTAAAAAAGTGATCTAGATTACTATTTACCCTTCCTGCTGTAGCCTTAGCAGAAAACATGCCATCTGGGCAGAGCCCTATCTGTAAAGGAACATGCTAGACCTGCCACTCACAGAACCACAGAATGGTAGGGGTTGGAAGGGACCTCTGGAGATCATCTAGTCCAACCCCCTGCCAGAGCAGGGTCACCCAGAGCAGGTTGCACAGGAATGCATCCAGGCGGGTTTTGAATGTCTCCAGAGACGGAGACTCCACCACCTCTCTGGGCAGCCTGTGCCAGTGCTCTGCCACCCTCACAGTAAAGAAGTTCCTCCTCATGTTGAGATGGAACTTCCTGTGTTCAAGTTTGTGCCCGTTACCTCTTGTCCCGTCACTGGGCACCACTGAAAAGAGCCTGGCCCCATCCTCCTGACACCCACCCTTTAAGTATTGATAAGCATTGATAAGTTCCCCCCTCAGCTGTCTTTTTTCCAGACTGAAGAGACCCAAATCCTCAGCCTTTCTTCATAAGAGAGGTGTTCCAGTCCCCGAATCCTCTTGGTAGCCCTTTGCTGTACCCTCTCCAGCAGTTCCCTGTCCTTCTTGAACCGGGGAGCCCAGAACTGGACACAGTGCTCCAGATGCGGCCTCATCTCTCTCCATCTCATGCTGTCTCTGCCTTTCTCTTTACTCTAATCCCTGAATACGCACACCGTGTCTGTTGGCGGGAGGCAGCAGGGCAGTGGTGTAGAGGAGGAAAGTAGTGACTGCAAATGTGTCCCCAGCGTGGGGTTTGCCCCGGCTGCCCCTGAGCCCCTCTGTCAGCCCGGCACAGCGTGTCCCTTGGGTGGCACGGAGGGAATGACAGTGTCTCTCACCTCTGTCATGGCTCTGTCCTCCTCAGCAGAGGGCATGGGCTGGCGCTGCTGCGCATCGTACAAAATCTTGTTAACGCCAACTGGAGGATTTCTTCTGCACTGTGAACGTGTTCTCGCTGCAGTCACAGCAGTCCCTTAAATGCGACTCTCCTGATGAATGCAGTTAAGTCAGGATGATTAAGTAATGAGGCAAGCGAAGCTTAACATATCAAAAAAAAATAATGTCATGTGTGGTAAAAGTGATTTGCATTTCGTATGTAGTGTACCTGTGGTTTATTTCAATGAAAAATCCAGGTGCTACAAATTATATGCTTAGAGAATTTTGTGCAGTGAAGGAATGACATTCATTCTCAATTAAGATAGATCCTTTTAATAACGAGCTGGTATTGACTTGTCAGACTACAGATACGACTTTAATTATAATTTATAAACTACTAGCCATTCTGTTTTAATGTAGCAACTATGAAACAATATCAATAAAAGTACTAGAAAAGAGGTCGCCTGTGAGAAAAAAATAATAAAAAGTTACTGCCTTGATCCAGAAAAAACGCTTGAACACAGACATACACGTCACTGATACAGGTGACTATGCAGGAAGCAGGGCACTGGGAACAGAGATGTAACAGGAGAATCTCATGGAGGTTAATTCCACAGTATAAAACATTATAAATATTTCCAATCCAGGAAGCTTCAGTTTCAGCTGAGCTACCCGGGCCTCTTTGCTTTCTTGCCTGTGTTGGTTTAAAAAAGATTCTTTTCATCTCAAAGTCGGGTCCCAGTGATGCGAGTTCCCAGCTGAGCAAATCACCCATGTTTTCATTCCCAGAGACAAAGATTACCCAGACTTTTGTGTTGCAAGAACTGTAGTGGTGGACAAATTTTATTCCAGTGATTTAATAGAGGGAGAATGATTTTTACAATATTTTTTTTTAATGTTTTCAGTTCTGTAAGACAACTGCAGTTCAGATCTAAAATGTTTAGCTTTTTCTGCTCTCAAAATGCCAGTCAGACCTTTGCCAATAGGAACAGGCATAGCGAGCGAGCCCAGCTGTACCTTTGGCCTTTCTAATCCATTATTGTATTTTGGATTACTTGGACCATAGAGGGGAGTTTTTTACCTTCTATGTATTTGCTACTAATTTTCTGGGGGTTTTAAGGTGCCACTTGCCATCTGTCTAGTGTGAGTAATAGCCAGCGTGCTCTGGCAGTAACGCTGGAGCCTACCCTTCCATTTAACTTCTGCAGAGGAGAGCAAAATGGATGCACACAGTTTTAAATGCTTCTAAAGATTTTTAATTTTTCTTCTGACATAGGCTCACTGTAATTCATGAGCATAACTTTATTTTCTTGGTCTGGCAATTCAAAGGTTTATTTTATTTACTATTAGAACTAGTCTGCCTGTGTTTTCACTCTGGCTAGTCTTGTCTGAAGAACGCTGCAGCCTTATGCTATAGTAATAGAAAATTCTTCTAGTATCATTCAAGGGATTAATTGACATGTGAATAATTGTCTGCTGTGCAATTATTCCATTTAGTTCACCTCCACCTATGATAATTGATTATAAGACAAGTAGTGCATGGCACACCTAGTGTCTTCTTGGGCCCTATACTGAGATAACTTCTTATTTATGTAGGTAGTAGTGAATCCTGGGTGAATTTCAGTCTGGTACCAAAATTCTGTGTGCTTCAATGATTGTTAAAATATGCGTTTTCTTCTGAATTTCTTTATTTACCTATCACTGTGCTATCAAGTTATTCTCATATCCATTTTCAGAAAGGGAAGAGTTCATATTCCCAGTAAAAGATATGGTAAGCAGAAGTCTAGAGAGATTAAAATTTCCTGGTATTGATATAAGGAGATGTTGCCATAAACAGAAATGAAAATGTGGTCTCCCATGTCTTTACTTAATGCCACAAGCATGACTTCTTCCATCTTTTGGAAGCTGTTAACAAAGGAAAAAAAAAAAAAAACAACCCTGTTGTAAAATCTCCATGTTACATCATATGCCAGTGTTATCTGCTAACTGAAGATATGATGCACCATGGATTAAAATTCTGAAGCAATCTCGAACTGGTTATTTAGTTCTGAGAATAAATCACTGTCAAGAATTTCCACGCTCTCTGGAAGTAGTACACTTCTTAGGGTACATGTCTTGTTCTGTTATATGTTATTTAATCTCACCTTTGGAGTTAGACTTGTTTCAGCTTCACACTGGTATTGTCATTGTGATTTACATTTCAGCCTTAGTAGGCTTCCACTTCTCTCCTCAAGTGAGGAATGGCTGGGAGAATAAAAAAGCTGTAACCCTCTAATAACACTGCCCAGGATGCTGCATGCATGAGGGCATGTTCCGCATCTCAACATTTTTCCTGATAGATATATTGTCTTGTTTCACTACTCAGAACATCTTAGAAAAACAGTTGAAAAAAATGTAATGAGATTGTCTTGCCTGGTCCCCTGCTCCATACCAGAATCAGTTATTCCAATCAAATTTCCCAGGCAGTGTCGAGAGCCACATTATTAGCAAGGTTTTCCTAGTATCTAACATGAACCTTTCAAGCCTCTTGCTACTGGAATGGTCATGGACATGAAAAGCAATTTTTTCCCTTTTTTTTTCATAAGCCATTTATTGGTTTCTTCTCTGAACTATCCCTAGTATTCAGTGGTTTCCCTTGAAGTTCAGTTTCCAAAACTAGGCACAGTATTAGAGCAAAGGCTTTACCGGTAGCATGCAGAGAGTAAGGATCGCTTCATGTGTCTTGTAGGCCATGTTCTAATACGTAAACTCTTTTTAACAGTAAGATGTTCCTAACTGCTTTTCAGCTTGTGATCTCCCATGAATTATTAAGTTTCTAACAAAATATTGCAAATAAATTGTTTCCCTAGGTGTTTGTAAAATTCAATATCCTTAAATAAATACCTTGTACATATCCCTGTTAAATTTCCTCCTTGTTTTCCAGAGCCCTCCACACTAGCTCATTTTGTATTGCAATTCTGTCCCCAAGGCAGTCTTTTCTTCTCAGCCTCTCGTTATCTGCAAATTTAATAGCATGTACTTTCTGTTCAGTCACCCAGGTGGTAAATGAGGTTATTGAATAGTACTGCATCCAGGACATATCCCTTCTGAATAGTACATCCTTCCGTTTTGATAATCAACAACAGATAACTACTATCTGAATGAAGTTTTCTAACTAGTGTTATGGCCAGCCCATGGTAGTTTTATCATGTTTTCAAAAAGGAAAGGCTAATCCTTGTTTTGCTTGTGAAATTTTATGCAATATTTGAGAAGCACATCAAGGGCTTGTGTCAAAACAATTGCTTCTGCCTGTTACGCAGCCGTGGGAAAAGACTTGCTGGTTTCACAGTATTTGTTCATATCAAGTTTGCATCTCTATTCTTCACTTAAGTGCTTATTTAATTATTTTTAGTAGAATTTTTATGACAAACTAAGTGTATTAGTTTATAAGCCTGTAACTCTTCCTTTTTAAGGACAGATGTGTTTGCCCTCTTTCTCTGTCTTCCACAACTTCTCAAATAGAGCAGCCGCTTCCTCTGAGGCTGCTTTAGCCAGCTCTAAGTATCCCAGGCTGTCATTTATCAAGAATGTCCCTCCTCCACTCCACTCAGTCTAAGCTGGAGTTATAGACTGAAAAGCGAATGTGTGAAAACATTACTTGCATTTTATCGTAGCCTGCCTATACGTAGTTTTTGTCAGGACGCAGAGCAGATACAGCTATAACAATGACTGGTGATGTAGATAAAAATGGGTTCTGCATTCACACAGGTACTTCTTTGCCATGTGCTGTGGGTTGAAACCTGCACTAGGAAGTACTGATGTAGGTTCGTACACTTCCCTCCTTACTCCATTCCTCTTAAAAAAAAAAAAAAAAAGAAGAAAAGAAAAAAAAAGGCAAAACAAACCCAGGAGCAGGTTACATTTTGCACTCCAAAGGCAATGGTGCTTTTCAAGTGCCAGCTGGATTCTCATTTGAATTGGGAAGTCTTTAATGTAATTGCCTGAAACACCCTAATCTAACTGTGAATTCCTTATTGAGATTGTAAGACGGTAATTAGAAAGTAGTTTGATTTTATTTATTTAATTTGCTACATTCACTATTCCCTGTTCCAATAAGACTATGTCCAATTAGAAGGCAATTACTTCTAGACTTCCTCAGACAAATAACTGCACAAGGGAGCCCTTTTCATGCTTGGGGAAACCCTTTTTTGTTCCCATTCACTCTTGCCTATCAGAGTGTGGTGGAGTTTGGGGTTTTTGTTTGGTTGGGGTTTTGTCAGGAAGATAAATCAGCGAGTAACATCAGCTGGTGGAAGTAGATGTGGGAGTCACAAAGGGGTCTTTGATTATTTAGAGGATTTTCTGCAGCTAATAGCTCGACTTTCTTTTACCTCTTGTCATCTCTGTCTTCAGCCTCCCTTTTGTTCACTTTCTTGATGTAAGCATCCTTCCGTAGCCTTGTGGGCTTTCTTTTTATATAGTCTCCAGCACAGTAAGCTTTTGTTCTGGTTGTTTTGGTGCTTGATGAAAAAACAAGGTCATTAATAAGAAGTGAAAAACTATGGCAATTCAAATTGAATCAGTCAAAGCCAAGAGCTGGGCTGTAAAGATCTGTGAACTTCATGGAAAGAATGGTAGTGCTTTTTCTCTCACCAACTCTTCTGGAAGTCCTTCTGATAAAACACTAGATTTGTGTTCTCTTTCCCATGCTCTTGCAAAAGTCTGGGTGAAGTTTTCAGTGTAGCTGTAACCAGCTCATGAAGCACAATATAAACTGTATTTTAGTTCATCTTGGCACATCTCCATTTATTAAAAGAAACATCAAAGCAGCATTCATGAGCTTTAAATGCTCTCATTTCCTAATGGGATGGGGAGTGCCCCTGAGAAGATGTAGTTTCATTTAAGTACAGACAAAAATATTTTGATGGGACACATTAAACATTGTTTCTTTGCTTTTAGAAGAAAGTTGTTCTTTGAGAAAAGTAAAACTGCTTGTTGCACGGAGATAAAATGAACTGCTTGAAAAGTTGTAGGCCTAAAGAAACGTATTCTTCTGGAAGATCAAGTTGAAGACACAGTCCTCTGCTGGACTCCATTGTCTCTTCGCTTTTACAGTCTATGAACCTAAACAGATACAAATCCCAGGGTACATTTCAGTTGCCTAAACATCTCTG
Organism: Fratercula arctica; assembly: GCA_947846985.1. Taxonomy (NCBI): domain Eukaryota; kingdom Metazoa; phylum Chordata; class Aves; order Charadriiformes; family Alcidae; genus Fratercula; species Fratercula arctica. Next base: position 15,238,230 of record CANTUZ010000001.1, on the reverse strand, counting down.
ACAACAATCTGAGATGTCTTATTTAGCTTCCCGTTGCCATTCATAGGTCAGGCATGGACTGTTATTAAATATGTCACCCTCACCCATTTTGGAACAGCTTGCCCTGTAATATTTTGCATGGTAATATTTTGTATTAGCTTATAAATTGACTGACAAAAATACAGGTGAGAATACATTTGAGACTACTAAATAAATTATTTTTACCTAAGTGCAACATACCAGAAAATTCCTGATAGTTCATTATCAAGAACATTTAATTCCACAGGCTTGTTTTGTTCTTATTCTCTTTCCTTGTGTTCCACTACTGGAACAACTATTGGAGACCAAAGAGTGGGCCAATGGACTCACTTTCTCTATCTCCATCTATGCTGTCACGTATTAATGACATTTTTCTGAACATATGTGTTTAATGGAGTGCTAAAGCTTAATTATGATTTTCCAAAAATGCCATTTCTCTAGGCATTTATTCTTCTTTCTGCTTAGATTTGTCTTCTTTCCTTTCTTCAGGACAGATCACTCTGGTTTTACCTATCTTGGTTTTCCTTTGCTCTGTGGGTTTTGTTTTCAACTAAATAAACATGCTGTTTAGGCTATTTTAACGGATTTCTTTATTTGATTACATGCTGTTCTTATCTTTTTTCTGATTCTACTGGCTAGAAAGAAACTACCTGAATGTTTCTAAGCCTAATCACTTATTGATAGCCATGCCTCATCAGTCGTCCAAGCCATGCTGTTCTTACTTGAAAGCAGCCGATGAAAACTAAATTCTGTTTTCTTTCCTACAGGCCTGTCTAACTTTACAATTGCAGATTTTTTTTAATTATTTTTTTTTACTGCAGTTCTTCTATAAACCGTAATCTTTTTACAGGCTGTTGCCACTGTAATCCTATGTGTTACAATTTGCCAATGCTTTCCTTGAAAAGCAGCTTCTAAACAATCCAAAACAGTCCTTTAGAAACGTTAATAAAAATTCTATTCATTAATGTAACCTGAAGTCCCTTCTACAAAAAAAAAAAAAAGATTCTGTTTTCCACATTACTGTCTAAATGAATTATTTTAGCCAGCAACAATTACTGGCCTTTTGAAAAAGCATTTATTAAGATAAACAGGAAAACAGTTCCCGACTGAAAGAGTTTAGGTAGTAAATTACAACTATATTCTCGATTTGCAAAACAACTGACCTCCCATGATGAGATGACTACTTCTATGCCTTTACGCTACTAAACAGCTTACTTGTTTTCATATTCACAGCGATGTTTTTTGAATCAAGTACTCTGCACTAGTGGTGAAGTGCTTACGATCAGTCCATGCACCGGGAAAACCGCATAAGTACATCCCACCTGAGGTGCAAGAACATCTGTGACAGGCCATCTGTCTGAACTGTGACATGATGTGTTTCAGCCTTCAGTTTCATTATTATTTTAGTGCTATGATTCAGACCTACATTCGGCCATATCCAGGGGTGGCAAGTCTGCAGTTCCCTTTGACAAAATGTTCCACTACTGAGACATGCTATCAGAAACCATTTCCAAACATATTAAGGACAAGAAGGTGATGGGAGTAGTCAGCATGGATTTATAAAGGGGAAGTCATCACTGTTCAACCTGACAGCCTTCTATGATGAGATGACTGGCTTCATTATACAAAGGGAATGGGCTCTCAGCATGTTTGCAGATGACACAAAATTGGAAGGAGTGACTGATAAACCAGATGAGTGTGCTGCCATTCAGACCTCAACAGGCTGGAGAAAAGAGCCAACAGGACTTTCATGAAGTTTAACAAAGGGATATGGCAGGTCCTGCCCCTGGGGAGGAATAATCCCAGGCACCAGGACAGGCTGGGGCCAACAAGGCTGTAAAGCAACTTTATAGGAAAGGACCTGTAGGTCTTGGTCGACACCAAGTTGACTGTGAGCCAGCAACGTGCCCTTGAGGCAAAGAGGACCACCAGCCTCCTGGGCTGCATCAGGGAAAGTGTTGCCAGTAGGTCAATGGAGGTGATCCTCCTGCTCTGCTCAGCCCTGGTGAGACACATGGAGACACTGGAGTGCTGCTTCTAGCGCTGGGCTCCCCAGTACAAGAGAGACATGGACATACTGGAGCGAGTCCAGAGAGCACATATAAGGAGAGCCTGAGAGAGCTGGGACTGTTCAGCCTGGAGAAGAGAAGGCTCCAGGGGCTTGTATCAGTGTGTATAAATATCTGATGGGGGATAGTACAGAAGACAGGGCCAGACCCTTCTCAGTGGTTTCCAGTGAGAGGACAAGAGGTAATGGGCACAATTTATTATACAAGAAATTCTATTTAAACATAAAACCAAAAATTGTTTATGCTTGGGGTGGTCAAACACTGGAACAGGTTCCCCAGAGGGGCTGTGGAGTCTTCATCCTTGGAGATATTTAAAATTTAACTGGACATGGCCCTGGGCACCCTGCTGTAGCTGACCCTGCTCTGAGCTGGGTGTTGGACGAAACCACCTCCAGAGGTGTCTTCCCACCTCAGCCAGTCTATGGTCGTGTGGTTCTGTATTTCTGTAGCATTTTCCAGCCCAAGAGAAAGCAGTCCAAAGTAGTGCAGTATGTTGAATGTTTTAATGCATAATGTAATGAAATTAGTCCATATGCTTTATCATCAAGCAATAGATGTAAAATTAGAAAAAAAAAAGGAAGGGCTTTAGTTTCTTCACATGTGATAAACACATGGAGTTTTATTTTTTAATGTGTTTATTATTTACCCAAATGTTTGCTATGCTTTTTTTAATTGCTTGTTGTCAGCTTGTATTGTTATAGGTGGAATTAGTTGAATGTCTAGTTTAGATACCAGAGCAATTACTCAGAGAACAGTGTCCTTACTTAATCTTTCATAAGCCTTTGTCACTCAAACATGTGGAGAAGTGTAATTATGGACGTACAAGAAAAGGAAAGAATATTTTCTCTGTGATCTGGACCTAATTACTGGAATCAGAAATGTTCCATTTTAGATTACTTAAATTGTATTACAATCTTTTCTGGTTCCCAGCTTAGCAAGACCATGGTCGTTCCAAGATAACCGTTTCCATAAGTTGAAATATTATTTCTGTATGATTTTAATAATTTGCACACTTTAAATGCTATGCATTATTTTAAAATGATGAAAGAAGAAATATTAAGAAATGTATCTAAGAGTTCTCATATTTCTGGTATATTTTCATGGATGTCATCTGAGCCTATGTCCTTTGAAGAGGACACTAAGGTAAACCTGAATCTTTACCAGCACTGTCTTTTCTTTTTCCTTCTTTTGCAATGTTTATGATGGTTCTGATTACTGTAACATCCCACAAGGGCCTCCTATACAACTGGTACAACTTTTAGGCTATGTCAGGTTAATCTTCCAGAAGTAAATTAATAAAAAATCTCCAAAGAAAAGAGGTTGTATAGAAAGCCAAAACAGAGAAGTAGTCAGTGTCTGTGTCCAATAAACAGAACTAAGAAACATATATTTTCTCAAAATATGTCATTCATATCCAATGGTGATGCACAAAGAATAAGTGAGAAGTTAAGAATGTGTTTTCATTTATGCAGGCTCGAGGTCTCAGACTCAATTCTCCAGGAAAGATGTCTCTCAGGTTTCTAGTCCTGTTAATTCTCCAATAAAAGAATTATTTAATCTGATAACATTTAAAAAAACATTTAAAAACATTTAGACGAGATCTAACATTTCAAAGAAACAGAAAGTGGCAGCCTGTCTTGTAATTAGCTTGTAGCCGAAAAGAACAGTTTATAACCTGAAAGATTATAGAAATACCCACTTTCAAGTACTGTAAATTGATGTGTAACTCAAACATAAAAGCACTGTGATGAAAACAATTGAGGTTGCTAAGCGACAAAAATACCATGAAAAGTAAATCACTGCTTTCATCATCTGTTTATTCAAGCAATATAGTCATACGTGTTCTTGTATCGCTATCTCATATATGCATACCAAACTCTGAGATTACACCCTGAGAATTTACAATTCAAGCACGTATATTCATAATAATAATAATGTTCTTTCATACAAGCATTTCACAGCTTGAAAGAAGGCCGAGGTTTCAATCATAGGAATTCACGTTCTCCACGGGTCTCCAGTATATCTCCAGTTATGCATTGAAATGACCAACGCTTTAACTCCAATGAAGAAGTTAATAGGTCTCTCTGCCTTATGCGTGAGGAGTAATTGTCAGTTATACAATATTATTTTTTCCCAAACAGGGAAAATTTTGCTTTCAGTTTGTGACACTGCTATGACACAGAACCATATTTAGAAGGCCGTAATTGAAACTAAGACCTGGTGAAAAACAGTTGATGAATAATAAAAAAAAAAATCAAATATAAGTTATTGGTTAACATGCACAATTAAAAAATATGAAGCATCTAGGAGAAGAAAACTGCCACAAAATTCTCTGCTCATTTAACTTTAATTCTCCGGTGCTAAGCATTGATGCAGAAAACCTCTGCTCCAGTAACTTCAGGCACTGCTCAGTTCAGATGCTTCTAAATCAAACGAGTTGTAAGTGAGCATGCCTTGGTGCTCTTCTGCAGCCCCTAATCATTATGGTTTCTGAGCACCTCACAATGCTTAACGCTCTGACTCTCACAGTGGTGTTCTCCCCCATGAGATGGGAAAATACTAGACTTTTCATTTTTTCTGGTGTGAGTGCAATCAGATGTTCTGTTGATGTGAAATCCCCCATACCTGCCTGTATGTTTGATGTCCCCATAACGTGCCCGGGAAGCAAAAGCGGTGCCCCAAAACAGAGAGTACCCGAAGCTGAGAGCAGCTAAAACACTGCACTGGCTGGGAAGTCACCTAAGGTCAGCCTGTGGGGAAACACTGAAAATGGGATACGTATGAAGTGTCATTTCTCTCCAGGGCTGAGATGCCTCATGCAGGGTGGCAGGTAAGTGCTTCTCTCCACTTGAGACTCTCATCTCTGAATCCTTCTGCAGGGATGACACCTCTTCTTTCTTTCTACAGCAGAAGCAGGACCAGTTACTTCTTTTAAAACTGAGTCTTCACTATTATGCTGCTGTTCTTGTGCGATATCTTAGCACTTGCTCAGAATGTGGCATCCTCACATTTAATTCCCTCTTGTACCCAAGTGCATTCAGGCTTCTTCTGTCTCTGGAAACATCCTAGCTTTAAGTTATTCTTGGGTTATGACATTCTGCACCTCTCCAGGTTTTGTGCTTGCTGAGCAGCAACAATTCCTGGTTGGAGATGGAGTGAGATTCAATTTCTGCCCCGCTCAGCGGGGTGCGAGCAGTGGAGCTGCAACTACTTTGTGGCTGTATTCCTACAAATTCAAACGGCAGAAAGGCCAGGCCCTATAATTCTATAGACTGTAATTCACCTACACGATTTCCCGGCTTTGGTTTATCGCTAATTACAGTCCTCCACAAACACAATTACAGGTCATTATATTTTACCAAGGCAGCAGAGTTTTCCATGAGCGGCAGGCTGCGTGCAACCCAGGGCTGCGGCTCTGAGCACCTCTGCGTGGTGTGGCTCTCACCACAATGTCGCAAACAGCCCGACATTATGAAGTGCAGAAAAATTGGATATACTGGGGGTAGGAGGTAATTTTAGACCTTTGACTTGGATGCCCATGTTGAGACCCCAGAGTCCCGTTGTAGTAAAGGTAGCCTTTAGAGAGCAATTGAGAACAGCCGCGCTGGGCACCTCCCTCACGTCCTGCTCCACACAGTAGCTGGGCTCCCACCTTGGGCACAAAGCTAAATGCCTCAGGGAAGGAGGGTTAATGTTGCCATTTTCATTAAGCTTAGTAGAAATGACAAAAAGGCCAAATTATCATGTGCTGATGCCCTAGCAACCTTTTGATGCAGTGCCCTTGCTGTAGCAGCAGAGAATTTCGTCCCGTAAGATTACTCCTACTGTTTGCCAAGAGAAAGGTTAGGAATAGACAAGAACAAATCTCCTGAGATAACAAAATCTTTAGGATTTTGCATTGGATTATTCCTCAAATAGTGAAAAGCTAGATGGAAGGCCTCAAGCTAAAGGTTTCAAATCTCCATTTTGCTGGTGGAAATTAACCCCTTCATGAAAAGAGTAAACCAGGGTCCATGCCATCTCCTCAATGCGTGTGTCTCAGGCGCAGGGCTCAGCATTCAAGCAGCAGCTTAGCTGCTTTTTGAGACACAGTGCGTGTTCATGAAATGGTGTGTGGCTGCTGATGCCATTTAGGGACGTGTTGGAATTTCCAAAATCAAGAAAAATGCAAGATGAAAAAAAAGCCAAACCCAATGTTTTCTACTGTGGGTGTTTTATTTTGTTTGGGTTTGTGGTTTTTTGTTTGTTTGTTTGTTTGTTTTTGTTTTTTTTTTACTTTTTTAATCAAGGTGAGAGAGAATAGACAAAATAAAGCCAATAAAGCCATTGTTGACCTGATCCGGTCTTGGTGTTAGTCCCACTGTGAGTAGAAGACTGGACTCTGACCTTCAGAGATTCATTCCAACCAACATTTCTGTGAGTAAATGAAAATGTGTTTAACCAACCTACATTCCATAATTTGCACTTACATCCCATTAAAGGAAGAATGCTCGCCTGAATATTGAGCAAGTCTGGGACTTCATTGTCCTGTTGATTTTGTGCTCTGTCACAGACTTCCTATGAGAAGCTTTCTGGGATTTGGAAAGCTCCTTAGTTTGTTTCAGAGTGGGTCTCTACAGACATGTAGAGACACGTAACCACTAGATGTGATCCTTCCTTAGTCCAGAAGCCTGTAACAGTATCACCCCTGTACTGAGATCAAGACAAAGCAGAATCACACCCCTCCTTCGTTATGACCGTACCACTTCTGGAAGCGTATCAGCATGGGATGATTCGATTTTTACTTGAACATACATATAACAGCTGGTCTTCACATATATTACAGTAGGATTTAATGGATTTCCTAACCTCAGCCTTACATAGTTAGTGACAAAAAATAGTCTTTTTCTTAGCAAGCACGAAGTTTTTTCAAAAGCTCCCCAACTGCTGGTGCACTAGGTATTTGAATAGCTGCTCTCATGGAGATTAAATGTAGGTAATAGGGAAAAAAAAAAAGGAATATTATATGTGATGGATATTCTTCTAGACTCAGTGCTTTCATTATTCTTGACTTTTTTCTTTTTATCAATAGATTTTAATTCAAAGGGGATTGCACCTCAAAATTTTGTTTAACACGTATGTGGGATACTGCAAACTAATGCTGGGTTAGAAGAACCACACTCCAACATACAAAATGTAGGTGGGATCTGCATAAAACTTTTGAATATTGTACAAAAGAGCCATGTAGATAGGAAATTTGTGTGCTGTGGATTGACAAAACAGAAGCTCTGAAATGCCTGCAAAAGTGAGCTCTGACAAAGAGATCCCTGTTTGTGGATTGCCACCGCAACACACACCAGCTTGTAGCAATCAATACTCATGTGTCTCTGGTCATCCTCAAGAAACCTCAGCTTTCATAAACACATTCAGATTTTCCAGGTAATTCTCTTGTCAAACAGAAGAAGAGGGAAAAAATGACTTTGGCCAATAATAATTTGCATATGCTAAAGATATTTGAATTTGAAAATATTTTTAAACCCACAAAGTACTTGTGAGATAGCGTGTCTAGCAATTTAAGTCAGAAAAGGTTAAGCAATGGAAAGATTGGCATAAAACTGTTTTACAACAGATTGCCAGGATTGTGATCAATTCTTCATCACTTGTTGGAATTTTTAAATTGAGAATAAATGTATTTGAAGATATGCTTAATTTAAACATAAACTGCTAAGGTGGGTACAAAAATTATTGAGTGAAATAGTGTGTCGTAAGTTACCTAGAATATCAAATTAAATTTCTATGATATATGGCTTTAAAATCTATGAAATGGCACAGCTGACACTAATAAGAAAGAAGTGATTCAAAAGCATTGGAGTGCCTGAAACGTGAGCAGCTCTATGGGTTAATTTGAATATTTTCAGTAGAGAATAAGGTCTTGGAAGGTTGTGTTACTGACAGGCAAATCTTTATAGGCAATTTTTGCAAGCATACAAAATGTATCACGTTACAGCTCAATTCCTACTTATCTAAGTGTCTTAATTTCTGATCTGTAATGAGACGTTTTTCCATTCTCATAGAAAACAAAACCTGCCATTTCTCATTTTAGGCAGATTAAATATTGTTGAGAAGAGGAATTAAGAAAAAAAAAAAAAAAAGAAGTTAAAAACTATAACCCTGATTGAAAAACACCTTTTCAAATCTATTGAGTGACTTTGAAAGGTTTGGCAATATAGGAATATTTTTTATTTGTTCTGTGTGTTGCAATAGGGTTAGTAATGGTCAGAACCATGGGACAGACGTGTATTATCTGTATATATAAAACACTTATCGCCTTGATGTTGTTCAGGACTTCACCATTCATTCCAATAATGTTAAACAGCAACATTTAGTCAGTGTGGTCAATACTGAAGAAAAGTATTTTTTGTTCGTATGTTCTGAGACTAACGGCAGAGAATTTATAGAAACTCGCATTGACTTTTGTTTTAAGGATCTTAAGGATTCTAGGTTTTCTTGCCATGAATGTGCTTCCTTGGTAATTTTCCTCACCACTAGGTGGATAGAAAACAGCTATCTATCTACTGATCGACAGATAGATAGATAGATCTAATTTATTTCCAGAGCACTTAAAAATGACAGAAACACATAAATTACCTTAAAATAATTGCATTCACCATAGGATTGGAAAACTGTGTGGCAAATCTGCGTTTGCAACTACTGTGATTTTTCAAGTGACTCCACGAACACTCTGAGCTGAGTCACTTCAAGTGCTGTAATTGCACACGAATCAAGGCACAGAATTTGTAAGGAGGTGCACACACACAGAGACATTGTAAAACGGCAAATGCGTTCCCTGTCACGGAGCAGAGCACTGAGCGGGGACTGGCCTCCGTGAAGAATAAGAGGGAAGCTGAAGGCGGCAGATACTTTCTTCAAGTGTACCTTAAGAATTAAATAGACCATGATGCCTTTGTTAAAACGTACAGGCCAGTGCCTTGCAGAGAGCTGGAGCACCCTCAGTGCCAAGAGCCAGTCCTGCAGGTTGTCATTAAACATTGTGGGCACAGGCGAGTCACTGGGATGAGCCTGGAGCTGACTGGAAAACATGGATATTGGGGTGCCACATATTTGAAGAATTTATAAGTGGTTTTCATTCCATAACAGAATGAAATTATATATATAATATATATAAAATAACAATATATATAATTATAATATTATATATTACATACATAATAATGTTTATATTACATATAAATATATAATTAATATTTTTTTTTACTTTTTAATAAAAATCCAAGGAAAACCTAACATAGCTAAAAATCTTTAGTATTTCTTTGCAGTACAGGAGAATTAGGATTAAGACTAGTGGTTTGAACCTAGATTTTGTTTCTATTGCAGATAAACATTGGATTATTGACTCCTGTGAAGATGTAACAAAAGTGCCTTGCCTTTCTTTCTCACTTCCCTTTTTTCTCTCTCTTTTGTTCTCTTATTTTGACCAAAATTTTCATCCAAGATATAATAAACCTTTTCTGAACACAAAATTATGTTTCAGGGGAAAATTTTGGTTTCCTTAAAGAACAAGTTTTCTTCAGGTCTAGTTGACATTGCAATAATATATTCTCCCCAGATCTTCTGCGAAAAAAAAAAAAAAAAAATCTAATTTTAGACAAATACAGCAGAAAAACTCATCTCTTTCTGCTCTTGACTCACCCATTGATGGTTATCTTCAGGGTACTCCGCTTCTGCTTCTGTTAATGTCACTGATTACACTGGGAATTGTTGAAGCGAATAATTTTGCTTTGTTGAGGCAATGTTGAAATGTTTTTATTTTATTTTTAAATCAGTACAAGATACATGTTTTTGGAGCTCTTCACCGCATCAAGAAGTAACATTTTGCCATTATCAGACTAAAGATTTTCAGTGCTGTCCAGTTTTTCATGGTGGAAACTATCAAAATTTTGATCATGCATTTCAATTTGAAATTTAATTTTAAATGTAATTTTATCTTGAACTTTTTTCAAACAGTTCTCAAACAGTTAGATCAATTTTTTTCCTGCTGTGGGAGACACAACAGCTGAGAAGAATTTACCCACAGATCTATATAGGCAGTTTTATTAGTCTCCTCCTACAGACTAAAAGGCTAGATTACTGCCCAAGGCCATCTTAGGTTCCTAATAAGAGGAATAGGCAAGTTGAGGAATTGTTATAATCCTTTGAAAGCATTTAAATACTTGAACTACTTTTGAAAATTCTATGGCATGCTTTTTTTACATCATTAGATACACACAAGCTTTTGAAAGACTTTCCACAAGCAATTACTAGTATGACCACTTCTTTAAGCTCGCATTACCCCATATAATAATGATACATATAATTTGGGAATCCTATATTTGTAAATTATATTATTAATCATAATTCATACAAGTTCTGCTCAGAAGAGTGGCTGAGCATACCTGCTGGTTTCTTTTTGAATTGATTCAGTTTGAGGCTTCGAGTATCTTTTGTTTCTCAGAAGATGCACTTATGAATATTATCCTGATGAAAACAGATGTTCGTTTTCATTTTAACAGTGTTAAATCCCTTGGGTGTTGGAAGTGCTCTTTTCTGCATTTGGCTGACAGCAGAATCATTACTTACGGTGGTTAATTCTTTCTCTTTTAAAAGATACTGGGTAGATGAAAATTGTTATTTTTTGAAGGTTTTAAGAGCTAGTCTTTTGCTGACAAGGATAAACATTATATAGTAAAACCAAAAATATTATCTTATCTTTCAGGACCTCTTAAACACTGCCTTAAGCTGGATGGGCAGAGTAATTATTTGGCACACAGTTCATTTTCAGACTGAGTACAAAAATGGCAGTGAAGATCATATCTTGCTAGAATATATTTTGTATTAAACACCAATATTTTGACATACCCATATCTGACAATGGATTCCTTTGAAACCAGAATTTTTAAATTGAAATAATAGCATAAAAACTTGTAGAACGAGTGTAGGTATGGAAAAGCAGGGCTGTGTGATCATTTGATATTTCGGTTTTTCAGCAGAATTTAAAACAAAGTGTATTTACTTCACTCAATACAAATTGTCTCACTCAATACAAATTGTCTCACTCAATTAAAAAAAAAAAGAAAAGAAGCCACCAAACAGGCATATGTTCCTATTTGGCCCAGTTGCTCATAATAATCGGTCAGGAAGTTAGATATGTAGGATCAATTTTAACTCATTTGCCAATGTTCTCTTAAAAGTATCTTTCTTCTCCTATGAAAGTGTTCCAAGAATCAAAGTTATTACAAGACTCATATTTCTGTCCTTTTTGTCGACATTATTGTACGATCTGAGAACAGTTAAGCATTCGCTGCAGCACTTCACTAGGCACTGGGATCCAAGTGTCTCACTTCTGTGAGATCTGAACTAGCGGGGTAAAGTATCACTCACCTTTTATTCCCCCTGTATTCACTGAGAATTTTATATAAAATCTATACCATTCCAGCAGAGAAATTGAAACTAATACCAAACTGGCTGCTGATGAGATGTACCTAAGTGATAGAAGACGTAAACTGTTTTAAATACAGAAGAGGAATTGAAGCTGGGTCTCCCATATTCTGAATGTGTGCTACAACCTTTAACTGTAGGATAATAAAAGGGCAGCATCACACACCTTAATTTAGGCACCAACATGTGAGCTAGGTGTCTAGGTTCACATCAATGGCATGTCCAGCCAACAGGGAGCGAATGGAGCCTGGAGAGTAATTAATTTGTCTTTACAGAGGAATTCAGTGCTGCATCCTTCATCTAACAGGAGATTGGCAGATACAACACAGGTCCAACAGGAGAATTGTATCCCTCTGGAGTGACAGCTGGAGGCCAGCCATGACAAAATGAACTATTTTAAATGGCCCTAGGTAGCGCTGAGTGAGCAGCTTTGAGAAATATCTCAGAGCTCTCCGTGTCTCTCATGAGCACGATGACCATATTGCAACTGATTGCAATGGGAGCAATCCCGAGATATGGAGCTCAAAGGTAGACACCTCCATAGAGACACCTAATTTTAGATGTTTTAAATTAGGTCTAGATCCCGCTGTCTTTGTGCAGGAGCTCTCTGAATTTGGACACTAATTTTACAAGAGAATCAAAACTATTTCAGAGATTAGACACAAATTTATATTGATAATCGAAAATGCAATTTGATGAATAGTAAATTTAGCTACAACATTTTGTCAGGCTTGTGCAAAGTGAACAGAAGTCTGAAAATAAAGTGTTATAATAAGTGATAATTAAAAAGTTACTAGGAGATGCTTTAGAACGAGTGAGTATTATCTAATTTAAGAGTCATTTTTAATCTGGAAGATGTAGTCAAAAGTACTTGATAAAATTTGGAGATGATGCTAAGCCACAAGGTGTTGCTAACACTAGTTAGGACAGGAAACCAAATACAGAGGAGACACTTTAGAAAGGAATGTAGCAGAATATCAGGAAACATGCCAAAGATACTGGACTACAGGAGTAAGTGAAAGCTACATCTCTTGGATCAAGGAGGTGAACATCAAGGATTAGTGATGGGAGCATTCTGCTGTGCAGAAACTGAGCGAACAAAGGAAGTCCCATGTCTTCTGAAATGTCACTTGTGCTTCACAGTAAAAACTGAATATTTTAGGGAAAATACAGGGATTTGCTTTCATCCTAAGACTTATGAACAAGTTCTACAAAAATAAGATCATAACTGTTTTTTCAATCAGCCTGACTCTTAGGAAAAGGTCTTCCCTGTTCTGCTAAAGTAATGTCTGATGTAGATGGTGTTTTACTTGTATTGAGAAGGTGCAAGACTCAGTTCATTCACCAAACAGAAATGTATACACGGGTTAGCTTTCTGCCAGGCTGTTGAGTTGAATCAGCTCACAGAGGGATTTGCACAAGTTGCCAGAGCCAGCAACAGGCAAGTAGAAGGTCAAGGGGATGGAGGAGCGTGGAGCTGAGATAAGGGACGGAAACTCTTCTGCTTGGCAGCAGTGAGTGGTTTGGTTAGCTCATCCCCTATCGGGAAACAGCATCTGGAGTCAGGTGACGCAGATGCCTCATGCCCAGAACTGGTTTTATGACTTTGGCTGTCTGCGTCTGAACAGGAAAGTCTGGACACGTGGCAAAAACTGCTGTAAATGATCAGCAGCGTCCAGTTACCTGACAAGTGCTGTAAAGCAGGCTTCCTGGCTCAGCTCTGAAGAAAGGCCGAAATGACAATCATTTTAGCTTGATTTTGCTAATAACAGGAAAGCATTAGTTATTACATTTTGAATAGTCATGTACAAGTGCGTACTATCACTTTTCAGATACCTGCTAATGATCAAATGAGATTCTACAGACGCTTTTTGAGAAATATTTTTTTGTGTGTGTGTGGAGAAGGTCATAAAAGAGTTTTCAACTAAGATTATCCAAAAAAAGAGTTATGCATGTGTGTACATGACCCTTTCTTCACACCTGAAGATGAAACACTGAACTTCAAGACAGGCACAGATTTGAATAGCTGCTCAGTTTCACTAAACTATAATGATAATATTTTTAAATCTTCATCAGGCATTTGCTGATCTATGTGGTGTCAGGGAGTTTTGGTAAGGTTGTCTTGGAAATGTGCTCAGCAGAAATCCAAGAAAATTAATCACAAAAGTGGCTGATAATGACATGTGATGGAGATATGAAATGAAATAGGCTTGGGCTCCTCCATCCAGGTTAATTTACCCAAAACAGAGCAGAGGTAGGAATCGCCTTGACCTGCTGGCCCTGCAGCCGGCTCTGGGATCTGGAGATGGGACTTGTCACGTTCCTTGGTTCAGGTCGAAGTGCCCACAAAGATAAAAAAGCTCGTCGCAGTGGGAATGGGGCAAGTGGTGCACGGTGAGGAAACCATAGGCAGGAAGGGCAGGAGAACTGCTATAACGCTTCCAAAGAGTCTTTATTGCCTACTAGCAGAGTTTCAAAGTATGCTTTGGTATTGGGGGCTGTGCCGTTATACAGAGCTGGCTTTTCCCCAGGGAGGTTAATCTCTACTTTTCAGATGTTACTGTAGACTTGAGCACTTTCATGTCAATTTGCCTTTGTTTTTTTAAAAGGCAAACTCTGCTCCTATGAATGGAGAACAAAATCATAATTGTACCATGATGTACCTGATAAAGTCCCACTGGATAAATACTGTCCTGTTTCAGGACTGAAGAAGCTTGGGTTTTTTGTGCAAATATTTCCTTAGCTCTTTGTCAAAATGTTTTAATGAAATACACCGCTGCTGGAGCTGCCACAGGCATGAGGTGGGCACTCTCAGCTCGGCTCAGCTCGTCCTCTCTGGGTGGGGTGGGATGTGACACACCGTCTGTAGGACAGGGTGACTTCTTTGCATAAATTAAACAGTAATCAAGCATTCTCAGAAGAATGAAACATTTTGGGTTAATCTGAAATGAAGTTTTCCAGAGTGGTAAAAAAGTGCTAAAATATTCCCATTTCATATCAACTTTGTTTCAGCTGCTGGTTTTTTTTTTTTTTCCCTCTTCATTTGGGCACTGAAATAAAGGGACATTATTCATACAGCTGTACATTTTAAGTCACTTGTATATTTTACAGCACAAATACCATCATTGAGGATAAAGACTTTTGCCTCTAGTCATTTCTAAACATTATATCATGTTGTGTTTATTAAATCCAAGCCAAGGAAAATAATCTGGAATTTGAGTATTATGATATTTCTCTGACAGATGAAAATCAGTATCTCTGGGTTTGCAGGTGGAATACCTGAAATCCCCACAGATTATGAGACTCTGAGCCACACAAATAGCCCAAATGGGATTCTGCATCATTTTTCTGGCTTTTGGCATAGCACTCAGTCATCTGTGTTTCCTTCTCTGTAAGAAGTGTAATTACAGAAGTTTATGGAGGTAAAACTTCAAGTACACATTATCAAATGATTTTTTTTTTCCCCTGAAGTGTGGCTCTGGGAAATCAACCTAAACGAGCAGCAAACAGCAGTCAATTTACAGTGAGTTTTCACTAATGCCCACAATATTTTTTTATATTGTAATTTATTTTTTTAATTTTATGGCACTCTACAACTTCATGATTTGGATAGGAGTACATGCATGGTTAATTTGGCTCATAAAATGCACAAAGCAACAGCCTTTCATCTTACTCTATGAAAAGATTGTTTATTGTCTGGTTTTCAAGCAAACAGAGGCTGGTGTTGCATGGAAGCAGCCTCATACATTTTTTTATTCTTGTTAGTTTTGCTTTTCACTGTGGTATTTCTATGATCAACAACTTGATTTATATCTCTCAGTTACTGTTATTTCCTTTACGGGCAAAAGCATTGTTTAAAGGCTCTGTTCACTTTACGTGTATTATGGCCTGCACATTTCTATCTATTTAAAATTGTCAGAGGAAAAAGCACTTCACAAAGCACTACAGAAACAAATTCAAACGTAACAAAGTCTCTGCCAGCTTGTGAAACATCTCCTTTTGGGAATGTTTGTATAAAAAGGAAATATTGTGTTTGAATTGTCCAAAATACCACACGATTAACTGAAATGTAGCCTGCTACTCTTTCAAGGCACCACTACAGCCAGAAGGAGGAAGGATAGGCCTGCCAGAGACATTCCTGATTAATCATGGGTAAATCAGGGCACTTTGCTCTTTCTCCATTCTTGGTTATAGACTGTAGATATTCTGGACCTCATAAATACTTGACATGCTTAGAAATACTTCCTTGTCATCCTTTCTTAAAACTGGATATAGAATAAAACTCAGAGTCAGATGATTTTTTCACATTAATTTTTCATGTTATGATGACACTTAAGAAAAAACCCACAAGCTTTTTCAAGTTTTACTATTCTTTTAATGGGATTATCGGCAACGTCGTACATGTAAATTTTAGTATAACTTTTCCAGAAACGTTTTTTCCCACAAAATGCTGAGCTATTCACAAGCCAAAACTGAAAACAGATTTGCATGCATTGTATATTTTGCATCTTAAATGCTATATAATCATCTGTAAGTTTCACCAAATTTTCAAAGATGTTTGCTCGAGTAAAATAATATAAAAAATTGTAAGAAATGATGAAGATGAAATGTCTGTGTTTTTTTCTTCAACAAAAGTTTTTAACAACATCAAAAATGCTCATCCACATCACAGAACTGCAAACATTTCAGGCCAGTAGTAGATCTGCAAAAAAGCACAGAGCATGAAATAGTTTCAAGAGATCTGCTGAATATTATTGTAAAGCACTGAATGCTTCATCAAGATGGGAAAATGAGCAAAGATAAAGAATATTTAGTCAAATCAGACTTTTGTGAAATATTGTCGTCAGAATCATAGAATCACAGAATGGTTTGGGTTGGAAGGAACATTAAAGATCATCTAGTTCCAACCCCCCTGCCATGGGCAGGGACACCTCCCACTAGACCAGGTTGCTCAGAGCCCCATCCAGCCTGGCCTTGAACACTTGCAGGAATGGGACATCCACAACTTCCCTGGGCAACCTGTTCCAGTGCCTCACCACCCTCACAGTAAAGAATTTCTTCCTAATATCTAATCTGAATCTACCCTTTCAGTTTAAAGCCATTAGCCCCCGTCCTATCACTCCACTCCCTGATAAAGAGTCCTTCCCCATCTTTCCTGTACCCTACAGGTATCGGAAGGCCATTTCTTGTGCTTGACCTGTTTTCAATGCTGCCAAGTGTACAGGGCACCTAGCGCACTGCCGTCAAATTGTCTTCCACAGGGCATAAAGAGGACATTGCAGTTCTGCACAGGAGAACTTTCTCAATGCGCTGGTTGCTTTGAAAAAGGCAGCATGCTAGAAGTACTTAAGAGGTGGCAATGTTTTTGCATACTTTGACTAGGAAAGGAAAGTCTTTCTCAAGAAAACAATCTTTTTGTTTTTACAAAAATTACTGACTTTACATTTACAAGCATTACTGACTTGAGGAACTGTAATGAGACCAGACCTCCACTCTCAAGTTGGAAATTATTTTTAATGTCTCTCATTGCCATTTTGAAAAACTACAATAGGATAAAAAATGTGGTGTTTAAACTAAGGTAGTCACCTCCCATGAAAGGTGAGATTGGCCGTAGCCTTTTTTGAACAAGCCATTGCATTAAAAATTTGGACGGATATTTACTTTATATATGAGTGCTCCTGCAAATTGCTTTCTGCAAAGTGCTCATAGCTTGATCTGTCCTAGCAGAGGCTGCAGCATCCTTCAGAAAAAAGCAGGATGGGGGAGAAGGATGGGTGCAGAGCTCACAGCATTACTTTATAAACCTCAGTAATATGGGACATTTACAACCTGCTGCTTTCTAAGCTTATTGAATAAAAGCTGTCAACAATGTTTGCTTTCAGCAGATCAACGCAGTGCTTCTTCATAAAATGCACCGATTTTTTGTTCCTGTTACAACTTTTTTATTCTGATCTATGTATTATTGATCTTCATATGTCTTGGTATTATTTAATCTTAATATTTGGTTTTATATTTTTCAGGTCCTGTTCATATATACTGACACCTTTAGACTACATAGATAAGATAGGTTGACATTTTGGTGGATCGCTGTATTTCACTTATTTTTTCCTATCTTTTATCTTCAGGTATCAGTTGTTTTTGTCTGTAGCAGTGTGAGATTCTGATAATGTGATGGTGTGCAGTGGCTTCTCCCTGGGCAGCTGCTAAGCCCCACCTCGCCCACTCCCCACCCTTAACAGGACAGGGGAGAGAATAGGAGGAGCAATAGCAAGAAAACTCATAGGTTGCGATAAAGACAGTTGAATAAGTGACAGAAAGAGTAAAAAGGCAAAAATCCCAAAGAAAAGCCAAGCGATGCAAAGGCAATCACTCACCACCTCCCACTAGCAGATTGACACCCAATCAGTCTCCAAGCAATGGATACCTCCCGCAAAGCCCCCTCCCCTCAGTTTTTATTGCCATGTTACATAGCATGGAATATCCCTTCGGTCAGCTGGGGTCAGCTGTCCCAGCTGTGTCCTCTCACAGCTTCTTGCCCACCCCCAGGCTACTCAGTGCCGGGACAGAGTGGGAAAGAGAGAGTCTTGACGCTGTGCAAGGACGGCTCAGCAATAGCCAAAACACTGGTGTGTTATCAACATTGTTCTAACCACAAATCCAAATGCAGCACCATTTGGTCTGCTATGAAGCAAATTAACTCCATCTCAGCCAGACCCAGTACACAGTGTTAGAATAATCCAACTGTGGTCTGGATTTTTGAAACAAAATAGCTAGAACATACACTGTCATGTACTGTAACTGCACCCCCACCCCACAGTACGACTGCAATAAAAAAGTAGTACCTTCACTTTTACACCTCCAAATAAAAATGAATTTGTATCCAAAACACTGAAGTTAACTGATGATTTATTCTTTCAGCAGCTACACATTAGATTATTTATTTATTTTAAAGATGGATGCTGTGAATCAGAATTCTTTGGTTGATGTGAAAATCAAGTCCACGTTGAAATTGTCTATTATCCTACTTGGAATGGACTGAGGAGAAATTCAGGTGTCTAGACCTGAGATTTGAATTCAAGTCAACCTCTGTACAGGCATCTGAAACAGGACAGCCATAAAATTTAGTGATGAATGTGTTCTGAAGAGCAAATATCCTAAGCATGCTCAGCTGAACAGGTAGACTTCTGAAGTCTATTACCATTAAGGTACTGGCCTAGGACTTTTAAAACCATCTCACCCCCTCAAAGCCTCATTCAATGGTGCTGACTGCTTCTCATTCTGCTGTATTTGAGCATAATCTGGCTTCAGAAAAGTCAACCACATCCTGGTCTGCATCAAAAGAAGTGTGGCCAGCAGGTTGAGGGAGGTGACTCTGCCCTTCTACTCTGTTCTGGTGAGACCCCACCTGCAGTTCTGCATCCAGCTCTGGAGCCCTCAGCACAGGAAAAACATGGGTCTGTTGGAAAAGCTCCAAAGGAGTGCCACAAAGACGATCAGAGGGCTGGAGCACCTCTCCTATGAGGACAGGGTGAGAGAGTTGGGGTTGTTCAGCCTGGAGGAGGAAAGGCTCCAAGGAGACCTTATTGCAGCCTTTCAGTACTTAAAGGGAGCTTATAAGAAAGATGGGGACAAACTTTTTAATAGGTGCTGTTGCAATTGGGGAAGGGGTAATGGTTTTAAACTAAAAGAAGGTAAATTTAGACTAGATATAAGGAAGATTTTTTTTGCCATGAGGGAGGTGAAACACTGGCCCAGGTTTCCCAGAGAGGCAGCAGATGCCCCATCCCTGGAAACATTCAAGGTCAGGTTGGATGGGGCTGTGAGCCACCATCTAGTTGACGATCTCCTTGCTCATTGCAGGGGAAGTTGGACTAGATGACCTTTAAAGGTCCCTTCCAACCCAAGCTATTCTATGATTCTATGATTTTTGCTAGTATATTAGATTCGGATGGGGTGGACAGCTGGTGATAGCAACACTTCAAAATCACAAAGGTAAATCTGAAAGAGTCTATATGTGACAGCCTTTAGAAAGATAAGATTTTAAAATCCTAATTAAACAGTATTATTGTGAATCAGTATGAGATTTGATAAACCATTCTTCTTACAATCTCAGACGGCCCAAGTGGAAAATTTAGCTTTTCTCTAAATCAGATGCTTAGTTTGTGCAAATCACACATACAGCATCAGATGAGCAGCGTTCCTGTTTTTCAAAAGCTGACTCCTGAATACACTGATGCCTATTTGCTGGAAAACTTTGAAAGAGTAATGGTGTAAATCTCATGCTTCTCTGCTAATTATTCCTAGGTAGAAGCCCAGAAGAGAAACAAATGAAACATATTTCTGTTTAGATGAATCCCCTAAAGGTTTTCCCTACACCTCTGGGATCTGTGATGATGCTGTTGAATGCCACCAGGCCCCACATGCACAGGGACCAAGCGTCTCTTTATTAGCCCCTCATCCAACCTGTTGGCAGCTTGAATGCCAGCATTTTCCTGGAAAACTTTCAGAGGAACCAGGAAAACATATTCACAAAGAAGTAGCACAACTCTTCTGGTCTTTTTTTTTTTTTTTTCTGTGATTCTAGTAGGGAAGCAAAAATGATGAATTATCTCCAGCGTCTCTGTTTCTTAATGACTTCAAAACACCTAGAGCCCTGGGTCTGTGGTGGATTTAGATGTCTCCACAGGTCTGTGGAAAGGTTAAAATGAAGCAAAGAGCAAAATATTGGCTTGTTTCCCCTTCTCTTTGCTTTGGATCATGATCATACAGTGGATGCCTGCTGCACAATCATCTGGACATGGAATAAAGCAGAATATGAACCTCAGAATCTGATTCAATACTTCACTATTCTAGTTGGATTAATTCTGAGGGCTTCACTTCAGTAGGCCAAGTATGGCTCTAATATGGTTGGAGTCTCATTCCCTAAAGCTAAATTTGTGTTATTTCTCAACACTAAGAAGATGAAGAGATGCTGATGAGTTCATTGGTAATTTGAGTTAGTTTTGAGTGGGTTTGGCCTGATTATTTTGTTTTGTTTTAAGAACATTTTTTTTAGTCAGAACACAGACAGAATTTAATTGCTAACCAGAGTAGGTCTCCTGAATTTAACTGCGATAATTTTAAGCAACTAGTTTTAGCCAGATATTATAAAGCATTGATTGCTTATTTAAAGAAGGATTTAAATACGTTCATATGGACTACACTGCATTGCCCTGGCAAAATGCTTGTGTGTAACAGCTTTCTTAGCTTCACAGCCTGAACGGCTGTGAGGGGGCAATTAAATGTTTTTTTTTTTTTTTCAGTGTATTAGTTGTTTAAGTATTATTATGTTATTAAAATACATCTTTTTGCTATATAGATGGCTACATTTTTCATAGATTCCTTGACTCTCAGACTTAGGGAAAATAGATTGAAAATTGACTGAAACGTGTTGCTTATTATTTTACTAAGCACAATTATAAATGTGGCAGCAAGTATCCATATCTGCTATTTGCAGACTTTCTGTTAGCGTTTATCGCTACACTGGTAAAAGAAGCATCTCTCAAATCAGTTTCAACCTTCCACTGTGGAAGTTTCAGAGGGAGCAGGGAGGTGGATTCACATGAAAAATAGCTCAGAAATAATGCAGGCTCTTAGGAAAACTCCAGCTAGCATCAACAAAGACTGAAAGGTGTAAAAGCCATTGGTTGTACTGCCAAAGGGTTACTAAATAGGCATGAGGAATAAGCTAGCTAAAGAACGAACTGAAATCCAGACCTGCATAGAATTCTCTTAGAAAGCTTGCTGTTTCCACCATGGTCACTGAAAATGTTACCCTTGCAGGTTTTCAGGCAGTTATCTTGTCAGAGTTTTTATTCCATACCTAGTTAGCCTACTCTCATTTGGCTTTGGCAATGCAAATGCAGGATGCTTGCAGTCCCTTTCGAACAGTTGTACATTGCTGAAGTGGTGGGAAGGGCTCTTTCTAGGAAAATCAGGTCTGGAATGTTTGTTAATATTTTGTTATGAATTTATCATGAAAGAGATTCATCACTGGGATGGGTTTCAGGAAACCCAGCAGGAATGTGCTTACATACGATAGATGACTGCTGCCTTTGAGAGGCTTTTCAGGCAAAGACTCATATCTTGCAGGAAAGACTTTGATACCACATGGACAATAGTGGTAAGTCACAAAATGGAAAGAACAGGGAAAAAGTTAGTATTCATAACAGAAACAGAGAATATGTATTTGGGTGAGTTGCAAAGACAACTAGGAGTCTTGATGCAGACAGTGCTGTTCTTCATTCTGCTCCTCATTTGCTATTGAAATTTAGCAAATCAAAATTCTTCTGTGTCTTCATTTATCCATAATTCATTCCTGTCTCCCAAAGTTGCTTCAAAGATTCATTAATTAATTGGTGTTCCTGTAGTAATTAAAGTCCTTAGCTGAAGTAATTTGTAAGTGCTGTCTTGAAAGAAAAAATACATATTGGACCCTGTAGAAACTGAGGGAGGTTCAGCGATAGCACATTTTATCAGTTATGAAAATGAGGACTATAAGACCATGGGCAGTTTTATTAGTTGGATTGTGTGAGAATGGGAATGTAAAGTACAAAAACATGGATACAAAATCAAGCGAGTAATTGTATGCGATGAAAGTTAAACATAATAGCACACTAGATTTGAAAATTTTTTATACAAGACATCTCTGAAATGCTAATTCCCCAAAATTAATTATTTAACAGAGATGGTTGAATTATTCAGATCTAACAATATAAGCCACGCACAACAAAACTTGTTACGTGTTACGCAGGAGTTACTAAATCCCCTGGGACAAGCCCTGAGGGCTTTGCTCAGCATTCACCCAGCCCAAACTCTTCGTGGAAGCTTTGTTGAGTGAGGGCCACGCTGGAGCACTCTCTGAGGATTTTGCAGTAGCTGAAGAAGGCTTAGGTGAAAATCAGTGTCTTTTGTTTAGGATCTGATGATTAAGAGAGGAGAAACGAAGTCCTTAAAACTTCTCAGATCTAAGGATTTCACAGGGAAATTAAAAGTTTTGCAAGGCTGTTCTTCTAATACCTTAATGGTAATTACGAATTAAGGGTTTCATATGACAGCTTTAATGTGTATATGTAAACTGTGATGCAGCACTAAGTTGTTGTCATAAAACACTGTAACAGACTCATAAAACATTGAGGAAGGAGTGCATAATAACTGCTTAATACTGTGTTTCAATAACTTCAGAAACATTGCGTAATAATGACTTACTGCCAATGGATGATTAACCAGGAACTTAGACTGCCTTATTTAAATACCATATATCACAAATTCACATAATTAGGATTGTTGAATGGCTTCACTCTCTACTGTGTACCAGAAGTAACACCTAATAACCTAGTAAAAAACCAGACAATATGCTTGGGAAATGGTACAATGCTATGAAATACCACCAGCATTTCTAGGCTTTTGTCACAGCCTCAGAACTGCCAGTGGTCTCTGCCTAAATGATACCATGAAATAGCTAGCAGTATTTTAAATTATTAAGGGTCCTTATTCAGATGATAAACTTTGGTACCTCCTTTCTTTCCTTGAATAAGACGAAAAAAAGCAGTTAGTTCTTTTTCAGCATTTGTTTTTGGCAGGCCTGAGAGTGTTATCTGTGTCATACAGATGGAGAATTTAAGGCGTGGAGAAACAAATCTAACATCGCACAGTGGTTAATTGCAGAAACAGGAACAGTTCCCAAGTCAGGTGCCAATAGGTCCCAAGCCAGTGTTCAACCCAGTAGACTGTGTTTCGTCTGTTACTGAGCTCCTTTTGTGAAGTCCAAATAAATGTCTTCAGAGGGACTGAACAGGAATCTGCTCCACAACTGTCCTGAATGAAGGCTTTGTAGTGCCTCTGTTGCTATGGCAAATGAGATCCTGTGCATCCCCTGAAAAAGCAGGACAAATATGGTAGTCAGATATCCATCGGTAGATCTCTCTGTACTGAGGCAATTACAATACTTGCACCCGAATCTTAACGTTGTGGAGATTTCTCTTTTGATTCAGGCTGTCAGTAGCCTTGTCATGACTTGTCATTCCCCAAACGAGTGCATTATTTACAGTCACAAGGCAGGAAGGTGTCGTTCGAATGAATCATATGAAAACCAACACTACCACTGAAGTAGCTTGGAGACCTGCCATACGCCTGTTCAGCTCACCCCTTCACTTCAGGAAGAATTGCTACAGAAGAAGGTTTTCCAGGTGGAAGTTTCAATTCCAAATGGGAATGTAGGAAATTTCACTTCAAGTAAAATTTTCAAAAGCACCTAAGGTACAGTTCCAGACGCCAAGTGGCAAAGCAAATGAACCTGTGACTGTACATGAACTGAATAACTTCAAGCTAATGCCTGCAGTTCATTACTACTTTGTCATCAAAGAGATGTCTGATCTGTACACGTTCCTTGGGAGATCAGGGCGCTTTCATGCATTGGTCTATGCACAGAAGTTTATCCCACCTTCAGTTGGACTTGGGCTCAAAAATGCATACATCATTTTTGAAATTGTGTCTTGAATGTCTAAGTCAGTTCACCACTTCTGAAAATCTGTCCAGGATCTATTTGTCTGGGAGGGAGACAACATACAGAAGAGAATTCCTGATGTGGATCATCCAAGTCCCATGAGTACCTTATTTATTTCTGTCACAAGGGGCAATTGTTTCAGCAAAGCAGAGTTCAGCAACACATATTGCATCGAAAACTGAAATGAGAAATGCATGTAAGGAGCAGCAGGAGAAGAGGGAAGGAGCTGTGACTATGTGGCAGTAAGATCAGGTTTAAAATAGAGAGAAAAGGGAAATCTGGGAAAGGTGACTTCATGAAACACCTTGCTAAAGTATATCTATGGTGCAGCTGGGCTATGGCATCTTAGCATCTGAGCTAGATTTAACCAAGCTAACATAGATACTATTGATGATGACAAGATAAAATCATGAGTTTCATCATAGATAGCATCAAAATACCAAGGGACACCAGTTTACATTCACAGCCTATTCCAAAGCCGGCACTTTTGAGCCTGCACCAGGAGACGGGGCACTGAGTCTCCTTCGCGTTTGCCCCATCACAGAGTAGATGGATGTGAAAATTCCTTTGTAGATACAGATGACAAGATGCTCCCATCTTTTGGTTCTCTTTGTTCTCCAGCTTGCAAGCTCCTTGTCTTCTATAACCCAAATGAATATGAATACAAACAGATATTGTCATACACAGTAGCTGTAATCTGGATGAATGATAGAATAATAATAATTTCCTTCATATTGGGAAAAGAAAAAGATCAACAGGTAAGTCCTGCTAATGTGCAAGAATGGAATCAGTTGGAACAAACAGAACCATAGCATTTAAAATGCTATGCAAGCATCAGTGATGACGCAGTGACGACTTTGTTAACAAAATGTTAATTTTTATCTGTCTTTTCCCTAGAAGCTCTACTTCCGGTTGCACCTGCCTCCTGATGTTATAATTTTGGCATCTGGAGTTTACACAGCTATCTGATTCATGTTTTTTTAATATTTATAGTTCTTTTTGCTGCAATAACATGGGCATACTATGATTATGATTCAGCATTATCAAAATCCATTGCATCAATTTGGAGAATTTGTGTAGCTTGCAAATTCCAGTTTGAATTTATGAGCCAGTGCTCTTATCCTTTTCTTTATTAAAGATGGATAAGAAGTAGTTTGCCTGCCTTCTGAGGATTTTCAAGTTTTCCAATATTTTTTTGTTTGCTTCAGGAAGAAATTTTTAATAGTTTTCCATGAAAAAATGTGAATGAAGACAATTTTACATCTCCCAGCTGAAAACGAGACTCAAATCCCTTCTTTAGAACAGAGACTTTTGCTTGACTGTTTCACATACTTTTCTCCTTTTTGTTTTCTTTCATTTTGAAAAAAAAATCTATTTTCTAATCACAAAAGCTAATTTAGTTTCAATGGGTAGACCTCTCTGTTTTTCACCAAAAAAATTCCAGGCAGTTGCACAAGCAATTTTTAACGTTGTCTTTTATGGTCTTGTCTTTGGAGACAGCAAGGAAATGGTCTGGGGTATGGTAGGCATGCGGCAGGTACTGAGCAGCCAATTCAAACCTACTGCAAATTGAATGGAAGTGTCCGGAAATACAATATATTTCCAAATGAAGCCCAAGAATGTTGACAAGTATGTAAGGAACAGGACCAGGAGAGGATTTTGACCAACTGACAAGCCTGATCACTTAAAAGATATGAAAAAATCTCAGTTGGCTTTCTGTGGTATGAAATACTTTTTGCCAGAGAGTACTGGTTGCTGGTTGCAAGACAAATAAGACAGCAAACACTCAAGCTACATACTTTTGGAGAAGATAAAACCCCAAGTACAATGAAGAGACCTGGACATCCAACCAAATCCCAAAGAATAATTTTGAGTGGTGAAAATAGAGAGGTAACAAATGACATAAATCGTATTAAGACAGGCTGAGAGAGTTGGGGTTGTTCAGCCTGGAGAAGAGAAGGCTCTGGATAGACCTTATAGCACCTTCCAGTACCTAAAGGGGGAAAAGATGGACACACAGGAAAGTGTGTTATCACAGGAAAGCTGGAGAGGGACTCTTTATCAGGGAGTGTAGCAATAGGATGAGGGGTAACAGTTTTGAACTGAAAGAGGGTAGATTTAGATCGGATATTAGGAAGAAATTCTTTACTGTGAGGGTGGTGAGGCACTGGAACAGGTTGCCCAGGGAAGTTGTGGATGTCCCACCCCTGGAAGTGTTCAAGGCCAGGCTGGATGGGGCTTTGAGCAGCCTGGTCTTGTGGAAAGTGTCCCTGCCCAGGGAAGGGGTTTTGGAACTGGATGATCATTAGGGTCCCTTCCAACCCAAACCATTCTATGACTATGTGATTCTATGAAATGGTTTTCACCAGTTCTTATGGTATTCAAAAGAATCAATAGCTGTGTTAGAAATCTTTGATGTGACAAGATTCAGATAGTACCTTTCCCTGGGGATACCTTTAAGCTACTGTAATGACATCAGGTACCTGTCCTTGCCTGTCCTGGGCCATGTAGCAGCTGGACTGGGAGTGGGGACTCCCGATGCAGAAAAGTCACAAAAACACAAAGAAGGCACATCAGCTCAAAATCCAAGTTTAGCACTTTTTGTGAGTGTCCAGGCAAAGGATCAGGACTAAAGTTGCTAGGCCTGTCCTATCAGGGCTTTTCAGGTAACCGTTACAAGATGGCAAGCAAGTAAAAGTGGGTCCACAGAACAATCATAACTACAGGAACGTATCCCATGCCCGTAACAGCTCTGTTCATTGCTTGGCTTGGGGACAAACTTGTTTTGGACTTCTGATCCACTTGCTGCTTCTGGCTTATATGTTTGTATCCATTTTCTAGAACAGGTGAATTTTGCTCTCAGTTACTCAAGAGAGGACAATGTGCTGGGGGAGACTGTGCAGCCTCTCGGCTGTGGCATGAGAGCACTGGTGACACCGGCCAGTGTTAATTGTGCAGGCTGTTGCTCTCTCAGTTCCCCTAGGAAGTAGTTATAGACTATATTATTACAGTTCTGTTTTAATCAGCATAAAAGTCAAGACTGTAGGCAAAAAAAATAGTTACTAGTATTGCTAAGAGCAGAATTTGCAACATATGAATTTTGGACTACCCAGTTGTCAGTGACATAAAGCATCCCAAACACAGCATTGCATTGTGTATTGTTCCTATATTTCCCACTTGCATCCTATGCAATGTAGCAATATCTCTGTGTTTGGAAATTTATACTTTCTTCTGTCCTTAAGCAACCACAACTGGTTCTCAGAAGGGTGTAATTGTATGTTGCTTAGTGTACAATTTTAAACAATGGTATTTACAACTGATAAACTGTATAGATTTTCCAAACCTATTATGACTGTTTGTCAAAGACCACGTTTAAGGCTTCTGAGTTGCACAACTGGAGATCGAGCTCTTCTGATTTAAATCCCAAAACCTGTCAAAAGAGTATCTCAGGTCTTCTCAGTTGCAAGATACGGTTATGAAGAAGTATTCTCACTTTGAACACAACACTTCATAACTGAGTGGAATTTAGTGCTAATTTTACCCTACATGAAAAAAGAGCTGCTTCTGGAGTACTGTTGAAAGGTCATGGAAAGGCCCTTTCATTGCTGCACCAGTGGGCAAGAACAGAGGACACGAGCACAAGGAACTTCCCAGAACTGCTGTCTCCAAACCAGAGGTCTACTGCATTTATTTTCTCCTTATAATTGGAACCAATTCCTGTTCCCCTTGAAGTAAAAATTAATTTGAATATTAAAACCTGAAAATTATTTTTAACACTAATCCCAAGAGGAATATGGAGTAGATTCTTATTTTCAAGTCTGTCTTTGCAGCCCAGAGGACTAGAAGCTTTTTTCAGTGAGAACTCTCATGCAAGTAACATGATCCCAAGAGATGATGAGTGAAGATCAGCAGATTCTTTAAGACTTAAGTTTCTAAATAGCAATTTTCAATAAGCAACACTTTGCTCAGAGACAAATATAGTAGTCTTGTGGTTCAGACAGCAATACCATGGGAGTTTTATCCAAGAATTAACTTAATAAATCGGTTAAGCCACAACAATTTATTGTCTCCAGAGAAAAGAAACTTCTGAAGCAAACTGTTGCCTGGAAAATCCGCTCTAGAATACTATTGTGGTCTTGGCGATTCCAAAGACCCACAGTCAGGCAAAGATCACATATTTAACTCTACTGATGTACATAGTGCCACCACATTGAACAGGGTTGCCTATACAGACCTAAAAAAATCTGCAGGATTTCAGGTATTACCAGGTATAAAATGTCATGCTATAGAAGCCCATCAGTCCTCTGGAATTTGTTGGCTTTGTAACATGATTGGATTTATAAATGATGATTCTGAAAGCATCCATTGAACATTCATGATACCACAGAATATAATATTGCAAGCATAAATAACTTAATTCATACAATGATAATTTTCAGAGTAATTTTGAACTGTTCCCAGTAAGCAAGGCCAAACCAATAAAATGGAAGTTCACTGGGCTGGCTCATAGTTGTGGGAGAGTTTTGGGGACTATTTTGAACTATTAATAACACAAAGATGCTGATCTAGCTCATCCAGACAGCTGAGATTTGCTTAAAGCTTTTGTCCCAATCCTGCTAATACCCAGGATAAACTCTTCGTTCTATTGTAGTCCATTGAGGCAGAATTTCCATGGATTCCAGTGGGATCAGAATTTCATATCAATAATTAGTTTTCTGGTGGACTATCTATGGAGGGTGACAATCATCAATTTGTTTCTTTATCAGTAATTTAAATAGTTCAAAATAACTGTCACTATCTGAAAAGATAAAAATGTTCCTGTGCTTAATTGATGGGGAAAAAAAATCATGTTTATTTGCTCTTTGAAGTATTTCACTCTGAGAGGGTTTAAAGTACTTCATTCTGATTTCAAATTTTCAAGCGTAATTACAAAAAGTGAAATAAAGTAAAAACAAAAAAATAATCAAGGGGATACATTTTGAAGTGATCAAGAACGGCTGTTTTTCAGTCGGGGATTTAATTGCTTTCCAAGAAAAAAACCCCACAACTGTCAAGTGATAACTGAACATTTTGGAGACACTGGATATGCTGAAAGTTGTCGGAGAAAAGTTTTGTGTGAAAAGTTTCATCAGCTTTAGTCAGGATGTAATTATCATTAAGCGGGTTACTTGTGCTTCTTGGATAAGATTCAGCATTTATGTGTTTTTAATTCTTCAATATCCTTTCAGACTTTTTCCTAGAATTGTTTGCACAAATTGCTTAGACAGAATAAAGGTATCCCTTTTTGTATGAGGGTTTTTTTTTTGTTTTGTTTTGATATTACGAAGTAAAATGAAGGGTGTTGCCTACTTGACACGATATGGATAGTTTTGTGGGTGGTTTTTTTTTCAGGTAAGTTTTTGGTTT
Source organism: Fratercula arctica (assembly GCA_947846985.1). Classification (NCBI taxonomy): domain Eukaryota; kingdom Metazoa; phylum Chordata; class Aves; order Charadriiformes; family Alcidae; genus Fratercula; species Fratercula arctica. The sequence goes on along the minus strand of CANTUZ010000001.1, from coordinate 15,208,719 downwards.
GCCCTTGTTATACACATTTTGTCAGCTAAGAAGGACCTACCCAAATGATCGTGTCAACCAGCAGAGTATTGTTAGTTGCATTTTCAAAGACACCATGTAGAGTTAGAAGTACCATGGTTCGTCTATTTATAACAATGAGCGGGATTTTTCTAATCCAAAAAAGGAGATTAATCTGTGGTGTAGTTTGGAGGAACCAGACAAGATTAAAAATATATCATATCACTGTGGCTCCATGTAGGTGGCATGGAATTTAACAGAGTCTGTGCAGGACAGTTCCAGAGGTTTTATTGCAAATGTATTCCCATTGGAGCTCAGTAAAATTTAATTCAGTAAAAAAACATCTCAGAATCGAGGTGAACTGTGCAGAACAAACTGTTCCACATAACTGATGCGTGTATAGCTGTGTGCAGTAGATCGCTGCTGTAGTTTGCATACATTTAATGTATTTTTTGCAGTCTGTTTTCTTAAGCACCGAGGAATCAGCAGACTGGCGAGAAGCTGAGAACTGCGAAGTCTGGGACAAGATGTTTTGCAATTGCAACTCGTCTTGCAACTTCAGTTTGGTGAACAAAACACAGAGACCTACTGACTAAACAACCAAAAATCTGTTAAACTTTACCTGGAAATACTGAGTGAATAACTTTATCTTGTCTCTCAGTCAGCCTGGTTTATTCAAAATTATTTTTTAAAACTTTTTTTTTTCCCAGTGAAAATTTCTCTGGGAGAATTTCTTCAATACATTGAACATCAGTACTCTTTTAAACATTGGTCATGTCCATAAGACTCAACTTTCAATGCAGTCTTGCTTTTTACATACATATTTATCCATTCCTCATTAATCCTACTTGTCAGGAATGAACTGAATACCCCAGATTCCTTTTGTGGTACTTGTGCATATTGATACTTTGCAGAATCTCATTACATGTGGTACATCTGGTCTCAGGGGATAAAAGAAGATGCCTGCATATTTATTGAAAAGGAAATGAGCATAACAATTCAATGCATTCATTTTCACATTTTATTTCTTTGCTAGCATTATTTACCAATACACCACCCATGCGGACATTTTGCAAAGCCTGAACAAAAAGCATCCAACCAGTTGCAATATTGCCATTTTATTAATTATTGCTACCAAATGTAAGAGATCAGTATTTTGGAAAGATTTCTTACTGCATATCAGTTGTTACACGAAAGTGGTAAAAAACCCAACTCTAGAGAGTTGTAGATTTTTTCCAATTCTTGATGAATATTTTTAATCAGAAGGGGAAAATAGTATTCCTTAGAGTCGCCGTGTCTGTCTCTCTGCCCTAACCTCATCCCACTCCTTCAGTGGTCTAATATGACATTAAAAAGAGTCTCTACTAAATCCTAGAATTGCCTTTTTTTTTTTTTTTTTTTCCTGTTGAGGGTTAAGTGACCATAGCATGAAATACAGATAATATCTCATCATTGCCATTTGCAAAAGGGGAGTTTGGAAACAAATATTCCTGTTTAACACACTTCCCAGTTTTGTGTATCATGACCTCACGGGAGGTGCATGCATCTACTAACTACAATATGGTCTAAGTTTTATGTGGTGACTATCGCGTGGGGGCCTGAAAGGTAATAGGCGAATGCTGAGCTCTGGAGCAGGATTTATTTTGCTTAACTTTTACATATTTGCCGTGTAAAAACATCTACTTCTGGGTTAATTATCTAGGCTTCTCCGAAGATCAGTGGGGGAAAATTTCTGCCTGCTGTGTGCAATTAGTCTTAACCTAAATAGATAGACAGTTACTTATTGAAGAAGCCTAAATAGCTATATGTCTATGTTGTAAACATGTAAAGGTAAGGGAAAATTACTTCCCACCCATATGATATTCTTAAAAGCCCAAAAATGATGTATCTTTGCCTCCAAACATACCTTCTCTCTTCTATACCCAGCCAGTATAACTTCATTGATACTGCAGAGAGTTCGATAAAAAATTAGGCAGATGAACACTGCGATGCATTTTGTAAATTCCATCAGAAGAATAGCTTTCTTTAGAGAAACTGCAGATGTGCCATGATCTGTTTCATATTTTAACTTTTCTAGGTTGAAATTGATTTTACTTACATGATGATGTGTTTAATGAATATATTTCTTGTAGCTTTCTATGGACCACAACAATTTTGTATGCGCCTTAGATTTCTTAGTTCTCTGTTATGGTGTTATCTAAATCCTTCCATACTATAAGAATTTTCACAGAACAAAATAATAGCAAATTTCTCAAAGCAAACTTCTTGACTACAAAACAGTCATGATCCAGTCAAAAAGATGTGTCTTGTATCCTGAAGTGGAAATGAAAAGTCTGTGTTAAAGCACAGCCTGTTTTATGGGCTCTGCCTTTACTTCTTGGAGATATTATGGAAGAAAATCCTCAAACTATTAGACTTTACCATTGCTTGTAAAATCATAGTTATATCAAAACTAGAAGCAGCAATCTTAAATCTATCCATCAGTTAAGCTAATAATACCAGTGTAGGATATATAGCACACTTCAATAGTGGAAGTATCTAACAAAGGAGTATGAGTCATTGCAATTTTTTTAACTAAGTGTTTTGGTCTGGATCAAAGAAATTTCACAAGCTGTATAGGTAATGACCATCATTCCTGAAGCGCCATGGTGTAAAAGTAGTAGGCAAACATGATGGTGTAGTCAAACCAGAGGCCCGTGACATCTGTGAATGACTAAAATGGTGTAATCAACAGTATAAAGTATTTTGTGACACTGTGGTGGCATAGCCAGACACAACGAATAAGCATCTTGCATCTAACCTCTAAAGGGGATAATAATTGAATGTCTCAAGAATGATCATGTTTGACAAGACCAAGTAATCTATCAAACACAGTATTCTGCATCTCACAGTAATAGATGCCTAAAGACAGTGCAAAATAAGGCAAACATAAAATGATATGTCCTTCCCCCCCCCCCCAAAGGTGCTGTGAGTTGTGTCTCAGAAGCATTTCTGGAGTCAGAGTTAATATCCTTTTACTTAGTGAAAACTGGTATTAATGCATTTAAATAAAAACTCAGCTGTGAGGATAGCAATGTTCTCTGATTCTAAAGAGTGAGCTCTCGCCATCTGGCAGCCTGCAGTGCCCACTCAGTGGCACTTACGCCATCTCAGGGGTGCCCAGCACAGCAAGGCTGGCACTCATGGAGTAAGGCATACGAGTTTCCCTCCCAGAGGTGCACTGATTGCCGGATCTGTCATCCCAGGAGCAGAGAAATATTCCAAACAGCCGGGATGACTCCAAGCAAACAAAATCTACAGAAATGCTGCTTGTTTTCTATCCTGAAATCATGCCATTTTTTCCCAAACCGAATATTGTAACAGTCCAGTTACTGTAACTTGTGTAGAGACCAGTAGCATCTAATACATTTTAACATCCCATAATCCAGAGCTTGTATTCATCTGGGTTTTAGAAAGCAAGCTTAGCACTTTAAGAATAAATTAGGTGAATAAGACCCTGCCTTCTTTGGTTAATTACTACAGCAACCAACCAATTTCCCAAAAGAGATCATGAACAGAAATGTTACGACATAAAACTGAAGGGAAGGAATAACATGAAAATCATCTGTGTTCACAGTTGCTGATGCCACATGCAATTTAAGTTTCATAAACTACAGGCAAAAAGTAATTAAACACCTGACTGTCCCATCCGGTGGCAGGACACGGAGTGACTGCTCATTGAGGTCTGAAGTAAGGATGGGTAGAATGGATTGTCAAAGCATGTCCTGGTAGACGCCACCACAGCTCAAACTGTTGGATGGAGGATGTATATAAGAATAACATACTTATATAAGACTTGATATTATCCAGAACGTTGGGTAGAGCTTATAAAATTGGTTGTGACAAATCCACTGTGTAGCAGACTGAGTTGTCTTACATTTTATGTATCAGTCCTGTTGTCTCCCTCAAGATATATATATGGTTATATTATATATACTATATATTCTATTTTATAATTTAGTTCATAGAATTCAGCAATTAATGTATGTAAACTTCATCCCAGAAATCTGGTTTTGTGTTTTTTTTTCTAAAGTTTCAACAAGCAAACAATTACACAAGTTTTACGATATTATTTCTTCTTTATGAATGCCTGGTTGAACTTTAAAAAAAACCCCTGAAAATAATAAAGGATGGTAGCTGTCCTGTCTTGAACAATCTCAGCCACATGTAATCGCTGACGTGATTACAGACATGAATTTTCCCTCAAAACAGTTATTCAAACAAACCCTTGCTTATCTAGAAATATGTGAATGCCAAATAATGGAAGTCATGAATGTAGAGGAACCAGAGAGTCACTGAGATGGGAAGGCTGATGGTGCACCACGTAACAGAGGTCCTCGGGTGGAGCTGGTTTAGGTGGCACGTCCCTTCATGCAATACAACATTATTTTCCTCATTCATTGTTCCCTAATTTCCAAACGAAACAGATCAGGCCAATCATCTGCAGCAAGAACATAAAGAAGGTAGGGTGACAGAACTACTCTGGAAATATGTAAAATACAGGTCCTGCAGGAGCCAGCAGGGAAAGTCTCTCTGACAGGTGGCAGATGTGTTGCATCAACAAACCAACAAAAGGACATGTCTGAGTTCAAAGACATTCTCAGCTTGATGCCAGTCGATAGTGCATCATGTTTTCTCTGTAACACTGATGCTCTCAGACCTTAGAATGGCAAGAAAAAAAAGCAGCATCTTATGTTCTAGAAGGTGGAATCCACTCACAAAATTAATGCTGAGAAGCATTAAAGCCCTCTACTCTACTACTGAAATCACTGAATAAGATGGTGCAGCATCTACTGGCAGCAAAAGAAATAGAAACGCAAAATGGAACATAATTCCAGACTGGATTATTTTATTTCTTAGAGCATTGCTAACAAGAAACTTAGAGTAGGAACTGACTTACTGTAAAGAAACATGATGCACATACGCAATTCAGAGAAAACATAAATAAGAGATAATTTGTGGATAATTTAGAAAAGATATATTTGACAGATAAAGTGTTCTGAGTTGTTATTTTTAACACAGCAGGATGAACACAGTGGGATATCAATGATTATAAATTCCATCTTGAAGGCAGCACTGCAACACTAATATCCATCATGTCAGAATCTCTAAATGATGAAGTTGACACAGCAGTGAGACATGTTCAGGAGGTTCTCACTACAGTTAGTCTGCTTTTAAATATAACAAATCTCTTCTATTGGTCTCCTGTCAACGGATTTTTCACATTTTGTGGTTTTATCTGTTTCTCAAAGGAGGCAGAAAATTGCTAGTGTTATGCTGGGCAAATAACTGATAACTGTTATATGAGTATCATCAATAAGCGTGGGAAACCCTCCTCCCAAAATCATAAAACACTACCCCTATGCATGATATTTGGTTTGAGAACCAGAGCGACTACTGGTGTCATCTCTTAATATGACACAGAGACAAACCTGAACGTTAAACTGACAGGGCTAACACAGGATTTCTAGTACTCACCAGAAAAAAAAAAAAAAAAGACCATTCTTTTCTCATTATTGGAAGTTTACACCTTCAACTTATAAAGATCTCTTAAATTAAAATGAAAAGGAAACAGAAAATGTTGCAACTGCTGTGAACGACATCATTTTCATGGCAGTATGCGATCCTGCCAGCTAAACAACTCATTTGTAAAAACACACTTCTTTACCAGTAAAGGTTAAATGTCAGCAAGGGCTATTTGAATTTTTAAGAACCTGTTTTTGCTAAAGCTGTAATTTAATCGCTGTTTATGACACTTGTTTATCCTTTATACATCCATGTTCTAAATATCATATCTCCAAGATGAGCACCACATATTGATTCTGTAAAGTATTTACATGAAAGGCTTCAATGTATCACTTTCTTTACTACTTTGATAAAATTAGGCAACAATTTGAGATGCTTTGAACCACTTGGGCAGGACAGAGAAGCTAATACAGTATCTTGAGTGAACGTGGAACTCGCATACAAAAGCTCTTAAGTTAGTCATTAAAAGGACATAGGGTTATTGAAAATATTTTATTTCTTTATGTGATGACAGAAGGCATACAAAGGAAAAAATCTAATTTTGATCTCACTTATACTGATTTAATAATACTGTAATTCTATTGGTTTCTGTCAGATTACTCTGTTTTTTTCACAACATACACAATCTCTGGTCCAACATCCCTTTACACATGCACTCTTTTTGGAAAGTTAATACTTTTCCACTTCCTTGGAAACTAGCAAGATATTTTCCACTTAATTCTATCTAGTTTTGACTTCAAATATCCTCCTACTCACTGATAACACGGAAGGAGTATCTTATTATCTGTAATGGGAATAGGGGCTTGATGACTAGCAGTGTTCTTTATCTTTGAGCAGCGTGCCTCAGACTACTGGGTTGGAAACATAGTATTTAGCCCAAACCCACAAAATTATGTGTAATGAAACTGCAATGGATTTAATGACAATATTTCAGTTGCCCTGACTTTCACAGTGTTGAGATACAGTACAGGTGGGTGTTAGTGCATTTCAGATTTTTAAAACTAATTGACAATAATTAATTATACCATGAAAACCAAGGCAAATGTAGCATGACAGACCTTGTGTGAAAGTACGTAGAGAATTGGGTTTCCGACAGCAAAAAATAGGATAATGGCTGAGTGGGATTCCGTAAGTCATGTGTGTGTACACATGTGTAAGTCATGGTGGTAGGAGCATCCCTGGCAGTCCAGCGATAATGATGCTCCTAGAAATCTCTGTCTCCCCACAAACTAGAGTCCTGAGTATAAACATTCAGGTAGGAACACATCCTTAAATCCATCCCTTCTCACCGCAGACCCTCCTTCTCTCCCGTCTCTCTTACAATGCAAAAGCCCTTCAGTATCTCCGGTCCCTGAACACCTCAGAGTCTTCTTAGCCAAGATGTTTTGGACAGCTTTTTAAAATGTTTCTACTGTTTCTGTGATCCAGTCCTACTGCTGAGTGCCAACATCCACTAGTCATCTGAGCCCACCTCCTCTTCGAGCTCTCCTTTGCAGAAAAAAAGGCCCAACTGTAATTTCTGGCACTGATTAAAATTTGCACTTCAGTTTCATAAATGCATCCAGGCAGAATTCTGTGTGAAGGAGTACAGGTATGAGAGCTGAAAGTGAAGCAGTAGGCTGGATCATGGCCAGCAGAGACTATACTGGGGAAGATTTCTAGACGTGGAGAAGGTTTCCTGGTGGCACGACATGATTCCGTCCTCATTCACATTTAGACAACGGCAGGGATTAGTTGTGATTAGAAATAGTAGTTGACAATGGTTATTTCATTTTTTTATGGAGAGAACTAACAAAACTACTGAGTAGCAATGGTTCACTTTGCTGGCTTTATAAAAGCAAGTCTTGAGTCCTGTACTATGCAGTAGGAAGGAATTCCAGCAGGCAGGTTACACATCTTTCACACCTCCAAGAAACCAGTGCTCCTTTGCTATATATCATACTTTTCTTTCCAAGTGATGCTCACACCCACAGCAATGACACTGCTTAGCCATGGTACGGTGGCACTGACTTGCCTCTTTCCTGGTTTAAGTCCTGCACTGGAAATACTTTGTCAGTATTCCCAGTGCACAACAGAAAGCCAGGAAACTGTGACTGTGGCATGTGCTGGAGTACCTTTGTTAGTGCAATCTAACCAATCTAACCAGCTCACATAGCAAGACTTTGGTTAAACACGAGCAACTATTCTACGAATCCTTGAAAGTTTCCAGGTTACAAGTACAGGTCAACATTGGCACTTCCTTTTATTTCTTAACAGATTTAGATTAGTCTGCAAGTGAGCAATACAATTGCACCTCTATTTTCCTGTATAGAGATAACCTTTATGTAAGTTATTCAGTGAGGTTGAATCATGTTCTGCATGGCTGCTTTTGCAGCTCTCATTGCCATGGTACCCAAGCGACTTCTAGTAGTGCATTAAGCAACATGCCTGTCACTCGTCAGGCGAGTTCACTCCGTCTCTCGTCCTTTCCCCTGTACAGGGAATAGGAGCTTTTGGTTTCTGTTTTTCATCTTTCTGAGTGAAATATCTCAGCCGCTATACTTGATTGAGTGAATGATGATGGAATAGCTTGTAACTTGCTGTCTGTAATAAAACCAATTAAGCCAGCTCTAAATTAACACTTCCATTTCACACTAAATACATCAGTTCTTTTTATCTGAGAAGACAGATGTATTTTCAAATTATGTAGTAAAAAAGGTGCACATAAGGGAAATATTAAGCAAGGAAATATTGCAATTTTTCTATTATCAGTCAGGGTTATAGATTTTTTATTTTGAAAGAACGAAAGGTTAATATGTGTACAAGTCAGATAAAGGCTGAGAAAAAAACAGATCTTTGCCTAGTTTTGAATTCACTCTGATTTAAAATATATATCTGTATGGGAAAGACTGCAGTGAAGATCTGATAACTTTTTCTAGAACACGTACAGCAATTTCATTGTAATTTGATTTAAATGTCTAATGAAACACTGCATAAACATCAATAATGGGTAATTCATCAAAAAATAGCATCTGTTGTTTATCTTTGCAATAGAAACACCAAGTCATTAACAAAGTCAGAATAATATATAAATTTCATTTCGGTGTTGGAAAGACCTGCAAGAAGTGTAATCAATAGTTAAAGTCACACTCTCTGACAGGAATCTCTTTTCTTGTCTCTCACAGAAGGAAAGGACCACTCCTCGCTTCGTCATCCCAGCATCTTGCCATCCAAAGTAATTCTCTGCAACCTCACTAGCTTTCAGACAGTTGCAGAGCGGATCATCATCCCTAGATTATTATTCAAAGAAGGAAACAGGTGCGATAGATCCTGAACCGTTCAGACACAAATGCATCCAAAGGACCATAAGTGCAACAGGACACACTACCTTTGGACAGCGTTTCCATCACCTTGTGACTCTTGGAACATCCGCTGTCCTTAGAAGGTGTGCACTTATCTAGCCTGTAGAAGTATGGCCCACTCCCATCGTGCTGCATGTTTTCACTCTGTAGAGTGAAATGTGGACTAGACAGTTTCTACCATACTTTGAAAGAGACTTTTTTTTTTAAATCAAGTTGTAAAGATTCAGAATTTCAGCTCCACATCTTTTTCTCTTTGAAGGATGATGAATATTTTTTGTTCCTGTGACTTGATCTGCCCAGCATTTCTGAAAATCACACAACTGTGTGACTTAGCAAGTCTTACCACCCCTTAACAAAGTGAAAAAAAACTGCACCATACTGAGGTGGCTTCCTACAGGTATTTTGTATTCGAAAAGCATGTAGGGACAGAAGAGCATAGGTATGTTATTTATCATGGGAATGAATACAAAAAGACAATATAAATACAAGGTTTTTTTCAGTGTTTCCAAGATCACAGGTAATTTCTCTGTTCTAGAGAAAATGTATTGTCCAGTGCCTATTCAGTTGTCTCTCTGCAAAGATTCCTTTTTATAGTTAATTTTGATAGCAGCGGTATGAAGGGCCACCAAAACACCCAGCCTGTATCACGGAGATAATGACCATGACCATCACATGCTGTTACTCTGAAATCAAAAATCTTGTACTGAGATGACCAAGAACTTGAAGAATTCACAATGCTACCATGTTTCTGAGCTATCAGAAACTCAGAAGTAGCCATTCATGGTTAAGTTTCAGTAAGCAGTGACTAAACATACTGGTGTAGGTTCCCCTGTTGAAGTCAGTTGATATTCTCACTGTATATCAGTTCTACAGCATGCACAAATAAAAACACCGTATTGTTATATTTCACTTTTCATTAGTGCCACTGTTGCAGTATGATCTGAAAGAAACCGCAGGAGTCATCACTGCAACTTACGAGTGTGGCTTCAGAATTAGTGGAAGATTTGGAATAGGTGAGAAAGTAAGAGTGCCTGGGGTGATACCAGAACTTACGGGGCTGAAACAAGAATGAAGACCAAGGAAGGCTTGGGATCTAGGAGGGGAAGCACCTGAGAAAATGAGAAATGTCACTCGGAAGCTGAGAGAGATGCACAAGTATCACGGGGAAGATGGGAAATAATCCCAAGGGCATTCAAACAGTAAGTAAAAGATTGAAGGAAGCAGCAGAAGAAAACAGAGAAAAGTGGTGGGCAGGCTCTGAAATCAAAGGATCTGATAACCCATCAGTAAAGTAGAACAGTATTAGTTTTAAAAAAGAAGTAAGTACACCAGAGGGTGAACAACAAAGAAGAAAATAAAAAATTAAAGGGACCTAGAAGAGAGGATTTTGAGACACCAATCTAGTATCAAATAGAACAGTTGAAATAAAATGGAGAAATAAAAACTATCTGCAAATATTTTGGGAATATACAAAAAAGACTAAGTGGAGAAGAACTACATCTTTATAACAGAGTAGGACAAGTGAAATGGTTATGGACAAGAGCGGTGGAACACATTAAAATTCCCCCATCACAGAGTACTCTGTTACTGGCAAACAATTTTCTTACAATAAAAACGTGAGCTATTATCAACAGCACTTTTCTCAAATGCAAAACCTGCACATAATTTTATAATATCTGTTTTTACAGTAATATGAAATAAGAATTAGGATGAGAACTATAAAATACATGTGGTAACTTTGCTACTAAGCCTCCTATTTAAAACAAAATATTTTTTAACAGAAAAAAATTGTTCTGCAAAGAAAGGAAGATTTCTAAAACCCATTCGAGTGTCAGTCTCATTTTAAGAGCCATGAGGACCACAGGAACTTCAGAAACTGAGCAACTGTGGAATTACCTTTGACTGCAGGTATTTCTGAACCTCATCTAAAGACCACGTAAACACTGTCATAACTTCAGTGAGCTGTGGATCTCTTTATATACCTCCTGTTCTTCCCGTTCAGTAGGTGAAATGAGTCCCAGTAGCTCAGGCAGTCATTAAAACCACGGTGTGGTAAAGGCTGGTGGAGAGCACGGGCAACATCAGCCTGCTTGCACGCCGTGTACAGGGTTGTGCTGGGGTTTCCCAGTTCGTTTCTCACCATGTCACCAAATTAGGGGACAGTGTGCGTGCCTGGAGACTAAAGGGCTGTGCGCTATTCAAACGCAAACACTGGCAATAGTTTCAATATGTGAACACGGCCGGGAACGAGGGAGAGATCTTACTTGGATGCACTCATTTTAGCTGTACATTTACAACATTTAGTTATAAATATTCCCTTATGAAAGCCTACTATGTTGAATGATGTGAAAGATGCCTCTGGGTCATATGTTATTTCTTCAGTGCCTTACATCTTTCCCTAGAAAAGTTTGTAATTGTTTTAGTATATTTAAGCTATTACAGTCTACATAAGTAGAATATCATCAAACAAAGTGCTACCAGTGAAGCAAAACTGAGAAATACAAGTGGACCGAGTTTTGCTGAAGTGCTGTTACTGCAAGACTATTGGTTTTGGTTTTGTTTGTTTGTTTGTCTGTTTTTTTCCCTAAGAAAGGTGATAATTTGCCCCGGTTCTTCTCTGAAATTATTAGAGGCGATAAAAACAAGTTCTGCTGCGTCGCAGATGAAAGAGGGTTTGTAAAAGGCCACCAGCCCAGCACCCGCTGGATTTCCAAGCTAGAACAGAGGAAGACTGTTTTAGGATTTGCCCCTAGGATTATTTCCCATCTTCCCCATGATACTTGTGCATCTCTCTCAGCTTCCAGGTGACATTTCTCATTTTCTCAGGTGCTTCCCTTCCCAGATCCCAAGCTTTCCTTTGCGTGATTTTTCCCAAACCACCGCGGGCTCTGTTTTGTCCCAAGTGGTTGGAGGCGAGCCCTGTCCCCGCCGAGGCTGCCTTTAGAACACAACCCATCTTTTTTTGGGCTGTTTTGCAGCACACCGCTACTCAGGAGGCCTCGCCGCGCCCGCGCAGGTGAGACGGTGTCACCGCGGCGGGGGGAGTCACCGGGGCGACCGCCCACCGCCTGCTCCGGGCCCGGCGGCGGGCAAGCACCGCCTCGGAGCCGGCGGGCCCGGGCGGGACGGCGAGGGCGGCGCGGCGGGGGCACGGCAGCCCGTCGGGGAGGCGAGCGGAGCCCGCCGCCCTCCCACCTCCCGCCCCTTCCCGCCGGCCGGGGACAGCCGCGGCAGCTGACGCGCCGCAAACTTTACTCCCCGCCGTTCCCCAAGCTGCGCCCGGCCTCCGGCGCGGCGGGCGGCGGCTACCGGGGCGGCGGAGGCGGCACCGGTCGACATCGTAACCCCTCACCGGGCTCGGCGGGGCGCGGAGGGACCCGTCCCGCCCTCCGTCCGCCGAGGGACACGGCGCCGTGAGGAGACGGAGCCGCAGTGCCGCGCTCCGGCCGGTTCCGCGCTGCTTCCGCGGCGCCCTCAGGCAGCCGCCGCCGTCGCCGCGTCCGGGCGCCTCAGCCGCGGGCCACCATGAGCCAGGCGCAGCCCTACGCCCCGCGGAAGAGCAGCTCCCCGGCGGCCGGCGCCCGGCGGAACGACAGCCAAGACTACCTGCTGCTGGATGCGGAGCCCTGCGAGGAGAGCGCCCTGCCGCCCTACGCCTTCTACCCCGTGTGAGTCCCGCCGGCCCCGGGGGGTCCCTCCGTGAGGGGCCCGGGGAGCCGGGCTGGGCGCTGACTCCCGTGGAGGGGGAAAGGCGGCGGCGGGACGGGTGGTGGCGGGGCGGAGGGGACCGGCGGGAGGTGCCCGCGGCGGGGGCTCGGTCCGCGGTGGGGGAGCGGGGTGGTCGGTGTCTGCGGAGGGCGGGGGAGCAGCACCCCGAGCACCCCCAGCCCAGCCGAGAGAGGTCTCCCGCCGGGGAGGGACCTGCCCCGCTGCGAAGGGAGGCGAAGGACGGCTTCGGCTCGCTGTGGAGAGCGGTGCGAGGGACCGGGGGTTTCCTTAAACCTGACGGGATCCGATGGGTTTAATGGAGTTACGGAAATTTTAACTCCTACGAGCAGTTTCTCCCACAGGAAGAGTGCACGTTACAGGCGTGTTCGTAAAACCACAGTCCTTTCATTACTGCGTTTTGTCAAAATCGTGTAGCCTCGTGTAATTTAATTCTCTAAGTTTTGCCGAGTAGTTGTCATTTAAAGAAGTAGGGTGTAATAGCATATGCAATAAAAAAACTAAACGAAACATAAATTATAAAGGTTCCAGGAACTGCAGTTTTTAACAGCCAGGTCAATTGACATTCAGTGTTGACAGTGTCCCTTGTGTTGTGTTGTCAGCATGACTTCTATAATTACCACTTGTTAATGCTTCTGAGGAGAAGGTATCCCACAGAGGGGGAAAATGGGTATTAAGCAACGTGAGATGAGTCCTAAAATCTCAGGTGATTACTAGATGTGCACTTTCTTTTGTACAAATTGTATTTTATTGCTTAACTGGTAAATTACAGTTAGCAACCTCTCCTAATTTTTGCTGTTTTACCTATGAGGGACTTAGCAGCCACTTGTCAACTACCTGGATATAGGAAAGGAGTAATAGCAAGGAAACTGGCAACACTCAGTGTTTGAATATTTATAAACTCAGTTAAAAACAACGAGAGTTTTCAGAATTCACTGCTGTATTGCACTTGCTAAGTGTCTTTGTAGAGTACTAATTCAGTATGCTCCTGTAGCTATAAGAGCATACATTATTGCACATTGGACTTAAACCCCATCTCAAAATATATGAATGCATCTGTCTTAATGAATGCCTTCCAAAGAAAAACGTCATGATGATTAGTTCAGAGATTGGTTATGACCCGTGGACTTCAGCTGTGAACTAATAACGGCAATTCTGAAGTTCGTTTGCTGTGTACTCATTCAGAATGGTCATGCAGCTACAAGAAGATACATCTTGCGTAAGGGATTCAAAGCATCTCGTAAAAACAAAATCTGCAAGGTCTGCGGAGTGCTGATATTTTTACTTCAGTAGTATAAGCTTGTGCTAGTTGCTCTTGGTCCAGCACACAAGTCTGGAGATAGCCTCTCATCGTCTCAAGGTGGCGATAAGGAGAGCCTACATCCTAGTCAAGTTTCGTAGAACTAGGGTAGCACTAAATGCGGGAATTTGTCTCCAGCTGTGTCATGTCAAGGCCTTAGATGGCTGATTCTGTGGTACAGGTAGGTACTGGACCCTGGAGTCCTTCCCTGATGGAGAGTGTGGTTCCATCAGTCTTTGAGAGAATGGACAGAAGCTACCTGATACGCGTGGTGGGTATAAATTTGAGGAATGTGCCCCTTCTCAGATGCATATAATCGCTACTAAACAGGGTGCTTTAGCGAGCAGTGCTTGTATTTTATATGAATGATAAACATGGGGAAGCTGTCATTTGGGACTTCTCTGATTGTGGAAAGGAGCCACTTCACAGGCTCCCGTAGACAACACATACACGCAACCACTTCAAGGACTTCCTTGTCTGGCAGGGATGAATGCAATGAGTATAGGCTCCTCCAGGGTGTGGTGATTACTAAACACAGGTTTTGAATTTTCCTGCTGAAATTCCACCTATGTGTTTTAGGTACATTTTGCAGATCTGTCTTTTCAGCCAGAAGTCATTAGTTTTACTAGTGGCCTTCATATGGCCAAGAACATAATCAGATGGCCCATGTTTAGGATATAATATTTCTAATCTTTGTGGTCGTCGTGCAGTAAGAATACTTTTCTCTACTTTGTTTGAAAATCCTTAAATGACCAGTATGTCCCGATGTTGTTATGGTAGAGAGTATTATATGAATCTTACCTTTTATCTGTAGAGTCATAAGGTCTCTAGAGATCCCGAGGATACTGCCGATGAAGGGCATGTGTTACCCTGACAGATAAATTATGTAAAATCCGTATTTCATGTGCTGTGAATCTACTTGGGCTCAGTGTGTGTGCCTTCTCTGTGTGTCCATATATGCTTTATCAGTGTTTATTCTTTAGCCACTTCTCCAGAAATGTGGCACCTCAGGGAGCTGGTCATGCTGCCGTATTTTGCTGTGGAAGTCCTCGTATGAATCTTTGGTGCTGGTTGGATTATGAGTCTGAAACATGAGGTTTGTGGGTCTGTCCATTGAGATAGAGCTACATGTCCCTTGAGATGAGATGGTACATCTGTGCTTAAATGCAAACACAAAAAAAATAACCCTTGAGATTATATTAGTCGGTGTATTAAAATGTTTTAACTAAAGCTACTTACATTTCACTTAAGAGTTTTTCTTGACATATCCAATTGCTAAGGGTATTTTTTTCAAACTGACTGGGAAATCATAGGCATCACTTGTACATGCAGAAATTCCTCAGGAACATCTTCTGTGATGGTGATTAATGCAGAACAGTAATGCAGAATACAGCTGATGTCCAAAAAAAGCTGAAGTGTACCTCCTCTTAAACATTACTGAGAGGGTGACGCACTTGCTGGTGTAATATGGCATGTAACTGTTGCTTGAAAAGTAGTCTGATACCAAGGAACAGTTTTCCTCAAGTGGTGATTTAGTGCAAATGCTAACATTATTATGTGTGCTGTTTGTAGAACGTGTTTTTCATGTGTTGTTTTGTGACTGCCTTTAAGTGGTGTAGTGGCTGGATTCTAAAATAGCCATTTTAAGAGAACTATTTCTTGTATTTGTAGCTCAAGCCCTAATCCATCAAACTGCTGCTTTAGTTCAGTGGTGTTACTCCTGAGCCTTGATATACAGTCCCTTTATAACAGCAAATAAACGCTTGTTTAATAAAAGACACTGTTTGCCTTTTTTCCCCCAGATGATTCATTAATTGTAAAATAGCATAGTCACATTAAAAAATCAGAATAATTGTCAGTGATCAAACCAGCTGGCTTGATTTTGTGTCAATGAATTCAGCAGTGCTGATTGGGTTATTCTGTTAAGGCTGACAGCAAATTAGTTCCGTTTTACCTCAAACGAGGACAAATGTGCTTAAATATTACATTATCTGTAAATTGGAAAAGTATTTGAGCTGCTGACCTGTCAATGTTAACCGACTCTGTGAGTTGCAAGAGACCTTACAGACTTACTCGTGTATTTGAGGCTTTCTTTGAGTTTCAGTACTTGTGCTTAACAATGTGCATCACATTGAATGAGTATGAATTCCGTACCACTCTTGCTGAAGAACAGCTTTGCTGTGTCCGAGGTAGCTGCTTCTTTGCTGCAAATGAGACTTCAGCAAGGTATCTTGGGCTCAGCAGCCATGCCAAGTAGGGTCACACAGTCTTTATCAGTAAGTGGATAGAAGACTCTTACCTTTACTTGTGGTATGGTGCAAAAGGAATTTTTAATGGGATTTTGTGCTGAAAAAAATTGGTTTTCTTTTAAATTCGGAACCTTCGGTTGGAAAAACTCACTTCAGGCTATTTGCAGAATTTGTAATTAAACGGTTGCCAAAAGATGAGGCTACTTTTAAAGAATTGAATAATTGTATATTAGAAATTATATGCAAGTTTTTCTAGCAGTCTTCTTCCAGCTAGTCATCTCGTCTCACCCCTAATGTATCAAAAAATACATTGTGACATAGGTGTCAGAAGATTGCCTCCTGAAATACAAAAACGTGGATACATTTTTTTTTTCCCTCTTGTGCAAGTCTTTCACTGGCAAAGAGCCCAGTTTTGTAGTTTAAAACAGGATGGAAAGTGCATTTTAAGGTCTAACCCCAAATCTGAGTGCTGATGTGTAGTGGGATTTGAAAGTGATAGTACTTGTATGTAAACTTCCCTGCTGAAAAAATGTTATTGAAGAACAGATTGTCAGCGTACTAAGCTAGTACGAATACACTAATTCAGCCAGACATCTGGTTATATTGCTTATTTATACTTTGAAATATTTAGCATTGTGAAAAATAAATATATTTTCTTATACATGTGAGGAAGGACAATTATGCATTAAAATGTCAGTTGTAAAGTAAATGAGGCACACAAATTATCAGATGAAAACAGGGGAAAAAAGGATTCTGATGTGCATAACTGCCTTGAGGCATAGATTATTCCTCAGCTCTTGTGGTTTTCAGATCAAGTGTTTCTCGGCACTATCAAACCCAACATATAATTTAAAACATTTTCTTTGTTAAATAAGATCTTTAATAGTTTCTTTCTTGCCTGCATTGTAACAGGTTCTGCTATCGGAATAACATCTTTTTCATCTCCAGCCTCAACTATCTGGCTTGAAATGACCTGTAAAATTATCTTCCAGACTCTTCATTAGACATAATCTCTTCAGGGAGTACTGTGCAACGTGGCAGCTGTGTTTCAGACTGCTAGTCTCTTTGCTGAGATGCTGTGTCCCCTGAAATGTGTTGCAATAGTTTTGTTGATAGCAAAAAGAAGAGTTAGTAAGGAGGGGGGGGTCCTTTTCCTTTTTAGCCTGGTGGATGGAACACTTTCCTATGAATTAGGACTAATGGTTCTACTTCCTACTGGGCACAGGAAAAAAAGTCATGTCTAGATCTCTCATATTCTGGGTGACTGAATTTAATCCCTGAAGTCTTGGGTAAAAGAACATCACCATTATTACCAAGCCCCAGAAAATACAGCTTTTGGTTCCCTCTGCATTTCCTACAAGAATCTAGAAGAGAATGCTTCACTTTGAACTAAAGGTACACTTAATGTTGAGTTCTGCATTTTTCCCCTGAATACATTTTTTTAAATCTGAATGAAGAATAACAAATAAATATTATGTTTTTAATCAAAAGGAAATATATTTTGATATTTCAGTCTGACAGGTTAATTAGTAAAAAAAAAAAAAAAAAAAAAATCAGTCATGTGGTCTGTTTCCTGCCTCATCAGAAATGAGGAAAAAAAGAAACCGCAATGGTGGTTTGTTTTTTTTTTTTGGGTAAGACATTCAATAAAGGTTTCTTTGAAAACAGCAACAAAGCAGACAGACAATATTTATTTCACCTTGGAGAGCTGAGGTCTGTTGCTAGTGAGTACTGCTCTAGCTTGCCCATCAGCTCAGTCCGTAAAGTGCCCAATAGTGGCCAGGGCTGGGTGCTGGTTCTTGGTCTTCAACATGCTCCGTTCCAGCATGTCCCTGGGGCAGGCTCAATATTCTGGAGATGCAGTTTTCAACCAGATCATTTTATGCTTTGAAGCTGTTTGAAAAAGCAGTGAGCTTATGCAGAAACTGGTACACAGCCTGAAAATTACCTCTCAAAGGTGAATCGAACCACATATCTTCATTTTTGGTGATGATCTGAGGGATTTGTTGGGTTTAGTTGTTAGGCACTTTTGTATTCACAAATACATAACCAAGTATAATGCTCATTAATTTCAGTGAACTTCCTTTGGTCAGCTGTGTTACCTGAACATTTTCCTATGCTAATACTTCATAAGCAATTTTGCTTGACCCATTGCAGTATTTCTGTAGGTTTACCCATTCTTAAGAAAAGGGTATATTTATGGATCATTCTTACGCAGTTACCGAATGAATGAAAGTCGCCTCCCTGTGGGACCTAATTTTATAAAACTTGAAGCTTTCCATATAAATATAAGTCATTTGTTAATTTTGCATGAGGAAGGTGGAGTAGTGATTAAGAAACTTGTGGGATATACATGGCATACTTTTCACGGCAAATGTTAATAGCAAGTGTGCTTTTTGTCAAACACCCTCCCAGCAGCATTTCCCCCCACAGAAGCTGGAGGTTATAATAACTGGCTACTTGAGAATTCCTGCCAAGTATCAATATCCCCAAATAAAAGTGACTTGGCATGGTGGGTCTACCTCATCATGCTGTGTTTAGACTTTCCAGCTCTGCGAACATGAGCAAAAGAAAATTTTGGCAGTTAAACTATCTTAATCAAATTCCTTATAACTTTGTTTCATACCTCAAACTGTAATGCAGTGCAAGGCAATGACTTAGCAAAGGGCTTGAGTCTTAAAGTGCATAAAATGAGCCTTACATACATGTTTGCACACATACTGGTGAGTGTAGCCACTTGCACACAGAGCCTACTCAACAGGAGGCTTAAAGGATTTGCGTTGATAAGCAGTATTTAAATGTAAGTTTTGATAATTAAATGTGGACAAAAAGCGTAGTGATAATTAAATTACTTGCAGTTTTCTTTGGAATGGATTAACATTTTTATCTTGCAATGGTTATTATTTGTTTATCAGTGACAAATACATAATCAAGTATAATATTTTTAGCAAAATAGAAGTTATGGAATATAATGTGAAGATGGCTAATTAAAGTCTGGTTTTATTTTCTATATCCGTTTCTATACAGTTACACTTTTTTCATACCATTAGTACAATTGACAGCAGAGCTCTATTGTCCCCCTCAACATAATATATATAAATAAATATTTGTCAATATTTAAAAAAAAAAAAAAAAACAAAAAACCAACACAAGCTTTGGCACTAGGAATGAAATTGGTTCTCGTACCAAATGAGATTGGGTACAAGAACCCCAAGTAAGTGGAGCAGAAGAGGAGCTGCATATCAAGAGTTGTCATTTCAGCTATGTTCTCAAAGCTATGTGGGAAGTGTGGGTGGCTTATTTTCTGCAAGAGTTAAACGTAATTTCCTTTTGTTTAAAAAAAGTTATTAATTTGAACAAAATGGCAGTGCTGTGGATGTGGATTTGCTGGTTGAAAACTTTGCTGTGGATGGGCGACTTTCTTTTAATGTGCCATAGTAGTGCTGAAATAAAAATGACAAATAGTAATAATAATAGTAATCGTGAATCATCAAGAAGTAGATGTAATGCCCGCCTCTTCACTCAAACATTCCTTCAGTAGTGCCCTTAGTCATACAGCTGTTAGTGTTCTCCCTTATACATCATTAATTAAAAACAAAACCAACCTTGCCCACTGCCAGCTCAGAATGTGACTGGAGTTCTTTTTTGATTGAATACTGGTTTTAATGTCAGTATTTACCTTAGTGAAGAGATTAAATTATAGAGGGGTTTAGAATTTTTTTTTTTTTTTTTAATTATTTAGTGTCTGTGAGGCCTTCCCATGCTGGTAGGAAGAAAGATCATGAACCAAAAGATCACAGTTGATGCAAACTGGGTTCAAAACTACCCTAGAAAACAGTACAGATCACAAGGTCTGTATGGTGCAGTACTAGCAATTTTACAGAATATTCAGACTGGAGAATTTCCGTGAACCTTTGCTGCTTTGTTAACAAATCTTGAATGAAATGTGCGTCTCTTACAAATGGCACTTCATATTCTTTTGAGGTAAGTCCTGGTCTATTGAAGGTAGTGGGAGTTTTGCTGGAGATGTTTAGCGGA